>BNCP01000009.1:0-600000 GCA_019650235.1 Volvox reticuliferus
CTGGCTGGACCCCACGGCCGCTCCTCTCCGTATCCACTCGCCGCCTCCCCTCGCTGCATCCCCTGTTGCCTCCCCTGCTGCGGTGCGTGGCTACGGCTGCGGCAGCAGCTCTGCCAGCAGCTGGTGGACAGTTGGGAAGGAGGCACTAGTCGCCCGCAGAGGCAGTCAGGTAAGGGGATCGATGACCAGAAGATGATGAGGTAGATAGACCGGTAGGCAGGAAGCTACTAGTAGTAGGGACATGTACATATATGTGTGTGACATGGCTAGGGGGTTTTGCTTCACCTGTGGCTGCTACCTGGCAGTCCCTAGCTTCATTCCCCAGAATTTAGGGGCACCCTCGCTCATTATCTATTCACCCTTGCCGCAGTGTGCCAGCAGATATTGGCATCAAGCATATTTGGTTATTGATTTGTTGTTGTTGTTGTTGATCACTACTCACTTGACCTTGTCATCACATAATAACTAATAATTGGCTGCACAGTGATGAGCTTGGTTAATTTGTGCATCTCCCTCCGCTCTAATACATACACCAAATGCTACTAAATGACGACCTGCTCACACCTTTGCAATGAACAGGGGCAGGGGCTCTACAGCAGGGGCAGCGGCGACAGTAGTGGCTCTACGGCAGCAGGGCAGCGGCACGGGCTTTTCAGAAGGGAAGGGCAGGGGATCTGTGGCAAGGGCTCTACGGCATGGGAGCGGGGGATCTTAGGATCCCCTTGCCGCAACCCCTTGTGCAGCCCCTGTTGGCCCCTGGCTGGACCCCACGGCCGCTCCTCTCCGTATCCACTCGCCGCCTCCCCTCGCTGCATCCCCTGTTGCCTCCCCTGCTGCGGTGCGTGGCTACGGCTGCGGCAGCAGCTCTGCCAGCAGCTGGTGGACAGTTGGAGGAGGAGGCACGAGTCGCCCGCAGAGGCAGTGCAGGTAAGGGGGGATCGATGACCAGAAGATCGATGAGGTAGATAGACCGGTGGGCAGGAAGGCTAGCTAGGTAGTAGGGACATGTACATATATATGTGTGTGACATGGCTAGGGGTTTTTGCTTCACCTGTGGCTGACTACCTGGCAGTCCCTAGCTTCATTCCCCAGAATTGAGGGGCACCCTCGCTCATCTATCTATTCACCCTTGCCGGCAGTAGTGCCAGCAGATATTGGCATCAAGCATATTTGGTTATTGATTTGTTGTGGTTGATCACTACTCACTTGACCTTGTCATCACATAATAACTAATAATATTGGCTGCACAGTGATGAGCTTGGTTACTTTGTGCATCTCCCTCCGCTCTAATACATACACCAAATGCTTACTAAATGACCTGCTCATCACCCTTTGCAATGAACAGGGCAGGGGCTCTACAGCAGGGGCAGCGGCGACAGTAGTGGCTCTGCGGCAGCAGGGGCAGCGGCACGGGCTTTTCAGAAGGGAAGGGCAGGGGATCTGTGGCAAGGGCTCTACGGCATGGGAGCGGGGGATCTTAGGATCCCCTTGCCGCAACCCCTTGTGCAGCCCCTGTTGGCCCCTGGCTGGACCCCACGGCCGCTCCTCTCCGTATCCACTCGCCGCATCCCCTCGCTGCATCCCCTGTTGCCTCCCCTGCTGCGGTGCGTGGCTACGGCTGCGGCGGCAGCTCTGCCAGCAGCTGGTGGACAGTTGGAGGATAGGAGGCACGAGTCGCCCGCAGAGGCAGTGCAGGTAAGGGGGATCGATGACCAGAAGATCGATGAGGTAGATAGACCGGTGGGCAGGAAGACTAGCTAGGTAGTAGGGACATGTACATATATGTGTGTGTGACATGGCTAGGGGGTTTTGCTTCACCTGTGGCTGCTATGGGATGTTGAGCGGTTGGGCCACACTTGACTCAATTCGTGAAAAGAAGAGATCCCTCTTCGCTCGGGCGAGCGCCATAAGGGCGTTCAGCGCGTCTTTGACTTCCTTCTTCTTGTCCGCATTTCCACTCACGCTTTTCACCACACTTGATATTGTCTGCCTCATGGATGGAAAGGTGTTGCAAAATGATAAATTTGGAGTGCTATTGGGTACGTAGCTATCTACGGCTGAAGGTTGACCTCGCGTTGCTGCTGGGCTTGCTTGCTTTCCGCTCACTCTTGGCCTTTATATGGGGACGGAATTCCTGTTCACGTAACGGTTAAGTGGTTCGGCAGCTGCTGGCTGGAGGCAGCTGCGTGCACTGTGGCCAGTGCGGGCCCGCACGCGCGGGCACCCATCTTGCATTAACCGCCGCTTGATCTGCGGCCCGCACACTGTAAATATAACGGCAGGCGGGCGACACTGCACTGGTTCGGCAGCTGCTGGCTGGAGGCAGCTGCGTGCACTGTGGCTGGCCAGTGCGGGCCCGCACGAGCGGGCACCTAACCGCACGGCGGGCCACACTACCAGCAGCTTATTACTAGGCAGGTGGCAGGTTTATCATTGTTGATCATTTAATAATGCATTCGCAAAATAAAATAAATCCGTAAGCAAAACTGCCCTGAACAAATGAGTTTGCGCCGCCTCTATACAATTTACAATCTACCCACAAGCTCTGCACCCATACGCCGTCATACGCCGTCAGCATCCGCTCATGCGCCTCCACCTGGAGGCGGATCTCCACCTCCTTTTCACGCCGCACTTTAAGAACCACCTTCCGGCTGCGGGCCTCGTCTCGGATTCTGCGCTTCTGCAGCTCCAGTTCTTCCATCTCTTGCGCGGCTGATCCACATGCATCACTTATCTAATGCAGCATCACTTATTTCCTTGTGTTCGCGCCCCAATTCATCCGCCTACCAAGCCAGAGCGACATGGTGCATTTTTAGTTTGGGATATCTCATTTGATGATGCAGTCCAGGTCACCACTTCGTAACATGACCGAGTGAGCAGTGAAGGTCGGGATACAGATGAGAGGTTCGGTGGATGTGGGCGGCGAGGACACCAATGTTTTGCTGTCGGAATAAGCTGTAGGAGATAACAATTGAGCTTCGATTGGGATGGATGCATATACCGAACGGCCGCGTCAGGCCATGTGTATGCAACCATCCAGGTAAAAAGGGACCATAAGAAAAGCCGTCAGCATGCGTGTTCCTAAGGATTTCAAGAAAAGCCCTCACCTGCAGCTGCCGCACCATGGCCTCACCCTCGTCCCCTGGTCGCCCAGAGTCGCCCGTGTACTGGACCTAAAGCGAACAATGGCGATATGAGTGTGATGTGTTTCGTGGAACCTCCGGAGTCCTTACGGCGTGGCTCGACAACGCGAGCAGGAAGGCAAACAGACAGGCTATGTTGGCGTTCACAAGAAGCCCAAGTTCCAAGTGCAACCGATAAGAGTGGCCCTACGTAGGTGACCTGGGCCGAAAGGAGAATCAAAATCTGACGGGAGCTTGCGGACAGAGAGCTGCTGTCTATCGCTCTGTACAAGCGGAGGAGAACCGCAGAAAGACATTAGCTGAACCTAAAGCAACAACCATATTGAGTCCTAGAGCGGTAGCAACCTTATGTGGCAGTCTTGGAGAGAAGTGAAGGTCGTCAAGCCGTGAAGGTCGGCTGACGGTTGGCTTCGTCCAAGGCCGGCAACGTGGAGAACGTAAACTAGGTAACCGCCTGGGCCATGTATACATCCAGAAAGAAACATAATAGAAGCTGTAATGGTGTATAACACTACTATAACTTTAACACTGCATACTATAATAACACTGCTGCTGGCGGCGGTACGGTATCATGAAAGATCTCCGTTGGCTGCTCCGGAGAAGAAAGCCGATATCTGAGTGCTGATTGCTGACGCTGCCCATGCAAGTGCACATCCAAGCCCCTTTTCCAAGAAACGCTATGACGATACGACCAACCCACCAACACGACCCGGGCTAGCCTGACGACCGAGCACGCAAACCAACTGAACGAAGCACGGTTCCACAGAAATTTACCTAAGGCGGCGGCGGCCGCAGCAACCCCAACGTTAAGGACATGAAAGAATGCAACAAAAAAAAGTAAGCGCAAGAGAAGAGGCAAGTACAACCAGACCAAGGCGGGGAGGGAGGGAGGTGAAGAGTTGCAGAACAAGGTGAGCAAATGCGAGCTACGTAATGCCCTGCAAGTATATTGTTGTCACGCACGATATCACCTTCCAATCGGGAATGTCGATGAAGACGGCATCTCTGTCGTACAGTACCCCGCCGACATCCGCCATGGGCGCGTACAGCAAACACTCATTGTCATTCAACCCGCGCCGCTTGACGGTCTCAGGCAGAGGGCAGGGGTTCGGGAATGCGTCGAGTTCCTGATGCCAGGAAGGCGGATACAAAAATTGCGAGCAAACATTGTTTACGGTTGCAGGTTCCAGCTATGAGGGGGTACTGACTCCGGAAAACCACAAGTCCTCACCGAGACCCCGATAACCCCGTACCCGGCCCCCGCACGCGTAATTGCTCAAATATCCTCAGCGTCTCAGCATACTTGGTGCACCGGTAAAGCATATATGTACGACAACTACAACGACAACGACGACGACCACCCTTTGCACCCTCAACGCAATGTATCCGTGCTTCCCCACTGAATGGTGAAATGTGGACACGCTGTTGCGGCTTCGCGTTGGTGCCCCGCAGGTAGCCGTACAGGATGACGTCACGGTCGCACTTGGGGTTGGTGCGCACAAACTCACGGGGTGTAACGTCCTTTAATAGAGTGAAAGGTAAGGAGCGGAAAATAGGCAGTGAACGCAACAAGAAAGAGCCAAAAAGTTTAAGAGCTCCTAGTTGGGAAGCGGATCGCCAACAGGCGGCACCACCCTGCTGCAGGCCAGTTACCGGAAAGAGGTCTAACACGTGGGAGCCATGTCGCGGCTTACACCATGTGCTATTCATATGTCCAGGAAAAGAGCGATAGTGCCTCCGGTAGCGTGCTGCGGTGACTCATTCAATGCGCATGCTGCCGTGCCAGCCGCTGGCCCTCTTTCTCACCAAGAGCTGCAACTGCTGCTTACTTTGCATATTTGCTCCCCTTTCCCCACCCCCACCCACCTCAAACCGATCCACAACGGTGTACGGGTGCGCCAGGCGCCAGGTGAATGGTCGGTGCTTCATCACCGATGTAAACCGGGCCAGGTTGAGCACCTCGCGCTTCAGGTACTTGCCTACAGCAGTGGCAATAGCAGTAGTGGCAGTAGTAACAGCGGCAGGCCATTAAGAGGATGGCCTCGGAAGATCAGAAGCGGCTGTGTAAACGGGAAGTCAGGGGTGGAAATTGCCAAAGTGCAAGGCGACGCGTGTCGTGAAGTCAGGACTATGGCTTTCATGCTACGCTATGGACGACAACGCGTACATCAATTCCAAGGGAAAGCGCTGCAGTGTAAAGGGCACGTCTGATTCCGACATCCATGCACCAGCATTTAATTTAGGTCGTTGCCATAGTCTAGGTCTCATGAGAAACAACTGCACCGCCAGAAAGCCCCACTGCGCGGTATTACAACGAGTGATGTCATATCTCCTCCCCTGCCATATCTACCGCCCCTCCTTCCTCTCGCTGCCTGTTCCCCTCGCCCTACCCGCCAATCCCTTACGGGCGTATATTGCGAAATGCACCCCGCTAAGCGCGCGACCTACCCCTGGAGGTCCTTGGACCAACACCACAAAAAGGGGAGGCTCCTCTGCTGCCTTGTTCAAGACAGGAACGGCCGTGTTGCAGCGCATGAGGGAGAAAGATGCCTGTTAGCATTCTGGTCGGGGGTTTTTACATCCCCAGGGACTAAGACTACGCGTCTCATACCCCAGCTTCATCAGCGACACGGACATCAGAACATTCACGCGTATGAATTTCCATGGTAGGGCTTACCGTGCAGTCGCCGCTGCTTCCTCTCCGCGCTGTGCGCCTGCTGCGCTTTGGCCTTCTTTGCGGATTGAAAGGAAAACTCCTTAGGGTTTTGCTTTCGTTGTTCATCTGTCACGCCACGTTTCTTTTCCTCGGCCGCTTTCCGCCTCGCGGCCTGCCTTCTTGCCAGCTTTTGCCTGACGATGCTCCTTGCCCGCCATTTCGACGAAATTGATTGAAATGCTAAATTAGAAGTTCCATTAGAGGCCTTCTGTGCAATGATGTTGCTTGTGTTCTCCTGTAAATTCAGCAATCACCGCCGCCGACCCAACCGGCGGCCGCAGCCCTTGTCAATATGCCTCGCTAGTATAACCTATACAAGTTCACGTGCGTCTTTAATCAACATTGCGGCAAAAGCCGAGACCGAGCTGCATCGCACATTCGTCTTTTCATCTTCCCCTTTTCTAAATAAAGCTGGTAAGTCCCTGCATGGCATGAGTTCCCTAGCTTGCCATATTGATTGCAGGGGGCCAGGACCTGGTGCTGAGCTTCTTCAGGGGCAGGGGCTCGTGCTCTCCGGAGGGGCAGGGGCTCTCCGGCAGGGGATCAATGCATCCCCTCGCCGCCACCCCTCGTTGCCTCCCCTGGCTGGATCCCTCGCACCTCTCCCTGTCTCATCTCCTTGCCGCTTCCCGTCACCGGATCCCCTCGCCGCCTCCCCTTGCCGTCGCCAGCAGCGGCGGCCGGAGGGGTGGCGGCCAGAGCGGCGACGGCCTCGGCGGCGGCCACGGCCATGGTGGTGGTGGTGGAGGAACTGGTAGGGGCCGGCCTCCATCAGCTGATCTACCTAGATCGGTAGGCAGGGACAGATAAGCAGCCTCTGCTGGTCCCCTGGAGCTGATCTTCGTGCTGGACACCCTGACCGCTAACGTGTTGAACGAGTGCAGGGCGCCATGTGGTGATGCAGGCGGGCTAACCCCCAGTGAAGCCATCGTGCGGGCGGCGTGTGAAGCGCGACAGATGCAGCTGCACACCCTCTCCATGAGCGAGCTGGCCAAGGCCGACGGAGCACTGACCTGCTGCAGCTTGCTATTCGAGGCGCCGCAGCTGCAGTCGCTGGCTTAGGAGTTCCAAAACCCCACTGGTCGCAGCCACTGCGGTTGTGGCAGCAGCAGGACTTCGGGGAGAAGGACTGTACAAGCCTGGCATAGCGGCCGGCCCTGCGGTGTAGCTGCGCATAGGAACTGTTTGCGGACCGCAATACATCTTTGCGTGGCACTGCGGCTGTAAGCGTCACACAAGAGGGGTCACAAATGTCTTCACCGATTGGTGAACCAAACAGATACAGAAAACGTGTAGCTTCAAACTTATTTTCATGACATGCCGAAATCGAGAACAGGTTGGCTAAGCTAAATGTCGTACGATTCATCCTGAACCCGAAGACATTTTTTACATATTTTTGGCTTCATTTTCTTACTTCACATAATGTTCTCGCCGTGGAGGGCACCTTTCGCATCCCGGATGGCTCCATCGCCGACCTTGCGCCCCCGCCCAGCACACCCTTCCGTGTGATGTGAGGACATGTGTGTATGTGTATGTGTGTGTTTATAGTTGTATTTTGGCGGATGATCTTGATTGGCCGCACTCAGGCGTAGATGGTTTGCCCGTAGTCCATGGGTAGTCCATGAGTCCTCGCGGGCCTGCCACTGGCATTACAATCTGTGCACGCCCTGTAACAATGGTGCCCGAATCCATGTTAGTATACCCACTGCAATGTTTATTGGGGCTGAAAGAGGAATGCATTTTGCGGGTAGGTCAACCGTTGGGGTATCCTTGCTGCATCTAAGTAATAAGATGAATGATCTCATTCTCTAAAGAAGCAGCGCAAGTACTCATTCGTAATGCGTGCTACCCACTGAGCGAGATCCCACACCGCCCACGTCAGCGTTACCTGCAATGGATCCAGCAGCACAGTGGCAGCGGGAAGTAATCCGCCTCAGTAATCCGCCTCTAAAGGCGTACATCAGCGCAGCACATGTCATGGCGCTACCTCAGCGCACATCTAATTTGTAGATTACCTCGCGCTGATCCCAGCGCCTGTAATAACAAGCATGCATGCCGTACGAAGTGCGGTGAGCGCCCTAGTAGCTCCATATGTGTGTTAGGTGGTCCAACGGCTACATCTTTAACGGCCCTAGAGCTGTAGCTGAAATGATGTGGAGGGATTATGAACGTCAGCCAACGGGGGGTGAGCGTCAGATGCTAATTGGTGGCGAGCGCGGGGGCGCGGCATGGTCTGGCCAATACTTCTGACTATTGAACTTCAGGTGGATTCGTTGTGCATGTATTGCGTATTGTGTCCGGTGAAACCCGTCGGGAGTATTCGATATGAGGTGTTTCGCAGTGATTCGTAAATTGAGTGGATTCTGGAGTCTGCGCCCATGCTGGGTCGTGCCGACCACATTCGGGTCATCACAGGCCTGCTCCTTTGTTCATCAGAATATATCACAAGTACCGGGCAAGCAACAGAAAGCAATACAAGCAAAATCAAGTTTCTCAAGAACTGTCAAAAACCTTTAAGCCAGCCGCATGTAGAAACGCACCACATAATATGGCAACATTTCATACTTCCCCTGCTTTGCTCTGTACCATGCAATCACTAGGGTTGGCGCCTAATTGTGACACGTCCGGCGTGCGTACACCGCACGGGTTTATCGTGTTATTCGTGATGGCTTGTTGAGTTCAGACAGTTGGAGAGTTCAGGAGACAGAAGCAGAACAAGTACTGAACGAAATGCTATTACTCCAGTGCGCTGCAGTCCTACCTCTCCCCACATGTCCTACATTTCACAATCGTCGCATCGCCGTGACCGCACTGCATCGTACTGGAGCTATCGTGGTGAAACCATTACATCACCACCACTGCACGACACATTGGTTCAGCGGGTGGTGGTTGCCATAATGCAATTCATATGCTAGTCAACTTCAGAGAGCATCTCTACATCTCTACAAGAGAACTAGGAGCGACAAATATGCTCAAATGTTACGAAGACACCCCCTCTCAGAAGGGGTACACCAAGGCCGAAGGATATTATACCGCTTATCGTTCACTGGTGCGCATTCGACGCGGCTAGGCCACCGTCTGCATTATAATAACAAGTACATCTGCGTTTGATCATGATATCCAGGACTCGTTCGGAGACCGTTCAGAATGCCCTCAGCCATCACGCATACATGCACACACACACACACACACACACACACACACACACACACACACACACACACACACACACACACACACACACACACACACACACACACACATGCAACCACCGAGAAACGGGGAGTAGCACTCGTAATCAGATCGAGCAGGCTGCAAAGGGCACCGAACAGCCAAATGAAATAAAACATCTTCCGACCTTTTGTAGACGTTGAAAAAGGCTAAGACGCCCATAAATGTGTCCTGCAGTCCTGTGTAGCCAATGAACCTGTCCGTTCCAAAATTTATGCAGAAAGCCATGCCACGATGCTCACGCCGTCCATGAACAATGATAATTGGGTTTAAAAGAATGTATTTGACTGCCTGGCAGCTGGCATCACTCAGACACAGACTCCAGGTTCGCCAGGAAAGCGCCGCCGATGTGCACCCTGTCGAAAGAGGCGCTGCATGCGCCTACACTCGGCTTCAGTATCGCTTGCATTCGCTCTCCTCCATCCGGTCTTGTCGCCCTGTCCGGGAACATGCGGCCTTTCCACCTGCCAAAATTGGGGACCCGTGGGTCAGGTATTCAGCAGGCCGCAAAGTCGGGATCCGGCATTTCCCAAAGCAGTATGGTGCACTTGCTTACTCAGCCTGCGGTTAGACCAGTGTGCGTTCCCTCCCTGACCTCCATCCCTCGACCTCACTCGGCCGCTTACGTTGCCTCATACCCGGCAGCGTGGGGGGCCAGCGCTCAGTTTGTCAATTGTCTGGCCGGTTCATACGGCTAGCTACGAGGACATGAGCACGTTCGAAGGACAAGCCAGTCGTCCACACAGACCAGATCAGATCAGATCAGACCACCAGATTCACGACTGTACCGGCATGTAGAAACCGGCATGTAATATGGCAACTTCTGCCTGCTTCACGCTCGCAGTCAAAGCCGCAAATGATGATTGGGTTCGAATACGCACATCTTATAAACCTCTTCACCTCCGCAGTTCCTGCGGCCATTTACGCACCACGAATTGGGAGTTGAGTTGAACGCCAGACGGTGAGGTTTCCCGACCCAGACACATTCACATCGCCGTGAGCACGTCTATCGGGCCTCCCTCGGCCCGTTAGAGGCCCCTAAGCTCGCTTCCTAACCCTTTCATTATTCGGCACGCGGCGACATGAACCCGCGTCCACGCACACTTTAACACAGAAAGCCCTTTCTATCGATTCCACGACATGAGGGCCCAAAGCCGCGCCAGCAGGAAATATCACGCGGCTGTCACAATCGCCACGACGGCGGTGATGTCATCCATCTTCCCTCCACGGGGAAAGAAGCGGCTGATCCAGGAGGCCTGTATAGGTGTTTTTTGGAGGTGTGTGTGGACCGGAAGGGCTCATTAGAGGAATAGGAGGCCCCAAGGCAGGGCCAGGCTGGGTAAACAGGCCGGAGTCTCACGAATCCAATAACCGATTTGCAGCAAGTGACAGCAGGTGACAGGGACGCGAAGCCTGCGGAGCGCTGCTCCGCAGGCGACAAAATGGAGCTGGAAAAGAAACCCCTGTGCGAACAAAGAAACTCTTTACAGGACCGCCTTGTTCGTGCTACAGACAGCGCACTTTGCTCTCACCGCCGGTTGGTTCGCGAGCTCGACCGCCCATGGCGAGCGGAAGCCGGGGTCCTGCGCGTGTCGGAAGGCGGCCGACACCAGGGAGGCTGCCAGCTGCTGGGCGGCGGGCTGGGCAGCGGTGGCGGCGGCGGGACCGGCCAGACCGGAGGGGATGGACGCGGCGGAGGCAGCGACCATCGAAACAAGCTCCTCGTCCCACATGTTGTCAAACAGACCGTCAGTGGCAAGGATCACCACGTCGCCGGGCTCCAGAGCCAGCTGCCATCACGTCATGGATTAAGCGTACGGCAAGCGGGATGAGGAGCTTTCCTTACGGAAGTCCAACGCGGATATGCACAGGCTCCGTCACTGGAAGGGACTTCGGCGTTGCTACGGAGTCAGGACACCCTCGAACTCGTGTCATCAAGTCTTGCCGTAAAACATTTCAGCATCTCCACGTCACATCTGCCTTAGCAACTAACTCCCCGGTGATCCAAATCCACCCGGCCCCGGGAGGGCACCCGACACATCAGAGCAGTCGCGGCCTGGCTCCGTTGGTTTCGGCCATCGCGCGCGCGCGCGCGCGCACACACACACACACACACATGATATCAGTTTACAACGCCCCACTCCCATCCCCACCTGGTACATCTGCGCATCCGCCGCCGTGTCCGTGTCCGGCAGGTTGTCCGGGTGCGCCATTTGGTACGGCATGTTGAACTGGTGCTCCTGTGCGCTGGTTGCCAGAACCAGTGATCCCCGCCGTACAACCCGGCACCCGCTGTCCCCGAGGTTGGCAATAGAAAGGACCTGCCCGCCAGGCCCCTTGTCCGCAGCGGCGGGTGCCTTTTCACCCAGCACTGCCACACACGCGGTGCAGCTGCCAATGGTGCGAACTGCGTCCTGAGCCTCAGCCAGCAGTTGTCGGGGGTCTGAAAAGGGGGGGTGGCAGGAGCCAGCGCGGCCGGGGATTGCGAAACACACAACAGACAGACAGACAGCAGGGTTCTTCAAGGGGGTAGCTGTTTGTTCCGGGGTTCCCCGAAGCCCTAAAAATTCTTTTCCGGGGTGGTCCCCGGAACTCTACCTCGCTAGGCCCTAAAACGTTCCGGGGGGCCCCGGAACCTGCACAAAAATTTCTCGGGACACAAAACACTCGTGTTTATTACATGGTAAATATTTACCATGTAAAAATATTAATATTTTCCCAGCAAAGATTCTGACAGCTGTCGGTTTTTGCTACCCATGTACCCACGGCAATACCCGGCATCAGCAGCTTATGAATTAACACAGATACCAGCTTCCCTAGCTCTCTTAATCTGCTTCATTCTCTTCCTCTCCATCCGATATATACTTTGTATTTTGCTTGCTTTAAGCTAACGCTCGTTGGCTTGATAAACTTAGGAATTTGCTTGGCTGGCTTTACCCAAATTAGCTTATAATTTCTCCTTAGCTAATAAAAATGCAATGTATTTTTTGCTTTTCCTAAGCGTCAAGCTGTCAAGCATGCATCAGTAATCCCCGGAACATGGCCTTGCTTTAAGAAAATTTTCTCCGGGTACACCCGGAAAAGAGCCTTTTTCTTCAGGGGGCACTTTTTGTCTGCCCCCGGAAAGCAGCACTTCACACGTCATGAAATTCCCGGGGATCCCCGGAACAGACCCAACACTTTTACGGGCGTTATCCTAGAATTCGAAAATTTTCCGGGCCCCGTCCGGGGTGAAGTACCCTGACAGACAGACAGAGGAATGGACAGACCTACGGACAGGAAGGGGAGCCCAATGCGCCCAATCCATCCTAGTGCAACATGATGCAGTTTGGTGTGATGTCAGCGCTGACGTAGCGGCATCTCCGGCCATGTGAGGCGGTCGGAACGTATGCCAACGAAGACTGAAAACCATTGCAGGCTCGCCCGCCTGTATAGCCACGATACCTCCGGTCTAATGTTTAGGGGCAGTGGTGTCGTACCGACATATCTTTGGGGCATGTCACAGGATTTATATGCGGAAAGCCCATCCCATCGCCCCTCGGCAAGGCACCAGAACAACAAGCTCTGGTGTTGCTTCCCTTCGACAAGACAATCCCGGAAAAGCCATGACCGGAGAACCAGAGTTCTGTCCTAGATCATCCACTCAATAAGCAATCCTTGCCTCAAGCCGCATCCAGACGCCCCCTACCTTGTTGGCCTCTTCCCACTCGAGCTGCGTCCTCCCCGCCCCTACCCCTGGGCCCCACCTCACCTGCCCCTGGCCCGATCTCCTCCGCCGCCCTCGCCGCTGCGTCCACCACCTCCCGGCTGTACTGCCCGGGATCCACATTGGCCTCCACCCAGCCGCCGACACCATCCGCCACCCCCAGCGCACTGACGCCTCCGAGGGCTCCTCTCGAGGCGCTGCGGCCTGTGGACCCACCCCCACCCCCACCACCACCGCCATGCGAGGTCACGACCCCACCAGAGGGAGTAACCATGAAGTACGCGTCCTCGGAGCCCTTCTCTGCTTTCGCCACATGCGGTACGCCATAGGCTGCCATTGACAGCTGCAGCCGACGGGCAGGCCCAGTAGCTGTCCCTGAGAGCGCAGCCGCCATGCTCGCTGAGCTCAACCGAATTGCTGCTGCAGCTGCAGCAGCTGAGGTCGCTGTGGCCGGTGGGATCCCTGCGGGCAACGGCATTGAACCGCGATCTGCCGCTTCAGGACTGACGGAGGGCCTTGGTGATGCAGATGACGAAGCCTGCGGCTCAGGCGGTGATGGTGGCGGCGGCGGAGAAGGCTGTGGTGACCGAGCGCCGCCACCAATGGTGCGCTGAACGAGGGACTGCGCGATGGCGGCGATCTCCGCCCCAAGCTCAGCGTCAGAAAAGAAGGGGGCAGCTCCTCCCTCAGCGGGCTTGCTGGTGGCGGAACTGGTTTCCAAACCCTGTTCGCTGAGTCGACTCGTCCCCGCACTGGTGCTTGAGCTCAGATCGGTACCGTCCGCCGCGTCTTGTTGGGGCTTGGGCCGGCCCCATTCCGTTATCGGCGGCGTGTTGAACCCTGAAGATGGCAAGGGCAGGGACAGAACGAGCAGTTTACAGGAATTCCGTCAGCCCTTAACAACCAAGGCGGATCAAAAGGTCGCAATGTGTTCACACCTGGGAGGTTGAAGGTATGAAGGTATGACTCACCAGGTGGTTTGGGTGGTGGTGCCACGGAAGCCGCTACGGAAGCCGCTCTCCTGGCCGCCTCCGCAGCACCCGCCGCAGCGGCCATCGCTACAGCCGCGGGCGATTGCGGCTTTTTCGGCTTAGCAAGTTGACTTGATGACTTTGACCCGGACCCCGATGCTGATACCGGTACTGAAGCTGATCCGGACGGCGGAGGCAACAGAGGCGATGGTGCCTGGGAAGTTTGGCGCTGGGCCGCCCTAGGTTGGGAGGGAGGAGAAGGGGCCTTATGTGCTGTTAAAGAATCGGACGATGAACCAGCGACGGCGCCGCTCTTGCTAGCACCAGGCGGGGTGGCGGGGCTACTTCCCTTGTAGTCAACGAGGTCAGCCGGTGTAGGCACCTTGAGCGGCGTCAGGGGCTTGATAGGCGGCGGTGATGGGACGGCAAATTCTTGCGACCGACTGACCGGCTGACCCATCGTGGGTTTGATGAAGGCACCGCCAGGGGCGATCGTAGAGGCGGGAGGAGGGATAGACGTAGCATCGGATGATGTGCTCACGTCATTCACAGAGTTCCGAGAGGACGAAGACGCAGACGCAGAGGACGACGCGGCGGGCGAACCTGCCGTGGCATCCGCTGCCGTGGCGCCACCGGCTGTAGCGGTACCTTCAGAGGCAGTACCGCTGGATTCTTTCCCAGGTGGGTGCGGCTGGTGCGTTTTTTGCAGCTGGTGCGGCTGCGCCTGCACGTCGCCAAGCGGGGTGCCGGCAGCCGATGGCGGGGAACCCCCAGCTGCCATTACCGGCAAGGAGGTGGAATCAAAGGGTCCCGGCGGCACTGACCGGCGTGATGCCTGACTCTGTACTCCACGAGGCGGTTGATCCTGTTGTTGCTGCGATGGCAGCCCCGACGCTTGAACCTGCACAGGTGAGCGCTCACCAGCTGCAGTGGCTGCACCTTTCAAATCCACGTCAGCTTTAGCAGATGACCCGTCTTTCTCCGTCGGTGCTGCCATTCGCCCGGCTTGCAACTCCATCCCGGCAGCACTGGCCAGATTACCATTATTTGGTTTTGCATCAACGGGGCCGACCTGGCTCTTCTGGCCTCCTCTGGCATCACCATCTGGGCCTTTCTGGCCATCCTCTGGCGTGGTAGCTGAGCCCGGTCTTGTACCTGCTCGAGCAGGCTGGGCCTCCATCGCCGAAGCCACCTTGCCATTTGAATGTTGAGGTTGGACAGGGAATGAAGGTGGGAGGTCCTGATGCCCTTGTCTTCTGTTGACAGTACTGGGAGCATCCATGGCCAGGCCGGTTGCTGCCGACTGGGATGATTTGGACGGGCCTAGCTCCTCTGCTGGTTGGCTCCTATCCTGTGAACGCGACGCGTTTATCCCATCCACGGGCGCCGCTTGTTGCGCTGGTTGCTGTGGCATGGGAGACGACGACGACGCTTTGGGGACGACGGCGGCTGGCGATAATGATGCAGCCGATATTCCATTCAGACCGTTGTCGCTGTCAGTGCGGTTGTTACTACTAACGCTAGCCGCGTTGAGCGTTCCGGCGCCGTTGCCATTGAGCTGAGGAGGCCCTGTGACAGGTCCTGAGCCCTGACCCGCATTTCCAACAGCCGAAGCACCCACGGTGATGGCACCGTTAACATTATTCCGGGCATTGCCATCGGCGCCGCTCACCTCTGTGCCCGTGCCGTGAGTGGTACCCTTCGCAGAACCGGTGACAGGCACCAGGGTTTCCGTCTGCGTTGCCCCCGTCCCTGCAGCCGCTAACAGCGTGGAAGGTGCTGGCTCCGTCCCACCGTACAGTGCTGGCCAGCCAGGCCGCAACGGGGTCAGCGGCTTGAAACCGCCATCACCGTTTGCTGCAGTAACCACCTTCGGCTGTAGGGCAGCGGCAGTGCCCGAGCCGTTTACCCGCCCTACGCTACCGCTGCCAGCATCTGCATGACCATGGGCGGCAGCACTAGAGGCACTCGCGGCGCCAACATCTTTTGGTTCGGCAACGCCGGCGGATTTCCGTTGGATAAGGCCATCCGAAGTGGGTGGCGCGCGTGCAGGTGCCGAACCGGTCGCAGTCGCTGGTAAAGGCTGTGCTTTTGACGCGACCGGGGCTGCAGCCGCAGTTGGTGCAGGTTGCCGCACGCTGCGGGTCCCACGCACGGCGACGGCTTGTTGTGGCAGCGCATTTGGTTTGCTAGAGGACGCGTACTGCCGCTCCCGTTCCTGCATTCCACCACCCAGAGTGCGGGACAGAACAGAGCCCGCGGGGTGGAATGTGATATGAGAAGAGATGGTTGGCAACCCCTCCAGGCGCAGCTAGCCATGGTGCGGTGGAAGGTTAGTGAACTTTGAGCCTGATAAAGCAGGAAAACCCCCAACCAACACACCAAGGAGATGGCATACCTTAAGCGTGTTCTGCAGCTGCTGCACCTGCGCCGCCAGTCGCTGCACTTCTTGCGCCGCCCCAACCGATTGCTGAGCAGCGGTGGCCCGTGAGTCCTCCGCTGCGCGGCGCAGTGTCACAACCATGGACCGAGCCGCGAGCAGCTCCCGCCGCAGAGACTCCAGCTCCGCCAGCTGCCGCTGGACCTGCGACCATGTAGCCGACCCAACATCGGGCAGCAGCAACATAATTATTGCTCAGTTCACAGCATCACACCCTAGAGCTTTTAAGTAAGCAAATTGAAGGTGAGCGGCCGCACCACATAGGTATACGCCGTAGCGAGCTATCGGATTTTCCTTAGAACACCCCGCCAACGAGCAATAAAGACAGGCCGTACAGCTCGTGAGTTTTTCCGATAATAATCAGCACCTACGAAAGTCCGAATATAGATTTGGGAGCATCCCGAGGCCGTGCATCCCCATGATTGCAAGACGTTCCGCACCCCCCCCCCATCCATCAGTTGCCAGCTTCACTGACTGATCACCTGCTCCGTGGATCGGTTCACCTCAGCCGCCAGGCGCTGCTTATCTACTGCCGCCTCTTGAAGCGCCCGGCTGCTGGCCTCCAGCTGTAGCTTCCAAGACTCCTCCATCAACCGAGCCTGCACACGAGTGTCATCGGGAATATATGATGTGGACTCATCCTGGAATGTGTACTGGATAACGCTGGGGGCGCACATGCCCATGCCTGTAACATTGGGAGCGCATAACCGTAGGGAGCGGTTGGAGCTCCATACCTCACTAACATACCAAAGAGACTGATTATATTGGACATCACGCAGCCGTAATCGTGGCGCGACTGGGAGAGGGCTCGCCCGATGGCATCCATACACGGTCTATACGCTCACATGGCGGCTAACCTTGCAACGACGGCACGGCGCGTAAACCTAGCTTGGGCCCTCCTACTGCTGCCCACCTGCTTCTCTACCGCCTCCTGGACAGCTCGTAGCTCGCGCTGCTGTGACATATTGCCTGCCTGCGCCGTTCTCAACTGGGTCTACACGGCAATTGAAGGCATATAGCGGGGCAATAGGGAATGCGGTATCAGTATTCAGAGAGAAGTACGTACAGAGGCAGAGCCGCGGGCAGCATAAGGATCACGTAAGATGGGCTTATGAGGCTTGGTCAGCCAAAGGATAGACGAGAAGGCAATACCTAAATGGTGCTGCACAGCCAAGACGTTACAATTTCCCACAAATTCCCACGCCCGGTTGCCATTGCCGGCGCACCTGCAGCTGCTTCTCCCGTGCCGCAGCTTGCTGCTGGGCCTGCCGCTCACGTTCCTGCAACAGCACACCGCAAGGCCACAACATTAGCTCCATTGGCGACGGCATCAGCTGCACAATAGAACAGGCCCGAATACAAGGAACGGACTGAAGCTAGGGCCCATGGCAGGAGGTCGCATCAACATCGCCATCCAGCACAAATCAGCCCCTACCTTCGCAGCTAATCTGCACGATCAAACATCACACAGTTCGCGTAATTGTCCCTAGTCAGTGACTGCAGAGTTGCAGTAAGACCATATGCTACCGCAGGCATAACCCGTTTGCCCCGGTTACTGCAGCTGGCTGATCACGCCACCTTCAGGCACCCTGCCTTAAGTAGCTTCCTTTCCTCACCTGGAGCAGCTCCTTGACTCGAGACTGCACCGCTTTTCGCAGCTGCTGCTGCGTGGGTCCCGAGGCAGCTGCTACGGCCTGCACGACACAACGTTGAGGATTAGGCTTCCCAGCCAAAGCAGGCCATGCAGCATCCGCAACCTAACTTATACCAATGGTTGCGGCCGCCTTTGCATTGTGTTTAAATGAGTAGACAACGCTATGCTGCGGAACAGGCAGACAATGAAAAGGAGCCCACGGAAAGGTGCGATAAGGGGGCCGCGGCATATATACGACAACAAGCTCCGCAGTCCGCACCTTCTCCCTGCGCTGCTCTGCCTCTCGCCGCTCCTGCTCCAGGCGGTCCTCCACCCGAATCTGCTGCTCCACCACTCCGCGCAGCTCCACCTCGCGGTCCTGCCAGGTATGAGCGTCACCATATCAGCACTTCAGCAGAAGCCATGGTAAAAATAATAAACGGTTCATTGGAAAGCGTGATCTCATACCGCCCGCAAGCACAATTACACTCGCAAATCCCCTTGAACATTGCAGCACGTTGAAGAAGAGCAGCCGGCGAGATCCTCCGGCCAAAAACTGCCTAGGTGCTCGCGTTCTAGGCGTTTGGTGCGGCAAGCATGATAACAGCTTCTGCCAGCCGAATAGTTCCTTTGCAACGTTTTCGCTTCAGCGCCATCCCTTGATATGAGCGCAACGTTCTGCCAGAACTACCAGCTCAAACCCCCTCTACCTATAATTGCCCAACTTGGTTACGTGCTCTTAACCGCCACCACAAACCACAAGCCGTCAGATGTTGCCAACCTGTATCTCCAGGCGCATAGTACGTTCTCGGCTGCGCGCGTCAGGCAGCATGACGCTGCGGTACAGCGCCGCTAGCTCCAAATTGACCGTTGATAGTTGTTGTGTAACGCGTTGGATGCCCTGTGGCTCCGGCGCGGCATGAAAGAATGCGTCAGGCGGACGGTTCGTCACATCGGGGCACTAACGGGCAGACCGTGCCACAACCGCGAGCTTGCTACCGCCTGCCCAGCTCGGATCCAGGAGAATGAAATTCATGTTCATCTGAAACGTCCCTATCCATCGCAGCCGAATGGCATGCCGGATACTATACGATCCCAACTCCGCATAGGCTACTGCAGATAAGTAAGGACCTCTTGCGGCGCTTTAAGATGCCCGCCTCCCACGCACCTGCTGATCGCCCACAGCCTCGCGGGCCCGCAGAGCCTTGCGGCATTGCGCCACCGTCCCCTCCAGCTCCTGCGCCCTGGCCACCAACGCCGGTCCCATCCGCGACACCGCTCCGGATTGCAGCTCTGCCAGCTCTGCTGAAAGTGACTCCAACTGATGGCGAAGGGCCGCCCCACGTGATTCAAGACCGCGTAACTCCTTCGGAAATCGCATCGGAACGGACGATAAGGCACGTGCAGATGTGTCAGCGACAGCATCAAACGCATAGACGAGGATACTAGAGGAAGCAAGTGCTAGAGCTGCACATTTGCGTTAAACATGCACGCAAGTTGTCCGGGACAGGCGCTTATGCGATTGAAGAAGCGGCGGCAGCATCCTGGAAGATGAGGGCCGCAAGTCCATAAATTTCGCATGGATTGCACAAGTTTTTGCCAATCCACAGGCATAGAGACAATGGCAGCGGTGGTTAAATCACGGGCACGAGGGTACAGGCACGCTGGCGCCGCAGCCCCACCTGCTCCATCTGCGGGGATACTGGCGCGATAGGCCTTGAGCTTGGCTGTGTTGCGGCACCAGGCAGGATGCTCCGCCGAAGCTCTTCCTGTAGAAACATGAAGGCAACAACAAGCTGTTACATCCGCATCACATAAGAAAGTTAAAGTTGGAATCTGTCATGGTGCAAAGCAAAAGCAACGCCAGTTGCCTCATAAAGGCACAAACACTCGACGAGAGATGCACGTGCATAAATGATGGGCTCATTGCCATGTTGCAAGGACGTGGGTTCATGCAGTGTTTACAAATTTGCTGAGGGGCATCACATTCAGGGCCTCTCGAACTTCCCCTCCATCCCCTTCTGACCTCCAGCAGCTGCAGGAATTCCTCGCTCAGCACGCCGTCCAGCTGCTCCTTCACCGTAGCCAGCTGAGTCCGCGCGTCCAGAGCCTCCTGCCGTGCGACACCTACCTGCTGCTCAAGTGCGGAACGAAGCTCCGAAACCTCAGCCACGCGGCGGGCGGAGGACTGCTCGGCACGGAGCTTGGCTGTCTGTAGGAAAAAACATCAGGAGAATAAGAATAAGATACATCTGCATGAGGATAGACATCGGTCATTATATGAAGGACCAACTCCTCAATGAGTGCTCCATTGTGCGGGACACAGACAGCCTCAAGGAGCTAATGATTACGGGAAAATGGGGAGGACGGCGAAGATAGAAACAATAGCAGTGCGTCCAAGTCGCGTATTACACCTCGAACTTCTCAAGTGGATCGCCTGGGTCAAATCAGAAGACCAGCCTAGCAGGCCCGCGCTTGCCACGCCCGTAGGAACGCACGCTAGCCCACATTTGGTTCATAGAAGCACGCTCTGACCGCCGCCCCAAATAAGAGTACTTGCCTTAAGCTCCTCCTGAAGCACCTTCACCTCCGCCTGCTGCGTGGCAGCCTGGGCATTGGCGGCCTCCCGAAGCTGCTCCGCGTGCTGTGCGCTTTCCTGCAGCTGCGAGTTCAGCAGTGCCACCTCCCTATCGCGTTCCAATTGCAGCCCCGACAGCTGCGGCGTACAGCAGGCAAAGGGACGGCAGGGTCGCAACGGAGTCAGGTAAATGGGCTCGTGCATGTGTCAGGGCTTTGGTGTTCGCCGCATAGATCCACAAGCTGCGGCGCAGCTTGCACCTCGCGCTCATAAGAACGGCGGCCTCAAAGATCACGGGCAACGGGTCGGCGGCAAGGCCCAGGCGGCGCAGAAAACTCATGCTGGCGACATGCGCGGAGCGCAAGATGCAGGACCGCGGGAACCCAAGCGGCCTTTCGCAGTACGTCCATTTTCCCGGATAGGCAGACGCATGTGCGGGTGCAGGAACCATGGGCTGCCCCATCCCAGTCCTCGTCCCGGCCCGGTGTAGCGACCGTCGGTTCCTGTGACTAGGTCCGTAGCTTTACTCCCGCAGCAGTCGTCTTCACCCGCCTTCCCAGTCCCAACCCATTACCTGTTCCTTAAGGGCTGCAATCTCCGCCTGCGCCGCCAGTCCGGCCTCCCCGCCTGCGATGCGCAGCTGCTGCAGCTGCTCTTCATGAAGCTTTTGCAGCTCACCCAGCTGATGTCGTGTCGCGAGTTCGTGCGTGTGGCCACAGAATGTACCAATGCAGTGCGCCGTCGTCAGTTGAAGAGGAGGTGATTAGGAAGGGTTGTCGGTCAGATTAACCATCGACATAGCAAAAGTGTCAAAGACGTACATGTGATGACGGGAGAGACCACCCGATTACCTTTTTCTTCATGGCGGTCGCCTCCTCCAGCCTGCGCGCCTCTGCTTCTGCAATCGCCTGCTTCAACCGCTGCAGCGCGGGTTCCCGCTCCTGCTGCAACGCCGCAATCTATAGCAACAGCAAACCGCACGGGAAGCGGGATAGAAGAGTCATGGGCGTGCAGAGGCCTTCCAGACGTAAAGCCCAACAGCGACCATAACAGACCACACAGACTTTGGATGCCTCTTAATGAACGGTTTCCTTAGGGACAAGCCAATACATACCTGCACCTTAACACATGTCAAGCCAGGCGCGCAACGATACAGGTGCCAGCGAATGCCTACAGGATTACGAGATGCAGGTATGAAGCCAAAACCGCTACGCTGCAAACGGACGTAATCTCTGCACCTGAGCGTTCAACGCCCTCTCCTGTGCCAGGCGCCGGTCCTCAGCCGCCCGTAGCGCCTCCTGCAATCGCTGCAGCTCCAAGTCCCGCTGCCGCAGAAGCTCCGACATCTGCCGGCACCCGTGCGAAAGGACATCAAATGGGCATATCCTTTTTCGCAACCACGGGCTCCGTTTGCAACCCACGCAGTTTCGTGCATTCAAGTAACAGCACATTATGACAGGCATAGGGGGCATCCCTGCGTCAGGCTTACGGCTTTCACCACGCCGCAACGAACCCTTGCATGCAGCTCACAGTTGACTTAACCGCCGTTGGTAAGTGCGCAGCGCATGTAGAGGGGTCTCCGTGACAGGACCCGTTGTTTTCGACAAACCTCACGATTATTTCAGGCACATACTATCTCGCCAGACGTGGATGCCGGTCCGCCGTTCTCCAGAGTGTCCATACCCCAGGTCACACCTACCTGCGCCGCTGCGGCCTTGCTCCGCTCCAGCACTTCCTGCAGCTCCGACTCCCCATCTCGCAGGAGGGTCAGCTGGGCCTCGCGTTCTGCGAGCTTGCCCTGCACACAGGAGCAAGGAAGCAGCGAAAGCAGATATCCGGTTCAAACCGTGACAGCATGGCTGGCAGCTAGGTCCAAATCTAGGCCCGAGGCTTCAGGGGAAGACAGCCGCTTGGATGAACACGTACACAATCCCTCACGTAAAACCAGTTTAACCTTCCAAGTTCCAAATCCTTCCTATGGCACGGAGCGAACGCTGATCCAAACGCTGGGGAGCCACATCGGTCGTCCTCGTGTGGGGCGACCTTCATATCCCCGTATTTAGCCTAGCGACCCGAACCCGTCTAGCATCGGGTACCTGCATGCAAGGGGTGTGCCCAATAACTAAGCATGTGGCTACAGACCTGCAACTTGGCGATGAGGAGGCGGTCCTCATCGGCAGCAGCTTGCATCTGCAAAGCAGACGTGGTTCAGGATATGTAAGTTGTGTAGCGTCTAAACGTTACCGTGACGGTCTTGCCAGGACCACGCAACGGAGGCAGGCCACGGGTGGGCAATGAGCCCAACCCACATAGCAGCATTCGGGAAGGGCATAAAACGACGGCCGGGAGGGGTACCGTACCCTTCCAGCGCGTTAGCAAAATCTCTGCCGTTGTTCGTAATGAGCCATGCATTCAGGAACCTCCGCCGAGCACTTTTTACCACCCCCTAATTTGCTGCTTAACGACTCGCCAGTTGCCCGACGTACGCACCAGTCGCAACTTGTCTTCTGCTGCGCTTGCAGCGCTTGCCACCGTCGCCGTCCTAGCCTGCAGCTGCGCCTCCAGCTCCCCTACCCGCACTTCAAGCTCTTTGTTTTGCATCACCAGGTGAGCTAGGCGGGCGTCCAGCTCGGCCGCACGTGCCTGAGCCTGCAGCAACGTAAAGGTGAGGTTTAAGCTTAAGCGGGCCACGGAGAGTGCGCGAAAGAAAACGGTTTCATTAGGCTCTGGGCCGAAACAGGACATGAGCAGACCGTATTACTCTTCTAGCAGTAATCCGTCGCAGCTAACGCATTAAGCGCTCTCCCACATCCTCCCACACGTTGCGCTGTACCGCCTCCACGTCTTACCACCAACAGCTTGGCCTGAGTGTCCGCCAGCTCCATTCGCAGGGAGTCAACGCGCTCCTGCATTTCCCGCCGCTGCTGCGCAAAGCGGGCCATTTCTGCCCGTCCTGACTCAATCTCCTCTGGGAATGGGCGGATAGGGTGACATGACAACGCAAGAGAGGTAGGGCGCAAACGTAAAGAGAGGTAGGGCCACATTTAATGACTAGGTGTAGCTTAAGGCAAGAGATTCTTGAGCGATACCATGAAGATGTTCGTAACAGCACATAAAACAGACCTGTAATGGTGAGTCAAAAGGCATCCTGCCGTCACTCTCAGGACAAGACACACGAAAACTCTACGTCGACCCCATGCACAGCGGGTCTCAGGGCCCAATGTAGTTTCTCCACAGTCCGCGCATCCGCATACAACTCTGCTTTGCAACCTCCCGTCGGTCTGGACTCTATTTAGTAATAGCTAAACGCCTGGTCCTTGGTTTCCCCAGGGTCCAACCTTCCAGCGCTACGTTACGGTCCTCCTCGCGCCTCAGCCGCTCCCGAAGCGCGCCCACCATGGCCTCAAGCAGCTCCGCTTTACGCCGGGACTCCTGAAGCAGGGAGTCAATTGCAAAGCTACATAAAGCCAGCCAAATAACATGGCCCGAGCTTTACGCCCATGAAAACGAGGCAATGAGTCCGCCGCGGAGGAAAGGAATAATGGCGCGGAACGAGTGACAGGAGGTGCAAACCGTGCTCCTCCCGCTGGGGTCGGATCTGGTAGGTGCTAAAATTGCGAAGAACTGGTGTGACGCTATAAGCCTCTCGTCTTTGCACACTGTGCGATGACCATGCGTTCGGACTCTGGTGAGAGATCGGTCAGACGTGACCACCACCTGACGACCTTGGCTAAGGCTTTTTCTAGTCCTCCTAAGCTTTAACCAAATCCATATGAAAAATTAATATCATATGCCAAGTCCACAACCCCATCTCTCCCCTGACCTTCAACTCCACCCGGGCGCCTGTCACTCTGGTAGCGCCTTCCCGCTGCGCCCGTAAGAGCTCCAGCTCAGCGTCCTGGAGTTCCCTCTGAAGCTCAGATGTAGACTGTGGCAGGGTTGGAATTATTGGAAAGTTGAGTGAAATTGTACAAGGTACGCCCCGAAACGGCAATATTAAGTTTAAGCAGTGCAGAGCCCGCAATTAACAGTTGTGATTAAGACCATCGCTTGCGGTTTCCTGGGCAGGGCTGGCGGCTATGGGCTTACGACATCCCCTTTCAGGACAGCACAAACTGCCATCCTTCGGAGGTCAGCAGCAGCTTCATCCCCATATGGGTCGGCATGCCGCTTGTATTGCGTGACGCAATGATGACGTTTGGCGATGTGGATCGGCATCGTCCTGCAGCTGCACACCCATGCCAAACGCCGCCACACTCCTAGTATCCAAGATACTCCGCGGCATCCCCAAAATGAACGGCAGTAATTCCACATAACCCCCCGCTGGGGCCCGATTCGCCCGCGTCGTTCTCTTTCACTCCGGGACTCCGGTTTGAATCCCAAGGCTTCGTATTCCCACTCATTATCTTGCTTCCCCTCCTTAAGGCGATGCACCTGACGGGCGCGCGCCTGCTCAAGCTCCAGCTGTCGCTTCTGCCACAGCAGGTCTGAAACCGGTTTGCCTTCGTCAGCTGCCGCTGGCCCAATCGCCTGACCCTGCCCAAACTGTTGCTGGGCTTCGGACAGCTTTTGAATACCGGTAACGACATTTGCATCGCTGGCTCTAGGCTCCGGAGTACCTCCCGACGGGGAAGATGCAGCCGCATCCGAACCGGCTGCCTGGCCACCGATGGCTTGAGTGTCGGATCTGGGCCCCGCGACGGCACCAGCGAGAGGTATTTGCACGAGGGTGACATGGTGGTTACATGACCCGAACATGGGAGAATCGGTTTGGATTACGGCTCGACATCATACGTCGCCTTTGCTTTTAAAAAACGCAAAATATGACCGCGTTACTTAGCCAAGCAATAGGAGGTACGAATGTACTAGGCGTGGTGTTAGGCCTTTGGAAAAGGAAAAGTGACGAGGACGTATTCAGGCGGCACGACGGCATGGCAAGAGGGTTGACATGCGGTCCTCACCCCGGCTCCGAAGCTACATGTGTCCTCTTCTGTAAAAGGCCTCGGATAAGTGTCACTACGCCAGCGAGCGCCACCAAACCGCCGGCTAATGCAGGAAGTAGGCCGTAGGTTCCGGGTTGGGCACGGGGCATCGATCCAGTGGGAATGATTTGGACATCCTGCGCAAAAGGGAGCTGGGAAGGGGGAGACACTTCAGCATACGGCAAAATGCGTGGGGATGGTGGGAAGTGGCTCTCTGCACGTAGGTTGTGGCAGTCCACAACATACGCAGTACGGTTGGTTGGAGTCTGCGCCCAGCGGCCGACATACGCATTGTGCAGCATACCTTTACCTGCTTGGCGTTGGATGGATTTGTGTTGACCGTAAATTTTGCTGCAAGGATAGGCAGACGTCGGCGCCCATAACTCGGGACGATGGCAACGGCCGTGAATGCCCGTCCCACGAAACAGGTATGTCTCAATAACTGAGGTTGGAGACTGATGACCTTTTGTCCTGGCAGCTTCGTATTGCCGCTTAAGCTGAACATCTTGGCGATATATTTGTACCACAACTGGTAAAGGTTTCCAGTTTAGGTGGTTAAAAACGGGAACAATTAGATGATGATTGGTGGTATCAGCATCCAGTTCTGAACCGCCGTTGTATGCTACACAACATTTTGCAAGGCGATTGTTTGACTGGGCCAAACATCAGGAAGAGCTACTCCTTACAGCTATATGAACATTGTTAGGATGTAATCGCAGAGGAAAGCTCAGCATTCCTGAAAGATTAGTTCGACAGCAACGTTTCGCAGGACAATTAACACAGAGACTGTTAAGTTCTGATAGTTGAGGACGTACTTGACAATAGCTTTATAATCAAAATAGAAATAACTTCTAAGGAAACCGCGAATCAGGTTTGACAGTTACTCATGTACGACCAACTTCACAGCATTATCACCATGGATGCCTGGTTTTCCAATATTCAAAGGCTGAAATGTCACAACAATGACTTATTAAGCTCTATTTTTAGCATATGATGCACAGGCAATCTCTGTTAGCTAGCTCGACCGATTTGCCCACCGGGGCATTATGGAGAACTGCGTGGCGTGCATTTCTCCGATTGGTGTAAAAGTGGAATGTGTTCTGCTGCATGTAGGTGCTCAAGCAGCTGATGACTTGGCCTTGCGTGCCTTCAAGACGAAGTGGATGTAAGTCGAGGGCATGAAGGTGCAGCCAATTCGAAGGGAAAGGAAGATCGTGCGCGCGTGCACGCATGCGTGGGTTTCTCAGCTACTGACCGATTCCGCAGACGTGGGAATGATACGTTTGTCTGCCCACATACAGGACCCCTTTCACTCGAATTTTACAGCGCTCCCGTACGCCGTTATTTAGTTTTTGGGTGTTGGTGTCGCAAACTAACACTTCTCACGTCGGCATTTCATAATACCCACAGCAGTATAATCTGATAGCAACCTCCTGACGATGAGTAACTTGGGCAAGTCAACAGTCCATCGCGGTCACGTCTGCACCACCATCCTGCCATCCATGCTGTACTGGCCATGTGTACCAGCATGTACGGCTGGACCGGTATGCGTCGCGTGTGACGCATCAGGGAGTGCTTGCATGTCACGCTGACATCATCTTTCTGGTGCTTGTCACGTTAAATAAGATGATGCGGCCTGTTGGGAACCCCACAACTCAGCATTCTTATACATCTACCATCCTTGTTTTCGTGGTGCTCCTCAGTGCTCTGTTAGTGGCCAGGCTAGAGTTTTTCTTTGCTCTAGCTGGTCCGAGTGAGAGGGGGAGCACGTGGCAGAACAGACAGACAAAGCCACGTGCCCCTCCCCTGCGTTGTGGCTTGGTCCGGTCAGGCCCCCCGGTGCTCGCCCTTGTAGGGTGAGTCGCCCACAGCGTAACACCCCAATCTACCATACTGCTTTGGCGAGCAGCACAGTCCTAGCCTGTCCTAGCAAGCCATAGTTACATTAAAGGAACCTCCGTTTTCCAGGAGGACCAAGGGTGCGAGGAAAGCTCAAATCCACCTCCACGCACCAGTCAATCTTCCTGCACTGGAGTCCCCTGTATACAGGTAACCGGATTGCATTCCCCAGCACCAGGGGCTGTTCGTTCAAAACATAGAAATGCCGTACGGTGCGGCATACCACCTGTATCATTCAACACACCGCACGTGATTGCGGAGAGAATGCACGAGGGGGCAGAAAAGAGCGTGTGGGGGGAACCGCCAAAACAAGCGCTTTACAACTGAAGTGTCTGTTAGGACGTATTGGGTTTTGTGCGCTACAGTGGGGGATATCGTTATACGGTTGATGACGTGTTGACGGTTGAAACTTCTTGTGCAGACGAAGGTGCCGCACCAAGCAGGGAGGGACTGTGCCCCCACTGTGTTTCTTTGGGAGGGGGAAAGGGGGGATGGGTTGCATGGGGCCCACGTAGCTGACCGCCATCCTGTTTTGTTATTGGGAGAGCACCTGTAGCTGTAGCTGTAGCTGGGGATGTGTGCGTAATGCAGATGAAGACGAGTCATCAACCCCAGGACAGTCAATCAAACACTCCTATCCTCGATTGCGCCCACCCCCAGGTACATGGCCCTCCTCCCCCACCTCAGCCCGGGCACAAACCAGCCTCCGAAGCATGGGGCTAAGCTTATGCGGCCATTGCAACGCGGCCCCCTCTTGGTCCACCACCACCGCCCCCGAAGCCACCAGCTGCGAGGGTGCACCTGCGGCCAAGAGGCGCTGCGTTTCCTCTTGCAGCTGCTCGTCCCATTGCCCTTCCAAATGCCGCAACTCTGATTCCGCGTCGTCGTACTCCACGTGCACACCTAGGCTGGGAAATGTGGATGGAGGGCATGTTACGAGGCAGCGGGTAGTAAGTAGGGATCACCCTGGATCACTATGCGAAAAGGCCAGGTGGAGCATGGAGAACGCGGTCGTGTAGCGCGGGTGTTTTGTTACATTTGGCCCGTGTGCACATGCAACATTTGTGTATACCGTTAAAGTTACAACGACGCAGAGTTTTGTGTTAGTAAAATGGTATGATGTCGGGCTTGTCGCGAGTTAAAAGAGTGAAGACACGGGAGAAGGGTCCCTGGGATGTGACCGGTGCTCGTTAAGCTCACGGTGAATAATAATAATAATAACAATAATAATAACAATAATAATAATAATAGTAGTAGTAGTAGTAGTAGTAGTAGTAGTAGTAGTAGTAGGCCAAGGCAGGAGATGCCCCAAGCAGCGCAACTTTCCCTTTTCCCACTCGGTCGTGTGAGTGTACAGTCGACCCAGGGATGGTAAGCATGGGCTGGCCACTGGTCCAGCTTCAAACATTTAGTTGTTAACATGGCGATCATGAGTATTAGGTTTCGCAGGCAGGAGCCGCAGAGTTGGGGGGGTTTCGGACGTAGGTGCCAAGCCGATCAGCGGGGCGGCGCATGGTTAAGTAGAGATCCAAAAAGGAGCATCGCTGCCACGGCTCGCTAGGTTGCGATTGTAACGTACTGAGGATAAGAAGCGTAGGTTTCTCAGAATAGGAAGGAGGGTTCTTAGATGATAGTACGACAACTCGTACTTAAGATCTACTTAACGGGACGTCACTCCATGGCTATTCGCCATGTTGTGACACATTATTGTATGTTTATCTGCTTGTCTGTGCATGTGTGCATTTGCACATGACGACACAACCAGTGTCCCTTGCGGGCATCAAAACCACGAGTATCGTCCATGTATAACTGGTGACAGGGTGACCCTCTGCATTGCGCGCGCTGTACGTACCCGGTGGCGGCCGCAGCTCCTGGTCCGGGTCAGCCCCATACGGGTGCCCCAGTGGGGGAACCTAATAAGGTGCATGCGTCAATATGCTTTAGTGATGCCCTCCTCACAAATAGCCGTACATATATGCCATACGTACACGCCGTTTTACACGCTCCTGGCCTAGCACCCTGACAGCCAGCCACCTGCCCACCAGCGTGAGATTATTGAAGGTGATACTCGACCAGTTGCCACCCGCGCAAACCTCCGGGGACGACGCGAGGGTGCAGCTATACGCCGCTTTGTACGGATAGTTGACCTCAAGAGGAATATCGTTTCGGATGATGACGTTAATTGCCGTGTTGGAGTTCCAGCCCGTGCCGCAGGACGGCGAATAGATGCCGTTGCAGAAGAATAGCTGACGCCGATGGATGGCGTCAAGGGGGTCGTGCACAGTCGGGAGTGTACACGCAGCAATCCCTGGAGATGAAAAACAAAGACTGGTGTAAGCTGTCCGAAGTCTCATCCCGGATTGAGGGAAGATCCTCCGAAACATTCGCAACCCGGGAAATCCCGACTGCGGCTCTCATCGCACATGTACACAGAAGATATCGAACAAGATTGCGAGCTGTCATGTGGGCCTCCCAACAGAAAGTACGGTGCGAAAATCGAATATTGCTTGCGGCCGCCATAGTGAAAATCGAATCACATGTGTGAGATTCGTAGCTTAGTTCTAAGCTGCACTCCCCTTTGTGATGACGGCGAGATGAATTATGAGATGGCCACCGGCACTGCTCTCACCACGCAGGCGTCCTCTACAGAGATCCACCCATGCTACCCCAGGATCCCGGAAAGTCAGAAAGCTTACACAATGTGACATCGAGTCGCGCCCTCATGAAACTCCATCGTCAGCCCCTTCTCTCATTAGTGACCGTGCCGTTGCAAGTCTTGGTGCGCATGGAAACGTGTTTGGCTCTAAACTCTTGGTATAACATCGTACAATACCGTACACGTACGATGAAGATTCACCGAGGCCCTAACCAGGATTCCCCCAAGATAAGTAGGTGCTCTATCCATAAGATGTACGACGCTATGTACGGCGCCATGTCCTCTCAGTTATCCAGTTTGACCCCTCCATTGATATCGGACCATAAAGCCATTTTAACCACAAACAGTGGGCATTAAGTACTCGTGTGGAAATGCGCTCGGTGAGAAGCCGTGTGCTGTGAAGTGGTGCAGTCCGGTTCATGGGGCCCTGCACGTTGTGACGGTTGCCTAATAAAGCAGCTGTGAAACTCACGCCTTCATTCGGCTGTCCATTGGCTCCAGGCCCCCCGTAGGCTCTTCAGACTGCCATGCAACCGGCCCCTACCTTCTTAGCGGCGGCCGCAGCGGCTTGCATGTCCTTGGCCTTCTTGGCGCGAGCCTATTTCCGCCAAAGTTGACATCAGGCTGGATACCGGTGGTAGGAGCAGTGGGGCGGTGAAGCCTGGTAGCTTGGAGTCTAGTTAACGTAAGGGGTATAAGTATTAACCCCAACCACCGACTAACGGATTATTGCTTGTGCCGGGGTGTCGTGACATAGTGGAGCTATTGACGTGCCTTGTGATAATGGAGATAATGGCTTGGAGCCTACACAGTGGTGGATTTTGCAGATCCAACATAAAATTACCACGGGTGAAAGGTGGTCACATTCCGTGCAGCCCCCACATCAAATTCGTTCTCCAGGTCCTCACAAGAAGTCCTCAGGTATTTGCGGATGGTAAGGCCCCCAGCTGGTGCGGCCACTATCTAGTAACAGCAATAGCAGCAGTCGGTAGTGAGCAGCGAGACGAGGCGGCAAGAAGGAACGAGATCACCACCAGACGGTAATGGGCCGATCGCAAAGAGATTTTGCCGTATTCCGCAGGACGGTCTATGTCTTTATCCCCCCTTTCCTTCCCCCCTTCAATATACTACTCCACCCCTACGCCACGTTGCGAGGGGAGAGCTAAACAACGCAGCCAAAACTAGCCGGCCCCAGTCCAGCCCGGCCTTCTGCCCCCACCGGAAGTGGAAGCCTTGACAACGACCTGTTGGAAACGTAGGTGCCATCACACGGCTGCTGCTCGTTTAAGCTACCGTCCATGAGCGTGAAGATGGGCATTGACGGAACGAGCTTCAGCGCGCCGCCCGTGTTGAAGGTGTTGCAGAACCTGGTGACGTTACATGCCGCGGCAATGGCATCTGGCGTCAAGCCGTGTGTTGTTCAGGACAAGCACGGCGGGACGGAGTACCTTAGATAGAGACGATAGAATACGTACGTAGCCGGAGACGCTGGGGCAGTCTACAGCAATGGGTTCCGGGCAGAAGAAAAGAGGAACATTGGATGCAAGACGTGCATTTGGCAGGAAGTCAGATCCAGTTCGGTTCGAACGCGCGATAAGCTGGGATCTGCTGGGAAGCAAGAAGAAGGGTGCAGCAAGCAAGCCGATGTTGATGGCTTACGATATCCTACACTGTAGGGTAGGATACAAAACATAATTCAAACGTAACTCCTCCAAACGTTTCTGATGATGGAATTACTCCGTAGGATTAGTCTGGGGAGAATACATACTACCGGTGTGAAGGTTAAGTAAGGGCCATACTCGCGCGATGCCCTACATACATGCAATCGTAGCGCCCGATATGTAAAGCTAACATAAGTTGGGCAAACCCATCAATCCGTCGTCGTGGTAGAATCGTTGGCAATTAACAAGGCGGAGGCAGCACCGGTTGCGCCAGCACAGATGTGGCCAAGCATATATATTATAATACATCTAAATGAGGCAGCGACTGGACCAGGCAACCGCCGAGCAGGCTCGCCATTGCCCGATTGCCCGGCAGAGAGCATGCCAACACAAACCGGGAAAATAATTATTTATATAATAACAACAAACGTTTGGATATTATTTGATCATGCGCGCATGGCGATCACGTCAAAGCAGAATTGGTTGTAGATCAGGCAAATACGGCAATGGCAATAATAAGCCCGAAGTAAACTTAGCAAGCTGGTGGTGCATCTGCAAATTAAATCGGTGTTTGATTAGAGTTTTAAAAAACGGTTATGACAGTGAAAATTCTCTTGTTTCCCGGTAGAGTCAAAGCGATGCGTTCCAAGAAATGTTCCAAAAATATCAGGCTGACACGGACTAGCAACCGCGCACTCACAACTAGCTTTGTGTATAATTAAAAGAATGACATTAAGTTTGGCCCCGGCAAAAGAAAACTCCTTAAAATTCTTTAACCACTTCCCTAGCGAATGAAAAGTTTTACATCATGCTCTCTAGCTTAAAGGCGTGCTTTAAAAATTGCTGCCCGTTAATAGTAATATTTACAAATGTTCTTTTAAATGACCGTGCGAGATTGAGCACTTACCGGGACAAATCGGGCAGTAAGCTAACAGACACCGAGCGAGCGAGCAGTGCGTGGCTTACTGCCCGATTTGTCCCGGTAAGTGCTCAATCTCGCACGGTCATTTAAAATAACATTTCTAAATATGATTATTATCGGCAGGAATTTTCTCAAAGCACGCCGAAAACCTAGGGAGCCTGCTAAAATCCCCAGCCGAGCAGCGGCTAGCTTACTGCCCGAATTGTCCCGGTAAGTGCTGAATCTCGCACGGTAATTCTAAAGAGCATTTTAAAATAACAATATTATCGCGCGGTAATTTTCAAAGCGCGCCTTAAAGCTAGAGAGCATGATGTAAAACTTTTCATCCGAAATTTACCCGCAAGTATTTATGCTCGCTGGGGAAGTGGTTAAAGAATATTAAGGAATTTTATTTTGCCGGGGCCAAACTTTATGTCATTCTCACGAGCTGGATGGGCTGCACCGTCTAAATGTTTGGCGAGCATTGCTTTTGTTTGGGACACGAATACAGGATGTTTTGCGTGTGCTCTTGGGACAGAACTAATTTGTTTAATGGATCAATCACTGTAGTCACTCATCGCCCTCCTGGACGAGGCCGCCGCTGTGGAGTCTGGCGTTCACGCCCTGGCAGCCCTGACTGCCCACCCCACCCTGCGTTCCGGCCTTGTGGAGCGGGAGCTCCCGAGGCGCTCATGACGCTTGTGGAGCTATCAGGGGGTCCCCTCCTGACAGCCTGGACATCCGACCTCCCGTCACCCGCAGCCAGCCACGGCAGCCCTGGTCGCAACAGCGGCCGCCTTGCCGGAGGTGGTTCCGCTCCCGCGGTGAAGCCCGCGAATGCGCAGCACCAGACAATGGAACTGGCACTCCTCGCCCTGGTGAGATGCATCCGTAGCTACGGTGGCAGTGGCACCGCTGCTGGCGCCGCTGGTGCCGCCGCCAGGATAGCAGCAACGCAGAGTGCCACCGCCATCGCTTGTGGCTCAGAGCCCACAGCTGCAGCAGCAGCCCGCTCTGCCCTCGTCATTACAGACAGATCCGGCGTTAGCAATTCCTTCGGATACGCGCGGAGTGGATTACGACGGCTCGGGCCACCCTCAGCCGCAGCTGCCAGCTAGCGCCATGGCGGTGGTCGAGGCAACCGAGGTGCGCATTCCGCGTGACCTTTTGTATCGCCCCGTGTATCCACCACCCCATTATCTCAACAAGGTCATGTGTAATTTTTTCTTCTGGATTATGATTCCTTCCCTGTCCCTCTGCAAAAGCCGCATCGCGAATGTATCTCCACACAGATGGGTGGTCTATTGGTGGTGTGTTCGGTGATGTTCGGATCACACACACTGGCGCCGCTGATTTGGACGCTGCTCGCCCTGACCACCTTGCAGGCCCTGGCCGACATGGCTCGCGAGGTCTCCGGGGCTCTACGGGTGTTGACCTTCGCAGGCCATCTGGTGATGCTGCAGCGGCTTTTGGCGGCGATGGTGGGTCACTATCGTATCGTGTTTGGGCTGTATGTGTCATGGCGGCATTAGTTTTTATATGTGGATGGCAGCTTTGGTAAAAGCTCTTATGAAAAGTGCAACACCAGGTGCGTTGCAGGATTTGTGAACGGGCGCTCCTCGAGTGCCGTCACTGCGGTCAGGTGAAATATCAGATGCGCAGTTGCCCGGGGCGGGACCCGTCGCACTTTATTTTTGGGCGGGTTTCATTTAGGGTTCAATTTGATATGATTTTGATATGAGGCTGTCCTTAGGGTTCCCCATGGGCCGTTTCGGGGCACCAGGCGCGCGGTATTCGTACTTGCCGTGAGTGTAGGTGCAGAGTATACTATCTTATACGCTTCGGACGTGGTGGCGTTCCTGTTGTTCTAAACAGCGCAGCAGTTGGCCTCATCACTTGGCCTCATTTCTTACCTCACTTAACCACACACAGTTAGTTGATACACTACAGCTCTGGCCTTCCAGCTGCAGGTTTTCGTATCTCCGCCTTCCGTAATCCCCTTATCTTCCTCCCTTCCTCTGTTCCCTTCCCATCATAGCCCGGCGCCCCGGCGGCTGCCCCTTGCCCCCCATAGAGCCACTTACTCATCGGCAACAGAGGGAGCGGCCATGGCAATGCGTGCAAGGCCCCGCAGGCCGCTCCCTCTCACCCGGATTTGTATTACGCACGAACCCACGAGGTGCTGTTGCATGGGCTGCTCGGTAAGGGGCCCAAGCTCTGGCTTGCATACGTTTTAAATCACGTCATGTTGAGTGATAGCTGAGGGGAAAGGGGAGAGTGAATTGGGGTGGGGTAGGGTGGGTTGCAAATGCGCAATGATTTGCTTTTTGAAAAAGTGTCGTACGGCTGTTTCATCCCCTGTTCGAACGAGCTCCCCGACTAAGTATCTGCTGAACCTGCGTGTGTGTGTGTGTGTGTGTGCGCGTACTAATGTTGCCCATCTCCCCTTGCCCCGGTCACAGTCACCTTCTGAAAGCATCCCCCAGAGGCCAAGAGCCGTCCTGGAATAAAGAGCGGGGATAGATACCTGTAGATCGGTAAATCACATTCCTTCCCGGGTCAAGCACAGGTGCAGCCCCACCACGAATAACAGAGCAACGCCGAGCAGCTTGCCTTAAGAGACCGGAACATGCCCCCTCCAAATCCCCCGTCCAACAACCCCACGGCAGGCTGGCTTGCAAAGTGCTGTGCACTGCGCTGCAAGTGTTTGCACGGCCCACCACAGAACGAATCACGCAATGGCAGTCAGTGGTATTGACGCGCAGTACGTCACGTACGAGCACATAGAGGTACGATGATGTCAGAAGAGAGAAAAGAATCTCACGAAGACTCTCTGGGATTCGCTCTTGGCATTCTGGCGGAAATACGAAGGCCGTCCCGAATGGAACAACCTTTCCTATGGCACCATACTGGACAACGTGCGTAAGGGTGTAAGGGTGCGTCGTCAGGGGCCTGCTATGTGCTAACGAGGCGCAGGTCGTGGGCCACATCCTTTTTCAACCTTTCCCATGGCTTTACTACTCATTACTACTCATCACCACTGTTGTCTCTGTCCCCCTTACTCATCCCTAATTTGCACACTGACAGGTTTACCTACACCCGCTGCAAGTAAGGCTGACGTATGCACTGGGGTACGTGCTTACGGCAGGCCCGTGGCATTATTGGGGAAGCAAGTGAAAATGAGGTGCTTGATATGTACGGACGTGCTGGGTGCAGCGTTGATGGGCATGGTGGACTCACGGCACTCGGGTAACTGGGCGCTGCTTTGGGTTCTGTCATACAATATATGCAATGCTCGCGGGCATCAGAACAACAACGGGAATGTTATTGGTCCGGACCGAAAACTCTCAGGCGGCCACGTGCATAAGGCCCAGACCTAAGCCCAAACCTAAGCCTGAGCTAAAGACGAGACCAGGGGCGGATTGTCTTCTGAATGGCCGATTGTGTGGGGCGTCATGTTCTCATGACCATGAACGTCGACGGATCACGCCCGTCGGTCTGGCGGTCAGGAACATGGAAGCTTGCATTTGCGTGATGAGTGGGTGATGGGCGATGGTGTGTATGTGCATTGACGGAAGGGGTCTTTGCTTGGGAACGTGCATACAAGGACAGTTTGGTCAAATCGGGGGGGCGAAAGGCCGGACCAAACAGGGGTGCGCTAGGTGCGGCACATACATATTTTAACCCCCGCAATATGCAGGATTGCATGGTATGCCCTGGTCTCTACATACACCACACATCTCATTTTGAAGCCTGAATTCAACACACGCACCCACCTCTCGCCACCGAGCAGTCCAAGGGGAGCGGCATCATCAAAGCTGCCGAGTCCGGTGCTACTGCCATCGGCGGCGGGTGGCAGTGGCAGTATGTTCACTTTCCCCGGTAAGACAGGTGGTTTAGCCGACGCTGCGAACAGAAATAAGTAGTTTGATCTCCTGGTGTTGTTGAGCGGTCATTTCGTGCTTCGTGTTCCAGTGTAAATTTGCCTGGATGGGAAGGGAGCACAAAATAAACATGGTGGCTCGAGTTTTGGAACCTACCGGTAAATCGCTGGTACGCAATGTCGGCAGTCACAGGTACAAGTGGGACTGGGTCCCTGGGAGGCGTGAATTGATTGTTTTCAATCTTGGGACGCAAACCTTCACGTTTTTAGGGCCGCAGAAGCTTCTATTGGTTTGTTTTTCCATTATGACACCCGAATGTGAGCTGCCGTGCTGGCATTGACCTGGACGTTGGAGTGCAGGGCCGTTACATAACACTCCGTCAGCGAAGATGCCAAAACATCCCGAACCCTACCTTGATGCCCATAGGGCCCTGCACTCGAAGCATCTCCTGTCCAGCTGCCTGCGGGTCCTCGGGATTATGGCGCTCATTGAAGCGATTGAACTATAAAACAATACAAATGTAGTAGTCGTAGACGTATGACAACACATTATCACAATATAAGGTGCTATAAGCACCCTGTTAACATCTCGAGAGGCCTTTGCGGCAATCAACTACTACATTTGGTAGCGAGACTGGATGTCACTGATGGACCCTAAGGTCCTCAGTTCAATCAGATAAGTAACAACTGTTATGTTCGAGTTGATAAGGTGTCACGATCACATATCCTACAGCTGTAGGAAGTGTAGTTGATACACCGAAAGAAGTTTGATGCTTGAAAAGCCTGTGAGTGCTATGACGCATGCGTGGCGGGGCATGTCGTGACTTGGGAACACAAACCTCCCATGGCCAGGGTTGGAGATGGCAAGCGAAGCACTTGTGACAGGGGACTCAGTGCCCGAGACGTGCCCTCCAGAAGGGGGAGAATGTAGTAGTCGTAGATGTACGGCAATGCATTATCACAATATAAGGTGCTATAAGCACCCTGTCAACATCTCGAGAGGCCTTTGTGGGAATCAACTACTACAACAAAGGTAATAAGGTTTCCAACTAGGACGCCTTCCACCATTAGGCAGGAGACCTATCTCCCACCTAAGACCCTGTCCCACCAGGAAAGCATGTTGTAACCCACCGACTAGGCTTGCCCTAAGTTCTCAAAATTTCCAGCTGCAGGGCTTGATTACAGCATTCTTGATCGAGAAATGGCATCCTGAAGCAGGCAACGGATAGGGAGGTGAGGGACACCAGAAGGGAGGACAGTGTGGAAGGCTAGCAAGTGCTGCTGGTGACCCTAGGTTCCCACGGACACACAACACAGAGCAGTCACATGGTGGTGGTGGCAATGGCGGTGGAGGACCTGGTGCTAAGGTAACACTGCATGAGGCGTTCATGGGCACAAAGCCAGATATCAGTCACCTAAGGGTCTTTGGCTGCACTGCATATGCGCACGTGCCTAAGGAGAAACGCAACAAGCTGCAGCCGGTGAGTCGGAAGGGGATTTTCGTTGGATACGAGCACAGTGGGTTCTGTCGCATCCTTTTCGATAACGGCAGCATCATTAAACATTCTGCGGTGAGCTTTGACGAGACGGCCATTGGAAACAGCTGTATGGACTCTGATGATGATGAGGAGGAGGCTGACTACGACGCTGGGATGGTACTGCCATCAGGGGGTGGCGGAGGCACCCTAGATGGCTCAAATATGGACATTGAGCTGGCGGAGAACAACAGTGGGCCGTTAACTAGCAGTGGGCAGATGGCGCCACCAAGAGGCCAAGCAAATATGCTGCTGGCGCTGTTCCCACGGACACACAACACCGAGTAGTCATGTGGTGGTGGAGGACCTTCAACCAGCGGAGGACAACTGGCACCTCCAGGGAACGTCAACAATGGCGCAGGAAATGCAGATGCAGGATCACCGCTATCCATTGCATGAACACAAGCGGCTGATAGAATGGAGACGGGAGCTCAACGGGAGGATGACCTACAGGCGGATCAATGCAGTAACTACTGGGGAAGTACCAGAACCGTCAACGTACGCTGAGGCTGTGGATGGGCCGTATGCAGAGGAGGAAGGCTATGGACGAGGAGATTGCGGCGCATTCATAGCTTCAGCGTACATTGACAGTTCTGGTACTTCCCCAGTATGTACTTGCCGCATTGATCCACCCGTAGGTCATCCTCCTGTTGGGCTCCCGTCTCCATTCTATCAGCCGCTTGTGTTCATGCAATGGATAGCGGTGATCCTGCATCTGCATTTCCTGCGCCATTGTTGACGTTCCCTGGAGGTGCCAGTTGTCCTCCGCTGGTTGAAGGTCCTCCACCACCACATGACTACTCGGTGTTGTGTGTCCGTGGGAACAGCGCCAGCAGCATATTTGCTTGGCCTCTTGGTGGCGCCATCTGCCCACTGCTAGTTAACGGCCCACTGTTGTTCTCCGCCAGCTCAATGTCCATATTTGAGCCATCTAGGGTGCCTCCGCCACCCCCTGATGGCAGTACCATCCCAGTGTCGTAGTCTGCCTCCTCCTCCTCATCATCAGAGTCCATACAGCTGTTTCCAATGGCCGTCTCGTCAAAGCTCACCGCAGAATGTTTAGTGATGCTGCCATTATCGAAAAGGATGCGATAGAGCCCACTGTGCTCGTATCCAACGAAAATCCCCTTCCGACTCACCGGCTGCAGCTTGTTGCTTTTCTCCTTAGGCACGTGCTCATATGCAGTGCAGCCAAAGACCCTTAGGTGACTGATATCTGGCTTTGTGCCCATGAACGCCTCATGCAGTGTTACCCTAGCACCAGCGACAGGTGAAATGTTACAAAGGTAGTTCACTGTCGCAAGTGTTTCTGCCCATACCTGCTGTGGCAGTTCAGATTCCACCAGCATAGCCCACGTTTTCTCCAGAAGAGTCCAGTTTAGGCATTCCACTGCCCCATTTCGCTCTGGAGTGTACCCCACTGTTGTGCCGTGGATAATGCCTTTGTTGCTGAAGTAGTCACCCATGGCCTGGTTGACGAATTCCCGTCCACGTTCCGTGTGTACCTCCTTGATATGACGTTCAGCTGTATTCTCCAGCGCCTCAAAAATGGTGCGAACCTTCTTCCCAATGACGTCCTTGGTCTCGCTCTGTGAAGGCCACCACTGAAAGTCCCGTGCAATCGTCCAGTACCGTAGTCATGTACCGGGATCCGCTGAGTGACGTCTCAGGCATGGGACCACAGACTAGACGTCTATATGAACCAGCCCAAGCGGTTTCACCGCCTTGTGTCCAGTAGCTGGGAACGGTCCACGTGACTACTTCACATAGATGCACGGCTCGCAGATCCGTGGGCTGGCTGCCTCCAAGCTCACGCGATCAAGCACCATGCCGGTTTCCATATTCTCCCGGCACATCCATTCCAGGCTCCCGAAGCCCAGATGTCCCAGGCGCCGATGCCACATCGCTGCCGCCGAGTCTCCTGACCCGGTCACCGCACACGAGCGGTTATCGCTGACCATACACTCTGCTGCGTTGTAGTGGATTGTTGTATTAGAAACCAATTGATGGTGGCATCGAAAGATACCGGTTGTTAGGTCAGAGCCCGATTATATAGCATCACAGAGCCGGAAGTCCAAGTCGTACTTGGGTGATGTCGTAGAGTCTCGAATCAGGCGTGACTGCCAGAAGTCACTCCGACAACCGGAAAATCAGTGAACCAGGAACCAGGTGTTCCACTATTTACCATTCAGTCGGTAAATAGCCCAATCCAGACAGGTTCTGGACTTCCGTCAGGTACGGAATATCGGAAGGGATGGTTAGCAAATGGCGGGCGGTGGTTAATCCGTAATCCTGATTACGAATCGGTTACCGTTAGTTAGTATGTTAGTTAAACAGGTATTAACAACGGTTAACAGAGTGCTAAATATTTCTTAAGCATACACGGAAATGCTTAAGGATACAACAACTGTTCCCCCTCTAGATGCAGCGTCCCCGATGCATAAGACAGAAGCCACAGGCAAGTAGTATGGGGCAACGGATCAGGTAGTGCCCTGCTTAGCTTGTGCCCGTTGCTTAGCTTCGTCCAGCATGGGTTTCATGTCAGAGGTGAAGTTGCGTGCAGGTTCCCAGCTATTGTGCTCAGAGGAATACCCAGACCACTTGACTAGGTACTCATGCATGATGCGCTTGCGTCTACCCTTGCCAACACGGCGTGCCCTGTGGTCTAATATGCGTTCCACAGCATACAGGGTTTGCTTGCCCGACAGCCAAGTAGTGGGGCTGGCCTCCGTGACGGGGTGAGTGCTTTTGTCAGTTTCAGGCAGGGTACCCCGGTATGGGCGTATGAGGGAGACATGGAATGTGGGGTGAATGCGCAGATCAGATGGCAGTTGCAGCTCTACGGCCACTGAGCCTACCATGCGCACTACAGGGTATGGCCCCACAAACCGTGGTAACAGCTTACGGGAACCATCAGCCAGGGAGCGTAAGTTCTTAGTGCTCAACATGACCAATTGACCCTTGGTGAAGATGACGTCCTTCTTGGACTTGTTGTAATAGTCCGCAGCCCGTTGCTGTGCAGCTTCCAGGCAAGCCTTAGCATCAGTTAGTCGGGACACAAAGGACTTGGCAAAGGTCTTTGCAGCGGGTACATTAACATCCAGCTCCCGCCAGACAGGTAAGGCAGGGTTGTACCCGTAGTTCAGGAAGAACGGACTGTTGCCAACTGAACGGTTGGTGGCATTGTTAATGGCAAACTCAGCAGCGGTAAGGTATGTATCCCATGCAGTGGGTGTACGGCCAGTAAAGTTACGCAGCATATCACCCAGGACACGGTTTACCCGCTCTGTCTGCCCATCGGACTGGGGGTGGTAGGCGGTGGATAGGTTCACCCGCATTCCCACCAGTGTTCCCAGGGCGCCCCAAAACTTACTTGCAAACTGAGTACCGCGATCAGACACCACGGACTTGGGGACCCCATGCAAACGTACCACGTTATCAAAGAACAGACGGGCCGTTTGCTCAGCTGTGCAGGATGATGTCGTGGGGGCCAGGTGGACCATCTTTGTGAAGCGGTCGACAAGGACCAGCACGGCGTCGTATCCTCCCTCAGTTTTGGGCAGCGCAACTACAAAGTCCATGGAAACACTCTCCCAGGGGGCGTCAGGAATAGGTAAAGGTTGAAGGTGCCCGTGAGGTTTCCCAGATTGGGCCTTATTGCGCTGGCACAGGTCACAGGAAAGGACGTAATTCTCAGCATCCTTAGCCATGCGAGGCCACCAGAATTGGCGACGCAAAAGCTCCAGAAGTCGCGTGCAGCCAGGGTGCCCAGCCAGAGGACCATCATGCAAACGTGACAACAGCTCACGGCGCAGGGAGTCGTCATTAGGAATGACAATTTGGCGGTTGGAACCTTCCTGTCGGATCCATAACCCATGCTCGTTTACCAAGTGCCCCGTGTTACTAGGATCAGAGAACAACGGGTCAGATGCATAAGCAGCTTTTAAGCGCTTGGCAAAGTCAGAGGGCACAACAGACTGTGGCACCTGAGACTTACTGCGTGTGGTTACCGCCAGTATGGCTGCATGCAACGAAGGGTGCCTGCTGAGAGCATCGGCAATGTTCAGTGAGCCGCTCAGGTACTCCCAGTCAAAGTTGAACCGGGCCAAGTACTCCATCCAGCGGGTCTGGCGACGGTTAAGGGATGGCACACCTTGCAGAAAGGTAAGGGGTTTGTGATCAGTCTTAAGGGCGAATGGACGACCCTCAAGATAACACCGCCATTCCTTCAAGGCATGTAAGACCGCCAACAACTCCTGCTCCCCTGTAGTATAACGGGTTTCTGCTCCCGAGAACTTCTTACTCGTGAATGCAATGGGGCGTCCCTGTTGCAGCAGTACAGCCCCCGTGCCGTGTAGAGATGCATCAGTTATGACCTCAACACGAAACGGCAATGAGTAATCAGGGAAGTGCAGGATGATGTCATCAGAGACAGCATGCTTCAGGGCATTGAATGCTTCTTGGCATGCAGGGGTCCAGGCCTCAGGTGAAGAGAATGCTCCCTTACGTGTCAGATTTGTCAGAGGTGCGGCTATGACTGAGTAGCGCTCTATGAACTTACGGAAGTAGTTGGTCAGGCCCAAAAACTTACGAAGTTCCTGCAGGTTGGAGGGCACAGGCCAATCCCGTACAACCGAAGTCTTCCGGGGGTCCATCCGAACGCCATCCTGAGACACTATATGCCCCAGGTACTCCACCTGTGGTTGTGCCCAGTGGCACTTAGTGCGCTTAGCATACAGCTGCTCACGCCGCAAAATCTCAAAGACCTGGCGAAGGTGCTGCAGATGCTCCTCGCGGGTCTTTGAAAACACCAGGATGTCATCCAGATAACAGATGATGAACTTGTCGATGTATGGCCTGAAGATACGGTCCATGACAGCTTGGAACGTTGCTGGAGCATTAGTTAGTCCGAAGCTCAGGACGGTATACTCATAATGGCCAAACGGCGTACGGAAAGCCGTTTTAGGGATATCAGACTCAGATATCCGGATCTGATTATACCCCTGCTGGAGATCAATGGAGCTAAAGTACGCAGAACCCTTCAGCTTATCCAGCAAATCATCGACACGTGGAAGGGGGTAACGGTTCTTGACCGTAGCGGCATTCAGCCCCCTATAGTCAATGCACATTCTCAGGGTCCCATCCTTCTTACCCACGAACAGAATAGGGGCGGAGTATGGGGATGTGCTCGGCCGTATCATACCTTTCTTCATCAGATCAGTGACCTGTCGCTTAACCTCATCCAGCTCCAAGGGGCTTAGCCGGTACATGGGCCGGGAGATGGGGTGCGAGCCAGGTGCAAGAGGTATGGTGTGATCCACAGGCCGCATTGGAGGTTTGCCAGGGACCTCCTGGAATATATCTGCATATTCCTGTAACAGGGCCTCAAACTCAGGGTCAGTAGTATCAGATGGGATGGAAGTTGCATTCAGGTGCAACTTGGGCCGTACTAATAAGGCATGGGCCCCCTTGCGGATCATGCGTACCGCAGCTTTTCGACCAATAGCTTCGGGTTCAGCATGTTGGCAGATAGCAGTGGCAGCATAATTAAAGCAAGGCTCAGGTTTCATCTGCTCTGATGGCTGTCCGGCAGTAGTAAAGGGAACCTTGTAAACTAGAGTCCCCTTACGCAGGCGCAAGGTCTTAGACTCATAGTCCAGGGCAGCCCCATACTGCGCTAGGGTGGATGACCCCAGGATATACGTGGCAGCATCTGTGAGCTCAGGCAACACGTATGGACGGACATTTAACCTCAAAGGACCTGCAGAAAGACGGAGATTGACCTGCCCCAAAATACTTTGCTTACCCCCATCGGCGAGAGTAACTTGTGACCAGGAGCATGGGCTTGGCTTGAGTCCGAGCTGCGAGACCACTGATACTGATATGAAGTCATCACTGGCTCCAGAATCAGCGAGGGCGGTGAATGTGCGACCAGCCGTACTTACGGGGATCAAAGGTACACCAGCGCCTATCAGGGCAGCAGCTTCAGGACACAGGAGGGCTGAAATACAGGGTTCAGCCTCAGGTATCCCCTCCTTAGCCATTCCAGGGGCAGCAAACCAGACGTCAACAGAGTATGGGCTCCCAGGAATCTGGACGGCCTCACCTGCCATATCTATACTATGGAAGAGAGCCGTACCTGGGGAAAACCTTAGCACCCGTTGCATCCCAGCCAAGAAGGAAGGGCTACGTCGGGACACATACTCAGGCAATAGGAGACAACCTGAAGTCTCAGGGCGTTGACGTTTGCATGCCCGAAAGTGAGCCAACTGCTTCTGAAGCTCACACAGTGAAGAGGGGGTGAACAAGACAGTGTGCCCGCCCAAATTAACAGCAGAGAGGGGACGACGTTGAGGCTCAAACAGGTTACACAGGGCATCAAAGCCAGCACGGACCGTTCGAGCGTCAAAAGAAAAACGTCGCCCTATTGCTTGCTCAATCTGACTCAGGACGGCAGGTAGTAGTGCCCGTACTGCACGGCACTTAGCAACTGTCTTGCACACGACAGAGATCCCAGGTGGTGACCCCTCTATCCCAGCCTGGGCAAGGTCCTAGTGACCCTTGCCCTTCGGGTCCTCTGCCAACATAATGGGGCAAGTATCTACCCGATGCTGGTCGGACCCACAGCGGAGACAGATCCCCTTCTGCTTGCGGTGCAAGAACTCCCGACGAGTGCACTTAAAGGTGCCGAGGAACTCCATGGGGTCCTTTCCCTTATGGCCCTTCTGCACTTGGCCTTCCTTGGGGGCCAAGTTCTTCCCCTTCTGCCCTCCACGCTTAGACTTACCGGCGCCCTTGCCCTCACGCGGCTGCCCTTCCTGCCCGTTGGTATCTGTTCGAGCGGATGCAGTCCGCGGCCTCTTGGGAGGGGGCGCCGGGGTCTCATCCAAGGGATCCTCATCAGCTCCCATATCCTGAATGGACAAAGCGTTAAGTTTGGGGCGGGCCTGCTTTTCAGCAATCCTACGAGCAGTAAACCTGGTTTCAGCTCCCAGGGCGAACCGAACCAAGTCCTTGTAGGACTCAAAGGTGCTACCCGTCAGATCCGTGGCACATTCCCCACTAAGGTCAGCAGAAAGACCTTGCTGGAACCAAAACACACGCTCACTATCAGACAGTCCTGCAATGGGGGTGACAAGGGCCTCAAAGCGGCTCTGATAGGAGGAGACAGATTCCCCAGGGCGCATGCGGTATTTGCCAGCAGACAGTTTGTGGCGTGCCTCTGTAGCACGTGACTGGATCTGGGGTGCAAAACGGGCAAGCAGCGCTTCCAGCAGTTCCTCAGATGTATAGGTATCCCTCGCATTAGTCCACTGATCATGCCATGTCTTCGCCGCACCCTCAAGGGCATTGGCCAGGAAAAGACAGCGCATAGAGTCCTGGTGACCCCCACGGACATAGGTGAAGTACTTCCTAACATCACGGACAAAGGACCGGGTGCGCGGTGCAGTCACTCGCCCTAAATCAGATAGCTTAACATCTGCAGCAATATTAAGCTTAGGCACCGGAATCGTCATTTTCATCACCTCATCCTCATGTCCAGTATGAGGGGGCGCAGATGGCCCAGCAGAGGTGCCCGCAGCAGCAGCATCAGTGGTAGCAGCAGCAGCGGCCATCCCAGCAGCTTCAGTGGCATTAGGCACCAGGTAATTTTGCACTACAGGGCCACGAGCATAAAACGGGGATGGGACATAAGCTGGGGACGTTGGTGCCTCAGGGGTTGCTATGCCGCCTGATGCCAAAGGTGGTGGGGCTCTAGCCTGCAGAGTTGGACAGCCTGCCACAGGAGCACTTGATGGCTGTGTCAACCAGGAGAGACGTTCCCACCTATTAGCCTGGCTAACATTTGTAGCAACCCGGCCAACATACTGAAATGCGTTGGCGACAGCAGCAGATACAGCATTTGCAAAGTTCGCGGCTTGCATAATCTATGCCTGAAAGCCTAACAGAGCGAACAGCAAACGTCTGCTAAAGTTGAAGGCAAAGGTTAGGGCCAGGGCCTACCCAAAACTTTGATGCCTTCAACGAAACGCAAATATTCAGCAGTCCGCGAACGGAGCTTGCTGAGAAGAGCTCCGAGTGACGGTGCAGAAATGTCGCTCTGGCTGGCCGAACCTGTAAACGCACTTGCAGCAAGCGAAACAGGCGCAATAACTTTCAAGAAAATAAGAGGTATAATTATTGCAAAAGCGCAAAGTAAATCTGCGAGGTTGGCTCCTGAGTTCGGTCAGGCACAATGGCACAGTCGAAGCTGCGACCTCACAAAATTGCAATGCGAACTGCAAAACAGATTCTAAATATAAACCTATGTTGCAGGCAATTAATTCGGGACAGTAAAAACAAGACGTCGGCAAAGCGAGTTCCGGTCGTCGCACCAACTAATAAGTGCGACCTAGCAAAAGCAAAGCCGAAATCACAGAAAACAGATTCTAATTATCGCCTATTAATTGCCAAATTTACAGACCAGTATTGGCAGCGGCAGCAAAGATAGCGGCTCCCAATTCGTCGTCCATTTCCATAGCGAGTTCAGGAGGGGGGAGGTCTTGGTCGACGTCCATTGCTTGAGAGCTTTACTGGGCTAAATCAGACGGATAATTGTAGGCGATCAGGGAGACTGGAGCGGAAGACTTGAACGGAAGGCTTTCGAGACGTCCCAGGGAGGAACAGTCTCGATACCATCTTGTTGTATTAGAAACCAATTGATGGTGGCATCGAAAGATACCGGTTGTTAGGTCAGAGCCCGATTATATAGCATCACAGAGCCGGAAGTCCAAGTCGTACTTGGGTGATGTCGTAGAGTCTCGAATCAGGCGTGACTGCCAGAAGTCACTCCGACAACCGGAAAATCAGTGAACCAGGAACCAGGTGTTCCACTATTTACCATTCAGTCGGTAAATAGCCCAATCCAGACAGGTTCTGGACTTCCGTCAGGTACGGAATATCGGAAGGGATGGTTAGCAAATGGCGGGCGGTGGTTAATCCGTAATCCTGATTACGAATCGGTTACCGTTAGTTAGTATGTTAGTTAAACAGGTATTAACAACGGTTAACAGAGTGCTAAATATTTCTTAAGCATACACGGAAATGCTTAAGGATACAACATGGATTGCGTAGAGGTTTCCAACCTTCTCGCCTTGTAGAATGGTCCGTCCTAGATGCTGCACCAGAGCCTTCCCGTCACCCAGCACCACTTTGGCACCACGGTAATCAAGGATACCTGCCAAAATAAGCTTGACAGTAGCTTTCGGCACCATGTACACGTTGAGTAGGTCGATCTCCAACCCTTCGATCACATTGCTCCTTAAGGTGCATGATCCCACATGCGTCGGCTGATGCCTGGAGCCATCGTAGCCAACAATGCTGAACAGTTCCTCCAACTTGACTGCATGTACATTCTTCAACTCAGATGCACCGTAGGTAATGTGCCACTCAGATCCAGAGTCAATGTGCCAGTTCTTCAATTGGGATTCTCCTCCAAGCGTGAATTCCAACTTACTGGGCATTGCTGATTACGCTCCCACCACGTTGCTTGCCATCTCCTCCACGCCCTTTGCTCCCCTGATCCGCTAGACGCTTACGGCAATCCCTCATATAGTGCCCAGGCGTTCCACAGTAGTGGCAGGTGAAGTTGGGCTTGCCGCCAGTCTTGTTTCCTTGACCTCGCCCTGATGAACCAGTGTTGCGGCCACCCCGGTGTGCACTAAACGCCGTCGTCTCTTTTCCTCTTGTCTCCTGTTCCACTGAGTAGTAAGCCATTAGCCTCGAAACGACTTGTTGAAAATCCAGCTCACCTTCATGTGTCGCAAGGGTGGTCGTGATAACGTGATACTTGCATCGGAGACCCTGGATGATAATCGTAGTCAGCTCGGCATCAGTGACCACGTGTCCAACATCCAGCAAGTCTGACTGTAGCTGTCGCGCCCGGCTGACGTAGACCGGCATATGCTCTCCATTGGCCATCTTGAAGTCGTTGAGCTCCTGTCGTAGAGCTATCTTCCTCGTGTTGCAGGTTGATGCGAACGTCGCCGCCAGAGCATCCCAGGCAGCCTTGGCGTTAGCTGCCCGCACAATGGTCTGGAGGTGGTGGTTCTTGATTGACGTTCTTGGCCATGACGCTCTTGACCTTGTTTGACATAATAACATCTGCTTCTGAAATCGGTGCAGCAAGCAGAGCATGACTGTATCCGAGCTCGCCACATAGTAGCTCGAATCGTAGCTTCCAGCAGGTTGCGTAGTTGTGAAGGTCAAGCGGTTCGTCTAACCTATCCTTCCCCGTTGTGAAGACCTATAATCACGAAGATCAACACTAATAAATGGGCGAAAGATGCCAAGCTCCGCGGCACACGTTGTCGGGGCTCATAACCTGTTGTGAGATAGTCCAGCGGACATTGGCAAAGCTTGGCCGTAATACGAGGAAGTATTCGTTACATGATTATATAGTAAATAATAGGGAGGGCCAAATATTAGGGCCAAAGATTGAGTGCGCGGTATGAATATTAGTATTAATAATGACGTCTGTCGGATTGGCAGATGCAGCTGTATGCAAAGTGGCAGGAACCTCGCCCACAAAACATACCAAGATATACATAATTCGAATCCTTATTTTGTACCACAAATAGATCCCTGAAAGTCTCTCTTCGCGAACACGACAACTAGGCCGTACTGCTTAGCTCCCTCACGGATAGACAAACCAGCTAGGACGGCTCGCTTAACTCATCTGACGATAACGAATTCACAACAGCCGGCATACACATCTCAACAAAAACAAGGGCGCGACAGCTCTCACGCAGTGCACTCTGTGTTGGATGTGTCCATTAGCACAGTGCCATGATCTTCTCTGCCCATCTTTTCGCAAGAGTTGCCTTATAATACCTTATAAAAGGTAGAGGATTTGCAAACACTGTTTCATCTTGGCTTGCTTGCCTATGGATTACACTGCTTCATATAATCTTAGATCCTTATACACGGCACACGTTTTCCTTGCGGCAAACGATTAGGTACAGCAGCTGAAGCAGCTTCGCGCGCCTGCGAGCCCAGGGAAAACCCCTTTTTCGCTTTAAGGCGGGAGATGCGCACAGTCCACATGGAGGTCCGGCTGCTCAGAGTCGTTTCGTAGTGTCCCCGGTTGGTGACGATACAACAACTGGGTCACCCTTTCCTAGCTCACGCCGTGCACACCGCAAAATAGGGCGGGCCCTTTAAAGGTAAGCGTCTGTTACAGGTCCAGGGGCTCTTTTGTCGGTTTGAAAGCTTGGACTTCTACAGGAGTGTGGCTGCCCCTAGTTCCGACTGCCCCTAAGCTGCCCCTAGTTCCGACTAGGCCTTCCTTTGCTTTGCTTGTGGGACAGGCTTTGCTAAGGCCTTCCTTAACGCTGTTGGGGTCAACCTTTCAAATTCCCGCCAAATACCTAATCCCCCAATCGGCATGCTCCTCGTGTTCGGGGGACACCCTCCCCATCACATGCGACGTACGATCTACCGAAGTCACTCATCGCCCTCCTGAACGGAGCTGCCGGGGCCGCCGCTGTGGAGTCTGGCGTTCATGCCCTGGCAGCCCTGACTCCCCACCCCACCCTGCGTCCCCGCCTTGTGGCTGCGGGAGCTCCCGAGGCGCTCATGACGCTCGTGGAGCTATCAGGGGGTGCCTCCTGGCAGCCTGGACATCCGACCTCCCGTCAGCCAGCCACGGCAGCCCTGGTCACAACAGCGGCCACCTTGCCGGAGGTGGTTCCGCTCCCGCAGTGAAGCCCGCGAAGCGCAGGGCTTGTGTGCTCTCGCCTCTGACGTCCGCTGTGTTACGGACTTGGTGGCTTGGGGAGTGCTGCCACCCGTGGTTGCCGCGTTGAGGGGTTTGGCGGCAGCGCCATCCCTTCGCCGCTACAGCCCGACAGCCAGCCGCCGCTTGAACTTGACGTCGACGGCATCTCCACAGGCACGCTCTCTGTTGGGAGCCAACGGCGGCGGCGGCGGTGATGGTGATGGCGGTAGCGGCGCCTCAGCTGGAGCCACCCGAGTGGAGCGGGACGTCGAGGTGGCGCACTTGCTGGGGCTGCTGCTGCAAAACCTGGCGGGACATAAGGCCCTGGCGAGGGTACCGGTGGAGGAGGGCGCTGTGCCGGCGATCTGCGAGGTACTCACGGGGGTTCTGCGGCCGAAAATGGGGGTTAGCAGAAGAGCTCCACGTGACCACGGGGATGGAGCCAAAGGTGCGCTGCTCAGTGCAACGGGAACGTAGCCGCGGCGTGTGGGGAATGTTTGGGGATTCGTGTTGAGGTAGCTCTGGAGGGTGCTTGGGTCGTATGGCGGCCCTGTGTAGCAAGGGGCCTTAGCAGGACGAATGAGGACGTCCCGCACATGAAAGGAAGCAGGGGCGACGAACTCGTGTACGCTCCCAGTGTACCCGTAACCTAGACTGGAGTTAACTTGGGCACTCAGTGCGCGATGTGAGGCAGGACGATGCAGTGATTACGACGACGCCTCCCGTCTCCCTGTGCTTCGAGTGCTGCATACTCCCGCTCTGCGGCTGCGACTTCTCAGCGCGAACAACCTCTCTTTGCATGCCTGAAACCCCATCGGTCGCTCTGTTGTCCCGTTGCGCAGTGGATGGCTGTGTGTGTCGGTGTCGGTGGTAATGACGTGGAGGATGCAGTATTGTGTTGTGCGACGTTGTGTCTGTTGGGCGATGGGGACCCCGGGGAAGCACCACTAGAAATCTTTGGCAAGTGGCCCTGCCTAGCGCAGCTACAACTAATGGGCGAGCTCCCCAAGCGTGCGAATGCATACTTGAAGCTGTACCTTGCATCACCCTAGGTTCTTTGTTCTATATCCATCCTAGGCACACGCAGTCGTCGTCCATCGATCGATAGGCGCACCTTGCCAGGTGTCCACTCGCTTTCCCAGCTGGAGCGGGCGCAGAGAGGCCGTAGGGGCAGGTAGGGGCATCGGAATCTCGATGGGGAAGTGTTCCATTTCGCTTGAAGACTGGTGTTCCTTGATAAGTTGCTGTCCCTGCACGTGTGGTCATTCCAAGCAAGTCGGCGGTGGATAGTGAGCATGCAGGGTCAGGGATTCGTCGACCTGTCGGCCAAATATGCTAGGTAGGCTTGTTTTACGTAGTTAACTTTATAAAAACGAGTGCTGTTCATCCTGCCATGAAGAATATCGACGCAGTGGAAGCGCGTTCGTAACATAAACGCCGCTGTTCAGCTTCGGGAAAGCCCTCTGCACACGCAGTTAACGCACCTGTAAATCTTCTTGTATGTTTGCTCGCACTCGTTCAGGCACGCCGATGGTGATAAGCAAGGTAGTGAAGTCCGTTGAAGCGGAGACACAAAGGATGCGGAAGTTTGCAGGTCGAATTGCAGAATCTCGAGCGCACAATCATTACAGAAGCAGTGCCACCATATGATTTGATCTGAAGTGCGCACCAACCGCATACAACGCTACAGGCCGCAGTACAGGAAGGACAGGGGGCGGGTATCCTCAGAACTCAGATGCTCGGAATGTTAGACTTGGATAACATAAATATATCATACCACAAAGCTTTATCAAGTATGGCCGAACATTTATGCCTGATTTGGGGGAAGAAACAGGCGGTGCGGCGCCTTACAGTTAGCCCTAGGTATCTGCCACACTTTTGCTATTATTACACTTTCTTGCAGCCATTATTCAGTAAGCATTTCTCAAAACCTTGAACTGCTATCCAGAAAACAATAACTCGAATCGCAGTGATCATGCGTAATTGTTGCATTGTAAAAGCGGACTTGTCGACCTTTGCGCTCTGCATTTCCCATGATGCGGCATGGAGCCACAGACCGCCACAACAGAATCCACGGAGCTTGCAACTGAGCGGTAAACGCATGACTATTCTTCCGGAGAAAGGGCCTACTGGCTTACTACATATAGTACATGTGCGTGCCCGCCGGTTAGTAAAGAAGGAGTGATGAGTGGTTCAGCATGGCGGCTGGGACGAGGATGGCGACACATATATCGCTGCGCGCATTGCTTTGGCCAATCCTGCTGCTCAGGCAGATTGCAAACATAGACGCAATCAACGTACGTACGGTGAATAATGGAGGGCGCACGCACTCCGAGGGGTCCAATGGAGCCATTGCGAACATTATATTTTTAAATTGCCGCATTTTCGATCCGATTGTTGGGGGCTCGTGGTGTTCACTGCGCGGATCCAAGGAATCCAAACGGTCATCCCGCGGCCCACGGGACGCACGTGGAAAAACGGGTCACGGGACCGCCGGCAAACGGTCCAAGTAGCCCTTGTCCTTACTTTCTCACTTATTGAAAGCATGTTATTTAGCGCACAACCCTAATTTTCGCTCCCACGGTGGGGCGAAAAGCAGCGCGCAACCTTGGCTCCTCTGTCGGCGTTTTGCGTCAGCCCGCAGGAGGCGTCTCTAAGGAGGCTCCGAACCTCTTGGACTCCTCTTCTGATCGCCTGCCCCAGCAGGTGCCCCAGCTGTAATTCTCATAGCTCCAGCAGAGCTCATTGGCTAACGCGGGCTAACTCCTAAGTGGCAGTCCTCTTGTCGACCGGCCCTAATGCCCATGGTCGGGTCGCTCGAGGATTGGCTAGACGAGCTTGACCAGCAGCACCAGCAATGCCCTCAACAGCCTTCGTCTCCGTCTGGCCTTTCCGCACAGCTTGAAGCGCCCCAGGCACGACAACCGCGGCAACAACAACAGGGTCGCGAATTGCGGCGAGGGACGTCGAGTCCCAGGCCAGGTAGCCCCTCACCGAGCATTTCGACGGCTCCGCGGGCCACTGCTCTTTGGGACGAGGTTTCTGCCAGCCGCGTCACCCTGCGCGGACCTACCGGTAGCTTCGTGGCCTCACAATCCGGCATTGGACCCGCCGTCGCTACCGAACGACCCATGGTTCCGCGAGGAGTTCGCCTACAGGAGGGTTCGGGGCCTGCAGTACAGCCATTTACTGTCAGTCCAAGAAAAAGGACTTCTGGTGCCCATAGCAGTGGCAGTAGCAGTGGCAGTAGCAGCAGCCGGAGCCGGAGCCGGAGCCCAGGGCGGAGCAGGGTCAGGAGGGGCCGCATATCACCGGATCCCTCTGCAGCAATAGCAGCCGGGGCAGTAGTGGCAGCAGCTGCAGCAGCAGCCGATACGGTGGCAGCTAGTGGGGTCACGCGCACGGCCCCCCTGCACCGGCGACGCACCTCCCTCCTGTCGCAGCAGCTGTTACAGTCAGCAGCGTTGTCAGCTGCCGCCACCGCGACCGCCGCTGCCGCCACTGCCCCGTTCGCAGACCCAACTGACAAGGGACCTGCTCTGGAGGTAGCGCACGGACACCTCTCGCCAAGGCACTCGCCGCCGCCGGCGCCATCGCAAGTGGTACAGTGCCCGCCGCTGCAGTCGCAACCGCCGCCAGATCTGCGGCAGCAGTTTCCTGCTGGATCTACGACGTCACCTGCCGGCCGCACTGCAGGGAGCCGGGTGCCCGCCGCTGCCAAAGATGGCTTAACTATTACTGGTACGGCATATGTGACAGCGCCGGCGCTGGCTGCCCAGCGTGGTGCCCCTATCCATGGTGAGTTGTCTCCCGCCGCCGCGGCGGCAGCAATGGAGGAGGAGGCGATGCTGGGGGCCGTCGGGAGGATCCGGGCAGCTCTGGCCGTGAGCTTCTCCCCTTTGAGAGCAGCCTGCAGTACCGTGCCAGAAGCCTCCGCCGCCTCCGGCAGTAGTATCAGCAGTGGCAGTAGCGGCAGTCTCCCGTTAAATCTAGGTGAGGGCACCAGAGGGGGCGGCAAAGCCGCTGTCACTGCCATGGCCGGCACCATGGCACCGCTGCGGCAGGAATACGGCACGGCGGTGGTAGGTAGCGGAGGGTACGGCAGCGGCCGCGTCGACGGCATGCCGCGTGGAGACGGCACCTCCACCTGTGGGGATTCCGACAGAGCGGTGGCCGCCACCGTCACGGGCGCAGTCGGGGGTGACTCCGGCGCTCGCCGTGCCGGCAACGGCGCCAGGGACCGGGGCCGAGGCCGGTCGGGTCAATCCTCCGCCGCCGCGTCCCTTCCCGAGCCGCCACTTACGTCAGGTAAGACGATGCACCGTCTCTATACTTAGGCCGTTCCGCTTTCTGCTGTTCGACATTTCAATAGGTCGGACATCTTCATTCGTTTTTGGCCTTTCAGTTATTTGGGAAGGCCGCCCTCGCCTCCCGGCACACATAAATACACACGCGCAAGGCACGCACACAAGGCACGCACACAATGCGCGGGGTGCACGTGCCACGAACCTAATTAGGGCTCAATACACAGCATAGCGTACGACAGTGTTCAATAGGATGATGTACGACGGGCAGTGGTATATGATGGCCGTGCATCATATCGTTGTGGAAGTGACGCGGAAGGCGACGGCACCGCCTCATCGATAGAAATACCGGCTGGTCGGCACCGCGTCACATGTTAATGGATGCATCGCCAGGTCCTTGCGAGACCTTAACAGGATGAGGTGCCGTACTGGCGTAATCCGATAACCCTGCCTGGCGCCCTGCCTGTGGCCGCTCCGTCCCCACCCTCTCCCCCGTGCCGCTCCGGCAGCAACGGCTCCGCTGAGATCTTCGCAATGCTGCAGAAGTCGGAACGGCTTACGCTTCTGCACACCTTAGCCATCGCAGAATGAATGTCCGTATATCCCGTGTGTGTCTTGTAGCCTTTCCTTTTTGTCCCCGCACGCTCCCGCGCATTACCCGCTTCCTCCTCCGCCTCCTACCTCACGGGGTCCCGCAGCTGCGATATTCGCCCGGGATATCAGCGGCCCCCTGTCGGCCTCGCCGCGAGGAATACACTGTCACAGCTTGTCGCCCGTTTACCCGTACTTTCCATCTGCCGCCGCCGGGGAGTACGATACCGCCGCCGCCGTCGAGCCGCCGCCGTTACCACTTTCTGGCGTATTGGCCGTGCCCGCCAGCTTCATTGCGGTCCAGGCGCCAGCAACGGTCCCAGCGGCGTCCGCGGCAGCGGTCTTAGGTGCCTTAGGTGAAGACGCTAGGACCACCGGGTTGGGGGGTCCGCGCACGCCGGCGTCGACGGTAGTTCGTACAAGGACCAACGCTCTGAAGGTCTCTGATCCGGGTGCCGCTATGTCGTCAGAGTGGAGAGACGCGTGGTCTGCCTCCGCCGCTGGTGCCGCAGCCGTCAGTATCAGAGGGCCTGCCGTGGCGCCTACCTTTCGTGATCCCGTTGCCACCGCCCTAGCGCCGGCGGAGGTTGCGATGCACGTGGCGGGAGACGTGGCAGCGGCGGGAACAGCAGCAGAAGCAGCCGTCCTCAGCGCTTCTGGCGTTGGGGGCGCCTCCACTTCGACGCCACCTGTGCGTGGTCTAGCGGCAGTGAGAGCGACGGCAACAGCGCCCTCGGCGGCTTCCGCCGCCGCCAGCCAGGCATCCATGGCCCCAACCGCCGCAATCCCCGGCGCCGCTCCATTGCCAGTGACCACAAACAGCAGCATCGGCACTGCCGCTGCGGCCGCCACCACTGCCATGCGCACCGCATCTGGTATCATCACCTCTACCAGCGATGCAGCGACGGAATCCCTCCTGGCGTCGGGCCTCCGACACATCCACTTGACTGTGCCGCACATCATGTCGGAACAGGCGGGTCGAAGGTCGTTTGACGCTGGTTCGCCACCATCCGAAGACGTCGGCGGCGCGAGCATCAGCGACGGCAGCGGCGACAGCGCCCTGCCGACCGCCATCAGCCTCCCTGGTGGCGTGGAGTCACTGGAGGGCACGATGCGGGGGGGATGGCCTCGGCGTTTCGCTCGGCCGCTCGGCCGGCAGGACTCAGCACCGGCGGCTTCGCTGCTAACCGCAATTCGGCGGGCGCCATTCGATAACTTCCCGGACTTGCCGCGGCAGCGGTCCACTTCGGGTGAGGCCCCAGGTCCGGGGCGGTATCGGTAAGTGAAGTAGCCCTCTCTTCAGGTGGCGCCCCCAAATCAGATGAGGTCAGATCAGGTGCATTTGCATCGCGCAATTGCAAACATCGCTTGCCTGAGCTTTGCAACCGCTGCTGATTGGGCTGCCTGAATGTTTGGTTTCTGGTTTCGGAGCAATCTATGCACCATGGCTATGGTGCGCAGTATGCACGTGCGCTACGTTGAGGCAGACTTGTTCCCGTATGAGTAATGCTGGGCTTTAATAACGGAGCTGATCAGCGCAATCTGCATCACATGTAGTTTTAATCGCACGCCAAAAAGAGTGCAGCGATAATGATACATGTTGTACCGTTGGATCCAGATGATAGAGGGATGGTATAATGTGCCGAAGACGTTAAGAGTGGGGCTGGCGGGTATGTGTGTGTCTGTGTGTCTGTGTGTCTGTGTCTGTGTCTGTGTCTGTGTCTGTGTCTGTGTCTGTGTCTGTGTCTGTGTCTGTGTCTGTGTCTGTGTCTGTGTCTGTGTCTGTGTCTGTGTCTGTGTCTGTGTCTGTGTCTGTGTCTGTGTCTGTGTCTGTGTCTGTGTCTGTGTCTGTGTCTGTGTCTGTGTCTGTGTCTGTGTCTGTGTCTGTGTCTGTGTCTGTGTCTGTGTCTGTGGCAGCACCGGCAGCTTTGCGGCCTCTCACATGCGATTCCTTAATCATATGTGAGAGGCGTCCCAATGTATGCATTGTTCATCAGCCAATCAACCAATCGAAAATGCGTTACAGCGCTGCTGCATGTTGCTAAGTTTCATCATCACACGGCGCGAGGGTCTCTGCGGTAGCGACTCCGCCCCGTGTCTGATTCTCCAGAGTGGGTCCTCGAAGTCCTAGGGAAGGGGACTTGGGCGCATTTGGTGACTCACACTGCACGCATGTCATCATGTGCAAGTACTCAAGGCGAGCCATGGTGCTGGTGGATGAGGGGGGATGTCCCCAACTGAACAACTGAACAACCGATTGATAAACAGTTTCCCGCTGTGAGGTAGTTGGACGTCTAGAAAGTGGATGTGCTGTCGCCGTTACATTACGTCACTTGTTTTCGCGTCATCGCATACGTATGGGTCTTGGGGGGGCTTGGGCGCCTCCCTGTATAGGTGCTGGGCGCCCCGCCGGCCTCTTTACGATCGTACGATACATCGGCGTAATCCTATCTGGGGCTTATGCTTATGTTGGACTTAATACGCGAACAGTAGATTTGGGGGTATGGGAGCATCATTTGAGGTCCGGAGGTTGCCTTGGGGGCTGCGGCAACACCGGCTGCTTGGATGGCCCTTCCGCGGGTGATGACAAGGTACAAGGGTCGCAGAGAGCACTGAACTCACGGCGATAGGCTGCTGGTGGCGGCGGCCGCAGGGATGGCGGTGATAGCAAGTTTTGCCCTTGAGAAGACATGACGAGAGGGAACGCATGACCATGGCACATCGATACGGCATCTACCTACTTGTACCATAAGGACATACCTGCCGTACATTCACGAGATACACACGGTGCGTGCACACGTACCTCAGGTCCCGTCAAGCTTGCGGTGGTGCCCTCCGGGTGGTGTCTGTCGGCGTGCTTTGAAGTTATGGCACCCCGCGAAGTGGCAGCGAGGTCTCAATGGTAGCTGTGTATGGAAGGCGCCGCATCACGTGGCGCTGGCGCCCGCCGCTGCTCTTCCTCCTTATTCCTCCTCCTCCTCCTCCGAGCCCCGTAAACGAAAGCGCCGCATTATAGTACTAACGTGCTACAGTGCTGTAGTACTGCAGCTGCCAAGGAGTTTTGGAGACACGTACGTAGTGCTTTATCCACCACCTAGAAGTTAAGAAGCAGCTGAAGCTGAGCGCAATCTATCACGACTGTCCTACGTTGCTGTGCGCAGTCCAGTTCCCCTTCGTTCTGTTGCGAATTGTGCCCCCCCCATTGTTGGAACAGGCAAGGAATACGAAAGTTGGTTAGTTTAGTTAGTTGTGAGAAGAGTGGATCTAAACGGCTACCTGGTTTATGGGAAGGTTATGGGATTGTGTTCTGTTTTGATGCCAGCTCCTGCGACAAAATCCGTCCCGCGGGTATGGTGGGTTGTGCACTACACGTGCGAGATCCGGCGCATGTAAATCGGCTGATGTCTACGCGTGATCTAAAGCGCCATCTCCCGGGTTCTTTGCAAGTCTCCTTTCGTTGACTAAATGTCGTACAGTGAATGTTCTGTCGTGCAACCATCAGATCGTGTGTGCACTACGAGGATTTTGCTGTTTTTAATTTGGAAGCTTACGAGGTTTTGATAAATCAAGCACACACACACATATATAAACGATTAACGAGCTGATGTTCTGGAGCGTGGTGTTAAGGGGATGAAGGGGTTCGTCGTTTCTGGAGGCGGCCCGGGGCTCATCCGGCGGTTACGGGCACCACTCCATCGTAATATGGCAGTAAATGGCAATGCCGGGGTGCTGGATATTGCTCGATTTTTAAACGGCGTGTGACATCTGGCATGTCATGCTTTAAGGGCACTGGAAATGCCTTGACAGCCGGACAATCGCATCCTTGAACAACGGGCGGTGGTACCTGACACCTGATACCCGAGTATACACTTCCGCGGAACCCCAACTCCAAGCCGCCGGCCACCTCAGCCGGCGCATAATTCTTAGAACCGTGTGCCTTGACAGCTCCACCTTCGCAGATGGACTGGCCCCAGGCCGACCCTCTGTTGAATGAATCTGACGCGACAGTTGCTGAACACCTGGAATGGATGTGTGATCGTCATCCGGGTGCCGAGGGTCTCAGGACGGCGCATGGCATGATCCTGGATGATCAGGTCGAGGGCATCCCCCTTGCCCCTGCCCCTGCCCCTGCCGCTGCCGCTGCCGCTGCCGTGAAGACTCTCGGCCTGCACTTCCAGCGAAATCGGCCCCAGATGCGGCGAAAAGCCCGTCACCGCTCCCGCTCCGGCATTAAAAGCGCAAGCTCTAGACCAGGACCCGCCCTTCCGCTTAACCAGCTCCAGGCAGCAGCAATTTAGAATGCTCCCATCAGTAAGCGTTAACCACTGCGGATCTCGACAAGAACAACGTTTGTGTTCGCGTTTTTTGCTCTCGATTTTCCCAATCCAATCTCCCCACGGGCGTTCCTGACGGCCGTGAAACCCCCCGACCTCCTCCGAGACCACTTTCCTAACGCTGACACGTACTGCGTGCAGCTCGTAGCGGCAGCACGCCGCTCTTCTACGAGGGCTTCCCGCGTAAAGTTCACCTCAGTTCACCTCCCAGCCGTTACCAGACCCAGCACCCACGAACAAGCTGTCTACCCTCTTGTTGGCAAAGCGGTTCAACAAAGCTAAGGGCAGGCAACCGTAAGTGTACGCAGGAGAGCCCGATAACGCACCCGTTGGACGGTGACGTGGCTGTGGGCGCGACAAGAGCGTCACAATAGCATGCCTCAGTGCAATATAAGTCGGTGTAGAGAAGGACCGTAGATAATCGTGCACAATCACACCTGAACCCGTGAATACCCGTGACAATTCTATGTTTAGGACGGCAAGGTTGTTTTTTGAGCTGTGTCGGCGACGTCTGTCCCAGGCGTTAGACCCGTGATCTGTACAGAATTGTCCGTACGTATCCGTCCTCACTCTGACTTGGCCGAAGGCGGATTGGAAAGAGAGACCTGCGACTAGGTGAGAGTCTTCTCAGGCTGCTTTTCATCTTTCTAAAAGGGCCCCTCAAATTGCGCGCTCTGAACATCTACTCGTAACGTTTTATCAGCTGCTCACGAGGACAATCCCGACTCTGCGGTAAGTGAGCGGGAGGGGCGGCTACTTCGAGTGTGAAGCGCAAACACCCGCTTTTATGATGACTCGGACACTTCGAAGTACCCCCAAGTCCGTTTTTCCTCTCCTCCCTCTCTCTCTTCCCAGCTCCCCTTCGTCTAGTAACCGTCATTATCGCCCCACCATTCAAACCTCGAGTACGCGGGAGGTCGACTATTCCTTCCTCAGTGCACCCCTGGCAACCAATTCTTCCGCAGGGAAATGCCGGCCCACGAGACTCTCCATGAAGGACCCCACATTGAAGTCCACTACGGCTTCGACGACGGGTACGATCCGCCCTGCTACTTCTTCTACGTCCAGGACGACCGCCTCGGATTTAAGGAAGGCGCGGCCGAAGCCGTGGACCGCGTGTGCTCGAACTTCTGCGAGGAGGGTGACGGCTACTACTTCGACCTGCACGTGGGCCACACTGGGTTTGGCCAGAAGGTGTCGAGGGAGGTCATGGCGGAGTTCTGGAAGAGGTTTGGAGTTCCGGAGCCGCATGTGGATGCGGTGAAGCAGGGGAGGACGTGGTAGATCAGACGATAGTTTGCACCTTCTCCTGGCAGAAGTACGATATCGCGTTTTAGCCCGTGAAGCTTTGGGGACGGGGTGGGGAAGCCCCAGCTTCCAAAAAGCTTCACAAGGGTTCTGGATGGAGCTGTGATGACTCTGAAAGGACACGCAAGGATTGCCTCTTTCACGAATGCCTGTATATGCTTTCACGACCATTCCAATCCCCCAAGCCGCAACGCCTCTCCGACACAGAACCGCTGACCTATCTAGGCGCTCAGCAGCCGTACAAAGCAGCTCAGCCTCAGGACTCCGCCCGCCGCGAAGTGATGGTTTTGTTAAGAGGGGGTTTAGAGTAATCCCAACCAGGGTACTTCACCCCGGACGGGGCCCGGAAATTTTTAGAATTTTGGGAAAACGCCCGTAAAAGTGTTGGGTCTGCTCCGGGGATCCCCGGGAATTTCATGACGTGTGAAGTGCTGCTTTCCGGGGGCAGACAAATAGTGCCCCGTGAAGAAAAAGGCTCTTTTCCGGGTGTACCCGGAGAAAACTTTCTTAAAGTAAGGCCATGTTCCGGGGATTACTGATGCATGCTTGACAGCTTGAAGCTTAGGAAAAGCAAAAAACACATTACACTTTTATTAGCTAAGGATAAATTGTCAGCTAATTTGTAAGCAGTTAGACAAAAGAACATTACCCACAGGACTTCTAGCATTGACATTTTGGGTAAAGCTAGCCAAGCAAATTCCTACGTTTCTCAAGCCAACGAGTGTTAGCTTAAAGCAAGCAAAATACTAAGTATATCTCGGATGGAGAGGAAGAGAATGAAGCAGATTAAGAGAGCTAGGGAAGCTGGTATCTGTGTTAGTTCATAAGCTGCTGATGCCGGGTATTGCCGTGGGTATATGGGTAGCAAAAACCGACAGCTGCTAGAAAAAACATTTAATGTATTTCTTTATTAAGGTATGAAAATTGTCTTTGCTGGAAAAAAATTTACCATGTAATAAACACGAGTTGTGTCCCGAGAAAGTTTTGTGAACGTTCCGGGGCCCCCCGGAACGTTTTAGGGCGTAACTAGGTAGAGTTCCGGGGGCCCTCCCGGAAAAGAATTTTTAGGGCTCCGGGGAACCCCGGAACAAACAGCTGCCCCCTTGAAGAACCCTGATCCCAACCCTTCCGTAACCCCTGCAGTCCCTTACACAGAAAAGAGTGCACGATGCCTTAAAATCTGTTGCCGTACTTGGCCGCCAGCGCTGCATCAACATTTAAATCGTGACCAGACCGCAGCATTGACGTGACGTCTGTGTGCAGCCCCCTCGTCAACCACCCTTGTGCGGCACACGGCGTCTGAGGCGTGCCAGTGCTGCTGCATGCTACTCCATGCCCCACGGAGCAGATGTCTACATATCCTAGCAGCAGCTATTGAATGGGACAATAGCGCTGCCGGTCCGGAGCGTGCTGCCACAGAATCGTGATCTCTAGAGATGGCCCCAGAGCCTCATCGAGGGCTTCCAGAGCTCAGGAGGCACACTCTCCGCAGTGTCAAGCAGCCCTGAGCTATCTACATATGCCCCGCGTAACCGTCAACCGTTATCCGGCTTATCCAAAACCGAGTAGAGCAGCGGGCTTGTTGACTCACAGCGAAATGTGGCACCCGAACGGAGCCATATCGAGCGGGTGCATCAGTAGCGACAGGAGTGTGAAGCTGGCTGGGTGCTAGCGTAGCTGTTGTACACAGGACATTAGGATCTGTACCAGAACGGGCTGTATGGCTGCGGGTATGAGTGCCGTGGGAAGAAGATCTGCTTCCCACGCCCAAGGTACGACATGTACACGGACAACTAATCATGCAACAACCTAACACGAAACTTGAAAGCCGCGTGACGTAATAGAGCTTCGTACAGCTCTGCCGGGAGAAAGAAGGAGAAAACCCGCCAACCCTCTCCCCACCTAAGGAGGGTGCAAGACAATAAATAGATCGAAGGAACTGATCGCACACACGAACATAATCTGCAGAGTCCCTCAGGATGGTCATGAACATAAAAGACCTTTTCACAAAAGGCATTCTTCCGTGTCGAGCTCCAATGCTGCTTTGACACTGAGCAACATGGCAAGCAGCTCGCTTGTACCTACTGCCATCCACAATACTGCAACGGTATGTACCCGGGGAAGGTGGAAATTACTTCGACTTTCAGCCAACCATCGCATAAAGCCCTTGCCGACGCAGCCGGCGCCCCTGCGATCTCTGCCCCAGACACCCACGCTTACCCCGCAAGGGCTCCCCTTCATCCCCAGATGATCCCTGACCGATCCCAAGGAATGAAGAGAGTAAACCGCAACCCTCCATGTACCACCATCGTCCAACTGCTGCTTCTGATAAGGAGCGGTGAAAGCGGGCAAAATGATGGATGCCGACTGATGGGAGGGGCATGTTCCACCACCACCACCACCACCACCACCACGACCACCACCACCACCACCACCGCCACCACCACCACCACCACCACCACCGCCACCACCATCATCACCATCATCTGGATTATTTATTACGCAGTGATCCCCGACCGGGCCGCAAACCTCGACCGGGCCAAAGCGAAGTGCGCAATCAAAAACACGCACGACTTTACATACACCACCTCTTCCGGATGCCGGGCTCCGTCTGCGACTATGGCCTCATAACGCATTGGAGCCGGGGCTTCCTCCCCCTCCCCCTCCCCCTCCCCCGGGGCGCACGTGCGACCGAGAAATCCTTCCACCATGGTACCTGGTGTAGGAGCACGTTGGGCATGAGCCGAGATTAAAATGTACTGAAGAACGGATAACCTAACCTGAGCATCCAACCTATCCGGAACACAACGAACCCAGCCGCAAGCCACAACCGTCAGCAGCCTCCATGCACTAGGTACAGCAGGATCCTAAACCTCATCCTCGCCAAACTGCTGGAGTGCTTGCCTTCCTAAGCCTGCCCCCGAGCGCTCAGTTCCGTTCAGTCATAAAAGCTATCACATCCGATGTAAGTTGCAGCCAAGATTGCACAGGGCACAGGGTACGGAAATGAACCATCCATGCGCCTGCATCCGGTCCTGCTGCGCCCGCAGCTGGCGGTCTGCCGCCCCGTCTCCCGCTCTCCCATGTGTGTATGCAATGTCATTCGGAGATGACATAACATAGCGGCAGGGAGTCGACTCCGAATAATAATGTTTTTACACGTGATATCTACACGCTCTCTTACGAGCGGGCCGGCAGCATCCACAAAACCTCATAGCAAGGCTGTACGGCGACACGGACGTATTTGGATTTTAACTCTCAGTTTGCGTACGACAGGTGGTCGACTCGAGCGTGCTTCCCCACGCTACAAGTTGCGGATTCCGCAGAAGGGCGGAAGGGCTGCAGTGGGAGAAAAATGAATATACATAAATGCTCTGCGGCAGTGCCAGTAGTGGCAGTAGCAGTCAGTTATACAAACCCATAGAGCCTGCTGGGTGCCTGCTGGGCAGCGCGACCCAATTCCATTTCAAACCTAGATCTAGTGAACACACGTACATGTGCTTACCTGACACACGCACACATAAGGGTCGCATTGGCGCCGGCACATCGCAATCATCACTGCAAGCCACCTAGCCATCAGTGATACGTGCCTATCATCCATCGAGACATCTGACTCTTTCCTTCCCCGCTATGGCGTGTCGCGCAGCTCAAAGAAAGCATGCTCCCGCGCGCCCGGGAGGCTAGCCCGCACGCGAAACTTAAGAGGAAACACCCGCACCCCCAACCCCAACCCCGACCAATCATGCAAGCACACGGCGGCTTGCACAATCTACCCAGATTGCGCCTCTTCTCCCTCCCTCTCCTGATGGGAGAGGAGGCCGGATCCGTGACCGCTTTCATCCGGCTCAAGGGCTGAGACCTCACACTGGGCTGAGAAGAACACCACATCGGTCCGCTGTCGTGTTCCTACCCACCCATGAACACGACGCCAACGTCCCTACTACCAACACCCCACCATCTGGACAACCACCGCCCGGTTATACCGATACTAAGAACAAAGACATAACCACCAACACCACCCCTTCCACAACCATCATCGTGTAAACAACAGCAACAAAAGAACACCGCACGAAGTGTCATGCGGAAAAGCCCTTGCGTGTCAATGTACATAAGGTACATAATAAGCTTCATGCGCGGGATCGGGTGTGCGCAGGCCCCCATGCGCACCCCACGCTTCGTAACAGTAGAGAAGAGACGAGCTCCCACACGATGACGGATGCATGCGCCGGTTGCGCCGCTGGCGCCAAACGCGAGCACACATCGAGGGAGCGACGAAAGAGACCCCACGTGTTTTCCCCACGTCTGCACGACGCCTTCATCTCGACATCAATTCTTATTAGGTGGCAAACAACAACGTACGGACATACGGACGTATGGACATTTTCGAACGTGGTTTCCATGATCATCCCACCTCAATCCCATCTCAAACTCAACCTCCATCGCGCCACAGAGGAGAACCCTATCCGGCCACGGGTGAAACCCGCCTCCCGCCTCCTCCCCCTTCCCCCCTCCTCCCTTCTCCTCCCGCCGCGCTTTGGTGCCCACTAAGTCCCCTTGGATTCTTCCTGGGCCCACGACAGTACGATATCAGTACGGCAGCACGACAGTACTCCATTATTTCCCTGCTGCAACATCATAACATGCCACAGCATCACTGCACCAGTATATATATTACATACATCGCATATATTATAAGCAAAATCACGATACCCTTCGCACTGCATTGCACTGCATCTCCACACACGTAATAGCATGCGAGCACCTAGCAGCATGCGAGCGGACACGCTGGGATGCCACTCGTCCGGGCGGGCCGGACCGGGCCTTACTCGCCATCTTCTTCCCCTTCCTCGTGAATGACCGTTCCGCCAGTCCCCAGAGCTGCGAGCAGGTCGGACAGCTTCCTGGAGGCTGTCTCCAACACAAGCACAGGGGAGGGCGAAGGGGACGTGCCCAAGGTGCCAAAGGCGGGTGCTGGAACAGCTGCTGAGGCAGCTGTGGTGGCGCCGACGGGCACAGGTACAGCACCTGCCAGCTGCTGTCCCAAGGGTTGCCCAAACACATCCTTGGATGCTGTACCAGGGTCGTACAATTTACCCATGCCCTCGTACATCTTGAGCTGCCGTAACTTGGCGAGAGGCTCGGATTGGATCTTATCGCTGCCCATCCCCATGGTACCGCTCCAGCGGAGGCGCTCAAGGGCCGTCGCAGCGGCGGCGGCGGCGGACGCGGCGGCACTGCCGACACCACTGGCGCTGCCAGCACTGCGTTCGACGGCCGGACGGCTGTGGCCCCCCAGTGTTGCCGCCGATATGCCGCTGACGCTGCTGTCCGCGGGACTCGGATCTTGGACCGGCAGAGCTATACTCCCCGGCAGCGCGATCTGCTGCGCACTCGTCCACGCATCCGCGGGGCCCTGACCACGCGCCGACAAGACAGGACCTCCGCTCCTGAACGAGCCCGCGCTTCCCGCCAGATACCTCACAGAGACGGCCGGTTGCTGACCACTGCCCGGGGACAACAGGCGACGTGGAGTGGGCGCTGCCACCACCACCGGGTCACCTGAACCGGATTTCGGTAAAGTGTTAAGCACGCGTACGCATATGGTCAGTGGGTGGGGACCCCGGCTTAGGGCGAAGTTGGGACATGAGGGCCGCAACGCCTAGGCGTCACCCAGGAGCCTTATTCTCCAAAAGCGCAGGACGGAGAGTTGAAGAGATTGCAGGAACAGGCGCTCCGGGGCCAGACAGGACCGGGGGAACAGGCGGGGAGAGCCACCCTTGTTAGCTGCCAAACCTGACACACGCACACGCGTCCGGGACCGCTGTTCCGCGAGTGGGCGTCGGCGAAGGAAACACGAGCGTGTAAGAATGCAACATGAGTGGATGACCTCGTGGCGGTCCCCTTTGCCCCTCGTCGCCAGTGACCCAATCGAGCCGCGTTGCCCTCACCTGCTGCGGCCCGATTCGTGCTCATGCTGACACCGTCGCCGGTTCCCACTTCAGCCCGCGCGAAGCTAACCCTGCACGACAAGCAGCAGACGGGCACAGCGCATCGAAGAACAGCTCCTTTATCGGCTCGTGCGCTTTGCTGGCCGGCCACACTCCTGCGTGTGTACGTATCGACCGTGTGGCGAGGGATGTCCAGCAACGTGCTTACATCCAGCACAAGGCGCAGCAACCTTCAAAATTGAGGTTAGCCCAATTGCGCACAAGGGCGCACAAGGGGATATAGATCTCTTCGCGGTGGAATAGACGATAGGTAAGGTGCGGTAACCGCATAGGCTGGCACCCAGAGACGGGCCTGAGCCTTTCGTGAAACAGCCGGGAGCCGTGGCCTTCCTTACCTTCGTCCCAAGCTTGCATCACCCGCGCTACCAGCTGCGGAGTTGAGGCGGGCGCTGCGGTCCAGGAAGGAGTCCGAGTCCTCCACGGCGCCACCGCCGACGGCAATGGAGCCATCACCGCAGGCGTCATTTCCGCCATCCGCATCTGCAGTGCCCAGAATCTCACGCAGCTTGTGAGCATACCAGATGGGCGACTTGCCCTGCGGCAGACTGCGGAGGATCTCCGCCCGGGCTGCTGCGCTTAGTTGGCCGCCGCGGCGGCTGCCGGCGGTGGTGATGCTGCCGGCCCGGACACTGCGGTTCAGGTTGCCGCTGCTACCGCCACTACCACAGGCGACTGCGCTTTGATAGGGCAGAGAAATGGACTCAAATGCGGTCATTTTCACTGCGGAGTTGCTGCAGGCGCCGCTCTGCACGCTTGCGTCGCCGGGCGGCGCGCCCGGAGTGCTGCCGTGCGACCTGACGGTCTGGGGGTTGATGTCCGAACCTGCGCCAGCTGGCGGCGCTGCTGGTGGGGCTACTGGTACGATGTGCGATGTGGGAACCTCAGATAGTCGTCGCCGTATTTGCTCAGTTAGGGAGTCGAGCTGCGGCTGCACCTGAAGCTGCGCTAAGCTCACAGATGTCGCGCGCGTCAGTTTACCGGTGGTGGGGTTGAGGGTGCCGCCGCCGCTACGACCAAGGCCCTTGCCACAGTCAGCCGCGACGACGGGCACGGCACTGGGATCACGCGCGTAGAGGACCGAGGGTCCCGAGACCCAGCCGGAAGATCCCAAGCCGGTCACTGCTCCACCTGCAGCGCTGCGGACGCTGATGACGCGGGCTGCTGAGGGAACAACCGGCGGGGGGACGGCGGGAGTGGCTGCGGCGGCGGGGCTGGGGCCCAGAGTCTCTTCTCCGTTGCCCAGTTGAGTTGTCATCATCGCGGTACTGCTGTTCGCCAGCCGCGACTGTTGGTTGCCGCTGCAGCCGGTAGCGGTCAAGGCAATCTGGAAGCTGCTACCGCCGCTGTAGCTAGAGGGGTACACGCGCAAGGCCCCGGCACCGCCGATGCTACCACCGACGGCATTGACTGAGGCGGCTGGCGCATCCAGCCACGCATTGCCGCTGTTCCTGCAGCTGCTAGCTTGCAGGTAATCCAGCGCGATGTCAGCAGAGCTGTTAAGGCTGCTGTTGTGCAGAAAGGGTGCGGCACCGACCGCCACCGGCGCCATCGCGGCGGAACTGAAGATGCTGGCAGCGCCGCCGCTGGCGCTAGACGGCCGCAGCCGGCTGGAGGCCGTCGCCTTGATAGTCGCCGGGGACGCAGTGGTGCTGGCCGTGGTGTCCGTGATGGACGCCAGCGCATTGGCCAGGCGCAGGAGGGCTTCCTCGTCGCCGGCGGCCGCCGCGTCCAGTTGCGTGTCAGCCTTCTTGAGGATGCCGCGCTGCGTATGAGATCGGGCGGCGCACGAAAATACCAGCCAAGTAGTGCCGGGTACATGTGCCGGGGCGAGAGGCGAGCTCAAATATACCGCGGCGTGTGCTGTCCCGTATGAGGAGAGGGTAGAAAAAAGAGTTCCGGTTCCGTTTCTGGTTCCGGTTCCAGGGAGATCTTCGTAACGGGCAATAATAACTGAATAACGGCACTCCACAACGATAACTGAAAGTGCTTTAATACTCCCTCTTAGGACATCCTCTTAACATCTACGAGCTTTTTGCGCTTCCACGAGGTGTACACGTACCTTGGGCTGCGCCGTCTTCAGGTGCGACAGCAGCACCGACTTGCTGCCATGGCGGGAGCCCGGCCCTCCCTGGGCAGTAAACTCCACTGCTGTGGACCCGTCATCGCCACCATTGTCAGAGCTATCATCGCGAACAACGCCGCCGCCAGCGGCGGCCAGCTTTCGGCGGCCGCTTCGGCTCGCCTCAGAGCTGACCATGTCGGCGGAGCCACCGCGGGACAGCAAACCCAATAAGCCCTTGACGAGCTGCAACAGCCGATAGCATGAGGCATGGGGCACTGGGTCTGGTTAATGAGGACTCCACCACCGGTTCCTGTGTGTGGATCGAAGGTCTATTCAAAAGGTGTGATCCTTACCGAGCGGTCCTGATCTGGGTCCTTGTACGCCGCCTTACCAGAGCCGTTGCCCCACGGCCCTGTCAGGCGCACACTGTTGCTGCTGCCACTCGCCTGCACCCCTTGCACCTGGCTTCCCACAGACGCGGAAGCATTGCTCGTACACAGGAGTAGGCTTGACTGTTGGCGGCCCTGCAATAATGGCAGTCGAAGCAGCCGCACCAGGCCATGATGTGTGACAAAATTGTTGCCGTTAATCGGATGATGATTCCTCATATGAATTCGGGGAGCCGCCGCGACAGGATGCACGGACAAGGCCAGCAACAGCAGAGCACACGGAACGTCACACCACTGGATGTGGCTCAGGGGCGCAAATGACATTAACTGATAGTTACACATTGTGCAGTGTTGCAGGAAGGCAGGCGCAACGCTATGGAGTGGCCAAAAAGTTCCCCAGGCTGCTGACCCGTAGAGACGAATCTGGTTTCGCTCCAGCTAGGGCCGGGACGACACGACTCCGCGGCTGGTTTGAGGGAGATGTGGTCCTCCTCGCCAAGATGCTGACCTCATTTTCCACCTCAGGTCGAAAGCAACAACGGAACATTGCCACTCAACGGGCTTGTACGGCTCGAGGCGGTGTCACGCAGAGGCTGCCGAACAGGCGGATGTTGATTATATGACAGACAATGCAATCATTCAGTAACTGAATGTTATTTTTAAAATCGGTATAATGAGTTTCGAGAGGGTTAGTAGAGGTCAACGGTACGGCCAAGGCGTTCATTTGTTCGCCCAACATTCTCCAGGTAGGGTTTGATTAGAAGCTCTGATTACCAAATTACCCATTAAGGGCGGGCATGGGGGAAATGCGGCTTTCAAAGTTTAGGCAAGCCGCCCATATGGAACCCACGACGGTTAGCCTCATCTGCCAGAATTTCATGACATTACTAGAACACCAAAATCAAGAAGTAGAAAATCGGAATCTATGCTGATTAGACACCTAGAAAAGTACCCTGGTTAAAGTGGAGCTACGAAAGACAAGCTGTGGACAAGCTGTAGTTCAGCTCGAAACAATTTTCAATAATTCCAAAAGGTACATATGTGTACATTTAATACGTCCTTAAATCCCCATTCAACAACTGGACATGCCATGACTTACCTAGGTGCAATCCTCCAGCCACTTTCTTATGAATTTCCAATAGACATTCACCCAGTTGGTACTTCACAAAACATTAATAATGACGAGCTGTCTTCCTAAGCCAAAGCATCAGTATGTTGTCATCGTTGCCGAAACAAGGTTACAACCCGCATCAGCTTGGGGCGGGTTACATGTAACAGCGACATACAAAACCCCCTTTTCAGTTACGTGGTAGCTTTAAAACTGCATGATGCGGAGGAACATTCGGCCGCCGTGCTTCGGCTGTCAATGTTCGTACTCACGTACCTGCCTCAACCATCACGGCTATACTCTCAAATACTCTGATTCCTTCCATGATTCATTTGCCAAGTAAGCGAAAATTAAAAGAACGAGAGCTGCTCGGATAGGGCTTGTCTTCCTCTACGGAAGGATAGCGTTGAAGCGGCATTGTTGTCTCCGTCGTTCTTTTCCTTTTACACGGCAGTATACATAGAACACGCATCATTTCATGTTTCCATGTTATTAAATAATGCCTTCTGTATGTCTGTCAACGGCGATACGGTATTTTCCCTCCCCAATCTCCTGACTAAGGACCCGAATCCAAGCGTCCCGAGCAATCGACGGGAAGCAGGCAACAGAGAAATTTCCGAAGGCAGACTAAAGCTTTCATGTGGCCAACACATGATTTCAGAACGTACAATACGGTTCAATCAAACGATAAAACAACGTCCGTACCACGTTGAAACAATTTTCCTCCTAATCTGCGTATGCGGGCTGCTCCCATCGTTTGTGACAGCGAAAGGGACCCCCTTAGCATTTTGTGCGACTGCGCGTATACAATCATTTCGTACACAGGCGCCTGGTCCCGACACGATAACGGTGGTTTTTCGTGATGCCATGGAGTAATACTGACCGTATTTCAACCCTGCAAGCTCTGGCCGTTGAGCCCCAAGCTCTCCACCTCACCCACCTCTACGGCCCTTTTAAGCCGTGATCAACATCCAGCCATATCGATTCCCCACGTCGATTTCATGCTCATCCACAGCAAGCCACTCGTGGGCACCTCGTGGGCACGCTTATCTGCCCCTTAGCTCCCCCCAAACACATGGACAGCTTATCTGTTTATTAGCTGTCTTGTACGGCCACCAGTTTCACGTCGACAAGAATACGCCATGAAGCCCCGCACGCACGTAAGTAAAGCGGCTGCGTCCCTAGCCTGACTCACTGCCATCAACATATCGCCACTACGACGGCGGCAAAGCAAGGTCCGTGCGCCCTGATGGGGATTGGCAATGAGACCCGCAATACTCTGAACCCTGTCACCCCCAGGACCAGGGTAGACGGCTGCCCGGTCCGCATCCCGATGACGACGGAACAGAATTCAGAGCAGGTCTGCTCAATTAGACTAAGCCAGCCCAGGCCACGTCCGCTTCAGCGACGATGCCGTTATTAGACCAATGTTCAGAAGACCACCGTATCCAACATAGTACCCATGCTTTGCGCGATGTTGGAGGCCATCACAGCTGAGACCTAACGGATGCCGGCGAGGATGGCAAAGAGGGGATGTCAGATCCCGATGTTATGCTGGGGTCAGGAGAGAGATGGACGGAATCAAAAAATCAGTTTATAGACACAGACTACCTAATGACCTAGATTCCATATGGACATTGCCGGTCAATATGAAGGCCCGCTGATTATTGTCATCCATGTGTAGCACTGCATGCGCAATGCAGCCTGTTACGATGCCCCCACCCGGCAAGTGGTTCAGCTACCGGTAGCATGCGGAGTGCGTGCGACCTGCGGCGCCATCCGGTCACCCATCTGCAAGCAAACAGGCGCCGACCCAGCTTGGCCGAAAAGGTGGGTCACACGGCGAATACAACGTCGATCAGCGTCGCAACCAGCGCCGGTGGTGACGGTCTTCTTGTTCGGACTATCGATTCATAATACACACATACACACACTCTCTCACCTGCGCTGCCAGGTGCTTCTTCGCGTCCATCTTCCCCGCCCCCGCGACCACGCGGGCCTCCGGTGATAGCTCCTGCTCTTCGATGACAGCCTTTTCGTACCTGAGACGCGGACCGAATGCAGAAGCAAAGCGAATTTCTTAGCTCTTCGCACTGCACAACCGCGCCTAACCCAACCCGGTCCTCTCCTGCCGTGCTCTCGTTCCGCCCCTACCGCACCTCTCCGCCAAGTTCTTAAGCTCCTTGACCACTTTCTCATTGGCATCGCTATGTGTGGAGAAGTCCGCCAGGCGGAGTCCAGCCGTCCACCCGCTCTTCGACAGGTTCAAAAGCATGCGCTCCTCCAGTTCATTTTTGCTACAGAAGGATGAGGCGATGACGTGGCCCCAGGGAAAGGGTGGGAACAGAGGAGGTGCGCCTCCCAGTTATAGGGACGTGGGGGACACAGGTCTGAACGTGTGGCGAAGGACTGCATCACAATGCTCTCGATGCAGTGATGGGACATGGCAGCGGAGCTGCGATGGTGGGTCAGATGAAGTCAACAAGGGACTTGCCCGGGTGTTACAACGGGGTCACGGAGACCGGCGCATACGAAGAGCCCTCTAAGAGTCATTTGCAGAGAAGTGGCTGTTGCACGGCCTTCAATTCGATTTGCTGCTGACCCTTAAGCTCCAACGGGTCCCGCCAAGTAGGAAGCCGCTGGCAACTTCCGATCGCTACGCTCAACCTCATATGGCCAGTAGGCCATGGTAGGGGGGAGAGTCCACTAGCGTAGCGATGGGAAGTTGCCAGAGACTTCCTATTCCCCTGGCCTATCCAGTACCTAATACCCACCGATAGTTGATTGCTATAGAATAGTAATGCCGGTTGAGGCCGTGGATGAGCGCCTGCGTACAGATGCCAGGAAAGGGGAAGTATTGGCGGGGATGAGGGACAGCAGTAAAGCCGAACCCCAACTCCCAAGGACCTACTGTTGTCACAGAATCGACAAAAGATACACACACATATTTGCGCGCCTTCATCATCCGACAAAATATTATGTGCGCGCAGTACGATGAATTCGAGGCTTCCCTCTCTATCTCCTTCCCGAGCCCCCTCGCGCGCACCTGGATTGAGGGCTTGTTGAGGTGGCCCAAATTTGATGTTGTTTGGCGCGGCTCTTGGCCCAGCATCATGGTCTGCGGGCTGATCAACCGGAACGCATCGATGACTACCTTGCCCTTCACGGACTGCACTGGGTCTACCACCACTGCCACGGCGCGGTTGTTTAGCGCCTCAAACGACTGTGCGCCCGGGTGCGACCAGGCGTGGAAGGCAGGACAAAACAAGAGGAGAAATCAATAGTAAGGTGGATATTGATTGCAAAACGAGCTGCAACAGCTAGGCAAATGAAGCTGGACTAATAGCTCGTTAAATATCATGGTTCGCGGCTGCTGCTAATTGCGGAGGATGCAACGCATCTTCCGGTCCATGCCGAGTGGTGAATGCAATGCGAAGTCCAACGGACCCATGGGGACGGTGTGCACGGCACGAAATAAGGAGACGACGGGAGGCACAGCAACAGTCAACGAGATGCAGCGCTAGAGTTATGTGGATGTGTTTGCCTGTCTTGCAGTCGACGAACCAACGCATGCACGCACCAACGCCAAAAAGCCAGGCAAATGGGACAAAAGCTCTAGAATGCATCGCGAATACGCACCGCCTGTCAATGCCCTTCCTTTTATCCCCTGCGAACTTCTCCCTATTCAGGTTGAAACCGAGCCAACCTGCTGTGTATTGATATCGACGCCAGATAACCAGCAACCAAAGCCGGGATGGCTATGGTACCAGCCGACCACCATCTCAGGACTGCAATTTAAGGAAGGCGCATCCGGTGCATGAACCGGTTAGCGGTTTTTTGGTGGTGTTGAGCGCTTAACGTTGCGGCGTAAGGGCGTAGCATGCGTCGAAAGGCATGCATGAAAAATCGCTGCCGATGGTTTAGAAAGGTTAGGGTATGCAACTGACTTGGCGCGTTGCTGGAGAGAACGGAAATGCAGTACGGGCGTGGGACGTACTCACCGCCCCACTTGCTTAAGCATATCAAGCATCTTGGTCTGGAACACAGGGTCGACGGCCTCGACGCTGACACCCGTGCCGGATTGGGGCATTGCAAACACGTCCACTACGCGAACCGTGTAATCATCTACGAACTCGCCCAGCATCAGACCCATAACCTCCATAGGCACACCAGCACGACCTGCCAGGCAGAAGCCATGCAAGGGGGAAATTGTATCCGTGCAAGCGAGCACGCGTCCAGACGGTTGTCAAAAGTACCCAGAGGCTTCCAACCACATCCAATTCGTCGGATCTTAAAATGGAAATAACAACATGACGGGCTTGAGAATAGGAGGACGCACCGTGCTTCAACATCTTTAGGAGTGCAAGCGACGAAATGTAGATCTGTTCTGCAGTGTCCACTTGTGGAGTATCCGTTGGCGGTCCGGCAGCTGCAGCACCCCGCATGCCAGCAAACATACGCTGTAGTCCGTCCATTCTCTGGCGCGGAACTAACACGACCTTCCCGCTCGAATCGAGATTCTTCCTAAATGAATTCTGTACGTATATTTAAGTGACCACAATGAAAACTCTTGATAGCGTTCGCTAAAAAACTAAGTAACTTGGTTGCCTTGACACAGGAGTAATTTCGCCGCGTCGTTGCTAGGGCCGTATCCTGTGGAAAGCGTATGAGTATTGTATTAGGTAAATGTAATAATTATACATACAGATCCGGTGTAGCCCATTCAATTTACAATGGTGCCGTTATGGATAACGTAAGTACCGATGCAGGCGGATGGTTAGAATCTCCACGAGCACGGCAAAGTACACGAGCTTTGACGGGATACATACACGGTACTGACGGCTCAAGTCAACTATATGCATCCTGCTTCATCTCCGAGACAGGAGGAAAAAACGTCCGTACAGTCGCACCTCAGGGCGTACTAAGAACAACCCACAACCTCAGAGCAAGGGAAGTTGTTCGACGCAGGCCCAAGGAGAGAATTCATGAGCGTGCAGGTCCTTTCACAGTCTGTGTGCAAAGCAGGATGCTGCAGCCGTACGGGGACTGGAGGCGTTATAAATTCTCACCCACGCTTGGCTGCAGCCGTACTGGGACTGAAGCAACATAAATTCCTACCCATAAATAATCTCAATAGTTCCGTCCTACCACAAGCTCCTGTAACCCGAACCGCACGCAAACACGCTACAAATGCACGCACACGCAAATCCGCAAGCAAACACCGTTGGCAGCGCTCACAGCAAAACCCTGCCGCAACAGTTCCAACATGGCAGTCTGTTTTAAATGGTAGGGCACTCAGTCCCTCTCCTAAATCCTCTGATCTATTATATAGGTTAACGACGCAGGGTTGGGAAGAGGGACCACCTCTTAGTCCATGCATGATCCGCCACCCCGCATACGCACTCGTTGCTTGGTACTTCTATGTCATTGCAGCAACGGCACACCCCCCGCGCCAAAGACGTTCTCAAACACTGCCGCAATCTGCTGCTCGGCAGCCGCCGGGCTGTGTGCCACGCTAATGCAGGGTGCCACCGCTGCCAGCGCTGCCACCACCTCTCGCCGACCCGGTCCCCGGCCAGTCAGGGCCGACAGTACCCCTGGCCCTGGAATAATGCCCTGCAGTTGCCCCGGACCTTGCCGCATCACCTCGCCTGCCGCACGACCTGCCTCATCCAACAGCACTTGTAAGGATGTGACGGCACTGTCACGCGCTAAGGCCAGGAGAACGAGGTTGCACGGTTCAGGAGGCACCATAAGAGAACGCCCAGTGCGGGCGGCTTTGGCTGCCGTTGCCGCCGCTGCAGCTGCGGCTGATGTGTGGATCGCGTACTGTTGTGAAGAAGAGATGCGACAGGAGACCCGGCCCAGGTCCAACATGTCGCGGGGAGTAGCGGCGATGGCGCGTATGGCACCCAGTCGGAAGCCCTCTGAGTGAAGCGCCTCCAGGGCATCGGCCACATGGGGCCAGTCCAACGCGGGCGTGCTCTCACCTGGGGCAGAGGGTAAGCGGGAGCGAGAGAGGGTCATGACCCACGGGTCGGAAAGCAGAGGCGCATGCGCGTAACCACAGGATACAAACAGAATTCAGCACACTTTCCTAATTCACAGCTGCTGCGGACCGAAGCGCATAAAAGCGCACACCACACATTTCGCACAGGGTCCAACTCCTAAGGTAGCTGCAAAAGGCGCCGCTCCAATGCCATCCTCACGCGTTGGACACTGTAACGCCATGGCAGAGTCGTACCCGTCCCCGTGTATCCGTTGGACATCGCCTGGCGTCGTCCCCAAGATCCCTGTAACCCTGCCGCCATTATTACGTTCAGAAGGCACACAGATACTGCGCGTACCTAACGCCGGCCCGCTTGGTGTCACCACCATGGCCGTCAGCTGCAAAAGGCGTGAGCCCTCGGGCCGCACAAATCTTCTTATTGGCGTACCCAAACCCCCGGCTATGCCTATCGCGCTGCTGCCGGCCAGTGCACACCCATCCACGCCACTTCCAGACGACGTTGGCGCAGTCGGCCCATGCGAGCTAGTCTGCAGGCTCGACTGTGGCCATACGTCCGCCAGCACTGCAACGGTGTCGTGCCACGTGGCGCACACGTACAGGCCGCCAGCACTGCCGCCAGTTAACGGGGCGGCTAACGCGCCTGCCATGGCGCGCAGGTGCTGGATGGCATTGCTGCGGCTGACGTGCAGTAGCACAGCGGGTTTGTCGCTGAGGGCCGGCAGGGCAGCGGCTGTGGCGCTGCCCTGCTGCACCCGACAGGTGGTGGCTGCATGCATTACATAGCCTTCCCGCCGCAGCTGCTTTAAAAGCCGCGGCAGCAGGTTGCGGTGCAGCGCAATGAAGTCTAGTGCAACAACGGCGGGCAGCGGCTCCGGGCCGGCAAGCAGCCTGAACAATGGGGTCCCAACCGCTGCCTCCGATGCGGCGGTTGATGAGCTGACAGCTTCGGGCGCCGCAGGCAGCGGTGGGCGATGCAGGCCGTCGTGCATTCCAGCATCAAAGAAAACATGAGAGGGGCCGAACGAATATGACAATGCCCGCCTGGCATTGGCCTGCGAGCTGCTAATGGCTACAAGCGGCAGTGGTGGCGTTGACCCCGCCGGCTGCGGGCTTTCACGAAGATGGTTGAGCAGGGCTTCCCACGCTGAGTCCTCAGAGGATGGGGCGGCCGCCCCTATCGCCTGCTCAGGCGAGCCATGGAGACGTTGCAGCCCTGCCGCCAGCCACCGCGCAACGCGAGCCTGCGCCGAGGGCCCGTGGAAGACGGCTATAAGCGCCGGGTGGCTGATAACCAGCCGATGAGCGCCGCGAGCCACTATCCCGCCACCGCTGGCGGCAGTTCCACCTTCAGCCGATGCAGCGGCAGCAGAGCCCTGACTCGGGTGTAATATTCTTAGGCAGTTGGCCACATCGGATGGCACCTGCCGCAGATACCGGCAAGCCACGAGCTCCAGTCGATCTGGCGGTTGCGTTGATGCTGCAGTGCCTCCGCCACAACCAGTGGCATGCGCCGTCAGGGCTGCGAGCAGCAGCGCGGAGGCATCAAGCGGGCGGGACTGCAAAGCGACGACTGCAATGCCATCCTCGCCATGGTGTAGGTGCAGAGCCGTCATGCCGACGCTGCCGCTGTCGGCGCCGACACTGCCATAGCCGCCACCGCTGTAGCCATCTCTATCTTCGGCGGGGTCCAGGGCAGCGTCACCGGCCGCTGCTACAAGCAGCTGTTCCGAAATGTACGGCTGGGGTAGACTCTGAACAGCCAGGGCCCCAGGTTGTAGCAGTGAGTGCTGTGCGCTGGTATTGGTCGCTAATGCGCCGTCCAGCAGGGTAGATGACTGCGGACGCGGCGGGATGGCAGCCAGAAGCAATGGCAGCTGTTCTATCGCCTCTTCTTTAATAACTTCAAAAACAAACGCTGGAGCTGTATGTGGCTCATCAGGAAGACACATCATCAGCAAGCCACGAAGGCTGTAACCACACCAGAGGAGGTGATGTAGACACCACAGCGAGTTGGCCTGTTGAAACGAGCCAGCCGCTGGCAGTGCGAGCCACTGTGCTTCCAGTGTGCCGCAGCCCACCAACGACTTCACAGCTGCCAATATTGCCTCCGGTCCTGCGGCGGGGCTTTTGTGCAGAGCCGATGGAGGTGCTGGCTGCGGCTGAGGTCTTGCTTGTTGGCGTTGCTGACGAGGTGAGGATAAAGGTGACGACGGCAGCTGGCTGTCGCCGATGGTGGTCACATCGAATAGCACCGAAAGCTCCCGTGCGGCGGTAACGCTGTCGTAAGAACAAGTTATATGTCGAGCAACATCACCGTATAACGCATGCAGCGAGGACGGGTCTGTCCGGCAGGCCATGCGCGCATCTGGAGGCCCGAGGGTCGCCTGCCAGCGCCGCAACACTTCGTTACGGCCGGACAGAGCCAATATGGCGGCCCCCGTGTACGGCAGGGGCCGGTGCGGCGTCGCCGCCACCACAGCTGCCGCGGCTTCCTCCGTCGCGTAAACAACCTGCAGGCCTCGCAGGGTAAGGCCCAAGCATACCGCGCGGCCGACGAGGCGACGCAGAAGATGTGGGACTCGGAGCCCGCCAGCTGCCACCACGGAGACAAAGGTGCTGATGCCAAGACCATCTGCAATGGCAGCACCAGGTGTTCCTACGGCGGCTGCATGACTACCAGCGGCGGTGGGTGAGACAGCGACGCCTGAGCTGCTGGGGCGGGGCTGGCACTGGCTGAACGCGTGCGCTCGCAAGCGGAGAGGGCTGAAAAGCAGCTGAGCACCAGGATGGGTCGAAACCCAACCTCCAAGGACTTCACGGTTGCGGGAAATCCCCGATGCAATGGCCCGGTCATGGACCTGTGCGCCGTCGCCTAAGGACTCATCATCCACAGCTACAATTGCGCTCCATGGCACGGCAGCCAATGCACCCATGAACTGTTGCGCTGCAGCTGCAGCGGTAGCGGCATCTGCGGCCGCCGTTGCCGGCAGTTCATGGCTATAGGCGTCGGGATCAACACCCAGGCGCGGTACACACGCAACCGCAAGGACGCGCACTTCACGGCCGCCACCTGTCTGATGCGGCGCCATCGTCATCGCCGCTTCTGCTGCTGCGGTTGGCAGCAAAGGCCAGGAGGGCTGCACAGCTAGAAGCCGAGCGCCAACTACGGAGAAAGTAGGCAGTTGCGGCAGCTGCGGCTGCGGCTTCGGGGTCACACTTGTCCGTAGCAGCAACCACTCCAACAGAGTGACAATTTCCACGCTCGTCAGGTTCCTGGGCGACGTGGCCAGCAATGTGAAGCAACTACCATGTGGCAACCATGCTGGCAAAAAACATAGGTCCGATGGAGCCCCAGACGTGACCCCCGGTGACTTCACAGGCGGCGTCGCCATGGCATTGGCCGACGATGCATCCAGTGAGCAAGGGGCAACAGAGGACACATGCGGCAATGCGGAAACCGCACTGTCGGCATCAGCATGTGGCGCAGACGGCGGAGATGGTACCTGAAGCGCCGAGGGAGGCACCCCAAAAGGGCCGACCGCAGGGGAATCAGCGGCGTTTGATCCGGTCGTTGCGGTTGTGGCGTTGAGAGCTGGAGTCGGGGATGCCTTATGCCGCGTCTCTGCAGCGGGAGGCACCATCATCAGCGAGGACTCAGATGTCCGTGGCATGTGACCTAAGCTTGCGCGGCCTTCCTGTGCGCTGCCCAAGGGGGTGCTGGACATCACCTCGCAGTGCGCATTGCTTGCAGTCCGAGGAGCGGGCGTGTCGCTACTGTTATGAACGTTGCTATTTCCTGAAGCTGACGCGGTTGCCAAGACAATGATGGTGCCAGCCGCAGCCACCCGCGCGCCGGCTTCTGTGCTTGCATCTGACACAGACGCTGGAGTCGGGGCTGCCACCAGGTCTTCATCACCCTCGGTGCTGCAGGCCGCAAACGCCCAGGATGCGGTTTCCGGAGCATCAACGTCGGCGACAGGAGGTATCACTGGCTGTGGACGGAGAGGACTTGCTATATGTCCGTTTGCACTCAAGGAACCGCTGCCATGGGTGCGGCCATCAGCCAAGCTACCAACATCATGACCCCCCGTAAACGTCGAGACAGCACGCGTTGGGCCAGCTTTCGGAGCTGCCGTAGCCGCAGCCGCCTTGCGCTCTGCAAGGACTGCGATGCGCTCCGCTATCGTGATGGGCGGCGCTGGCCAGCTGCGCTCCCCACTGACTGGCGTCTCCTCTACCGCAGTGGTCTCCCGCGCCTGGACACGCTGCTGCTCTACTGCCGCCGCACGCGCCTTCAGGTATTCACGAATATCCCGGGCGCGTTCCTCTTCTTCCGCTTTCCGTTCCGTAGTGCAAACAAAGACGGAGCGCGAGGCAGGGCGCAGGTCAGCACTGTCCGTGCCGACACTGGTGCAGCGCACCGTAGCTGCAGCGGGGACAGCGCCACCTATGCTTTCTACAGCGCTTTCTGTAAATGACATGACAGCGGCGGTTGCAGCACTAGGCGGAGCCTGTAACAGCGCTGCGGCCCGGGATGCGGATGGAAGCAGCGGACGTGCAGGCGGCGCTGTTTCTGGGCAGAGGCCTGACTCCGGCGTGCGCGGTGCCAGCGCCGGTGGGGCAGGGCGGGTCTGCGCGGGGTTCGACGCAAAAGAAACATAAAGGACCGGTTGGTGAAGAGCTTGCCAATATTTCCTTCGATATAATCCTTTACGCTATCCATTTGTGTGTGGGATAGGGGGGCTTTGCTTCATCGGTGATCACCACCTGTATTTCGGGGCACCCTCATCCGTTCACCCTCATCCGCGGACTTCTCTGAAATCAACCCCACCAGGGGCTCAGCACCCACCACCGGCAACCAGCGGAATCTGCGGAATCAACGGCAGCGTCAACTCCATTCCTGGTTAGTCACAGCTCGCAGGTCACTCCTATACTCGGGTCCTCACCAGCCATCAACATGGGCGCACATCCACCCTCTACCTATTGAGGGATCTGTATCCCGTTCGCAGTCGGGATGGATCCTGGAATCTCCAGGCACACAGTGTCCACACGTGTCCGGACATGTGTCTCAAAATGTCCGAATAGATACATGACGTCCAAAAATCCAAACATCTATTTGTATCCATTAATGTCCTCTTTGGGATTTGCGCCACCATCCTGCTGTAGCAGCTACCCGCTGATCGCGATCGCTCCCAAGAAACAAACTTGAAACCAATCTGGTCTCCCTGTCTGACCTTTTCCTCCTATTGACCCACTCACCTTCTTGACGGTCGCTGCATTATCGTCATCGCTGGACCCACCAGGGCTGCTGTCGTCGCTGCTCACCGTGAGGCGCCTCCTAGCGGCAGCAGCTTTGGCCTGCGACTCCCGCTGCGCTGCCGCCGCGGCAGCCTCACGACTATGGCGCTGCACTGTCTCCTTAATCGACTGGCGCAGGTCCTGGACGACCGGCCCGCCACCATTGCCGATGCCAACGCTGGCGGTGGAGGGGCCCCGGGGCGGGAGCGGCAAGTGAGGCGCTGGGGAAAGGGGCCCATCGGGCCCCGCGAAGAACTTGAACTTCGCAGGAAGTGGCCCGGCCAGTGGGGCTGTCGCTGGGAGGGAACCTGCGCGACAGGGGCCGCACGCATGAATCGGCCGCGTTAACGGACTGCGAGTCTAGGACATTGATCATGGACTGCATGACCTCACAAAAACGTGGGCGCTGGAATGGCTGAACGGCTGTCGTGGGTGACGGGCAACCGCCGCTACTGCACAGCTGTCTCCCCTTTACCCTTGCCCACCTCGCCCCGTTTCCATCATTTATGGCAATCCAAAAGCAGTCACCGTCACGCAGTGACCGTGTACAGAAGCACAGCATCCTGGGCCTCGCTGCGCCCTTCAGGCATTCCTGATCACCTTGCGTCACCATATCACTCCTTACTTGATCCGGAAACAGCTTGGCCAGCAGCTTGCAGACCTCTCGCCTCCGTAACCACAGCTGCAGCTGCTGGCGCCGCTGCCGCCGTCGCTGTCGCCTCCTGTGGCTGCCTCGGCTCCAGGAGCCCCTCCACCAGGGGCTGCTTCCATTCCCTCCGGCTGTCCGCAACCGCAGGAGGTCGTACTTTACCGTACTGAACGAACCTGCTTTCGTCCTCCTCATCGCTCCATAAGCTATCCGCGGCTGGCAGCGGTTGCATCAACCACTGGCTGCCAGCACTGCCGCCAACCCCATCGCGCCCCGCCCCGGCAGCTGCCACCGGGCCTTGGCTATCCGCGGGTTGCAGGTTGGCTGTCCCAGCTGCGAGTCTGTCAATAAGCGCATCCAGATCGTCCACACCAAGACCGGCCACAGAGGACTCCAGGCTGAGCCCAGCGGGCGCCACCAGCGGCGGCTCAGATTCAGCGGCCTGGAGTGGTACGGGAGAGGCAAGTGACGAATGCGGGCCTATCCGAAACTAGGCATTGTGGCCTATCGGTACTTGCACAGAACGCCACGCGGCCGTCACACGCGATTTAGAAGTGTTACATGTGCGCCATCTCTGACTGTTCCAAAATACTTCCGGCGATTTCAGCTCAGCAGCCTAAACGAATCAACCCACACATCGACCAATCGGCGTACGCCGGGTCTGATGCCCCATATCCTCACTCGAATGGCCTCGTAGAAGTCCCGAAGGATCAGCTGCTCCACCTCCTCACGTTCCCGCTGGGATTGCTGCTGGAGCTCCATCTCTGTAACCATTGACGACCCTGCTGCGTCTCCTGCAGTGATAACGCCATCTGGGGAAATCCCACCGGCCTTCGCGGCTTCGTGGTTGTGTCCCCTCTGCTGCAGCCTGTGCTGCCACAAGGCGGCCGCGTGCTTCGCCGCGTCTGCGACGTGCTCCGCGTCAGAGGCGGCCGCGTAAGCCTGGATGCGGGTAAGTTGCCCATCAGGTGAAGGTCACGAGTCAGGACACCCGATGTCCATTCGTCAACGCCCATCAGTCCCTACGACCCCAAAATTGTTTTTGCCTGCGAGCCCTTGCAAACCCTGACACATACAAAAATGCAGCCCCTGGTTTCATGGGCCATTTTCATCGTTTCATCTTAGCCCCGGGTATGGATGGGGCCGTAATGCACGCTAGGATACTGGTGCACCCGTTAGTCTCCATCCGTAAGCGGCTTTCTTGCGCTGCTTTCCTCAGGTGTTCATATACAATAGGACCACACCTACCCTTCGCCGCTCCGCTGTGTTCGCCAGTCTCCCCGCCACGCCAGCAAGCCATCCACGTCCCTCGTACGGTTCATCTGGGTCGACATTCCAGGCAGGCCCCTCGCCGCCGACTCTATCTGCAGCTGTACCCCAAGAAGGGACGTCCGTAACCGCGTCCATTCGCCATCGTACCATTACCACATTTCATAGGGCGGTAGAATGCGGTGAGAGGTACACGGTTTGAGCGCACGGAGCACCTAAGCACTTTGCAGCATTGAAGATTCGAGATAGTCGTAAAGCATAACCGGCGGATAGAAGCAGATGGGCGTATAACCGTCCGAAGGACTTCCTAGCTGGCGACCTCTTCATGTAATTGGCCAAGGAAAGGCGGACTAAAGAAAGCGAGGAGCTTATCCCGGGTTTGGGTCCTGTATATCCTATATGTAATCCATGTACGGCCCCAAACCATCCAGCCCACGTAAGCCATCGACAGTGAAACCTGGGTGGCGTGGCAGGGGCTGACATACGTGAACGCGGAAAAGGCCAGGGTAACATGGGCACAACCCGATAGGTTAACCACTGCCACGCCGAAGGCGGAAGTACCTGACAACCGTGGAGTTACATCCTGAGGCAGCGCGGCCTCGTCAGCACCAGCGCGGGCAAAAGAGAGTGCATCAGAGTCGCTGTCGGTGCCGCTGTTGGCGCCAAAGTGGCTGGCCTTGGAACCTGTCGGCACGTTTGTATCCACTGCAAGAGTTGAGGACCCTGGCATGACAAGCTCCTGCACATATTTCGTATGTTTTGATGTAAGCCGGCCTGGATTGATAGAGAAATACATATGTCCCGTATTATCTGACCTGATCAAACAAAAGCCCTGCTGAATCCTGCGCTGCCCAGTTGATATTGCTGAAGACCACTTCAGCTTCATTCGACGAGTCCCCACCGTCCGTGTCATCATCATCTCCGATAGATGGTAAGTTCTGAACAAATGCAAGCCGGTGCAAGTCCACTTGGAAAGTTGCAGACCCTGTTCATGCTTGTAAATAGTAACAATTAACTCACAGTTATTGCCGGCCGCAATACCAGGGAACCGACATGGCGGTAAGTATCGTCGTCGTCCGAGTCCGAGTCCGAAATGCGTTCCATAGCTATCTAATCAGCAAACAGTCGCCAAATCAGCAAACACGATTTCCATAGTTCATGTTGCTAGCCTTACAAGAAAATGAGCTACAGCGGTAGCTAACTGACATGGTACGACGGCCCTAGGCAGGCAGCTTTGAGTTTTCCGGGCTTTGGGACTTGTGTTCAAAGGTGTTATAATAAATATTTTCATAGTTTTACCTAATGCTGATGCTGTATCCTTCTCTCGTTGTGCTGGAAATGAAGCTGATGGTCGGCTCGTCCTATGGCCAACTGAGTTTCATTCACTCTGGGCAGAGAGCCGAACCCCTCAGGTCTCCCATGACAGAAGTCACCTCCCACGACAAAATTCACAGATGGACTTTTTCGGTCAGCCAAAATAGTGTATAATGCATCGTATTCTCCGCTCTCGGAGCCAGCTGGGGCGTACCTGCCGGCTTCGCTAATGCTCTGCTGAATGTGTGTAAAATCTTCCCCCACCTTTCCCACCTGCACAGATGCCCCAAAGATAAACGCATTACATTCCTGTTTACATCGCTAATTGTTAAATGGGTGTGCACAATCCAAGGAGTTCTGGCCAGCTTGGCCTGCTAGACCCTTCTTGACGCCTGCATTCACCACCACATGAATCACATCACATGGTTGAATCATCACTCGTCGCCCCCTGCAGCTCGTTCTGGCTTCTGCTTGATGAAATCGAATCTCGGTCACATGAACCATTGCACCTACATCTCTCAGAACTCGTCCCGTCCTTGTATCACAACAGACCGCAAGCTCTGACATGATGCTGAAAGTCATGCCAAAACGTATTTAACGATAACAACATAATTCACGAAGGAACTAAACAGAAATGTGAACTGCTCGATGTTTCGGTGCTCTATAAGACCTGCAATTGGCTGGGCAGGCCATGTATACCGACAGGATGATGATTGTCTCTTGTCTGTCGTACACCTCGTGTCCTGTTGGCTTTGCACATACAGCTCACAAACCGCTTGACCAAATCATTATCTTGGCATCGTATCACTTTATGCGCTGTATTGTGCAGGCAAAGTCCCAGCCGTCGCGTGCCCAGAGTTGCAACCAGAGGGTGACAACCCCGCCGCTCTAAACAAGGGCGCACTTTGGAGCCACCGTGTTGCTGCCTACACCGCCGGCTAGACCGTGGGTGCCACACCACTTTTTGTGCCACTGTTAGCGACAGCAGCAGACCGACCCGTCGCCGTCCTCTGGAGACCCCCTGCTGCCTCATTCCCATCTTGCTCCTGCTCCGTGCAGGAAGTCCTGCTGTAGGTAAGCAGTGCTGGGGGGCGCACTCTTCGCGCCTACCTAGGGGAGGATGCCTGCGCTGGATGCCGTTATGAACATACGGTGACACATTCACACAAATGGACTCAATTGGCTATCGTCGAGTGTTACTGCTTGTCAGGGTGCAGATGCCTGCCGCCGTGCCTAGCCAACATGCAAACAGTACGACCCAACAGGTCTAAGACGCGTGCGTATGTCGCGTATTAGGCATATTGCTGCACGATTATATAAGCTTCCGCAATTTAGATAGCGGCCCTATTTCTGTTGCGGACGGTGCGGTACGCCTCGCAGCTTCCGCAGGCTATGTCAATCTTTCGTGGCGGTTGATAGCACTATGCTGTTAAGTCTTAAGGCATATGTATGTGAAAGTCTAATAGATATATCTCTATAACTGTATGGGCTTTATGGTTTGGGCAGCTGAGCTTCCTTAATGACACGCAGTGCAGGGCATGCAAGTTGTGGCACATGTCGCGCCGATGAATTTTTAGCGTTTTTGTATAAAGATGCGATCAAATTTCGGAGGGCGGAGCTGGACTCGAAGCCAACAAGAACAGGACCTGCTACGACGTAATAATGTAGCTTGGCTGCGCTCGACCTCGCCAAATACAGACCAACACCAAATAGTTATAAGCTACAGAAGCAAAGACTTTCACAACGAGCAACCCAATCGGGGCTACAGATGGTAAGTAGTCGCCAGCCATGTGACATTTCGCTCCGAATGTCCACTTCGGCACATTCCATCCACTCTACACCGATGGAACTACTGCTGCATTCAATCAAAGAATTAATTTTAATCACTAATGATTAACGCCGAAGTTTAAACTCCCGGATCCGTGACCCACCAGGGGCCCGCTACTACACCAACATTCCACATTCGTGTCTAACAAACCACCAGCAGTACAACTTGAACGCACCTTATTCAGCTAATAAATACATGAAATGCGTTCATGTGGCATCATTTCTGGCTTCTTTACACTAAATTTTCTCGCTGCCCTGCACCTGTTGCTCCGTGCCCCTCGAAAATTCCTCGCCACAGGGTGGTTTCGGAGCTGCGTGATGCTTTGCAGCAATTGGGTTACTCGGTGCTCCTGGTGGGGACGGAACAGGATGACAATGTCGTTGCGGAGGGACCCCGCTGGGCAAGCATCGTGGCGAAGGCCATCATAAGCTGTGAGGTGGTCATCGTTGTCTGCAGCCCTGGGTGAGACGCATCACATAAATCTTAAGGAGCCCAGGGGGATCCTTACCTTGTCTGCATGAACCTGGCGTCTGCACACATTGACAACACGAGGTCCTCTTTCCTGGATGGCGCAGATACGGCGAAACCAAATGGACTCTCCGCGAACTGGATTTGGCGGACCGCTGCCGCCGGAAGATCATTCCACTGTGGCTCAGTGGCTGCTACCCCCCTCCCGCCGTTGAGGCCTATGTAAGTGACCACGGAGACCCAATTTCGGACCGGAAGGGATGCTTGGTAGACTCTGGATGTTTTGGCTTGGGTGGACTGGAGCTGGTGCACGCTCCTGTGTAGGTGTGTAGGTGTAACACGTGTTGTGTCGTACCGTGGTATGGAAATGGGGATCGATCAGTTATACTTTTTAAAATGACACACAGCCCAAGTTGGTGTACGGCAGACAAGACGCGCCAGGGTAGGATTCCTTATTCTGGTGCCTTCTCCCGCACACCCCCATTCTCTTGCCGTATCTTGCCCACTACACAGCTGGGGTCCCTGCCGCGGGTGCCCAAGGGACCCCTCAGCCTGACTTCTCGCATGGAGGCAGCGGCACAAGCGCAGTGGGGTCCAGTCCAGGATCCCCTGCCGGGCCAGGGTCAGGGCTTTGGCACAGGAAGGGCAAAGGGTCAGGGGACGGGCACACAGGCGGCGGCGGCGCCTATCCGGCGGCCCGACCACATAGTACTGGCGGCTGTGGTGGAGGAGCTAGTGATGCAGCTGCGGCGACAGGACTGCAGCCCCCGAGTGGCTCGGCCGGCGGGAACGCCGTACCTGCCTACAGTTCTGAAGCCACGCGCGACGGGTAAGGCGGCACAGGGCTGTTCGCCCCCCAGCTCTGTCTCCGCGTCGACGTCGTCGTCATCCTGGCCATCAGCTGCGGTTGGGAAGCCGTTGCCTCTCAGGGACCTACAGGTGCGGGGCCAGGATCCGGATTTTATTCGGATTTGGATTTTGTGTACCTTACCCACCTTGTCACCGCGCATAATGGACTACAGGTAACGAAAGTAATGCAGCTGCGTCTTAATTCAAACTTTGAAGTGTGTTTAGCAAAAGTGAGTGAAGCAAGGGTTAGTACGTGTGCGTGTCGTACGTGTTGTACGTGCTGCTTCCGGGTCTTAATCGATTGGAGAAGGGCGCAACCATCCCCACCCGATGTGCTGATGGAAGCTGAAAGGATTACATTGTGTTTCTGGGGTCCGTTTTCGGTTGGAGGTTCCCTTTCGAGGAAAGCGGGAGTGCAAGCTGCATATATAGATGACCCGTAGTTCTGGTACAATGTCGGTTGTGTACGGTGCTCCAGGTCAACCACCAACGGCCCGAGCAGTCTGGGGAAGGCGTCGGCGCCGGATGTGGCGCCAACGACGAGATGGCATTGCGCAGCAGTGCTACTGCTGAGCCTGTGACAGCAGCAGTGGCAGCAGCGGGCGTGGGCGAATGTGGCGTGGATGCAGCGTGTAGTGCAGCGGATGTGTCACCGACGCCATCAGTAGCAGCAGCGGCGGTGGCCGCGGCATCGGCAGAGGGGCCGTCTGGGTCAGCATCAGCGGCGCTAGCGGCTGCTGAAGTTCCTGCTGACAACAGCAGCGGCAGCGGGGATGCCGGCAGCGGGGGTGACGGTGCTGGGGTCACGGGCCAGAGTCCCATGGGTCGCTGGGCAAATGCACGTGAGAACGGCGGAGCGACTGTTGGGGGTTCACCGTGGACGTCGCAGCAGGTGGGTATCGCCGACGGAGGTTTGTTCTAATCAAACCTCCATGGCGGGTGTTTATTGTGTCTCCGGGAGCTCCCGTGGAGATGTTTGATGTCATGTCTGCGGGAGGAGTTCTGTTGTGATTGGGACCGGCACTACTCTCGTCACGCACTCGGGAGTTTGGGTACTGCTTTGGACGCGGCGCAAGTGAGCTGGCGTAAGCCCATTAGGGAGTGTGATCCAGGCTGTTCCTGGGACAGCGGAATGATGGAGGAAAGGAAGGTGGGCAGGCCCCACGCAAAGTCAGGCGCTTCCGCAGAGAGAGCTGGCGGGCCTGCACATGCACCTGAACACGCGTCCAAACACACACGCATTGCACCCTGCAACCGCAAGACACCGGCGGAGAGCATTTTAGATGATGTATGTGGCGCAATCCGCAAATGATGGAGCCTCTTTTTACCTCATACCCACATTTTGGCCCCATCCCGTTGACCTTCATATTAATGTTTCTGCCGGCGCCGGCGCTGGTTTATGTGTTCGCAGGACGCCCTGATGAAAGCCTGCCTCGCGTTTGATATCGTCCGTATACGACAGCTGCTGGACGCGGGAGTCAGCGCGAATTTGGCCGATGATGTGAGCACGAGCGCGCAGTGTGTTCGTGCATTTATATGGATGTGTATGTGTATTTCTTGTCCTCAGTACGTCACATTTTGATTAGCCTCTAGCAACGGTACATGCCATACATTGTCAGCTCTAACAAACCTGTGACAACTCTGAACCTGCAAACAGCACAGCGTTGGTAAACCGACGTTTTAAGTTGCCTATAGATAGTGGCCGGTTGATGCATCAAACCGATAAACCCGGAGCCAGTCCGGTACAACTGCTCGGGCCCGGGTGTGCACGTGAAGAACTATGGGTGGGCTGGCGGGTCCATACCGTCCATGCCTCCGAGAAAATAACGACTATTAAGCTATGTCTACTAATTAGTGATGCTCTTCAACGGCGGATGCCGTTGGAAGCACCCATAGACCTGCATAACTACTCACAATCACTAGTACGACGTTACCGTTCTTTCGTCCAAGAACTAGCCTTCTCTCAGAAGAGAAGCCAGCGGGTGTATTAAGGGGTGTTACACTGTGGGCGACTTGCCCTGCAAAGACGAGCACATCTGTATGTGTGTACGTGTATGTACGGGGAGTAATGCTGAAGGTCCTCGCACAGCTTCCTGCGTCCGGATGTGTCGTCCCCTCCTCCAGAGCGGCTGGACGGCGCTCCACAGAGCGGCCTACCGGGGGAACCTGGTGCTGGTGGAGGTGCTGCTGAGAGCAGGGGCGGATGCAGGGGCTAGGACGAGGGTAAGCTGCTGGGGCGGTGGTGGGGCTGACGAGGGCGGGTGGAACGGTGCATAACATTAGACGCATGTGTGTATTTAAAAAGAGCTTACGTGTATATGCACACCAACTGCGATGGAGGAGGTGCATGGGGACGCAATCGATGCCGCAAGTCGGACTAGGATAGGCAGGGTGGGTTATGTGTGCTCTTCTTTGTCCTCCTGCGAATGCCCACCTAACCCTTCCCACGCTGTCCTCCATTTCCAAATGCCAAGGAGCAACCGGAGATCAATCCCACCGATCCGCCCCTCCTGGGTCCAGCCTTATGTATATGCATCCCGAGCACCTTACAATTCGTGTTCACAGCCTAAGCGCATAAGCCCGGCTCTGTCACCGGCGTTTCTCTCCCTGCCTCCTCTCTCCTCGCCTGTTCCCGTCCCTCCAGCTGGGTGACACTCCTCTCCATATGGCGAGCAGGCAGAACAACCCCATCATCGCGCGGGTGCTGCTGGAGGCTGGAGCGGACACCAACAGCAAGGGACAGGTGCGAGTGCGAGGAAAGCACAAAGACAAACGGAACGGGATGTGTGATAACACAACCATCCTATCTTTGGGCTCCGAGAGAGTTTCCTGATTAGCCCTCCCCGGCCGATGTCGTCTTAGGGACGGAGTCTCCGTCTTCCTCGGGAGCAGCTCCCCGAGGTAACACCCTGCTCATTAGGTTACCCGAGCCACTGAGCAGAGACCCGAAGCGTGTGTTAACTCCATCCCCCGTTGGGTTCTGTACGTCGTGGGTGATGAAACAGGGGCGCGGGTTGCCCGCCTGGAGCTCCCCGCTGCGTTGACGCGCGTCCGGCTTCCTTAATGCGCAGGAGGGCGCCACTCCACTTCACGTTGCCAGCAGCTGGGGGCGCTGTGAAGTGGTGGAGGAACTGATTGCGGCAGGCGCGGACAAGGAGGCGGAGGACGAGGTGTGTGCGTGTGTGTATGCGTATGGGGATGATGAGATTGGCATGGTGCGCGGGAGATGGTTGGGATACCCGTTGCAGTTTTCGTTTGTGTTGCCCCGGGCCCCTCCCACCCGCACCTGCAACCCCGATCGCATCCGTGATGTAGCCCGCCATACCCCGTGCGTGTGCTTCAGTCAGTCGGGGTCTGTTCCGTTCTCTCACAGGACGGCGAGACGGCCTACCACAAGGCGGCAAGGGCGGGGGAGATGGAGGTGGCGAGGTTGTTGGCACAGGCGGGCGCAAACAAGCAAGCCTTGAACAAGGTGAGGATGGCCTCTGGCTTGGGTGCGCATGCGGCGGGCTATCCTTGCTGGTGCGTTGCGATGTGACGGGAAAGTCCAAGTGTTTTTGTTGTCCATTTTTCTTTTCCTCGTTCCGATGTGGAAGCCAGTGACCTGGGTTATGGCCCTGCGACGTGGCGGAGACCGGGGGCTTGAAACGGAGAAACGGGTACCGGAAAAAGGGGCCAGAGGTCCCGAGGGAAGCAGGGTTCTCCATGTCCAAAGTGCACAACGACGGGAGGGCTCCACTCTTTCTCCACCGTCTTCATGCTTCTTCACCAACCCGACGTGTCCTCAACCCTCGATGCTGTTGCAAAACACGCCGCCAGGCGGGCCTTACACCCCTGGACTATATGGCCACGTGTTTCACCTCCTACACGGCATCCAGGCCGTCTCCGGGTCGCTTTGACGCCACCGCCACCACCACCACCACCGGGGGCAGTGCCAGGCCCATGCGGGCCTCGGCTAGTGGCGCCCCCTTCGCCCATAGCTCCCGCGTCAAGGGCTACGACGTCAGCCACCTAGACAAGGAGTGGGATAGCGGTCTGTGCCGGGATCGATCATGTAACGTCGGTGGCGGCGGCCATGTAAGCAGCAATGCGACACTCCGGCTTTCGGAGGGGGCAGAGTGCGGTGCGGTCCATCACCCCAAGTGGTGGGAGTACTCGGTGAAGAATGGTCAGGACGTCAATGGCGGCGCTGGTGGTGATGGCTTGGGCTCGGCGGTAAGTTGGATGAGGTGATCTCGTAATCCCACCATCGTTTATCAGCATATGCCACCTCCCCGTCGTCGCTGCCGAATGTTTCCGATCCCGTGTGCGGCTTGGAAGAGGAACAGAAAAAGCGGCTTGTGACAGGCGGGAGCGGGGGACGGCGGGAAGGGAGGTTTGGCAGACCCTGCCGGTGCCGATTCCCGATTTTCCCGGTGTCCCGTTGACAAGCCATGCATGTGCATCGCAGCTTCTTTACGCAATTGTTTTGAGGAAAAAGCGGAAGTCCATAGGCTCCGTTTATTACGCCGTATTGCTCGTCCCTTTGCGCCTACCGGTCCCCGCAGCCGTTCGGGCGGCTGTGGGCCCCCGGGGGTCGCTCCACGCTGGGTCGGGGCAGCCCGGGGCGGGTGCATGACGGTCGAAACCGGAGAGCCTCCACGGGGCTGCTGCCGGCACTGCCCCTGCTTCTGGTGCCGCAACAGGTGGTGGGGCGTGTTGGGAGTTGGGGAGATTGGGGCGCAAAACCACGAAGAGCAGATGGAGGCGCAGGTGCATTGCAAATGAAATGTCGTTATTGGAGTGTCGTTATCAAATTTGAGTTAAATATTTTACTACTTACTGCCTGTTTGGGTCGGAGTGGAGGGTTCTTACGGCTTGGAGTGGATGGATGGCATTCAATTCAGCAGCTCTCGGTGATTTTCATCTTCGCGATCGGGCTGGATAAACTTATGTTAAGGGTTTGGGAGTTGGGGAGCCAGGTGCGGCGGCTGTGTAGTTGTATTATGGCGCCGCTGTGTTTGCCCTCTATGCCTCTTCCTCGTGCTGTTCGATGCCGACCCCACCGCTGCCGCAGGGCGCCAGCTCGCCTCCACGTCATCGGGCGGGCCCCCCGACCGAGCAATCTCCACCTAAATCCACTGGTGCCCGTCGGCGTGCGGCCGGGGCACTTCCCACTGCGGCTCGCAACCAGGTATCCCTCTCGTTTGGGTTCCTGAAGCTGCCTGCCCGCTGTCATTGCGTGGGTGGGAGGCACTAGGCACGTGGTGTGCGGTGCGGCGTTGAGACATCTGGCGGGCGGCGAAACTGGCTTCGGGTTGAAGGGGGTCCGAGACATCTGCTACTGATGAATGGTGGTGTGCACTTTCAGGTGCCTGCATGCCTCTCTTCTTGACCTTCCGCGAAAATGGACTCTGCAACATCCACGCATATGTCTTCCTTTCGATTCGCGATTCCTTTCTTTCCCCCGTGGACCCAAATGGACATATACTTTGCCCGCAGGCTTTACCGATCCTGGAGACGGCACAGGCAGCTGTCGCCGCTGGCACTGACAGTCGCGCGTCTCCTGGAGGTGGCGGAGGTAGAGGCGGTAGCGGAGGTGGCAACAGCGGCCGTCAGTCCCTCCCCGCAATCCCCGGCAGGTCTGATGATGGGCGGACAAGGCCGCCGGCGTTGACTTCGCCCCGCCAGGTGCGCCTCAGTGTTGGTGGCGTCAGGCATGTGCCGAGGTATTGTCCCATCCCCATTCTTTTGCGAAGGATACTAAATGTACGGATCGCGTGTTGAGTTCAGGTATGTGACCCCGGGAGGGAAGGAAAACGCCACGTCCCGGACCTAGAGCCCTAGGAATGTCGTGGGGTGTAGGGCAGGGGCCGTACTCGCCGCACGGAGACGATACGTGAGTTTAGGCATGTGTTGTGAGGGCGAATCTTCCACCGCACCGTGAATAGTGACTACTATCTGTGTGCAGCAGCAGGTCGTAAGGGTCAGGGTGTGCCGGAACGGCCCAGCAGAAGGGTAGTGCGGCGCTAAAAGTGACATGACCTCCCCTTGCCGGCGCCTGCCCCGTCGTCTGTCCGCCTGTCCATCCCTTCCTTCGGAGCTCCAGGTCCCTCGGTCGCCCCATCCGCTAAGTCCGCTCACGCTGCCCGGCTCCGCCGCAACGCCGCCTCCACAGTCACCTCTCACCCCGATGCCAACTGCAACTCATTCTGCCACCGCCCCGGAAAGTGGCGGTGATGGCATCGCGGGAAGCACGTCACCGGCCGGCCGGCCACTGTCACCGCTGCCCTCCCCGCAACCACCGCCACCGCCGCCTGAGGACGGGTCGCTACCGCCGTCCGCCAGCCCACCAGCCGTGTCACAGCCTGCGCAGGGGGGGAAGAGGGAAAGTGAAGAGGGACCCGCACCCTCCGGCCCGGGGGAAGATGGGGAGCTCCCTCCACTTGCTGCCGCCGCCCCCTCCAGCATTGGAGGCGACGCGGTCACTCAGAAAGCACACACAAGTGTGGAGCTGGAGGAGGAGTTGCAGCCGGCGCCGCAGCAGGTGCGGGATAGCCGGGAGCATACGTCAATGGCTGTTTCATTCTTGTTCCTTTCCAAAACCTTGCTATGACTTCTTACGCTTGCCTTGCTACGAATATGGTCTTTTAAGTAAAGGACAGGACAGCTGGGCGCCAGCGCGGCGGGAAAGTGTTAACTGCAGCTTACTTGAGAAGCCTGGGCTTGAGGGGTGCGTGCAGGTAGTGAAACCAAGCCTACCGAACATGAGGCAAAGACTTGGTTATTTGCCTTTAAGAATCTTTCAAATAGAAATCTTTGTAAGCGATGGAGGGTGCGGTGTGACCGGTAGCTACGAACGGCGATCTTTACGAACGCGGTCTTGCTGCTGCAGGGCATGATCTTTAAATCTATTGTGTTATCATGAGTCAGAATGTACGGCGGATCGCCGGCTCATGACGTTAGCCGGCTGTAATATCTTGACCTGGTATGGTTTGTACTGGAAGCAGGATGGCGCAGACGATGGTGAGGCAGAGGCAGAGAAGGAGGACGCAGGCTGCACGGAGGGGCCCGCGGAGGAGGAAGAGGAGGAGGAGGAAGAGGAGGAGGAAGAGGAGGAGGAAGAGGAGGAGGAGGAAGAGGAGGAGGAGGAGGAAGAGGAGGCGGGACCCGCGGGGGACAAGGCGGAGGAGATGGACGCGAAAGAGGAAGATGCAGCTGACCCGCAGGTCGGTGGTTTGGCGCCGCCCTCAACGTCGTCCTCCATCCGAAAGCGGGATCAGCGTGAAGCGTCTCAGAAGCTGAAGGTGCGTCACACGTCCATACGTCACGACACCGCATCGTCTCACGGGACCCACCGCAATGATGATGTCATGAAAGGAAGCAAAGAACGAGCAGGTTCGCGCAGTTTGCATTACCCAAAATGATATCCGGAGAACTCCAGAAACGTCGCTCGCTGCAACTTGGAAGGTTTATGTTTACCAACGCGTGCCCCATCTGACGGCTTTTAAACGACCACTGCGTACGACCACGTCGAGCACGTCGAGCGTAAGACCACGTCGAGCACAGCTACGTGCTGCGGTACCCCCGTCGGTGGTACTTGGCTTGCAAAGCGACTGGCCCCCGTTGTCGCCGGAAACGGTGCTGTCACGACAGATGGGGTTCGCATATAGTAGGTTCACGGGACGGTAATCGGGCGTGACAGCGTGACGGTGACTTCCGTGTGGACAGTGTTTTGGTACTGTCGCCCGCAGAGCAGTCTATCAATCGGCAATCGCGTCGTTCAAAGTATTAGGTTTGGGGGCTCTCCAGTGATATGGCTTGCAGATATGAGTACTTCAGGGGTTGGCTGTACGGCAATCGTAGACAGGGTTGCTTCCTCTCTGCCTTCTGTTATTTTGTCTATCGACGTTGTGTCCCGTTCCTCTGTGTGGCTGTCAGCCCCTATTCCAGCGCTGCGTTCTAGAGTTTGCTGTCGGAGAGCTGCTTCAGAGGGATTCTCGGTGCTAGGTTCTAGTTGATTGTCTTTCCCGCCCGCCCGCCCCCTTCGCTCTGTCGTGGGTTTTCCGGTTAAGCTCTCGGCGTCAGTTAGCGGTTTGCGGAGTCCTTCTCGAGGCTGGGGGTATATTCGCGTGAAACTAAGTCGAGTAGTACGGTAGCAGACCGCGCGAGCTAGTTGTGTCCCGTTCAAGCGGTTTGGGCTGTACGCCCATATACCCCCTTCCTTAGTTTGCTCCCTCCAGTAAGAAGAGACTTCTTGGCGCGTGGCTTTCGTTTTGGGTTGTGACCTGAGGCTTGCTATTCTCAGGCTCGTATCAAAATGTACTAACCTTTCTATCATCGCAGGGTCATTACCCGGTGAGAATACTTCCTCCTCCACCACCCATAACCACTTGGCAGCCTAACCAATATGCTCCAAACCAGCCCCGTGTTTGCAGATGCTTGACTTCCGCTCTGCATCGAACCATCCGGAGAAGTTTCTTAAACCTCCATCCCTCCCCCGCTTTGCCACCTTGTGGAGCATTGCCCCCGGCAGGAGTTGATCATTAGCTGTATCGCACCGACTAGTCATCGCACCGTCATAGCATGTGCCGCACGATCGAATCCTAACGGAAAATCCAACCACCTTCCACCCTGCTTCAACTATTCACTCCCGCAACTTGTGACACATCATTCTGCTCCACATCGGCAATCCTATGATCTGCCTCAGGATGCGGACGAAGCGAGGGAACGGGAGGCGGCGCAGGCAGCGGCGGACTCCATCACCCGTCTGGAGTCCTGGCCCGCGCCGCCATTACCGCCCCTGGAGCCGGAGGTCGGTTGCGCGATCCGTTGTTACGAAGGCCAATTGTCGATGGAAGGGCTTTTGCCCGTACTGCTAGTTGGCTTCACAGCTGGAGAACCTAGCCAAAGTAGCTAAGGGAGTTGGTGGTTTGGCGGCGTTAGTTGTAGGGTGGTTAATCCAGTAGCGAGCTGAGAGACGTGGTCATTGGCGGGGAGGCATTTTTCCATGCGTGCTCAGGCCGCCACATCGTAGGCTCTTATGTACGCCTGCACTTACTTGAATGGGAAAGGCGTTGCTCATCATTCGCCTGCTGGTCCTGAACGCCGGGGACTGCCAAATGGGGTCCTATCGTTCTAGCCGCGTGGAGTCGCTGTCGTTGTGCGAATACCAAAGCCCATTACTTCTGCTGCTGCTGCTGCAAGGGGGGAAAAGGACAACTACGTCAGCCATGCACAGCTGACCCGCAACTTTCCATAGGATGCATGGATTCGCAAGCGCCTGTTCCCATTATCGTGTGCATCGTGTTTGACATGACCTCCGGTGTGGCATACTTTCAGGAGGGCGAGCCAGCAACGGCGATGGGGGAAGGACCGGAGGGCCCGGCTTCGTTTGACGGCTCCAGCAAGGGGACCCCCCCTCGGGAGGACACACCAACCCTACCAGTGCCTTCAACCCCAGTCCAGCCACTGCCACTACTATTACATCAGCAGCAGGAGGGGCAGGTGAGGCCCCCGACACCGTGCGCTGAATTCTTCCACATCTTTATACCTGTGGGGTAAAATGTTTTTCAATAGGATTCAATAGGATTCGCAACCGCTCGTGGCATGAGGACGCATGAGCCACATGCTCATTATGGTGCAATACACTCGCGCTCTTTCATTTGCGTGCTCTATTGAAATTTGCGGTTGCTGCTGCCAATGACCCGTCTTGCAGGAACAGGAGCCGGCCGCGGCCGCGGAGGAAGGTGCAAAACCCAGTGCAGTTCGTGCCATAGGTACGGACACGACAGATACACAGACAGATCCGGCGACATCGGTCACCGGCGCGCAACCGACAGTACCGTCCCCGCCGTCCCCGCCGCCAGCAACCCAGTCATCCCCGCCGGAGCCGCTTCCGCTTCCCGTTCACAAAGATGACGAAGTAATACGGCTGGTACGGTTCCTTATGTACCATACATTTCAGCTGATTTTCAGATGCCGTGTACGAACTGGGAGACGAGGTCAAGGAGAACGGATTCTGAGGAGGTGGAAGTTACGAAACCATATGAGCAATCTTTAGGGAAGACCCTCCGATGTTGCATGGTTGAAGACAGCGCTCATGGAGACACCTAATGCGCTTTCAGCTCAAAGTTGCTGCGAATTTGGATCCCTTGGCTCAACAGGTTGGGGGCTGGAAACATGAGAATTGTTTGAGTATCGAGATTCATTAGTAGCCCCCGGTGTGGGCATGTGGGACTTGGGGCCGCACCTAATAATGCCGTACTTTATGTACTGCATGCTGGTACGAACGCCAACAGAGCACATCAAACTAACAATGTCCAAAGCATCATGGTATGAGGAAAGAGGAAACCCAGCGAGCACTGCAGTCTCGTCTCAACCTCTCTCAGTGAGTTGGCGATATGAATTTGCAAGGCGAATGAGTCGTACCTATCCAGCCAAATACGATGCCGTGCCGCGCCGTATGTTCTCGTCCCGCCGGATTAGTGCTTCCTTTACTGAAGACATGCGATTTGCCTACTCGCACAACGCACGTAACTTGTCGTTCCTGCTACTTCATCCCCAGGGCGATGACCCGCCAGCACGACCAGGGGGGGAAATGCTCTCTGCTGCGGCGGCACCACTGGCGTCGGCTGCGGCAGCTCCGGAAGGAGACGATGGGGAATGGTACTCGGAGCCTGAGTCCGAGTCTGAGGTGGTGAGCTGAGAATGTGGATTTGAAGGGCCTTATGCCTTTTCAAGGGGACCCGTTCGCCTACCTGCGCCCTCACACACATGGCGTATATTATTCGCCCGGCTGCCGGGGATGGGGTGGTCCGGATGGCCAGCTCCACCAAATACCTGTGCGGTGTAGGTTGTCCGGTGCGGAGGGGAGCGACCCACCTCGGCGTGAGGCGCCATGAGGGAGGGGATGGAGCGCCGGGACAAAACACACACAACTACACTGCCCTTCGGATTCTCCACTTGTTCACTAAACCCCAGGTGTTCGAAACCGGGTGAGCGTTCGGAGCATGTTTTAAAAAGCCCCATCTATGCAGGCGTGGGAAGGGTGTCATGTGCCCTTCTCCGCCCCTCCGCAAAGCGCTTTTGAGACCTTACCCACAATCATCTGTTGGCCTCTCGCCGTGACGCTCTTCCTGGGTCTTCCGCCCGCCTACCCGCCGGGTGCGCGCTGTGTCCTCCTCCTCCTATGATTCAGGATCCTGAGACGGACTACGTTCTGAAGCCGCACCCTTCCATCCCGCCACCCGCCGGGCCGCTGCTCATCATCATCCTCAGTGGCATTGCCGAGGCCGCCGCTGCTGGCGGCGCCGCGGACCCTGCCAATCGCCATAACGCTGTGTGCGCTGCCGACACCCCTGCGCTCGACGCAGCGCGCGCCGCCGCCGCCGCCGTAGGCCGCCTTCGGACGCTGCGCTCGCACGGCGCAGCCGTCGGACTGCCTGCCACCGCCGGTGTCGCCCACAGCGAGGCCAGTCACCTCACCCTTGCGTGCGGCCGTGCGCTGCCACAGGCCACCACCCTTGTCGACGCCGCACTGGCCTCCGGCGCACTCTTCCGCAGCCCTGGGTGGCGACACCTTCGCAGTGCCTTCACACCGCCTCATACCGTACATTTCATCGGGCTGTTGTCGGATGGGGGGGTGCACTCGAGCGTACGGCACCTGACGGCGTTGCTGCGTGGCGCGGCGGCCCGCGGCGCGATGCGATTGCGGGTGCATGTGCTGCTGGATGGCCGAGACGTACCTGACGGCTCCTCCGTGACGTACATAGATGACCTGGAAGTGGAGCTGGCAGCGCTGCGGGCCGGTGGGTGCGACGCGCGAGTGGCGAGTGGTGGCGGACGTATGAGGGTCACTATGGACCGATACCAGGTGAGTCGGAAAACGCAGTTCGGATCGGCAAGGCTGTGTGCTCTGAGAACTGAGCCTGGGGGACACCTGAGGCAGCTGACGAAGCCGAAGTAAAACAGCGCCATGAAGGAAGCACTGAGTAACCAACCGGTAATAGCAGGCTGGCTACGCCTGCGGTACGGCGTTTGCGGTTGCAACGGCAATGTACGACATCGAAATGGTTATCAAATTACCTAATACCGTCCCCCGGCCCCGGCTCGAACGCCGGGATGAAAATAGTAAAGCAAGAGAAACAAAGTACGGAAATATGAAAATAATTTGTCACAAATGGATCTAAGTTGGACGAGATTTGCAAGAAGATCCTCTTTTGGTATCTAAACGGAGGGTGAGCAGCGGTGGTGGTATGGTAACATTTGTGTGTTTTACTTAATATGTATTTTATTTTGGATACATACATTATATATATACATATATATACATACGTGTCACAGGGTGGCATATATATATGTATATAGGTACGTATACATGTGCGTTCCAAAGGATCGCGGTGACTAATTGGAGCTTCGCTTAGGGGTTTCTCAGGGTCTGAAGTCAGAGACGCGAAGGATGCATCGCAAGGGGCATTGGGGGATGTTTTGTGGAGGTTGGGGTTCAGGACGGGTCGTGGCAGGTCGTGATATCACGCGGCACCGCGCCCCCGCGCCTGCTTGCGACCGCTTACGTTCTTGCTCCCGCGATATGGCGCCAGTTGCAGAGCGCCATCAGCGAGAACGACTAAAAAAAGACACCTGCTGCAGGGGCTGCATTTTTACTCCGGATCTGAGAGGCCCTGTCCCCGCCCCTGTTGTTGTCTCGTGGCGCAGTCGGACTGGTCGGTGGTGAAGCGGGGATGGGACGCCCATGTGCTGGGTCAAGCGCCCCACAAGTTCACGGACCCCCTCACCGCCATAATCAAGTTGAGGGTGAGAGGGGCGGATGGGACGATGCCGAGGTGGGGGAGATCGGATAAGGGGATTTCCGATTGCCGGGGTGTGGTGGTTGGTGGTTAGTGGTTGATGGTTGTGAACTTTGCTTCCTTACAACCGTTGCTTTGCCAAAATCTGGAAGAAGCGAACTGCTGTACAAGACACTAATAAACCCGGCAACAAGTTCCAAGACGTTGGTGAACCAGGTGGTGTTTCGATTTGACGGTATCAGAAGTTAACAGTGCGTGTTAGCAGTGGCCATGTATATACCAACATATACCAATATATACCAACATATACATAAGTATCAAAATGCGCTTATTATCATGTTGGATCCATTTTAATCCTGACGAGGATGTACCCAATCGCCTGAGCAGGGCTCCGAAGCGGCGCCCGTGCCGGATCAATTCCTCGAGCCCTTTGTCATCGTAGAAGAAGACGACTTCGATGACTATCAAGACGATGACACGGATTATGAGGACGAAGAGGAAGATGATAGTGATGAAGATAAGAAGGAGGGGAAGCAACGCTGCAGCAGCAGCAGTAGCAATATGAACAGGCGCGGCGGCGGCCGCAGCAACCGCGGCGGCGGCAATGATCGTGGCGGCCTGCCCGTGGGCCCTATCCAGGACGGGGACGGTGTGGTGCTGTTCAACTTCCGAGCTGACCGAATGCTGCAGTTCGCTGCAGCGCTGGAGGCCCCCGAGGGGCAGTTTGAGGGGTTCGAACGAGGAAGAGTGCCCAAGGTGGGTGCGGTTCAGATGCGGGATTGCGAGCCAGATCCTTCCATCGCAAGCATGCTGTCTTTCCACGACCGCCTGAATTACACCAACCTAGTATGCACCTCGCGCCCATCTTCCTCCTGCTTTGACTCGCCACAGGACCTCCGCGTCGTGGGCCTTACACGGTACGACCAAGCCACCCGTGTACCTGCGCACGTGTTGGTCCGGCCGGCCCCCGGCCGCGGCCAACACGTTGTTGGGCGCTACCTGGCCGCCAGCGGAGTCTCTAGTCTGGCGGTAGTGGAGGCCGGCAGTGCGGGACACATCACTTTCTGTTGGAATGGAAACCGCTCGGGCAAGCTTCACGACAGGCTCGACCAACACATCGGGGTGCGGCAGTACAGGGTCCTCCCTGATAGGAGTAGGACTCGTTCTCGCCATCCCCCCTCTGTGCTTTCTGTTTGTTGGATCTACTGCTGTCCGTGACGTGTACGACTTACGTACTTACAAGTCATACACCGCCTCCGCCATCGTAACTAACACCACCACCATCACTGCCATTACCACCATCACCCCACCAAAACGAAAATCCGTTGCTACCTCCCCGCTGGTACGTTCTTCGTTTCTCGCGGCATGCAGGTACCGTCTGATAAGTGCGAACCAGGTCGGCTACCAAAGCCCCGAGCAGCCCAGGTGGCGGCGGCAGTGCGGGAGGCCCTCCAGGGGGGCCAGCATCGCCTCATTCGGGTGCTTCTTCCGGATCCCGATCTCGCGGCACATACAGGTAGTCACGGGTATTCAGTTGGGTGGTTAGTTTGGTATGTGTGTGGAAGGGGGTGTGACCGTAAAGCTTGCCAGGGAGAAGCGCCCTCAAGTACCCACCTCCCAAGTGCCCTCCCTCCTGCCCCCTTAGTTTCCATATCCGCATCTTACCATTATTAGGCCACTTTTTGCGTGCTGTTTGCAGCACGTCACACCTCATCACACCCCGACTGCCTCGCCATGCAGGTGATATGAGCGGCACTGCTCGCGCCATTGAAGCTGTCGACGCTGCTGTCGGGCAGATGCTGTCGGCCGTTGACTCGGTCAATGGCAGGTGGATGCTGACGTCAGATCACGGTAACGCAGATGACATGGTGCAACGGGATGTCTGGGGCTGCGCCCTGTACGATGACGACATGCGGCCACTGCCGTACCCGGGGCACACCAACGCACCGGTGCCCCTGCTAATTGGAGGGGCGGGGCTGCCAGATCGGGTTCGGTTTCGGAGAGACCTCACGGAGGGAGGTCTGGCTAATGTGGCTGCGACACTATTGAACTTGCTGGGGTTCGAGGCGCCTGACGTGTACGAACCAAGCCTGGTGGCAGTGTGAAGCTTCCGGGTGGGTGGGTGGGACTCGGGATTGCACACAAGTAGCACCGCGACATTTTGCGGACTGTAATGCGGACTGTATGCAGTGCGTCCCCACGAGGACCAGGTGTAGACCAACATCTAGATCCGTCCAAGTCGCGGATCGGGCTGATGTTACTGAGCATGCGGCTCATCATGTTGGTTGTGTTTGCGACCTACCGCCTCGAGTTTCATTTGGTGATGCTACCCCCCCTAATTGAACATGTTTGTTATTGTCCGCCTTAGGCCAATATGCCGCATAGTTGGGGCCCTCAAGGTCGGACTGCTGCGCCACCGGTATTTTAGTAATTTGGCGACCTAGAAAGCAAGATCATTGTTCGGTGTTCCACGTTGGTATCGTTGTATTTATCGACTGACCTACGTAATTAAAGACCATTTGCTATCTATGAAATCCAACAGATGACATCCCAACAACAACAGCACCGCCTTTAGCTCAGGTCGCACACCGCCCCAGTTGCCAGAGCTTCCCTAGGCCCTTTTTCCTCGTCCCACTTGCCCGAAAGTCGTCAAGGTGCAAGGACTTTCCGGTTCTTCACAGCCGCGGCCCCAAACTGTACGACACAAGATAGATACGACTTAATAAAATAACATTGTAATATAATACATAACACCTCGGCACCCGCGTGAACCTACACACACACACATACACACACACACGCGCTCACAAGCCCGTAGCCCGTGGTCGGTGAGCCTATGCGGCCAGTGAGTCGGTGCACGAACTGCACGTCTTGCCTGGTGCAGGCGGCAGGTGAGGGTCCATGCAGGCAGGTCCTAGGTGTGGATGGGATGCAACACCCCTGCAACACGCAAATCATACATTTAAGCTGTACCTGCGGCTTCGTAAATCCTGAGTACGGAACCGGGACAACAATTTTCTCTCGAGACGGGACATCGCGCCCAGCACGAATGAAATTGCTTCATGAGTTGTTTGATGAAACGGGAATCAACCCTAGCACCGGCCAACATCGCCGTGCGTCCCATATGAAGCATGCCTAAGCAGGACATGTAGCCCCAGGGACAGCCCCTGGGAGCTGAGACGATGCGAAGACTCATATCACGGGAAGCATGCCGCTATCTCTTCGACACAAAATCCAATCCGCCCCGCTGTGTTCCTTTTCCAACACCGTAGGGAGGTACAACAAGAGTTTGGGTGTGTGTTTGGGGAGATTCACCCGCGAGATGAAGTGGGTAGTGGGGGGATAATTGCAGTTGCGGGGATTTGAGGCGTCCGTCCGCCTAGGTATGAAGATCAGTGAGACGTGAGAAGAGGAGCTCGCAGCATTCAGATAGCTCAGAGACAACTTAGACACCTCCACACACGACCTGTCCGTGTGAGGAGCTCACATGTTCGTCCCGTTCGTCCTCTCTCCTTCGCCCCACGTCCGTAACACCTTCCCGTCTTCCCATCCCCCGTCCCGTTCCCGTGCTCTCCGACAGCTCGGGGAGCTCCTGACGGCTCGTGACGCTGAACTGCAGCGGCTCCGAGACCAGCTGGCGGAGGCAGAACTTAGTTGCAGCAGCTTTCCTGAAAGGTTTATGTATGCGAGTCTCACGAGACGGCCAAGGGGCCTGAGGGCTTAATGTGGGAAAAGTAGTAGTAGGCAGTAGTAGTAGTAAGAGGCAGTAGTAGTAGTAAGAGGCATGGATGAACTGCTTAAACCCGACTTGAGAGAGAGACAAGTACAAACAGTACACACATACACGCACACACACATATATATAATACGGGTGCTGTTTGGTGCCTGATAATTTGTGTGTGCTTGTACCTTTGAAGTGTACTGCCTGTATTGCGGCTGCCTTGTTACGAACCTTCGTCCGCGCAGCTTAACAGCTTGTTATTGTGCGCCAACACAGTGCCTCTCCCCATCAGCAAGCAGCAGGTAAGAATAACTGGCACAGGCGCAGCCTGCTAAGCCCTAAAACACCGAGGAATTTGTCTGGGGTTCCGCCTGCAAATCCTTGCAGTTTTAACCGGTTAAGGTGCCTGAACGGAACATTTCCTTCATGTAATGTACATGTACATATAATTTATGGTGAAACACTCGCTAAAACTTGGTTGCTGGCCAGCTACGCGCCCACCAGAGGGTTACGCTGGTCCGCTTCGCCAGGAACGCACATAATTCAGTTGTGCACAAGGTTATACAATCTAGGATGATTTTATTGCTCACATCCCCAAAAAACTTTCGCAGCCGGAATTCCGGGGCCGTGTTGAGTACACGACAAAGTACAACCAGACTAACGAACTATTCTTTTCGCCATGAAATGCATCTTTACTAATGTTATATTCTTGCTCGAGTATGTAACAGAATGTCCTCATTAAATCTTCGTAGATCAAGCGTACAGGTCCAAGCGAGAAGTCGATCCATAACACTGAGCTTAATAGTCGAGCAAATCACATTTCACGTTTCCTTTATTGTCATTTGACGCGCGCATGAATTGAGGTTTTGGTAATTATGTGGGCTTATCGACAGCCTGGGGCCTTCTTCCCCTTTAGGCGCTCCGCACTGGGTATGCAGCGCGAGTTCGCAATATGTAGTTTATCTTCTCATTTAAGTTTGAAGAATTTGTGTCAAGTTTCCGCCAAACATGTGCTTCGACCTGGCGCTCTCTCGTCCCGGTAAGCGGTTCAATTTGACTCCACAAGGGCATGCTCCACAAGAGCATGGCGTCTAAATAAATGTGTGCGAAGGGTAGCGTACTCGCTGGATTTGAAGAGGTCGGCTTTCCACATTCGCTGCTTTCTTGCATCATCGCGCGTCAGTTTTTGTGTTTTATGGCAACCCAAACTAATCTCTAGAGCCTACATATTAATTATACGATGGCGATAATTTAAAAACCTGTGGCATCCAGCGCTTACGTGCTTGTTGTGCCCTGATACCCACCTTACCGGTGAAACGGTCTTTCCTTGGCAGCAACCCAAGTCGATGCCTTCTCCCATGCAGGATTTGTCGGCTCCATGTGCTGATGGCCCCTCCAGCCCATCGGGGCGAGGATGCTAGGAGCCTGACTGAGCCATTGAGCTCAAGAGGCGCTGTTGACGGACCCGAGAACGCTGTTGAGCAAGCTCTCCTGGTGCGAGGGAGCGCGCCCCTTTCGTTGCACTTGCCTTGCATGTTATGAGCCCGCCTGCCTGGACATGTTTCCGTTCCTGGTGTCGTCCCACGTTAACGCTGCCCCGCCACCGCTGTTGGCCCTACCCCACAGCATATGTCACGTGCCGTGTGCCATTGGGGCTATGTGCTCTACCCCACAGCGTATGCCGCGTGCTATTGGGAATATGTCACGCCACAACACAGGACCTCTCGCCCGCTCGATACGTGAACTGGGTGAAGATTAGTCACCTGCCTGCCGGGCTGCCTGCCTGCACTAAGCGTGTCCTGTGTCAGGCTTGCCGCATCCCTACATGGTTGCTGACGACCTCGCAAATAGGGCCCAACAACAATGGATAGCAGTGGACCACTTAAAGATCCACTTGTCGAGTCCCCTCCCAGCCCTTGATCGCTTGCCCCGCGGCCGTCTGTCTCCCTGTGTCACCCCTCCCGCCTGTGTGTGCGCTACCCGCTGCCAGTCGACCTTGGAGATGGAGTCCCAGCTGGAGGTACAGCTGCGGCAGTTAGAGGGGGAGCTGATGCGGGTGCAGTTGCAGACTTCGTCTCAGGTGGACGGAGCCCGGGAGGAGCTTCAGGTAGGGAGGGATGGAGCGGGGGGAAAGGTGAAGATGGATTGTTGGATTGATGTTCGGTTAGCGATATACCCGCGCGCGAAGTGGGGGTAACAGAACAATGGTGTTTGGCACTTTGGCAGATGGATTGCGGCGCGGAGGAGTCCGGACAGTGGTTGGAGTGGAGCGGGCAACCGCCGCCGCAGGTTCCAGCCCAGCCGCGGCCTTTCCGGGTAGGGGGTAGGCGGGTGGGGATTGTGCGCCCAATGAGGAGAATGGATGGAAAAACACAGAAATGCCTGCCGCAGCGTGGAGGTGGGTGGCTGGACATGCCGGGCGGCAACGGGCGCTAAGGTGCAGGTATCCTCGTCTAAATGTATGGCAAATGCACTGTAACGTCATTGTACGGATGTGCAAAATCTGCCGGCTGTGCACACACGCGTAAGGAAGCATTGGGTTTGAAGCAATCTATCTCGCCAAGATGCAGGGGTGCGTCTCCCCCAACGGCGGCCCACCCCCCAACACAGGAGTCACGGCAGAAGGTGGCGTTGTTGGAGGCCATCGTTAGCGCACTGAGGGAGCGGCTGAGGCGCGAGGAGGACCGCAATGCAGCTCTGGAAGGTACGGAAGCACAAACAAAGCTTTCGTGCAATCTTTGGAGGGCTAAGTTGTCATATGGGCGATATGGGTGTTCGCCGATCAGGCAAGGGGGTGCTTATCGAGTACAAGTGCTGCAACAAGGCGCGTGAAGGACAGTATGCGTCTAGACAATATTTTAGAAAGTGGGAAACGGAAGAGGGGAGGAGGAGGGAGGAAGGATCGGGAGGAGGGATCGGGAGGAGGGGGAGGTGCAAAATGCTGTCTGTGCGCTCTGATCTTGCAGCAACCTTAACCTCAGCTGGCCTGGCAAAGTACACGGCTACACAGTAAAAATGAACTCGAGACCTCCGCTCCGGAACCAACACATGCCAATCCTGACTTCGGCGTCGTAATACCTTCGCCCAACCTAATAAATTCTAGGACGAACACACACACACACACACACTCTCTCTCTCTCTCTCTCTCTGGCTGTTGTCTTGCCTGCCCCTCTCGTGCACTCCTCTCTGTCCACGTTCACGTTACAGCACATGGTCACCAGTTACGATGCCCCGCACACACTAGCCGTACGACTACCTCGCAGACGAGCGGACGGCGCCATTCACATCCCCCGCACAAACAGACTGACCTCTAAATTTGTCGTCCCTCCGGCTGATGTTGAACCTTCGTCTTCACCCAACTTCTCCCCCTCCCCCCACGATCCTTAGCTGCGGTGGAGGCTGGGCGTGTGGAGCTGGCTCGCTCGGAGGCGGAGCGCCGGGAGCTGCAGCAGCGCATTGCGGGACTGCGTTCAGAGCTGGTAGAGGCTCAGACGAAACTGTCGGTGGTGAGAGCGAGAAGTAGTGGAACGGGAAAAAAGGGGAGAAGGGGCGAGAAGGGCGTCGGGCGTGTACGGCAATACCCGGGTGATGGGAAGATCTGGTGGCGAACTCGGCCTTGGTTGCGGGGCCGGGTAAGCGGAGCCGACGGGGTGAGGGGGGGTGAAAGGAAGGGGTTTCAGGAACCTTACGAGTCTTAATACTACCGTGTTCCATTTGACAGCCACAATTTCTGTACTGTATAATTTTACCTCTGTACGACATAGCGCCGTGCAGCAACATGTATGATTATTGTTTCAATACATGCCACACTTTCCAAACGCTGAATTCTTAGGGCTTTTCGGGTTTCAGCGGAGCTGTTTGCCCCCTGCGTTTCCCGTTCCCGCTCACAATGCCCCCGACTTATCGCAGCACCTCTCCGGCACCGCCGCACCTCTGCCGCTAGCTACCTAACCACCTACCATGTACGGCATCGAGCTCTCCGCATCTCTAATTCCGGATCCGGAGGTAAGGATCTTCGGATCCTTAACTGCAACCGCAGGGGTACTTAGGGTAACGCACTGTGCCGTACCCACGATACATGTCCCCGTAGGCCTTGCGGCGGGCTGCCGACCTTGAGACTCGCGTGGTCCGGCTGGCGCAGCAGAACGCGTCTCTGGCGCTGCGGGTTGGGGAGTTGGAGGAGCAGATGCGCGAGCGGGCCTCGACTGCGGAACGGGCAGCGGAGGCAGCCCGGGAGCGCTTGCGGGCGGTGGGTGGGCGGTCGGTCCGGGTGTGTGTTCGCGTGCTTACGTCGTCGCGGAAAAGGCAACACTCGGACTATTGCGCGAACAAGGCAGGGAAGCAGGGAGGCACTGATGGGGGCCTTGCCGTTGAGGTTCTGCAGGTGTGCCGGGGCTAGGTAGTGACAGGAACACATCGGCACGACGCAACTGTTTGGTAATCTGAAGAGCGCTTTGGGGGATGAGCGTCCGCATGTTCGTATGTGTGTGTGTCCGCATGTGTACGCCTATGTGTGCATTTGAGGTTTGTTAGCGTGTTCATAAACTTGGCATAAGGGGAAGGCCTGATGGATGCGGGTCGAGGTGTGGTGCTTGATACATCCGCGCGTTCACCGACCCACAGGGTATGCCATTGTTGCAGGTAGTCGTCGTCGCATGTCGACACTGCTGCCGATCTTTCATTCCCTCCATGACTCGGTGGTTATAGAATCCCCTGAGCTGACAGCACCCGTGGCTCGCACCACCGCCACAAGCTTGTGTGACATCCCCATGGGGCCACCTTCCATTTTCTCTCGCTTTGCCTGCCCCCTCCTTCGGCCCATGGGTTTGTAGCTGGAAGCTGCAGCGGACGAGGACCAGCTGCTGATCGCGAAGCTGCAGGTTGGAAAGGGGGGAAATGTCAAATCGGGGGCTGGCGCCTTTTCGTGTGGTGGATAGTGATTTACAAACTGTATCAATGCCGGGGAGGTTACTTCCCCTCCTCCTCTTCCGTTGGAACGTTTTGCGCCGTTTCGCAAAATAGCTGTCGGAGCTCCGCACATCGCACTGCTTGTGAACGATCGAGTAGGACCGGGTTCCGCTGCCCCTGCAGACGGTGCTCAGGTCCTCCAGCAACCCATGGGCCGCCTGCCGGTGCCGCTTCTACTTTTCTAGCTGCCAATGCCGCATTTATCTTCCCGTTGTGCCGTACACACAAACAGGCCCAGATTGCAGAACGCGAGGCCCAGCTGACCCTCCTGCGAGATGGGGAGTCGGAGCTGCAGGAGGTGCTGGAGCGGAGCAAGGCCGCAGCGGCGCAGGTGGGATGCAGCTGCAGTTAGGGGAGGTACAACCCGAGTTTGGGTGTGTGTTTGGGGAGAGTCACCCGCGAGATGAAGTGGGTAGTGGGGGGTAATTGCAGTTGCGGGGATTTGAGGCGTCCGTCCGCCTAGGTATGAAGATCAGTGAGAAGTGAGAAGAGGAGCTCGCAGCATTCAGATAGCTCAGAGACAACTTAGACACCTCCACACACGACCTGTCCGTGTGAGGAGCTCACATGTTCGTCCCGTTCGTCCTCTCTCCTTCGCCCCACGTCCGTAACACCTTCCCGTCTTCCCATCCCCCGTCCCGTTCCCGTGCTCTCCGACAGCTCGGGGAGCTCCTGACGGCTCGTGACGCTGAACTGCAGCGGCTCCGAGACCAGCTGGCGGAGGCGGAGCTGCATGGCTCCCAAGAGCTGGAGGAGCTAAGGCAGCAGGTCAGTATCAGGTTTGATGAATTGTGTAAATGATGTAACTTTATGCCGTCTTCGCGCGCTCTGGTCGGACGAGTCAGATGCTCCCACATATATGATACCATCACCCCTCCCTGGTCAGCAGGGTGGGAAAAGGCCAACAGGACAACCTGTATACCTGGATGTATGGACATGTTAATTATCACCGTCCCGGGATTGAATAGTCCAGGGGGGCGCGGGTAACATGAGCCGAGGCAGGGGGCCCGCGTGGCGAGCGTGACGCGCTGTCCTTGTGTATGTGTGTATGGGGCGATGGAAGGTGGTGGAGGGCACGCAACTGTAGATCAAAGGTACGATAAGCTGACTGGAGAGCGCAGCCGTCATGACCCCCGTACCACGCATCGCTTCCACTTCCCTTCCGCTAATCCGGCCCTCGGCCTGTTGGTTCTGGGGTTGTCGGGACCCCCCTCAGCCGCTCGCTTGTGGTTTGGGTTTTCGATTCGGACACCTCCTTGTCCACCTCGCCCGGTTACCTTATCCTTGTCCACCGAATCCTACCCGGCCCAGCCCTGTCTGCCTCCTGGATTACTCACCAATGACACTGAGCACTGCAGGGCTTGGTGTAACCCCTGCCCATCCTCTGATTCGGACTTTCATCCTTGCTCACCCGCCCCCACCCCAACCCGTGACCATCCTCTGGACCAGATGGTTGCGCTGAAGGCCGCACGCGACGAGGAGGCTGCGCGGTTGGAAGGTCAGCTGAAGGTTGCTTTTATGAAGGTGGATGAGGCGGGGCGGTCGGCTTCAGAGCGGGAGCAGGCGCACCGAGGCGAGCTGGAGGAGCTGCGCCTGCAGCTGCAGGTACGATCCATTCAGCCATAGCTCAGCTCAGGGAAGTTCCTTGCACAGCGCACCACAACATGATGATCCATACAGCATAATGTGCGGAGCGCAGCATGGCACAGGCATAGAGCCCTGCACAGCCAGCCAGCATCGCACGTGGCGGTGCTGATCCTTCAAACCACTGGCGGCTGTGCGCCCACGTTTTGCTTTGCCATGCACCTGGGCTGCATCGCCATGCTCGGCTTCGAACGCCCTCAAATGCCGCCTTTCTTCTGCTCGCCCCGTGAGGAGGTGATCAATCCGCTCAAAACGCCCACTGCGCGCCAAACAAGGAAAGACTGCCTTGATTTGGCGCAGTGATTCTATGGGATGCATTTCGACATGGGCCCTCTTCGGCTCTGTGTGTTTCTTGAGCTCTGTGTGTGTGTGTGTGTGTGTGTGTGTGTGTGTTGTGAGGAGGATAACCCCCTGTTTGGGGTTGCGCCAGGGGTTGACGTGCTCTTCTTCTTCCTACACTCCTCTCTCCGACCTGTTACGCCGGACCGCACCTCTGTTACCACTCAGGACGCCAAGCTCCGTGCCGAGCAGTCCTCCGCCCGCCGCGTGGCTGAGGTTTCGGAGCTTCGTTCCGCACTTGAGCAGCAGGTAGGTGTCGCACGGCAGGAGGCTCTGGACGCGCGGACTCAGCTGGCTACGGTGAAGGAGCAGCTGGACGGCGTGCTGAGCGAGGAATTCCTGCAGCTGCTGGAGGTCAGAAGGGGATGGAGGGGAAGTTCGAGAGGCCCTGAATGTCATCCTGTTATACCGCCATATCTCTGTTGGTGTGGAAACCACATTATATATGCACATACACACACATGCACATAGCTTTCTTGATACATGTGTACACACGCGCATATTATTTCGTATGTGATCACATCATCGAAGACGTCGATGGGGAGTGGCTAGAAGGCGTTTTGGTGCAGGGGCCAGTCGGTTAGTTGCAGGAGTGATGTACGACACGGAATCTGAAGAAGAAGAAGAAGAAGAAGTGGTTACCCCATTGCTGGCGACGTCTTTTCTCTCCTCCGGCCTTATTCGCACACTCAAACACCGCCTGACCGCCTGGTAGGCGCTCCAGGGTTGCCACGTGTCCCCCGACGTCCCCCTTTCGGGGGTGGGTTCCTGTGTAAGGCGATCCGTCCCTCCCCCACCGGCGAGCGACCTTCCACCAATTTTGTGATTCGCGCGAACGAGTGGCCGCTCTGTGTTCCTCTCCGCGCAGGAGGAGCTCCGCATCAGCGTCATCCAGGGACACAAATCGGACTCCGCAGCTGCAGCGGCAGCCGGCAGCGCCAGCTCCAGCCGCCGGACCGCCCAGCAGTCCCAACAGCAGCAACAGTTTGAGCAGGAGTTACGCGGTCTTGAATCGCGTGAGGCGGCCCTCCGTCGTCAGTCGGAATCACTTTCGGCGGAACTGACAGAGCTGCAGTCAGCGGCCGTGTCGAGGCTGGGACCGGCGTTGGTGGCCAGGGCGCAGGAGCTGGAGGGAACGGCGGGGAGGTATCGACAAGTGCTCCGAGACCGTCAGGCCATGAAGGACGAACAGGTTCGGTTCGGTTGCAGGCCGGATTGTGTTGCCGTCACGGATAGGAAGTGTACGGCAGGCACTGCTTATCTTTCGTTCGTTAGTTAGGGTTGACGACGTGACTTCTGGGTCGGTTAGGTTGGTCGTTGCGGGTTTAACGGTGGATATCATGAAGCTCTTTTAACGGATTCGTTTCGCGTTGTTGCACGGGGCACTGCATGGGGGGAGGTGGATGCCGGTCATCGCGAGGAAGAGGAAGTGGGGAAGATGGAGGACGGCGGCGAAGAGGGACATGTCGAACGGGGGGCACCCACATGGTGCGGCTGATTCTCTGATCCCCTCTTCAGCGCCACCAACCGCAATCCCGTGTGTGCTAACTCGCCCGCATTGGAGCCTTTAACTTGTCCTCCCAGCCACACAGCCTCAGAAATGCGTCATCGGAATCAGCGCTGCCTTCTCCCGCCTCCCTGGGACACCTCCGCCGCCGCCTGCTCCTTCCCCTGTTGAAATACCGTTAGGGTATGGTTGTTGGTTCCGTTGGAGTCACATGTTGATGACTCCTCCCGCCTTCATATTCAGGGTGCCGCACGGGCCTCACAGCAGCTGGAGGCGGTCAATTCCGAGCTGGGTTCCCTCTACCGCCTGGTGATGAGCGCGGAGGCGCGGGATCGGGAGAGGGCGGCGCGGGCGGAGCTGCAGGTGCGGCAGGGATGGCCTGGGCACCACATGGACAAGAAAAGAAAGCCCACCGGCCTGGCCACTGAAATGTCGTGCCACGGCGCTCCCGCTGAGGAGTGGGCAAAGGGTGGGGGAACACGAACGTGGACTAAGGAACGGGGCACGGGGCACGGGGACAGGGGACATCGACTGGAGGGGGAGGGGATACCGGGTTGCGAAGTGACGAGGAGAGTGAACCTTGGCTACACCTGGTCAAAAGCGAGCGAGCGTGCGGCTGAAGACACTCAGACTCGCGGAGGGCTGATTGGCCGAGGGCTGTAGCGGACGGGGGAGGGAGGCGGCGGCGACGTCGAGGGGGGAGGGATCCCACAGCACAGGAGGTGAAGCGTAATGGACCTGCACCCGGTGGAGTCACTGGAGTCCCGTGCCGCGAGATCGTCAGCGCCTAAGTTTGGCGACCCCCGCCTCCCCGACACCCGTACAACATCCGGGGCAACACTCCCTCCACGCATTCCCTCGCCCTTCCGCCCCTCTCCCACCTCCGCCGGGGCGCCCTGTTTGACATCAGGGCCGCGAGCTGGAGTTGCGGACTCTTATGGAAAAGCGCGCACAACTGCTGGAGCAACAGCTGCTGCAACAACAGCAGCAACCACCGCAGCAGGTAATGCAAAATGTGAAGGCGGAGGGCGACGATGTGCCGGGGGGACGAAAAGAGGTAGAGAGCGCATCAGGATCACATAGCAGCGGTCGACAGCGGCGCCCGGCTTTGCCTGCCGAATTTGCGAAAGCAAAGATGTGCAGTTTGCAACAGGATGCCGCCTGCTTGTTAATGCCATGTGGCGATTTGGCTCGCCGATGCCACTGTCGCCATCGCTCTCGCAACCGCTGGCCATTTGTGAACGTTGCGACCCGTGTCGCTATCTTGCACGGTACGGCCGTTGCTCGGCATGCAGAAGGGCGCATCCGTGGCCTCCCCAGCTAGCTCTGGCCAAGCTAAGCGGCTGCGCCAGGCGGTTAATGCGCGAGTGCGGGTGCTGGTGTGGGAGCGCGAGCAGCAGCTGATGCAGCAAGCAGCCACGCGGGAGCAGCAATTGCAGGTGCGGGGGTGGATGCGGGTGCGGGGGTGGATGCGGGTGCGGGGGTGTATCTTTGTTAACGAGATATAATTGAATTTGTTTGCGATAAGTGTGACCAATACTACAGAACGTGACCAAGGAATGTACGGGATGCTTGCAACACATAATGGCCGCGTGTGCGTCCGCGGGGTTCATGACCTTGCCTGCCTCGTGGGGGTCCCCGGCGCGTCTTCAACTGTCTGCCCTTCCGCCTCCTGGCCCTTGTCCCCCCAAACCCAACCCAGGCCCAGTTACAGGCCCGTCTGGCCGAGAGCCGGGACGCCCAGCAGCGCGAGCTCAAGGCAGTGCAGGAGACGGTCGCACAACAGGTTGAGAGGATGAAGGGTTATTGGCAGTTGATGAAACACAAACAAACACGCTTGGGAGATATTTTCTGAAGGGAGGCTGCTTATTGCAAGCGTGTATGGCTGTATGTGGATGTGCGGTGGGGCCTTGCGATCTGTGAAATTCAGACACATCGGTCCCACCTGATCCGGAACCCAATTTGCAGTGGGGGACCCGGCGACAGCAGGTGACCTGGTCTAGGGGGAAGATGTTTCTTATTTGTACCGGGCTGGTGTCAGAATGATGTGTTGTACGGCTCAATTGTCTCGCAGGAAAAAGGATCGAACGATGCCAGGCTCAAAGAGCAGCTCCACTGACGCCGCCTCTTTTGCCCTATCTCTCCTCCGTCCCCCCCCCACCAGCCGCCATTGGTCGGCCCTAAGCACCTTGCAACGTGAAAGCACGCTAAGATTTAGAACCTTAAACCCTAAACACCCAGTGGCAGTAACCCCTAGCAGTAGTAGTAGTAGTAGTAGCAGTAGCAGTAGCAACAGTAAATCTCTCTCGTTCCTTCTCCGCCCTCCCCGGGGGAATGCACCAACGGGGTAGTCCCATGTGTGACATCGGAAGCATCATCGCGCACACAGAGCTGCTGCAGCTCTCCCGCCACTTCCTTGTGCGCCCCTGACCGCACGATCCTAACCCTCCGCGCGCCCAACCCCGTGGGCCCATGCTTCTCGCAGATGCGGCTCATGGAGAGCTCCTGGAAGGGGCAACTGGACGCCTTCACGCGCTCACTGCAAGAGGCAGCTACCGAGAAGGAGCGACTGGCTGTGCAGGCCGTTGCCGCAACTGGACAGGTGCGCCCTCCAGGCTGCCACCTGGGCGATGGTGAATGGGAAGGAGATGACAGGAGTGGGGCCCTCATGGGGGACGGTTCATGATTGACGCTGCATTGCATGGTGTATCACTTGTTTGCATGTTGACATGATGTTGGACATCCCCCTTCCCTTAGCACTGCAATCATGGGGTATCTGGTTCTGTTTGAGCCAGGTACCCGATTATCTCGTTGCTACACACCCGTGTCGGCCTCATCGCTGAGCTGCACGTGGTCACGGTGCGATGACAGGTCCGGCAGCAGCTGACGGAGCTGGAGACGCTGCGGCGGGAGCTGGCTGGGGCGCAGGCGGCGGTGGTGGCGCTGCGGCGCGCTGCGGAGGACTCCCATGTGACAGCTGCGCAGCAATCCGCCGCTGCGGCGAAGGAGGTCCAGAAGCTGCGGGCACAAGTGCAGCAGTTGCAGATTACGATAGATGTGAGTGGGCTTCAGGCGTCGGTCCGCACCACGGGTGGAAGAGAGGGCAGGCGGGCGGGTTAACGGATGCTTGGGACCTGCGGGTTGCGCGACCCGTTGTAGCCACGATTGTGGTCAAGGCTGTGACCTGACGGGCGTCCCGCGGTGCTGTGAAGTAACTAGGCCCGTGCACGGCGTGCGTAACGGCTAGGTCCTCATCTTGTTTTGCTTGACATATGGGTGATTTCTGGTCCTGGCTACAGCTGAGTTATTGGCGGACGGGCGCGTCCTTCGGAGCATGCGTGCTTAGTTAGAAGTGCACTACTATGGCCAAGTCGGGCTGCGTTGGCCTTTCATCCTGCGCTCGTGCTTCCTGTCCTTGCCGTCCTCGTGCACATCCTGGGGTTAAGTTTTGCTTCTTGCGTCGACTGTGTTTCCGCTGCTCCCTACCCACTGCCACCACCTTCCCAACCATGGCCCACTGCCGTTTATTCGCCGCCATCCGCTTCCGGCCACCCCCTGGACCCCGCGTTGCCAATGTCCGCATTTTAGGAGCGGGAACGGCAGTACGCAGCCTCTGCTGCCGCCGCGGCTGCCACTGCAGCGGCAGCGGCAGCAGCGGCCACGAACGGCCAGTTCGCGTCCTCATCCCCGTGGCTGGTGACGCAGCCGCCAGCTTCTCCCCTACAGCCCACCTCCTTGCCAACGCAAGCGGCCTCCGGACCCACCGCGCCGGCCAATCCGCACTCCCTCAAGTCCAAGCCCTCATCGGCCGCATTGGAACCAATCGTGAAGGGGCAGCAGCGAGAGCATCAACCACTACAGCAGCGCCGCCAACCAGGACAACAGCTACAGCCGCAACATCAGCAGTCGGACAAGCAGCGTCCGCAGCCGCGCGGATCATCCAAAACGTCCGTCACCATCACCGCCACTACGGCCTCCATCTCCGACAGCTCCATTCCCAACCCGGATAGCCCGCTGTTGCCGCCGCAGCATAAGCCGAACACAGACACGGACCTCCCGTCAGCGGACGCAGCGGCGGCGGCAACGCTGCCTGCGCCGCTGACGCCCATCCGCCCTGACTGGCCGCCGCAGTTTGGCGGCGTCGTGCCGATGGTGTCCACCCCACGGCCGGCTGATGGAGCGACAGCGACAGCGGCGGCGGCGGCGGCGGCGGCGGACGGCAGCGGTAATAGTGCGGCAGCGGGGAGCGGCGCTGTTGCCACCGCTAGTGCTCCATCTTCGCAGGGGCATGTGACGGGGAAACTGCAGTCCAAGCCCTCAGTGGCCGAGGCGGTATCCTCTGAAGCCTCCGAGCCTTCAGCGTCGCTGGCGGTGGGCAGTTGGAGCGGCTCTGGAAGCGAGCGCGATAGCGGGGCACATGAACATAACAGGAACGTTAGCCCTGGTGGCATTACGAGCGGCAGCAACAGCAGTGATGGTGGGTTCAGTGCATATGTCGGTGAAGATGCAGTGCTGTCGGTATGGTCCAGGATTCTGGCATCGTCAACGCAGATGGATGCTGACGCACCGGCGATACCGCCCCCACCGGCCCCGGTGCCAGAGGCGGCGGCAGTAGTAGAACCGGCAGCGGTTGCAATGTCACGAGCTGCGGATTCGGCAGCGAAAGCAGAGGCGCCACAAGGCGGTGGCATTGACCCGGCTAGCACTGACGCCGGGGCGAAAGTTCAGGTCAGCGACACCGCCGCCATTGGAAGTACGGCTGCCGCCAACGGTATTGCATTAGAAGGCTCATCGCCGCCAGACATCGCCGCTGCGTTGTCGTCCTCACGCGTCTCAGAAGCAACAGTAGATGCTACAGTTGTGGCGGCGGTGATGGTTGACGCCGAGCCTCAGGATGTACGAAGGGTAAGGGAAAGGGAGCAGCACTTGCCGGAGCATGAGCGCAGCATCAGCGAGGCTACAGCGACTGCCGTGGCAGCGGCCGAAGCGTCGACGGTATCGCCATCGTCGCCCTCCTCGTCCGCGTCCGTAACCGAGCCCAGCGTAGCGGCAGCGACCCCGGCGCCGCATTCGCTCAACACTTCGCCTGCAGACGCGCAACCCCGCGAGCAGCCGCTACTGCAGCCGCAGGCGGAGTCGTTGGTTGCTCTGAGGGAGCAAGTCAAAGGGTCCCCGGACGTAGCTGCAGTCCAGCTCATGCAGCCGCAATCCGCACCGGCATTCGTGACGCCGCCGGCGGTGCAGTGGCAGCAACAATCGCCGCTGACGCCGCAGCCTCCGAAACAGCAGCGACAACCGAAGGCAGTGGCAAACGCTTCTCGTAACTCGCCCAATCCGTCAGGAACTTCCCCGCCGTCACCCCCCCCGATAGTTCCGCCGCCCTCGCGGCAATCTCAACAGCCTTCCTCAGCCGCATCGACGACTTCCACCACAACTTCCCGCACCTCGTCACCGGCTGCTGCCGCCATGGCCGCTGCCGCAGGTGCTGCCGCCGCCGCCAAGCGGGCCGCCGCCTTAGAAGCATCCTCCACAAAGGGCGGTGAGTGTCTCCCCCGATGATCAGCGCCTTCCACATCTCCACCCCACCTGGAGCTTCGGTTTGTCCCGCAATTAACTCTCACCTCAATTTCTACATCTGCTTCCCACCTGTGGCATCTGCACTGCACTGCTCCTGAATCACCACGCAGAATATTCTCTGTGTATTTCTTGGTTGTCCTGCCTTTGTGCCAATCACCCACTCACACCGGCCCAACCGTCCATCTACCGACCCGTATCGCGTGCTTACAGCTGCCCCACGGGTCGACGCACCGCCGATCTCCGAATGGGGCCGACCCAAGCCGCCATCCGATGACGGGCTAAGCCGCAGCGGACCCGCCGCCAGCGGCGCCACCGGGCGATCGCCTGGCGATCGCAGCCTAACCGGCGCCGCCACAGCTACCACGCCCTTCTTCTCTGAGGCTGAGTTGGGGGCGGAGATTGCAGCTATTGCGCAGTCGCTCGTGCAGCGGACCATAGGCGGCAGTGGCAGCAGTGTCGCCGGTGCAACCGCTGCCAGGCCCGGCGGCCCGGAATCGGCTCCATCCCCTCGCGGCACATCCGACAACCCGGCACCACCTGCCGTCGACGACGCGGCTGCGCCAGCACCGGATGCCTCCACCCCGAACCCGTCAGGACCCCGCAAGCTGAGTCTGGTGATGGCGGCGCACTCGATGTCGGCAATGGGAAAGGTGGGTCCATCGGCGCAGCGGAAAAACACGGCTTCAATGGATTTGCCTGATTCGACACCATCCGGTCTGAACTTGTGCCATGTGCGATGACGGCCTGACGTCACTTGCCCGACTTGTGGCTTACGGTCACTCGCCAGATCTCCGGTCACTTCCTTCAGGCCGAAGCCCAAGGGGGGGGGATCGGCCCTGCGGGCATTATGTACGCGTCGGGGTAGTGTTGCCGTCCCGGAGCGGCGGGTTATCATACCACCAGGATCCCTGTTCACCGACCCCCTCTTCCTGTTGACACTTCTGTTTCTATCATGCTCCATATTCGATATGGTGCGCTTTCCGGCTTTCCGTGTCTCATTCGAATTGTCTGCCTCGACTGCTCAGGCCGTCGTTGCTTAGGAGCTTCCATCTCCTCCTCAAACATGTAACCCCATGTCCTGCACACGCAAGTTCCATGTCATTACACATTTTGAAGGTATAGTATTGGTTTGGTTGCATTATCATTGCTCATACTCCGCCCGCAGGGTGAGCAGGGCTCCGAGGACGCGTACTTCATGGTTACTCCCTCTGGTGGGGTCGTGACCTCGCATGGCGGTGGTGGTGGTGGTGGGGGTGGGTCCACAGGCCGCAGCGCCTCGAGAGGAGCCCTCGGAGGCGTCAGTGCGCTGGGGGTGGCGGATGGTGTCGGCGGCTGGGTGGAGGCCAATGTGGATCCCGGGCAGTACAGCCGGGAGGTGGTGGACGCAGCGGCGAGGGCGGCGGAGGAGATCGGGCCAGGGGCAGGTGAGGTGGGGCCCAGGGGTAGGGGCGGGGAGGGCGCAGCTCGAGTGGGAAGAGGCCAACAAGGTAGGGGGCGTATGGATGCGGCTTGAGGCAAGGATTGCTTACTGCGTAGACCGGCAGTCGGCAGCTGATAGCTGGTAACAGGTGGAGTGCTGAGGTGAATTCGTCAGGTGTTCGTCTGTCCGTTGCCTGACCCCGGGTATGATGCGGAAGGCGCACACGCTGGTCCCCGCAGAAGCACCGCGTGGCGTGAATGCGGAAATGATTGACAGTTGCACGTGACGTGCAGTGACAACCGATAACAGACAGCTGATGAAGTTCTGATGCGCATGGACTCTTGAGGCAGACGGGCGAGCGGACAGCGGAAGGGGCTCTGGAAGTGGATCTCGACATTGTGGCGTCATCGAATAGGGCCTGAGACGTAGGGCCCCTAGGCTGCATCATGTATGCCCTGGCGTGACGCGGCCTTCCCTGTCCGTCCCTCTGTCCGTCCCTCTGTCCGTTCCTCTGTCCGTTCCTCTGTCCGTCCCTCTGTCCGTTCCTCTGTCTGTCTGTTGTGTGTTTCGCAATTCCGAAGAACTCCTTTCGGCGCTGCCCCCCGGCCGCGCTGGCTCCTGCCACCCCCCCTTTTCAGACCCCCGACAACTGCTGGCTGAGGCTCAGGACGCAGTTCGCACCATCGGCAGCTGCACCGCGTGTGTGGCAGTGCTGGGTGAAAAGGCACCCGCCGCTGCGGACAAGGGGCCCGGCGGGCAGGTCCTCTCTATTGCCAACCTCGGGGACAGCGGGTGCCGGGTTGTACGGCGGGGATCACTGGTTCTGGCAACCAGCGCACAGGAGCACCAGTTCAACATGCCGTACCAAATGGCGCACCCGGACAACCTGCCGGACACGGACACGGCGGCGGATGCGCAGACTTACCAGGTGGGGATGGGAGTGGGGCGTTGTAGACTGATACCATGTGCCAAAACCAACGGAGCCGGTGGGTGCCTAATGGACGCGGTACGGGCTTGTCCGGGAGGTGCCGCACGAAACACGAGGCGGAAGGGGAGAGGGAAGGGGGGTCGGAGGAGTCTACATCTACGGGTTGGGGGACGAACAGACCCGGTCTCGAGAACCTTCGCGGCATTCCCGGGTAATGCAGGATGCGGTACAGATTGGGGCGCATGGATCAACTTTCCCAACTTCCGACCCCTCCCACATAGCTACCGCCGCCGCCGCCTCCCGTCCCCACCCCCCTCCCCTGCGGGTTGCAGATATCCATGCGCGCCGGCGACGTGGTGATCCTTGCCACTGACGGTCTGTTTGACAACATGTGGGACGAGGAGCTTGTTTCGATGGTCGCTGCCGCCGCCGCGTCCATCCCCTCCGGTCTGGCCGGTCCCGCCGCCGCCACCGCTGCCCAGCCCGCCGCCCAGCAGCTGGCAGCCTCCCTGGTGTCGGCCGCCTTCCGACACGCGCAGGACCCCGGCTTCCGCTCGCCATGGGCGGTCGAGCTCGCGAACCAACCGGCGGTGAGGGGCCGGCAGGATGCAGGACATGGGAAGGAAAGATGAAGGGACCTGCGTTGCACTCTCAGCTGCGGAAAGCGGCTGGGACACGAATAAGTTTACCGAACGAAATTACCTAAGCGCCACATGTTCCCCTGCTTACCCTGAGATTACAAGCATTACTGACATTCACTGAGATGCGACCGCGGCGCGGCCAAACGGGGGCGCCTAGCAGCGGCCCTTAAAGCCCAAAACAACCAAAAATCAGAACCCACAGCAGCCACCTGATTCCCCCTCATGATGCCCGGTAAAGCCACAATTTAGAACCGCAAGATTTCTGCATTACACACTGGCCTCCCGCGGAGCCTTCTTCCCTTAAGCCACTGGCCGGGGCTTTCCTTTTGTCTACGTTGTCCACATACTCGAAAGCCCAAACCCAAGCCCTCCTCCCTGTTGGCCCCGCAGGCGCCCTGGCTGACTCGGCTGTTCCCCCGGGGCGGTCGTGTGGACGACATCACGGTCGTGGTGGCCTTCGTTGTAGGTGGAAACGCTGCGTGAGGTGGGCTGGGGCACACCCCACCCACAACTCATCCCGGTGCAGGATCCGGCGCTCGGGACGTTTTGCATTTTAGTGTCTTGTGTCAGGCCAGTGCCTACCTTGGTTGTGGAACCAGGTGGAGGGGATGGAGGGGGGCCTTCTCACCCGTGATGGCAATGGGGTTGATGTGGCCCCGCTGCGGTCCCGCAAGGGCGGGTGCAAGCTGCAGGAAGGTGGCGGGCGGCCGGGCCATCCGCTCCCTGGCGGTAGCAAGTGGCGCATCTCGCCATCTCTGCATTGAGAGGCAGCGGGAGAACGAGAGCAATGAAGGGGGGAGCGAGCGGACCATGCGAGCAGCATCATGCGGATATGCGGTGTGGGGTGCACGAGTTACGGGTGCGTGCGCATACGTGCGGGTGCGTACGACAACTCTTGGGCGCGTCTATGCAGTGTCAATGAGCCCAAGTATGTCCCTGACAGCTGAGCCGCAATAAATGTGTATGTGTTTATTTGCGATGTACGGAGAAGTGGAGGCGCAAAGATGTGGGATGGGCGTGTAAGCTCTGAGCCCAGCGGGAGGTGACGTTTCACGACGCAGGTTGTGCGGACACCGCTACTACCACTACGTTGCGTCGGTACATAATTCGTACGCTGGGTGATTAGATGTGCAGTCAACATCAACATCAACATGGGGAGACTAAGCTGTGGAAACAAAAATAAGCGCTCCTTTTGTTCGTTTGCATTGAAGTGGTGACTTCTGCTTCGACCTTCAACGATTCAAATCTTTGGACTTCAAGTCAACGATGCCGTGTTGGTCACGGGACACGTTCCCGTACTCGTAATCTTACGTCGTAACCTGGTTTAACTATGGCGAGAGATGGCGCTGACCGCATCACCCCCCAGTATTCGTACGAAAATAGTTTAAACTGAATTGGTGAGCCCTGTGTAAACGGATGTGTACGGTGGTTATTTTGATCATTTCGAGTGACCAGTAAACGTCTTCAGCAGCAATTGGGTGATGAGGAGGAGAGGTGGGTGCGTGATAACGATTCCGCAACGGGGAGTGTTTTTTAAGTGTGCGGAATCCACAGGCGATGTGTTTGTGTGAGAAGCGGCGTGTACGGGCAACCTTGTTATGCCGCTAATGACATCCGTACACCCGTACACATGCACAAGAACACGGACGGACGCACTAATACCCAAATGCTGGCCTCACTTGATGGACAACACCGGTCCTCTCCTGCCCCGTGGCCTGCACACACGAACACACACACGCACACACACACACACACACACACTCTGCACGAGCACCATGTGACGCATCAAGCAGGTCACCCAGCAGCACTGTCTGCAAGGGGCTGTGACTGCTGGTTGCCACTGTGAGTATGCTGCGGTCGTACGTTGCAGGTTTTATTATATCTGCGGTTATCGGTTGCAGACTCGGTTGGCAATCAATAATTCGAGTCGGGCCTCTTTTTGTCTAATCTGGTGCGACAGGTCGTCCCCTCTTCCGCCGGGGAAGCTCGGGAGCCGCGCCTCTCCCTCTCTGCTTTCCAGAAGACGTGTGCGGACAAAGTCCTGGAAGACCTAATAAATGGAAGCGAGCTCATTCTTCTCGCTCGGCTTCGATAGTGTGCCGTCCGTGTGTGTGTGTGTGTGTGTGTGTGCGCCTAGAAGGGGGTGAAGTCGGCGAATAAGTGCGCCGGCGGGTAAGGATAGAGGCAAGGGACAGCCGCAAATTAATTAACCATTCGTCCCCGGCATTATGCCTTACCCTTTTGCTCGTGGGACGCTGTGAAGCCCCCTGGAGCCAAATATGCTTTTTGTGCTCACTACAAGTGGGTTCGTGTGCGGTACATGCATTAGCTCGTTGCATTTGACCAGGTGGCTGAGCACTCGAGAAAGAGGTCAAAGGGTTTTAGAGCGCCGCGGCGAAACATATGTGACGTACAGTTGTGTGTGTCGTATGTACCGGCAACACCCATCCAGGTGCATGCAGTTTCATTTTAAGATATTGGAGAGCGGGAATGAACGGGCAAGGAAGGAAGGAACCAAACTGTCATTAAAAAAGGTATTAAATGCGCCGTGTGTGATTGTGTGATTGTGTGTGGATGGGGGGAAAGAAAGGTGGGCACGATGCGGAAGGTCGCAGGTAGGGCGGCTGGCTAAGGGACAAGAGCCGCGCACAATGAGGAGCATGCGGCAAAGGAAGGGCGGAAAGGCTTGTGGGGTCCGCCGTAGCTGCTGCTGCTGCCACTGCTTTCGAAGGCGGCGGCAGCGGCAGGAGCTTACGGGACTGCAAAGCACACGGCTCTGAATGGGAAGAAGAAGCTTGGGGCCAAAGCCGCCTGGAGCATAGCACAGCCGGACGGAGGCGGTCCGTAGCTCCGCCTCTTCGTCAGCTGCTGATGCGGTGGTGGGCCCCGGCGGAAGGTGGTGAATATCGGCTGCCGGCCGCCTCCACTGAGGCTTCCGCGTTGCCAAATGTCGTATGTTGGTATGTGGGCGAAGCGTTGCAGCGCGTGGCGTCCTAACTAGTTCTTGACTTTAAGGGCGGCTTCGTACGAAACTAATGAGGGCGCCAACAGTGTGTGGAGGGTGGTAAGTGACGATGTGCAGTAGCCAGCTTTCCATTCCCTTCTTCCCCACACCTTACTGGCAGTGGCGGCAGTGCATGAACGGCGTCGGAAGTAATCGTGGTGGTGCTGCTGCAGGTCAAGGCTACCTCTCATAAGACATAATCCTAAAACCTGTTGCGCCGGCGCCCACCATGCACCATGTAATAATGTATGAATACTAATGTGTCGTACTAATATGCTTTATTCGCATCTAGTCTTCCGAAATGCAGTTAGCTGCCCAGTTGGTCCCACATGAAATTCACTCGAGGGAATGCCCACTTGCTCTCAATCATCTTTTAGCTGCCATCCGCCGGCAATGGTTGATTTGAGCTGCGGTCGTTCGCCGCTAGGGGTCTGCCACATCGTGCATGGTATGTATATAGTCCGGCCACACCACCCCTTCTTAAGAGTCGGAAAAGGCAATGTGGAATGTGAGGGCCCCAATGCGTAGGGTGCTGGGTGAAGCTGAAGCCCGAACCCCTTTGTGAGACACAACGGGGATAGGCGGTGGATATTTCTTTCGGTTCTTGCCTTGCTGTTTGTACATGGGTACATTTCCCATAGGGGAGCGACCTGTACGTGCGAATTCCCCCTGGTGACTACAGTATTGCGTGCGTCGGCAGCTTCTTTTGTGATTCTTCATTTTCCCCCTTCGTTCCGGCCTGTGTCTCGTGCAGCTAATGTCAGGAGATGTGGCCCCGATGGCTCTACTCCGTTCTGCGGGACAACGGCGCCACACACGCAGCCTCTTCTTACCGGCGCCGTCACGGCCGTCAGCAAAGGCACAGGTCCGGGGTTGGGCCAGGTGAGCGCCTCGTAAGGGGCGATGAAATGATTGAGAGGCACCCGGACGCGGTGCTGGACAGGATCGGGAGAGAGCTGGAATAGCTCAGAAGACCTGACCGGCCGAGAGGGCTGGACGGGCGGGGCGACGACAGGCTTCGAGCGCCGTGTGGGCAGCACCTTCTCCTGGCACGGCTGCATGATGAGGGGCGCAACGCAGGCATTCATATGGAAAAGGCTTGATCAAGGACCGTGCCTAGTCCGACCTAGGCACCGGACCGTGCCTAGGACCGTGCCTAGCTGTCTAGGTGGTTAAGTAGATATGCGGCGAAGGAGACAGCTGAGAGGAGGGTGTAAACATGTGTCCCAACAGAGTCGAGCAACACTCGCACGTTCGGGCCTCGACACAGATAGATACAGGGGACCTATCAAGCAAGAAGCTGCAGATGATTCGTTGCTCGGAGGGCACACACACATCACATCACGACACATCAATGCATTGCACTGACGCAGAATAACAACTCACGCACCTCAAGTCCGCGCTCCAGAGCCGCAAGTTGTCCTCCACGGACAGTGGCACCATCATCGGCAACCCAACGAGCTTGTCGAACTCCAAGGTACCGCAGTACGGTGCCTTTGTGAGCCACAGCTGCGTAACGGCCCAGGTCGGGAAGTAGCCGCCGTTACCATCGGACTGGAGGTACTTCGGAACGCCGTGCGTCTCTGCCGGTCGCTCAACCCTGCACGCCAATAATTGGACGGCAGCAGACGCACGTGCACATGGCAGTCACAAAACACGGATAAGCATAAGAAAGAGGACAGCTGACAAATAGGGCATAAGGTTTGAATGCCGCGTGCAGTCATAGGGCCCGTGATACGCACCGCGGATGGTGCTCAGTCCGGAAGACGACGACGAATGGCGCCTTGTTATCGTACAGCGAAGGCAGGTTAAAGGTCTCCTGCAAACATGCGCAAGAATGAATATAAACTAGTATTATTGTGATTGAATTAGGATGATTCTTATCAGGATGGACTGCAGGTCATGCACAGCACAGACTTTGCGGGCTGGCGAATACAATGTACATTTCGAGGACTCCGAAGAAACGCATGTTTATTGCACATGTCCCTCCGTCGCTCGTTCTCCTTGCTCTGCTTTTGCCCTTGCATACGCAGAGACGTACCTGAGTGGTCCTGATCTGGAACTTATCAGATGCAAAGCCGTAGGGAAAGCGAACGATATGGAGAAGCTCCTTATCAGGGTTGAACTTGGTCTTCAACTTCGAAACAACTTGCGTCTCCGCCCGTGTGAGCCCGCGCTTCTCACGCGGAGGGGCCAGGTTCACCTGCACCGCCATGGGCTTGTCGCAGCCCAGGCAATGAATAACACAGACCTGCGGGTCCGTTAACACATACATGTGTGCAGGTCGGGGTGAATGCACTTATGAAGATGCTGGATCACGGGGGGAAGTAAATGGGATGAACCGGGGTTCTACTTGGGCATGTGGGTGTATGAGCAGCTGGTTGGGGTTGGTGCGCGGCGAGCGAGAGTGCTGGAGAGTGTGGGATGTGATGGACAGATATATAGACGTGTTAAGGAGGACGGGGACTGTGCCGCACGCATAAATGGCATAAGCACCACTAGAAATCTTTGGCAAGTGGCCCTGCCTGGCGCAGCTGCAACTAATAGGCGAGCTCCCAAAGCGTGCGAATGCATACTTGAAGCTGTACCTTGCATCGCCCTAGTTTCTTTGTTCTATATCTGTCTCACTCGCTGTCCCAGTTGGAGCGGGCGCAGAGAGGCCGTAGGGGCATCGGAATCTCGATGGGGAAGTGTTCCATTTCGTTCGAAGACTGGTGTTCCTTGATAAGTTGCTGTCCCTGCACGTGTGGTCGTTCCAAGCAAGTTTGCAGGTCGAATTGCAGGATATCAAGCGCACAATCATTACAGAAGCAGGGCCACCATATGATTTGATCTGAACGCTACAGGCTGCAGTACACGGGTATCCTCAGAACTCAGATGTTCGGATTTCGGAAAAAAAATAGACATGGATAACATGAATTTATCATACCATAAAGCTTTATCAAGGATGGCCGAACATTTATGCCTGATTTGGGGGAAAAACAGGCCGTGCGGCGCCTTACTGTTAGCACTAGGTATCTGTCCACACTTTAGATATTATTACACTTTCTTGCTGCCATTATTCAGTAAGCATTTATTAAAACCTTGAACTGCTATTCAGAAAACAATAACACGAATCTTTGTGATCATGCGTAATTATTGCATTGTAAAAGCGGACTTGTCGACCTATGCGCTCTGCATTTCCCATGATGCGGCATGGAGCCACAGACCGCCACAACAGAATCCACGGAGCTTGCAACTGAGCGGTAAACGCATGACTATTCTTCCGGCTGGCTTACTACATATAGTACATGTGCCCGCCAGTTAGTAAGGAAGGAATAGTGAGTGGTTCAGCATGGCGGCTGGGACGAGGATGGCGACACATATATCGAACGATGTATCGCTGCGCGCATTGCTTTGGCCAATTTTGCTGCTCAGGCAGACTGCAAACATAGACGCAATCAACGTACGTACGGTGAATGGAGGGCGCACGCACTCCAAGGGGTCCCGACGGAGCACACCCAACAGTCCATTATTGCGGCCCACCTCCACCATTCGGAGGATAAGCAGATTCTCACCCATGCCCATTACAGCTTTCCCACCTTGAAGACTGATGCAGCTTTAGTACCTTTACAGGTTGACGAACCAGCCGCCAGTTATGTGCAATTACAGAGATCGCCACACACACACATATATGTATATATGTATATAACGGTACTGAAGAATGCTTCAGTTATTTAGTTATTATAATCCCGATCAGGGCGGGCCGCCATGATTGTAACGCTTTTGTATGTGTGATGTGAATGGGGAGGTGACTATTGCGGGTCGCAGGAAACCGTCGAAATTAGGCTGGACAACATCTATACGGCTTAGCATGAAAATAAGAGAAAACACGTACGGCCATTACACATCACTTTCTTTGCTTCCTAGCCTCGTGAACGAACTGCTCGACAGTTTACGACGCCCATACCCGTCACGCGCCGGGCAAGCCCCCAGGCACTACTGCCTCCATGCCCCAACCGCCAAATGGCACTTCTCCTTGGCCCTCGCCTTGTTGTCGTCCTGTCCCATCCTCCTCTCTTGGGAATGTATTCGCGTGCTTCAAAATGCTTTCCTCCCTTGGCCGGTGCTGCATTACGGCCGGCGCCATATGTCGCAGCAAAAGCGCCGCCTGATCCACCATCAGCTGTCGGGGCAAATGCTGACCCTGATCCAACGCGCGTAGCGTCAGCCGAAGCATGGCAGCCTCATCCCACAACGCTGCTATATCACCCGGTGCGTTCCTCGTCCTCGGCCTTGCAAGTCCTCTATCTGCAGCTCCAGTTCCTCCGCCCCCAGCATCACACGCCGCCGCCAAACCTTCCATCATGGCCATTCCCAATCGCGTTGAAGTAAATGCGGTGCACACTCGAAGCACATCCAACCAGTAATCTCTGTCATGGCCCCTACTGCAGTCGCCTTGAGCAGCTCCGGCATCATCACCATTGCAACCCACCGCAGCTTTGCCAAAGATCTCGCCGTACTTTTGGATCCAGACAAGAGAACGTAACGCCACGGAGGGTATACAACCCGCGACCTCCCCCCAGGACGCTTGCTGCTGCCACCGCCGCCGCCCATCATTGCAGCCATCAATGGGAGGTGAAAACCATATTGGGACCGGCGCCCGCCGAGAGGCAGCGGTCCCTGGCGGCGACCTCAACGCCGCATGCACAGCACTCATTTGCTTCCGGCAACCTTCAAGGCCGCCACCTTCAACGTCACCCATCGCCTCCTGGTCATCGTCAGCGCTGTACAGCACCCAGCTTCCTAGCAGGCCGCACTGTCGCAGGTACGCTGCCAGAAAAGTAGCCGTGAAACGCAGTTGCTGGACTGATGGCCCAAGTGGTAGGGCGTCCAAGACTGTCTGGGCAAACGCCGGCCCCGGCACGGATGGTACGCCTCCTCCTACTGCAGAACTTACCGCCAGCTGCTGCTGCCCCTGGCCCGCCGGTGCGGCGCCATCAGCGGTCAGATAGCGCGGTATGTGCCACACGTACCGGGCTGATGCCCCACAGGGCCGTTTGGGCTGCATGTCCGAGGTGCTGCGAGCGCCGGGGCCGCCGCTGCCAGGAGCCCTGCCTTCTGGTAGACCTGCGGCGGCGGCGACTGTTGGGGCAGCTTCCCGTCTGACGTAAACACAGCTCATGGCGGCCAGAGCCGCCGCCAGGCCCATTACCTGCACCTCGTCAAGCAAACTGCAAAACGTCGGGTCACTCGCCAACTGCAGCAGCCGGTGGGCTATATAAGCGTGCATCTGAGGCCATCGCGCTGCCGTGTCCAGCAGCCGGAGCTGCCAGGAAAAGTGGGACTGGCGGCGACGGAGTTCCGGCCGGGCAGCGGCTGCTGCTGCCGGTTCTGGGCCTGGGGCCACCTCCGCCAAAGTGCCTCCTGTCCGGGCCGGGTATAACAGGGCGGAAGAACCATGTACGCGTCACGAATGTGGGAGGACATAGATGATAAGGATGGCAGTCAGGGAAAGGTCTTGAATCGGGCGCGGATTTTAGGCTGGCTGTTACATAGCTTTCTTAAGGGTTCGAAAGCCAGGTAAGCAAAATCAGGTTTGGGAGATGGAGTGTATGAAAGAATTAAACCCACATGTTGGAAACCAGAAGCTCTGCCTTGCACAGTGTGATGTAGGGTAGGTGAGCTGCGGGTTGTGGAGTTAGGCCGCTTTTGCGACACCAGGGTTTACATCTGAGGGGCTTGAGAATGAACAAGAGAGTCACAGACAGACAACGCACGGCATCAACAGGCTTCATCGGTAAGTCGGTCGCATAGACTGGAAGACCCCGCAAGCTACGAGTACCTTGCCAGCCCCAAGACCCTGCTCCAAAGCGTGAACCCCCTCCGCGCTCCATTCCGCTGCTCTTGGAATATGCGCGCACGTCCGTCTGCTCTCCGCGGGTTGTTTACCCACTCCACTCCTTATGCTGTGCACCCGAACGCTGCAAGTAAGCACCTCCAGATGGGCAGCTGCATTTACGAGGACCAGAACAGCTCCTACCTGCCGTTGCTGCTTCGAGTTCCTCCCCCGCCACGAAGGCCTCAAGCAACAGCTCCCCTATGTGCACCGCCGCTGCGTCCTGCTGCTGCTTCTCGCCAGCTGGTCCGCTCTCATCATTGCGCTGTGGAGGCTGGGTAGGTGCCGGGGCTAGTGCACCTGGGCGCGGTGACAGCTCCTCGGCTAGCGCTGCTTCCAGTGCGCTCATGACGGCATCCAGTGTATTGCCGGTGAGGGAGGGCCCCACGAAGGCTAGTCGCCGCATCAGGTCGTCCACGGGGCTCCGGACCGCTGCACCCTGCATGACCAACCGCCCGGACACACACAACTTCACACCACGTCATGCTACCTCGTACTGGTCGGAGCCACAAGTGGAAGAGACGGTTTGGCGAACCAATCGTAAAAAGCAGAGCGCCACACGTAGTGATCGGGCGCAAATAGAAGCGCGCAGATGGGAAAAAGGGAGGAAAAGATGACAGCAAGATATGGCATTCGAGAACGCACGCAACGAAGTGGCTCGTGGGGAGCTAGTCCTGGGTGCAGCCACAGCCCCCGGCTGCCCCCGGGTTGCGTTCCTGTGGGATCCTGTGGGCTCGGCCGCCGAAGCGGCGCTCCTTAGTTCTTGCAGGCGCGACGCCGCAGATACGGCAGCACGAAGGCATAATTCTATCCCTGGCCCCACCTCGCTGCTGACTCCGTTGCCGCTGGGGATGTTAGATCCTGAAGAGGCTCCCGATCGCGGCCCTTCGAACGCCACCCCCAGCTTCTCGTGTAGTTGCTCCCAGCTATCCAGCTCGCTGTCGCTGATGAGGCGAAAGCGTTCCGATGCCTCCTGCAGGTGGACGCAACAGGAGCTGGCAAAAGGAAGCATGTACACGGGATGATGGACACATGCCGGTACGTGCCTTGAGGTATCTGTACCTCAGGCGAGCAGCTTCCTCGTCCAGAGTGGGTCGCAGCAGCACCGGCTTGACGCCCTGGACCCACTTCGTTTTGTATAGGCCCGCCATTTTGCTCAGGTGATCTGGAAGCCAGGGATATGTTGAAGAAGCGTGAAGGGAAGAAATAAACCCGTGAAGGGAACCGGAAGGAACAGCGGAGTTTGCGTTGTAGGCCTTGGGACCAGAGAGGAAGTTACACGGGCGCAGGTGTGGACGAAACGCAGGTTCAGATGCAGGTATGTACTTCCGCGGGCTTGGGGGCTACATCGAGGCATGGGGGCCCTGGTGGGCCGAGGGTCCAGAGAGCGGATGGATGGCATCATGGGCAGAGGAGCCAAGAACTCGCCAACCACATATCTGTGCTGAGAGGTCGAGATCAAAAAGAATTTGAAAGCCTTCAAATAAGAACCAAACCCAGGAGAAGCACCGGAGAGCATTGTGTGCGGGGAAAGCATTGAGCGAGGAGCTGAAGGCCACCTTCTGTTGGGTGCACTGTGCGCAGCCCTGCCACCCGCGTTGGCTTCCCCGGGTACCCGGGGTATATATCAAATAAGTAATGATTAGGAAGCACGTGCTCCGTCGCCATGCCTCACCCTTGCCCTGCCGTGCGAAGTCCGAAAGGCACGTCATCGCGAAAGCTGCATCCCCAGTCGCCAGGCCCCGGCGGGCCCCTGCCGCTGCCGCCACACTACCACCACCTCCGCCGGTCCCACACCCGGGGCCCATGCCCTGGGCTAGGTGCTGCATGCGGCTGCGAACCAGGCCCAGGAGCAGCCGCAGCTGCTGCTCCTGGCGTTGCTGCTGCTGCTGAGGCCCTGAGGCACCGGCGGCAAGAAGAGCGGTGTTGGCGGCTCGCAGCACGCGTTCATAGACACTCAGGGCGAGCTTAGATGTGGCGCGCTTGACATGCACCTGAATGGCACGTACGGCGCAGTCAAAGCGGCGCTGTGCGGATAGGTCGGAAGCTTCAGGCATGAGCAATGGCCGCATCATCGCCTCGAGTCTGTCGATACCCGATGTATTCATCTCGGTGGGACCCGCTTGAGGATCGCTCGTAGCCAGCTCAGGGCTACTGCTGAGAACCATGATGCCCTCCGCTACTGCCAGCGCCGCGGCAGCCTGGCGCGAACCAGCTGCCACCTGCTGCTGCTGACCTCTGCCGGCAACGCCACTGCCGGCAACCTCAACCCGCACAGGCCCACCACTTGGTGCAGCGCCGCCACCGAGCGCCACAGCTATCACGCGGCGCAGCATGACCCATACCTCCTCCTCGCCCTCCTCTCCAAGGGCCGCTACAGCCGCCAGCAATCCCGAAACGGGACGTAACGAATCCTTGTCACTGAATGCTGTAGCACCCGCTGAGCCACCGCCGCCGAGACCGCATTGGGGCTCATCCCACGAGGCCTCTAATGGATCATCGCTGACTGGCCGCAGTAGCTCCTCCTCCACTGCCCGAATCGTCAGCGGCAACCCCAGGATCGCGACCAGGTGTGGTGCGCAGAGGAACGCGGATATGAGCAGACCCTGCGGTGGGGAATCTCGCCACGGCGCCGACCGGCCCGCGGAGAGACTCGCGCGATAGGCCTGCGGGTTGCAACAGCTCCGCAGCTGGTTCAGCGCCCAGCTGCGGAGGTTGGCGAGAACGGAAAGCCAGGGGGGCAGGGAGGTAGGGAGGCTCGCCCAGTGTGGGATGTGGTGCTTCCAATTCGATCATTACAAAGCCACACGAGCGCCCTATCCTGAAGGGGGATGCATAGACAGGCAGTAAGGTGAAGGGAGAACATGAGCTGCCGTGTCGAGCTCATAACCAGGCATGGCAACCAGGCAACATGGAATTCGGGCATTCCATGTTGCCCGAAAACAACATTCGTGCAACATTGCGAATGCCCGAAAAGGGTAATATAGCCAAATGTCCGCACTGATAGGACACATGAGGCCATGTGGGTTGACGGTTTGAGGTATGATATATCATACTTCTCCGATATCTAAGGGGAGGTCGGATATAGATCCCTTGAGTAGTACTGTTTTTGCGGACGCTGCAAAGCCGCAGACCTAAGTCCAAATCCCACCGCCAATCTTCACCTTCCTGAGTGTCGACTATATCCTATATAAACTGCAGCTCTGCAGTCGCGCATGTCCGCTTCTTAAAGTCTATGCAGGGCTCGCTTATGCACCCACCCGGCGCGCTGATGACCTACGAGGAAAGGCCGCAACCCCTCCCAGCTTCTGCTCGCGATCGAGTCATATATCGGAGCACCGGCATTTGGTCTGTCCTCATCCGAACCATCCGCTGAATCAATAACCCCACGCTGCTCACAAGAACTCTTTCCCGGCCGCACCTGCACGCCAGCCCGGGGTCCAGCGGGTATAGTCTCTCCAAAATCGCCCGGGCCAAGAGCGCCATGGCCTGCGGCCGTCGAGCCTTAGCAGCTCCTTCCAGCCCCTCCATCACCAACCTGGAGATTGCGGGAATCTCAGCTGCCGCGTCCACACCAGATGCCGCTGGTCCTGCGTTGCGTTTTGGATCGTTCTCACCACCTGGACCGCCGCGATCTTCGTAGTCATCATTTACATCGTCGCTGCGGGTGACGATGTTGCTGCCTTCATCAACGTTGTCATTTGCTATCCTTAGCAGCTCGGCTGTCAGGATGATGAAGGCGTATTGCGGGGTGGTGACTCCCTGACCGCCTTTACGCAGAGGACTGTGTGTTCGGGGCTCGCCCTCCTCATCGGATCCTTCTGAAAGCTGCAGGAGCACTTCCGAGACCGCATGTTCGCAGCCCCGGCAGCCGATGAGCGCAGAACGCACGAGCGAGCAGCTGCTCGCTGGTGACACCAATATGAGACTTGCCACAGCCAGCAGCAGGCTCTGCCACTGCTCGGTGCTGGAGCATTTTAAAGCAAGATGCAGAACGACTTGATCGACGGGGGCAAGTCTGCAACGTTTATAGTTTTACAGGTTTGGCGAACAGGCTGGGAGTAAGTAAGATTGCCTGAGCCGTACAACCCGTGGAACTTGTGACAATACCTAGGACAACAGGGACTTACTACACATTTCTTTACCTTCTTGAAAGCTCTATGCTCCTGTAGCGCAAGAGCTGTTCCGAGAGCACTGCCCCATTGCCGAGGTACCCGGCAAAGCGACTACTGACGCCAGCCGCAAAGGAAGCAGTTGCAGCAGCTATATTGGTGTCTAAGAGAGACATTTATAAAAATTCTTTGCTGTTAACATTTTGTTTGGAGGTGCTCGTTGCTTCCCGCCGGTTGGAAATCGCCAGCTCCGAAGCCATCTTCGAGGCCACCAACATGTACAAAACGAAGTTGATTCATCATCTTTTCATGCGCGCAAGTTTGATTTATTGTGGTTAGGCAGGGTTAGATATCTGAAGGGTGACAATGTCAAAGAACCTGCTGGCACCAGGTGCGCAAAATACGCTCCAGGGTTCGCGTCAGTGCTTCAGTGCTTCAGACCAGCGTTAGTGTTTTCCTCCTCTGCTGAGTGGCAAATAGGAATTAATCCATCCTCCCCAGCCTCACACAACGCAATTTATTATAGCCGTATCGATGCGCATTGCGAGCAACGAGACATCGGCAAACCCGGCCAGCTAGCGATGGGATGCCCTGGCATATTCAATCTTCCTGCACTGGAGTCCCCTGTACACAGGTAACTGGACTGCATTCCCCAGCACCGGGGACTGTTCGTTCAAAACATAGAAATGCCGTACGGTGCGGCATACCACCTGTATCATTCAACACACCGCACGTGATTGCGGAGAGGATGCACGAGCGGACAGAAAAGATGCGTGTGGGGGGAACCGCCAAAACAAGCGCTTTACAACTGAAGTGTCTGTAAGGACGTATTGGGTTTTGTGCGCTACAGTGGGGGATATCGTTATACGGTTGATGACGTGTTGACGGTTGAAACTTCTTGTGCAGACGAAGGTGCCGCGCCAAGTAGGGAGGGACTGTGCCCCCACTGTGTTTCTTTGGGAGGGGGAAAGGGGGGATGGGTTGCATGGGGCCCACGTAGCTGACCGCCATCCTGTTTTGTTATTGAGAGAGCACCTGTAACTGTAGCTGTAGCTGGGGATGTGTGCGTAATGCAGATGAAGATGAGTGGGGTGGGGTCTAAGGTGGGTTTCGAATGCGCAATGATTTGCTTTTTGAAAAAGTGTCGTACGGCTGTTTCATCCCCTGTTCGAACGAGCTCCCCGACTAAGTATCAGCTGAACCTGCGTGTGTGTGTGTGTGTGTGTGTGTGTGTGCGTATGAAGTGTCATATCTTGTCGATGTGGGACGATGTAGTGCTTTTCATACGGATGGATTCAAGTACGAGCATTGTGTAACCCCCCAGTTCAAACATATTCGTTTGGACAGGTACGACTGTACGGTCGTATGGCGGTAGGTTCAATGTGTTGCGTGAGAGCCGAATGCGTGTCGTGAATTGCTGAAAGTTAATGTTCTTGAGGTTACTCGGTGAGTTGAATTGTTCAGCAGTAAATACGGCAGTAAATAACTAATCCCCCTGGTACCCCTGCTTACGCTGTAGGTGGTTCGCACATTTCTCTGTAAAGTCATGCGCACCGAAGTGTCCGTTACAAACAAGCCCGTAGCAGTAACTGGACAGTTTGGATAACTAATAACGCTAGATGACAACGGTTTAAGCACCCTAAAGGTCAAAAGGGCGGTGCACAGGCGCCAAAGTTAGTATCGAATCACATACCAACTCCATCAATCCACACCAACCGATCCTCAAGCCCCGGCATCGCATGACACTTCGCGCACCGTGAGACTCAAGAACTTGCGTTGCTTAACGGGGCCTGTGCCGCTGCTGACCCGGACAGCCGCCGCTGCCGCCACACTCCCGCTATGGGGCTGTCCAACAATCCGACGAGCCGCCCAACATTCACGTGTACACCTAAACCCACAAGTTGCGAAATACACGTTTCAAGGCCCCTCTACTCGCACAACAATACCAAGCGACAGCGAGTGCGCGCGGTATTCAGTCATGAATCGCTGACAAAGCAATACAGAGCGGCACCTCGCCCATTAAATGCAGACGTCCCTTCTCAGACGCCTTCAATGGGAAGGTGGTGATGGGTGGCCCCGGCAACAACGAATTACAACTGCCACGGATAGGCTTTGCGTAAGATAAAAGATTAGCTGCCTCACCGCAAGGATTTCGGGGCAATCCGGCACAGGGCGGAAGCAAGTCAACAAGTACCGGAGAGATAGACATGCGTAGACTTCTCTTATAGAGAAGTTAAGTTCTTGGACGAGAGTACGGGAAATGCCGTACAATTGTATGTCTATACAGTGTTTCACTAAGCTCTAGATGGCATCCGCCGTTGTAGAGCATCAGCGATATACACTAGCAGTTGCGTTTCTGCCTCCTTTCCACTAGCACTATGGACGGCGGCGTACGGTGGTAATGGCAATGGCGGTTAGTAACCACCCACCACCCGCCCAATACCTAACTGCGCCACTAGGGCTACAAGATGGATGTCTCTACCGGCCACTAGGGACAACTTAGAAATGTCGAGTTACTAAAATGTGTTACAGGTCATGGGTTAGCAGCTTTGGACGAGTTTTGTGGAGACGTAGTTTAAAACCCTAAGTGTAAGGTACCGAGGACAAGAAGGCCAGCACCCGGAGTACAGGAAGTCCGAGCAGCCAGAAGTCCTTCGCTATGCGCAGCGCAAATATAAACGTCATAAGCTTTGTCGTAAACATAATATGGCTAAGGGAGTACACTGTATACGATAATGTGTGCCAAACCGCCTCATTCTAATCCTCATAAATAATAATGCAGGAATATTTCCACGCACGACAATAACCGCGTGACAACTTGTGCTACAATGCGACCCAAATCTGCTTAGTCGCTGGGGTGAAGTTGCCAAGGCCCGCTCCCCCTATCAAGGGGGTTTCAGAACCAATATTGGCACTATCCATAATTTGCTTGCCTTACGTCATTTGACAGACAAGTGCAGAACTGGCCCCAGTTCTAGCCGGCCTCTGTTTGTTTGCCAGGTTGATTTTGAGAAAGCTTTCGATCGGGTTCCACGTCATTTACTTTGGAAGCGACTTCAGGAACGAGGTATTCATGGTCACATGCTTGAGGCGCTTCAATCGTGTTACAAAAAGGTGTTATTTCGAGTTCGTGTTAATGGGGAATCTAGTGATCCGTTTGAGTCTAAGCAAGGGGTTAAGCAAGGCTGTCCTCTCAGTCCTACTTTGTTTGGTTTTTTTATAGAGGGATTTGCTGATTATCTGGAAGCCAAAGACAGGTATCACCAGTCAGGCATGTGTGTGGAGGAAATCCCCGTGGTGGATGGTGTTCGTGTTCCCTCAATGTTTTATGCAGATGACCTTAACCTCTTTGCCCACAACCATCGTCGACTTATGTGTGTTCTCACCACCTTGGGTGAATGGTGTACTGCCTTTGGTATGTCTGTTCACACTCACAAATGTGAAGTTGTCTATTTTCATCCTGACCGGAACCATCGTTTACTGGCTTCCCAGGTTTTGAAGGTAGGGTTGAGGCGCATAGTTGATAATCAGTACCTGTTTCAAGAGATAAAGTGGGTCAATAGAGCACGTTACTTGGGCCTCTACTATGGTCCTGACTCACCTTTTGAGTCCTCTTTGATGCTGGTCAACGTGCTATGTATGCTGTTATCAGTAAGTTGCGCAGGAAAGGGCTCTTCATTCCCCGGATTGCTCTTCGGTGCTTTGATTCTCAAATTCGTGCTATCCTTTCTTATGGGGTTCAAGTTTGGGGTCCTCATTTCCTTTTGCAGCTATTAGACAGGCCGCGGGATATCCAAGGCAGGTACTGCTATTTTGATCGTGCTATGGAAGACCGTATGGTTGGTATTCAGCGCACTTTCCTTCGTTCTCTTGCTTCGGTCGGCAGGGTTCCTGATAATAGACTTCTTTTTCGGGAGTTTGGTCAACAGCCGTTGCATATTCACTGGGCCACCTTGGTTTACCGTTTTTGGAACAAACTGGTGAAGGCCAAAAACAATATCTTTCACAATGTTTTTCGTGAAGAAATTCGTATGGCCCTGTTGTCTGACTGTACGGGTTCTAGCTGGGGTTCCCTGGTCTTGCGTGGTTTGAGATGCTTAGGACACTGGCCGGACATTCCTGTTGACGGGGAGCTTGAAGTCCGTGTGAATGTTCTGGCTTCTAAGGAGATTAATATTGACGCCCTGGTGCTTACATTGAAGGAACGCTTTGATGAAGACTGGGTTAACCCACGCCTTCATGTCCAACCACGTGAGTTTGTTTCGGATGGAGCTAAGCCTGGTGTGAAGATGTGTAGATACACCCATTGGATGGGTCTACCACAGCATACTACTAGTTATATCCCGATGGTTGTGTACACTTCCCTGCTTCGTTTCCGGCTTGGTGCTTGGGCGCTTGAGGTAAATCGTCCTACTGGTCGTCCTAGGGAGCAGCGCTGGTGTCGTGTGTGCAACCACCCTAACTCAGTAGAAGACGAATATCATGTGCTGATGGAGTGCGTTGGTTATGCGGAAGTGCGTGCTAATTTTGCTAGGCTAGGGGTTGTGCAGGGTGCTACTATGCTTCAAATTATGTCGATTGAGGACCAACTAGGCCTTGCGCGCATTATTCACGGCATCAGACTAACGCGGCTTTCTATGATGGGAAGGACCTAACGTTTTCGTGCACTTCTCCTTGCTGATTATCCGTTTGGTCTTTTCTCTTTCTTACTGATGTTTTTCTTTTTCATTTCTGTTTTGTTTTTCTTCGATTTTCGCGGTCCTTTGAGCCTCCTGGCTCGTATGGGCCTTACGAGCTCTAACGAGTTTGTAACAATCAATCAAGTATACGATAATGTGTGCCAAACCGCCTCATTCTAATCCTCATAAATAATAATGCAGGAATATTTCCACGCACGACAATAACCGCGTGACAACTTGTGCTACAATGCGACCCAAATCTGCCTTGTATCCCCTAACACACACTAATAAAAGTTATCTGTGTCCAGAAGGTAAGATGTCCGGCTTGTGAACGCATCCACAAGGCAAACCTTGAATGTCTGTATACGGGCTTATGAAACATAAATAAGCATATTCTTTCTTGCATGTCATCATAAACATATATGAATTTTGAGGTTTTACTAATGGTGACCAAATACGCATACTCAGTCGTGACCTGCATGATTACACACTGTGAGGCAAACACACTGAGCGGAACAGGAATAGGTACTGCTCTTCGCATGTCCTACCGATCGATTACGATATTACGGCTTGGGAAGAGCAGATATGTTCCAGTGCATGGTGTATAAGGAAGGGATCCGCATGCAAAGGATTAATAGGCAGTTCCGCGTTCATGCATGCATTTCGAGGGGCCACATAAGAGGTGACCGTCATTGCCCTAGATGCACGCGTACCGGCGTTGGCAGGGCGTTATACGTAGCCAAAATGCAATTCAACTCGGATCGTTCAAGCACATTTTCCGCTGGCGATAACCGACTTGCGCGGAGGCCTTCCTCGGTAGTAGTACAACCCTTTTCTACCCCTTAGGTACGTAGCTGCAATATGGTCCAATAAGCTTTACGACGCATAACAGATTTTTTTGAATACCTGTACAGCATGTCTTTATTCTTACCCACCCATGTCTTGCTCCACCTCCTGAAACCATGCTCCTCTCCAACTCCACAAAAAACTTTTATTTAAGCGCTGGTATATACCTATCTGGCAATATTATGGCTAGAGCTTAGCGCCCTGACGCCAGTATCGCGAACTATACCTCTCCTTTTATTTTGGATCGTTTTCTTTTTACGACATTTCGATATTTTCAATATAAAATTTGAGTTTGTATTATTAACAAGCGAGGAGAGACAGACCTGCCGAAGCGGCATACAGCCCAAAGGTACTTGTAGAGCTGCCTCTTACGCGTGAATAGCAGCAAAAAGATTAGGTTGAGTTAGTGTTCCGATAGACGAGATGAGGTCGACACGGCATTTGCGGATGGCTTCGTTCCAAGACTACAATTTTCGGCTCGGCACCGCTAACAGAGCATTGTCCAATAATGCAGGAATCGTCATTATTGGGATCTTATCCTACCTTAACCTACCACAGCTGCCTCCAAGAACTCTCAAAAGTGCGTGTTTAGTGCACAGGTACACTGTTTAGACCTGTGTCCCCTCGGCAACACTGTATTTCCCTAAATAACATGGCTTTTGCTGTCACGTTCTTATTTGAGCGTGAATGGCAGTTCAAGTTGTATTCAGCATGGGGGTAGGTGAACGGTGCGGGGTATATACAGCAACGGCCGGGCGCAAATTATGGCACATGGCCTTGTGAGGGACCGTATTTAGCTGCATGGTCCACAGCTGAGACGTTTTCTCTGAATGTTTTCCTTCCCGCGGTTGTTCTTGCCAAGCCGGATGCTGTTCCCGTTTTTCCACCCTGACGGCTGCGAATCATGCCGCCCTCAGCAGGACTCGAACGCAAGGAGCTGCCTGCAGACGCATCGAAGGCTAGGCAGGACTGGGCGGGGGGCATCTGTACCCTGGAAGCAAGGCTAGAAGTAGATAGCAGCTGCAGTACGCAGCTTACTCCCAGCTGCGGTCCCTTTCATCCGTAGCAGATGCGGTAACAGCAGCAGCAGAAGAAGAACAATTGTGCTGTCCTCTGCTGGGACAAAGGCTAGCAGCGTCCAGCGCCCGAGTACCTGGTACCAGCAGCATTGTGAGTAGCAGTAGCGGCAACTGACGAGCACCAACGTTAGGGTCCGCAGTTTCGCCACAGGTGTCCCTGCAGGCGCAGCCGCTAAGACCCGTGCCAGCCTTCGCCGCCGCTAATTCGCAGCGCAGTTGTATGTACGAGGCACAAGGGGTGGGGGGTCTACTGGGCATTGAACCAGTACGCACCGCCACCGCCGCCACAGGACCCCTGGCATCCAGCCCGCAGCAATGCTGCAGTGGGAAAAGCACGCTGATGCAAGCCAACCACCATCATGGCACCATTGCGCCTGGCGTTGACCCTGCATCTGCACCGCCATGCATTTTGAGACCGGCGTCCAGTTGCTGGCAGCGGCAATCGCAGCATCAGCAGCAACAAAGGCTGCATGACGTGCCAATGTCTCCACGGCGCAATGGCCTTGCGGCCGGGCCATCGCCGCCATCAAATCGCTGCACCGGCAGCGGCGCCCTGGCCATGGGAATTGTGCGACCGGCGCCCTCGGTCTTGAAGGTGCTTCTTCCGGGATCCAGCGGCGACCTGGATGACGTCAATAGAGGAAATTGCTTCGGGAGCAATTTGCCGCTGAACTCACTGCCGTCCATGGTCCCCGACATTCAACCGCGAGTGCAGCACTCCTCCAGCAGCGTACGCATCCGTAAGGCGCTTGGGTCGATGCAGGCTTCCCTGGAGCAGCTGCCACTGTCTTCGAGCCCCCAAGGAGTGCTGCGGCGCCAGGACTCTGGAGCAGAGACCACCGCACCAAGCGGTTTAATGCGAACGAGAGACCTGCCCTTGCTCCCCAGCAACCCCAGTTCCGCCATCGGCCGCAGCCTCCGCCCCTCCTCTGTGATAACAAGTCCTCAGGCCCCTTATTCTTTCGCGCCGCAGCCACCACAATTACCGACACACCCATACCCCGATGGCGTGGTGGCGCCCGACGGCAGTGGCGTCCCAGCGGCAATATTGTCGGGTGCTGAGTCCCCGCCCAAGTCTTCGTATATGACGCAGATGCGGCGGCTGCACGTGGCTGGTTTTACTTTGAGCGGCTCGGAAGTATGTGGTTTCGAAGGCGAGAACGGTGCGCAGGAGGCCATGATGACTGTGGCAGGGGACGACGAACCTCAGGCCGATGTCATGGATGGGCGGTTCCAGTTGCTGCGGGACCAATCGAGTGGAGGCCTTGAGGAGATGGCACCATCTCGGAGAGGCACGCAGGCGTGGGGGCCCATTGGCGAGGGCGCGCCAGGTGCGATGGTGGGGTGGGGAGTGACTCCAGCGAAGCTTTACGATGCGAAACACGGTGTGTGTTTTGTGCACGCAGCTTGGACATCCGCTTACGGCTGTCTTGACATGGCGTTCCGGCGGGACAAGCATGCTAGGGGGATGGGAGCGGGCTGGCAGCAGCAAAGCCACAATCCAAAGCATATGATGACCCGGCAAAGATCAGCTTCTGAAGAGAAAACCAAGGTAGACGTTCCGCGAGCAACTGAAGTTGCAGCGTGCGGGAATTTGCCGAAAGAAGATATGATAATCCTGTGTTGCGCGCTAGAGTGCTGGTATTCCGGCGGCAATATTGTCGGGTGCCGAGTCCCTGCTCAAGCCTTCGTAGATGACGCAGATGCGGCGGCTGCACGTGGCTGGTTTTTCTTCGCGCTTCTTCGAAGAAATCGTTGGCGATCCATGAGAGAAGCCATTTTTTCAACTGGGCTTTTGGAGAGCAACCTCTCAGCCCTTACACTTGACACCCCAGTTCCATCTCTTCGCTTCTATTCCGACACACCGCAGGAAGCTTAGGTTCCAGCGGCGTCCTGGGTTCTCGGAGCTCTGTGCCCCCCACCGCCGCATCCAAGCCTTCACCCGGCTCGGCGATAGGCTTCTCTAGGCGGCCGGAGGACCTCACCGCTGCACCCTGCCCCGGGCAATCTCGTAGCCTTGCTGGCGGCAGCGGCAACAGCACACCCTGCACGGATGGAAGCCAGGGCTTGGTCGGTGCGTCTCGCATGATGATCGCCTGGCAGCCCAGCAACTCCTCCTCGGTCGGCTCGAATTCCATTGGCTCATCTTCCGTCGGGTTCTCTCGGCGGCTGGAGGACTTACCGGCAGCCCCCAGCCCCTCCAACTCACGAAGCCTGGCGGGGGGCCCACTCAGCGGTGCCAGTACCCCAGGTAGTCCCGGCACCGGCATGGGAACCACGTTCACCGTGCAGCGGGCCGCGCAGCAACTTCAGACGACATCACCGCGTCCACTGCAGCCGAAATCGTTGCATGGCGGCACTCAAGCAGCTGGGGTGAGTTAGGGACTTTGTTGGCTTGCTGATTGGCGGGATGGATAATGGGATGTTCTTAAACTGGCCACAGCTGTTAGCGCTAGTCGAGTTTTCCTTGCTTTCTTCACTTGTCTCCCTCTACCTGTACCTCTCGCAGATTCATCGACCCGCAGCCTGTGTTCCTGTCCCTCCCGCGCAGCAGGTACCTGCGGAGTCCGCCCAACAGCCCTGCACGGTCACAATCTGGCACCCGGATGGCACCTCGTCGCAGTCCAATATTAGCACTGCTGCCAGCGCCCCCATGGCCCAGCAGCAGCCGCAACCGCCACCACTCCGGCCCGTGATCAGCGCCGTCACCGCTGTCTCCGGCGAGGCCGCTCTCCATCAACCGCATCCGCCCACCAACACCAGCTCCACGACGACCATCACTATCACCGGCAGTACCCGCACCATTCGGGCCAACGCGGCAGTTGGCGCCCTTGCGCCGCAAAGCCCAGCGGACTCAGCAGCGCAGCCTCCAGCGGTGCCTCCGAAATTACTGCCGCAGCGACGATCCTCCGTCGGGTTCTCTCGGCGGCTGGAGGACTTACCGGCAGCCCCCAGCCCCTCCAACTCACGGAGCCTGGCGGGTGGCCCCGGCAGCACCGCCAGCAGCACCCAGAGCTGGTGCAGCCCGCGCACTCCACCATCGCCAGCAGCGTCTGAGGTTGCCATACGATCGCCCATGAGCCGTCGGATGGACGATCTGCCTGCAGCGCCGCCACCCAGCCAGTCCCGCAGCCTCCGCCCCGAGTCGTCCCGTGCCGTGTTCCGGAGTCATGCCGGCGCCGCCGCAGGTTCCAACACCAGTGCAAGCGGCCTTAGGAGCTCGGGTGGCGCGCAGGCACCGCCCTCACCGCTGGCTTGCCGTCCCCATAATGGCGGTGGTGGCTTGTTTGTGAGCCTTGGTTCGCCGTCACCTCAGCCGCCGTCGTATATAATCAACAGCAGCAGCGGTGGTGGTGGTGGTGGTTATACTCAGCAGCAGCAGATGGGGCCGATAGGGCAATATGGGATGCATGACGTTAAAGACCTATCGATGGTTCAAGGCGGCATACTTGAGGACATGTCCGATTAAAAGTGGTGGCGGGCGAGCGCGCCATCCATTCAAAGGGACGAAGGAAAAGAGAATGGGGTTCTGAAGAAACAGAGACCGAACAGACTGAGGGACCGCGCTGTGTTCCTGATGGTTGGCGCTTGACCCTTGGCGCGCGATTGTGGTCGTCGCCTTCTTTGATTAACTCAACCGTGTTCCCGTGGATCTTTATTAGGATTGCCGGCGGAATTTCGTCCCCACGTTGCTATGGCCGTGGCAAACAATGCATCGCGCAGAGGATGAAGGCACAGGATGTGGCTGCACAGTTCCGCGGGCATGTGGAGTGGGGATGGATTACGTGCGGCCACCGGTGTTCGGCGGTCGAAGTCAGATGCTACAGATGAACCAGATTGCCAATGTCAGCGGAAGTTCAACTCGTTTGGGGCTGATGGAATGAAAATATCGGCCCTTCGTTACGAGCGCAACTGAAGACCAGAGAGAGGTGTTCAGGCGCAGCACTGTAGCCTGATTGCCCCGCGTTGGGATGTGTCCCGGTTCGCCGGCTTGATGTAATGGCTTGATGTAATGGCTTGATGGGTGGGAGGGGCGCCGATGGCGAGGGCGGCTCGGGGGGGCTTTCACCACAATCTCAACCCTGTGGGCTATTCAAGGCGTCTGCCGCCGTGTGACATGGTGCAATGTGGTGCGATCCAGTACGTTGCAATCCAGTATGGTGCGGTGCAGTGCATGGATCGCTCCACCGCAGAGATTCAACCCTATCAGGTTGCGCACCTCCCGCAGAAGGTCCGACGTAATTGGGTTTCGGTGCAATTGAGCCATATTAAGATGACGTGCACGCCAGAAACGGTCGGGATGTACTGGTTTGCGTATGCGGGTGTGCATATCTCATCCTGATGCCGTATCTGGAAGTACCACACGGTATGCTGCTTTCGGGCCCGTGCCAGCTGGCGGGCCCCAGTGGGTTCCTCCAGTGGCACCTCGGCCCCACAGCGTGTCTGTTGTGCGTCAGGGTTTTGGTTTGCGGAGGCATCGATCTGTCTGAACAATAGCAGCCAATCCTGCGTAAATGGATGTTGACCTCTAGAATTTCATATAGATAATTTGCGCCCCAATATGTATGAACTCGGATTGGACAGCCAGGCAGGGCACATGCCCCGCATTTGTTTGAATCAGCAACTATAAACTGGCGGTAAACCGCGTGGGCATCTGGCCGACTCGTGGGTAAGCTTTGACTCATCATCGGTCCCAATTGTGGACTCGTAAATGGCTACCTGGCCATCAAGAGAAGCCTGTTGAATGAAGTAGAGCCCCTAAGGGGTGGATGTGTACGTGAGCGACGAACCTAGGCAGGATGTTTTAATAGTGGCGCGCACCAGTGTGTCCCACGTCCCTTTGGTGCCTTGATATGCATGTTGGATAAAGCACAGTCAAGGGCCGCTGTTTGAAAGTTTATGGCATCTTCACTCTTTTTTGCGTGTCGACTCTCCTCCTGCCCAAGGAACGACTCGCTGAGAAATTGTGGATCTTCATGTATCTCCGCTTGGTTGTCATAAATAATGGTTTGAACCTGCCGTGGACCTCTTTAAGAATTCCGCGCGATGTGAACGACAAGTTTAGGTTGGGCGGACGGAATGATGGGCTCGGGCGGGCTCCGTAATATCGTGGGGGAAGGGATGCGCAGGTTGGGGGTTCGTCACCGAGGTGAAGCGTGCCGTATTTCTGTTCCTTTGCTATGCGGTAGCAGCAGTAGCAGCGGCGACACCCAACTCAGCTGCTGCTGCCGCGAACCTACCATGTTGAAGCGATGCACACAATGTGGCCCCCAGCACAAGAATTTACTTCGTCGCGAGCGAGTGCTGGCCCTCCTTGCCTTGCCTGTGCACCTGTCCGCTTGCGGCGTTGGCGGAGTAATGTTGTCAGCCGAGATGCAACTGATGGCTCTCTGACCAGGGAATCCATGGCGGGCACGAATAACATCATTTCCTCCGCAAGGCTCCTATTGGTGCATGGCAATAATAATAGCGGTGGTTGTTGAGGATCACCAGTTTCTCCATAATGGTTGACGGTTATCATGACGGTGATGGGCATGGAGAGTAGCAGTTTATTCAAGCGCAGGTCATTTCAACGGAATCGCCACCAACAGCTGTCCGTTATACCGCACAGAGCATGTGCCGGTTGCTAAGACGAACGACCTTTTGAGCTTGGGTGCGCGCTATGGGTCTTTCACTCCCCTGTGACTATTTTCAATTTACAACTATTCATCCAGCGAACGCTGCAGCCCTAACCACAGAATGCGTGCGTTTTGAAGGTATGCGCAAGCGCCACCCGCTTGTTGATGCTTTGGCGAAAGCTATCCGAAGGCTCATTATAAAGCCATCACTGCGACTGCCTTGACGGTGGCGCAGCAAATGAACGGCCCGCCTCCTGTTGTTGCCTCTCCAGGCGGCTCTTTGACGAACTTCGGCCCCTCTGCCACACAGGTAGTTAGGGGTTTTGCTTTGGGCTGGTGACCCGACTTGATCTGGTGAATGTCAAGCGCGGCCCCGCGCCGGCCTCCTCTCTTTTTCCTGGAGTACGTGCCTCTATCTTTGGACGTTTACCCTAATATTCGTATCTGCGGAAGAGTGGCTCTGGAGCATAAGGATGAGCGCGTGTGAGCGTATCCGTGGGTTCGCATGATTTTGCTTATTAATTGAGGATCGGGTGGCTCAACGCCGTCCCGTACTAGAATTGCTGTGCTTCATACCCCATGAACCACTGTAATCGGTACACCTGCATTTAATTTCGGGGCTCCCTCCGGTCGCCTTCTGGAACGGTCCATCATCATAGCGGCGGAATGTACGCTAACGCCACGTGAAGGGCCATGCCACTGTCGTCATCTTAAGCAAAGGAAATAACTACTGACCAACAGTCTCATGAGCACATAATTTAGACCCCCGCTAGCGGCTGGGGTTCAGCAATGGGCGAGCCGTGCACCGGGAGTCCATTGCGGTCAAATAATCGACTAACCAGTTTGCCATTATCTCCGCCTTGCATCTATATACATACATGCGGGGTGCACATCCAAATACGCAAGCTATCACGCGGTCTCCCGCCATCTGCCTAGTTCATGATCCTCGCTGAAGATGCACTCCAGGAGGTGGTAAAAGGAGCATATACAACCGGCCCGGGCCAACCCCACCTCATACATACACGCAGAGCTAGCCGCTGGGTCAGGTCGTCGTTGGGTTCAGGGCCGGTCTTCTTGCAACACCTCCACATAGCCACCCCGTCTCCGTCTCTACAGGCACCCTCTAGGAGGTCCCCGTTCCATATGCCCAAGAGTCATCTCCACTTGCCTCTTCATTATGACATTATTATGGTCCCAGCCTAACACCTCCGTGGGTGGGGTCCCGGGTTGCTAGGCCGGACAAACCGCCATCAATAGGTCCTGGCTTTCCGGCTTTGTGGCCGGAGCGGCTCCCACCGAGTGGCGTCGGAAGGCGATGCCACAGGGTTCTGCGTGTGACCCCCCCTGCCCGCATCAAACGTTCTATATCGGCGACCCAAACTGGTCGCACTAAATAGCCCTGTACTCCCTTTTACTCGTGACTCCCGTTTACACCAGAAAAAAATGCTGTGCGAAGAAGCATCTTTGTCACCAACTCACCCAACTAAGCATTCTTGCGCATTTTAACATGCTCCGCATTGCACGTTGGCTGTACTGACCAGATGGCTGTACAGCTTCAACCTTAAGAAGCCAACGATGTTCACGACGTCCGCCGTGCGTGCCTGCAGCCTCACTGTGCCCAGTTTTGTTGCAGTGATGTGGTACGCCCCCATGAGTTGTGGACGTTGCATCGGTTGCATCGGTTAAAGGATTTGCAGGAGTTGCAAGAATAGCAATTGTAATATTTTACTACAAGCTTGGCCTCACATATTTACTCATAGTTTGTAAGGCCCAGACTTACTAAAAACCCGGGTCCCTGGTGCCCCTCCCTCACCAGTCGAGATTCCGTACCAAGACCTCGTCAAGAGCCCTACGTAAACCGTTATTATCAACATGATCATGCTGTTTGCTCATGGTGCTCAATGTCATGCAAACATGTTGGTACGGGGCGGTGCCCTCCGTTCCCTCACGCGCCTACAGTACAGCCCTACTGCCCAGAACTCTGCCCCAGAACCCCATCCATACGGACGCTAAGAGGTCCGCTTTTTCTACAAGCCTTAAGGGAGCTGGTGGACTATTTGTTGGACCTGTGATATAACACCCCCAAGACCTGCCCACTTGCGGCCCCATGCCCTTGTGCCCGGTGCAGATGGGTTCAGGGAGAGCTGGCTGGACCCGCCCAGGGCACTTCAGGAACAGCTGATGCGGACAGGGAACGGGATACGGAGTCGCCATTTTCGGGAGTTGCGCGGAAAGAGTTCGCCACTTCCCAAGTTTCCAACTTCGGATATAATATCTTTGTTTAACCTTTTTTATACTGTGTTACACACACAGTATGCAGTTTTTGTATTCGACGGATGCCGATGGACATTTTGGCGGGAGCCATACCAGGAACCCAGGATCACGCTTTCATAACCTCATTGGGATTTCGTAAGAATTACTATAAGGCTCATCATCAATTAAGGTATTTCGTCCACGAAGACATGGACGGCATCAATTGGCTTAGCAATGTCTTCGCAGCACCACCTCTGTGGGGACTGGACGCCTTCAGACGGATATTCACGCAGCTTCAGTCGTCGGTTACGGATTTAAATAGTGCATCAGGACGTACTGATGTGTCAGGACATATTGGCTATGGTATGCAGCAGCGAGGATCAATGGAGTCCTCAGGCCAGGACCAATCTACAAATAGGTCTACCAGGGAAACAGCCCCGAAAGAAACAAGGATGGATGGACTGGGGGATGGTGGGGCTTTCCACCACATTCGTATCGCCGTGCAGTCACCGGTTGCTGTTTGTGCGCATCTGCCCGGGAGGACACCGCTACCTGAGCGACACGGCCGGCTGGTGGTCCCCGCCATGCGTCACTACAACGACGATACGCATAATGGTATTTGCATGGGTGGAACTTCTGAAGCCACAGCGACTGGTGCTCCTGCCCCTGTCCTGCGGTTCGAGCTGGTTGCTCCGGCGATGCAGCAGCAGAAAGTACAGCCGCGATTCAGTTGCCCAAAAGGTGAGGATCAGTGCGGGCCTTCTTTGTGACTGATCCGCGGAAATAAGTTTGTCTCACAATGGGATGAAGGGTGATTGGATCAGCCACTTGCATGGCGGCTCAGAGCGCACGTGGAGATCCCTGCAGATCTTGCCCGAGACAGCCAGCAGGGTGAAGTAGGGGGCCGAGGTTCCGGTTGCGTGTTGGGCAATGATAAAAGGTCACTACCGGGTAGTGGGGCAGGTGATGACCTAACGCAGCCATGCTTGCTGCAAACCCCAGGTGAAGAGGCAGAAGGTTTAGACCTCACCATTACGCAGCGCTTGATGCTGAAGCGTAAGAGGGGCTTAGAGGAGCAACGGAAGCAGCAGGATCAGCAGCAGCAGGATCAGCAGCGGCAGGACCAACAGAAGCAGCAGCAGCAGCAGCTGGACGTGCAGCTAGCACTCGGACATTTTGGTACCCACTCGCCCACGCTGCAAGCACCTCCGAACCAGCGGCAGCCTCCGCAGCAACACCAAATCGCACAGAAATCGCAGTCCAGCACTCAAAGCGCGTGGGGCATGCAGTCACGCATACCCGATGAGGTAAGGAGCACCGTTCAGGTTCCCTGTGTGCCAGTAGTCAGCCACCAGCAGCAAGGCAGTGTCTTGGCATCAACGGCTGCGGGAACTGCATCTATAATACCGACGACGACCCCCGGACAGCCGGCTGGCTTGCCGACCCACCCAAAGCAAGGGAGGCCTACGGCAGCTGCAATGAGATTACTTGGATCGGATGACGTCGGAGTGGGGGAATGTGGGGACAAGCGCTGGCCATGGCTTGCAGAGGAGCGACGTGATGGAGCAAATAGGCCACCAGGTAGAGCTTATGTATGTGGCTTTGCATGCCTTGATGTGACATGAGTATTGCGGTGCCGGACTCTGGCCGCTGCTTCCCATACCATATATGTGTGTAGGATAGGGGGGTTTTGCTTCACCCGTGGCCACTACCTGGCAGTCCCTACCTTCCCCAGTATTTCGGGGCACGCTCATCCTTTCATTCACGCGGACTTCTCCGAAATCAGTGATTTTCCCGGGTTCAGCACCCACCACCAGCATCCAATGGAATCTGCCGGATCAACGGCGGCATCAACTCCATTTCTGGTTAGCTCGCAGGTCACATTAACCAGGGTCTGTCACCGTCCATCTTTGTGGGGGCACATCCACCCTCAACCGATGGAGGGATTTTTATCCCGTTCGGAGACGGGATCGGACCATATATGCACGCATTCTCATACATACACACCACTGCCCAAGCCACCTACACTTACAATCACCCTCATCCACACGCCGTGTACACGGCGCTGTATCCTCAATCCGCAAACTAGCTCATACATGAACATCTTGTGGAGGCCACCAGGATTACCACCCGATGAGGCCAGGTCCAATATTATCCGTTGGGATTCGAACCCCGGCTCAGTAACCACCGTACCCCACTGTACCGACCGGGGCCCCCATTCCCCAACCTCCGTTGGTTTGCAAACCTTACACCTGCCATGAGCCTGACGTTCTTCGCCACCAGTACGGCATCCGGCATGGCACCGGTATCCAGGATATGGCAGTTGCTGTCTGCTGATGTACGGAGCTGTCGCGGCTACACGAAAATAATTCAATACGTACTCGTGTATTGGCGCTAAGGAGATGCGTGATGCACAAAGCGCCCGCACACGTGAGGTTCTATGGCGGGGTCCGTTGCTTTATAGCCCAAAACCCACCCTGTCGCAAATGCATTCCCAGGCCACCCTGACTACGATCCGAGCACACTTTTGGTGCCCCAGGCTGCCCTAAAAATTATGACACCCTTCTGCCGTCAATTCTGGGAAATTAAGTGCCGGGCCATGGACCTGGTGCTGGTGAGTGGTGGGGCAGCGAGCAGCAGGTGCCTGTTGACAAGTTAAGGCGTATATCGGATTCGTGCAATAAGTGGCTCCTGTGGAATGGAAGTCCTTAAAATCTATGGAAAGACGGGCCTTGGGCATTTAGCAAGGATAGTCAGGGGTAGTCATGTGCATGAAAAAGCGTTATGACACCTGATGCCCCAGTGGGGGGACTGGGGGCCAGTGAACAACTGCGTGGACCGATAATGGAACTTCATCGCCTGTTGTTTGGCAACTACAGCGCAAATGGCCCGTCGGGATCGCTGTGCAATAATGCGTCACACGCAAGCCAGTGGGCTTGCCAACCATTGTAGCTGGGCTGCATGTATTGATCCAGCTCGCTGCAAGGTCGTTAAGGTGGGGACACGTACTACCATGCGCGTCCACGTACACGTGCGCGCAACCACACTATTTGCCGTGTACGGGTTTGCATGCCTTGCCCTTCCGCTCGTTTTTTGTTACAATTGTAAATGCATGGCTGATTAGCTCACATTGCTGCAAACTTATTTTCATTCTGGAACATACATACTAAAGACAGCAGGCGCATTACAGGTTAGTCCTACATGGACTTACACTGATTTGGTGATTTGGCGGGTCGCTTTGAAATCGCACCGGGAACGCCGGCACTCAAGGGTACACCACGCTGGCCATCTCGCACTTGGGCCTTGGTCATATCCCACGTTTCATCCCTCCCGTCCGCGCTGCACACTCCGACATCCCCCGACATTTCGAAACATGTGTCACACCCTGTAGTTTGTGCACCACGGCTCTTTCTACAACTTGTTCGACGTGGATGCGGACGTGGGGCTGCGAGTGGGGCTAAACCTGTCGGGCCGTCGAGAGGCAAACATGTGGAAGGTTGGTGAGCTCGCATCAAAACGAGGCATCCTCAGTTGCCGCTGGCGGCTGCAGCGTCGCTGTCATCGCCTTACACGGCCAAGCTGAGCAACCAAAATCGGATGACCTGCATCTAGGCGGAATTATGCAGGATACTAAACAGGCTACGGTCTGGATGATGAATTTCACACGCCGCGGGGCTTTACGTAACCCAACGTAGCCCGGTCTGCATGTCGGCCGTCAAGATCCGTGCGATTTGCAGCCCAGGTCCAGCGTCGGTTCCACGCTGTACTATCTGTGCTGCCGGGTCCATGTGTCGCCGCCCTCTACTCCACTGCGTCTGCAGGTCGGCTGTACCCGGGACGCCTTTCCCGCGTGGGCCACCAAGGTACTGGCTCTGGGATACTCCGTGGGCCGCGTGGAGGAGATCCACAGCGGTGGCGTGCCGGAGGGCGGCGGGGCTGGGGCGAGGCGTGGACGCAAGACACCCGGGAGCTTAGTGAAGCGAACCCTGGTGCGCATCTATACCCCGGGAACAGCAGTGGATCCATATTTCCAGGTATGCTTTGAATGCCGTGCTGGGAAGGGGAATTGGTGTGCTGGATGATCACAGAATGACATGCCGCAGGGAAACGGCGTAATGAGATTGCGAAAGCGCTTGCTCGCGTGGTTACCCGATCTAAGGAATGTACTCGCCGTTCCATTCACATGTGCGTGGTATGCACGTAGACATTTTTCGATGGTCTTTTTACAAACCTCAAAATCCCTTCCATGTTCGCACTGTCACCCAGGACGATTCCTCCCTGGACAGCCGTGCCTTCGTCTCCCTTGTGGAGGCTCCGGGGGGCGAAATGGGCGCTTGTGTGGTGAATTGCTCGCTGGGCTGCTGGGCAGTGGGGCAACTGCTGGACACACCCAGCCGCACTGCGCTTGCGACCCTGCTGCTCAGGTAAAGCGGGGGACACTTGGGAGCGGGGCTCCTATGGGTTGGCATATCATATCGCAAAACTTAGTGATAATAAATTAAAGAAGGCAACTGAGAACCGACCAGTAGAGTGCTGGACGGGCGGGGACAGCACATTGTGGCAGGTGTTCTTAGGTTGGCATGCTTCCCCTGTGTGGCGTTTCTTAGCAAGTATCTAGGACACAACGGAGGGACGGAGTGGAATGGATACGTTACTTAAAACAATGGCGAAACGGGAGAGTCTATGGTCTGCAGGAAATAGCATGGGTCAGGATGGCGACTGAAAGATGCGGGTCCGATTGCCGCGGCACGGAACTTTGGGGTATCGCATGAGTTATACCTATGCGCAATATGAATGGAGTACTCGGCCATTAGATGCGCGACCTACAACTCTCTTTTTCTCCATACTCAAGTCCCCACGTCACGTCGCCGTGTAATGCACATCTAGTAGACAAGCCAGGATGGAGTGAATCTCAAACATCCGCATCTGGCAAATCAGGTCTTTACGCCTCATTAGGTATGTCGGCTTCGATCCTTCAGGGATTTATTCACGTGCCGGTATCGTAAAGCACGCCTTCGCACTTTCACTCGTCAGTGCCCTGCCTCGGGGGCCCCTCAGCCTCCGAAAGACGTACCCGACTTGGGCAAAATTTATAACCGCAACTTAGGTACAAGCCCAACGAGGTGGTGACGGCCAAGGGGAGCCTGTCGCCCGTCACCACCGCAGTCGTTACTCGCTTTGCGGGCGTCCTGGCTGGAGGAGGCGCAGCAGCGGCCACCGCTGCAGCCGCACCCATCACGTATGTGCCGCTCACCGGAAACAGCCGGCATTGGGAAGGACAGAGGCTGCCGGCCTTCAGCGTCTCCAGCCACGCAGCCGCTTCTCAAGGCCTAACCTCGGAACACGAGGGGTGCAGTGCCGCGCCTGATGCCACCGCTTTTATTACGGAGGTCCTGGGTGCAGTGAATGAGGGATCATTCGGCGACGGAAGGGGCAGCGGCGGAGATGAGGCTGGCAACAGTGGCCGGCCGGGGACCCACGCAAGCATGGAAAGGGGCAAGCTAGGGCCTGCGTTGCTTGCCGCAACGGGCGGGCGGCCGGTGGTGCTGCAGGCGGTGGCCGTGGCATTGGCGCACTTGCGGCGCTGCTTCGTGCTGCGCGAGGTGGCGTCGGCAGGGGGAGCCCGGGTGGAACCGTTGCAGCTAGGTGTGGGGCTATGCGGAAAGGGAGCGGCGGGAACGGCAGGTAAGGATTGCTGAGCTGCATTTCCTTAAGAGGGCACGCAAGGTGCCAAGCATTGAGAGTCCGAACCTGTGCTCTGATCGGGTCAGAGCAGCATTGACCGAATACCGAATACCGAATACCGAATGTTGATGTCTATGGCAACTCTCCCTGTATGGTAATTCTAATGGTTCGCGTTGCGATAGGCGTCTGGTGCTGATCATATCGGGATCTCACACTGAGCTATCCGCGAACTAGCCTGACAATGCTGGAACCTCGGGGCACGAGGTGCAAGGCCCTCCCCGAGCCGTCTTTAAAAGCTTCCGCTGCACCATTTCCAGAAGTCTGTGTTGCGTTGGAGGATGCGTTGCCCACTTATTTTAATGTGACATGGTCGGTCATTGGGCGCGTTGGCACCCGGCAGCTAATCGGGCTCGCCATTTCCTGCGCACTTCTTCCCTGGCGCATTATGGTACATTGCTTCGTAATGTTTGGAAGTCTTTCCTATCCCTGCCCGCATGTCTCGCTTTTCAACTTGCAAACACTGCCTTTCTTTCCTGAACCCGTAAGCCACGCTTCCCCACATCCCTTTCCATGCACCAGACAATCGGCATCTTATTCTGGATGACAGAGCCCTGATGACTTTGGAGGTGGTGGAGGGCTCGCTGGGGGGAGTGGAGGGCTCCCTGCTGCAGTTCCTGGACTGCACTGCCTCACTGCCGGGCCGCCGTCGAATGCGGGCATGGGTGTTTAGGTAAAGTGGTGTACCACTGCGATAAACATGGGGCATACTTGCGGCAATTTGGGTGCGGCGGGGACGGTTAAGGAGATTTCGTATCATCTGGCGCTCTGCCGCTTCACTGGGATGTTCTATGTGTGGCTCCTGCACCCGGCTCCGAGTCGTGACAACCTCTGAACCTATCACGTTTGCTTCTTCCCGCCACCTTCCCGCTCTCACAGCTCCCAAATTGGATTTGGTTGGCCACGACTCGCAGTTCGTAGGATTAGATAGAGGCAAATATGCACGCACAAGATGCTCAGGCAAAGCCACATGCCCTTAGGCTTTACGTGGCGCTTGACCGTAGACATGCTCCCCTCAGGCTTGCCATAGCTACATCATCATCGAATCGGCTGTAGGATTTCATATGCCATTTCCTACCTAGTCTTTTCCTTGCCTGTCTTGCTCCTAGCGACTAACCAATCCTGCATGCCATATTCCTTTTCGCCTTGCAGCCGTTCCATCCCCCCTCACCTGTACATTGCCGTTCACGCCTGTTCATAGGCCGCTATGCCTCGCGACCGACATTGAGGAGCGTCTGGCGGTTGTGGAGGCATTCATGCACTGCCCCAACGCGCGGGAAGCCTTTCAATTGGCGTTAGCGGATCTGCCCGACTGCGACAAGCTCCTGCCCCGCACAGCGCAATTTTTCAGCTCTGTAAGTGATGTTAGACCCTGGTGTCGGGTTTGATGGAATTGTTCAAACAGACCTGTGGGGGAGCCTTCATGGTGAGGTCTATGAGGCCAAGGCGTCAGCCCGCCAGTCCTATGGCCGTTGCTGCTGGTGGGCAACGATGAGACTTTCTCGTCCCTCTCTGGCCTGTGATCAAGATTCCCCGTTTTGGTCCGGCGGAACCAGAACCAGGTTTCGTATATTCGCCTTGCCTCGTTTTCTGTCCTACACCCCAAGAAGTTGGTACTTGCGTCTAACTGCAGGTGGGTTTGACATCAGCAGCTAAACGGGCAGAACCCTTCGTGGGAGGTCGTAGCGCGGAGGGGGTTGATGGGAACGGCGATGTGAGCGACCCTTGTGACACACGATGGGCGATTTCTACGACGCGCAGCCGTTGCCTGGCTGCCCAGCAGCTGGTGGCGGGGCTTATGGGGGCGTGCAGGGCAGTGGGAGAGCTGAGGCAGCACATTCAGGTGCGTACGTGAGGTGGGTGTCGAGGGAAAAACCGGAATGGAAAGGTCGTGGGCTGCTGTCACCCGGGTCGGAGCCGAGGGTGATAGGGAAGTATTCTGAGAGCACGGGCAGGGTAAAGGGCAGGGTAAAGGCGACGGGATTGTTGAGTCCTCTCAATTCGTAAGGAGTTAGTGCTCACTGTGCTCCAACCCGGCCTGCGCGAGAAGACCGCAGTGAAACATCACGATGTGAAGCTTCGAGACGTCTGGATCTTTGTGACACCCGACCACTTGGCCGTTTCACCCGGTTTGCATGTGATGTTTCATCATTTTGGTTGTGTTGTTTAACACGGTCCTAGTGCTGCTGAAGCTCTCCGTCTTCAACGTCCCACGCGGTCGCCTTCGCTGCGCAGGCGGAATGGGCGCCCGCAGCCTCTAGTCTGCCACCCATCAAGCGTGCAGTGGTCGCCGCTGCCAAGTCCGTTCCGGCGCTCCGGCTGCTGAACGCCTGGTTCGGCAGCCCTGCACTGGGGGACCGGCATGGGGCTGACCCGGACCAGGACCTGCGGCCGCCACCGGGTACGTACAGCGCGCGCAGTGCAGAGGGTCACCCTGTCACCAGTTATACATGGACGATAATCGTGGTTTTGATGCCCGCAAGGGACACTGGTTGCGCCGTCATGTGCAAATACACACATGCACAGACAAGCAGATAAACATACAATAATGTGTCACAACACGGCGAATAGCCATGGAGTGACGTCCCGTTAAGTAGATCTTAAGTACGAGTTGTCGTACTATAATCTAAGAACCCGCCTTCTCATTCTGAGAAACCTACGCTTCTTATCCTTACCTTACAATCGTAACCTAGCGAGCCATGGCAGCGATGCTCCACTTTTGGATCTCTACTTAACCATGCGCCGCCCCGCTGATCGGCTTAAATCTCCCCAACTCTGCGGCTCCTGCCTGCGGAACCTAATACTCACGAGGGCCATATTAACAACTAAATGTTTGAAGCTGGACCAGTGGCCGCCCCATGCTTACCATCCCTGGGTCGATTATACACTCACACGACCGAGTGGGAAACGGGAAAGTTGCGCTGCTTGGAGCATCTCCTGCCTTGGCCTCCTATTATTATTATTATTATTATTATTATTATTATTATTATTATTATTATTATTATTATTATTATTATTATTATTATTATTATATTGTTATTGTTATTGTTATTCACCGTGAGCTTAACGAGCACCGGTCACATCTCAGGGACCCTCCTCCCGCGTCTTCACTCGTTTAACTCGCGACAAGTCCGACATCATACCATTTTACTAACACAAAACTCTGCGTCGTTATAAACTTTAACGGCATACACAAATGTAGCATGTGCACTCGGGTCAAACGTAACAAAACACCCGCACTACACGACCGCGTTCTCCATGCTCCACCTGGCCTTTTCGCATAGTGATCCAGGGTGATCCCTACTTACTACCCGCTGCCTCGTAACATGCCCTCCATCCACATTTCCCAGCCTAGGTGTGCACGTGGAGTACGACGACGCGGAATCAGAGTTGCGGCAGTTGGAAGGGCAATGGGACGAGCAGCTGCAAGAGGAAACGCAGCGCCTCTTGGCCGCAGGTGCACCCTCGCAACTGGTGGCTTCCGGGGCAGTGGTGGTGGACCAAGAGGGGGCCGCGTTGCAATGGCCGCATAAGCTTAGCCCCTGGCTTCGGAGGCTGGTGGGTGCCCGGGCTGAGGTGGGGGAGGAGGGCCATGTACGTGGGGGTGGGCGCAATCGAGGATAGGAGTGTTTAATTGACTTTGATGACTCCTCTTCGCTGTGGACCTTCCGCACGTACGCTCCACATCAACGTACCCCTCACTTATTATCCGGGCTGCGCAGGGCTACGTTCCGGTCTCTTCACCACATTTGGCAGCGCCCGCCACTGTCATTGCTATTTGCCCCTCCCTGGTGCCCCTGGGCCACAAACTGGCGGGGGCACGGCAACGACTGAAGGAGCAGTGCTGCGCCGCGCTAGCGGAGGTGGCTTGTGCCTTCGCAGCATCGTACGGCGAATTTGTACAGCTTGTGGATGCCGTATCGTCTTTGGACGTGCTGGCGGGTTGGGCGGTGGCCACCGATCCGTCCCAGGCCCCTCCGGGTACACGATGAAATGGTTTTCAGCAGACTGACTTGTTCAAACAGGAAAAGTTATCATACTATCGCGTCTTTGAGTAGGGTATAACGTATGGACATGTTGATTGCTGTTTCTTAGCGGAGGAAGTGCCCACCGGCCAGGGACGGAGGCGTTGTAGCCCGTTAAGTAGTTGCCTGTTTCCATACATACAGCCTGCAGTCCGTGGTTGGTAACCGGATGGCAGCTTGGACACACTCATTGCTGCTTTGCGGCTTGGCGAGGGGAAACACACCGAGCTACCCGTGATTCGGGGTGGCTGGGCCATGTGTGGTGTCTGGGCATGGGTTTTCGTTTGGCTCTGGTGGCCCCAGCGCATCAGTGGCTAAGCCAGACCGGTCCCGGCACACAAGAAGTCGCTCTTGGTCACGAACGCATTTCGGTCTATCTCTACATGCCCTCCGTCATTGTCCGCTTGCCAGGCTGCACCTTCTGCCGGCCTACCTTCACCAGCGCTGCACCGCCGCTTGGCTGTGGAGCTTCGAACCCCAGACCCGGTGTGGCCGTATCCCGCAACCTGCCGGAGCTGACGCTGGAAGGTCTGTGGCATCCCCTGCTGGCTAGACGGGATCCTTTGGAGCTGTCTGCAGGCAAGTGGACGCGGTCTGCTGTATATGCACAGTGGCCGTAATAGCTTCACCTATGGTTCTTGGGGAGTGCTGAATGGAAAAATGTTTGCCCAGAGACTTATGATTTAGACAGTGCTGATAAGACCACCGTGTCACTGTGTCACGTATGCCTCATCGCATGTCTCCAAGCCAGGCTCACCCAACTATGCCCTAACAGCCACCCACCCGCTTGTGCTCCCGCAAACACCAAACACGTAGCAGCAGCAGGGGGGCTGGAGGATGACATCGTGTTGACGCCCAATGACCTGCGCCTGGGAGGTCCCGGCGGTCTGCCCAGCTCGTTGCTGCTGACGGGTGCCAACATGGGGGGGAAGAGCACGCTGCTGCGAGCCGCCGGGGTGGCGGTGCTGATGGCCCAGCTGGGCTGCTACGTGCCCGCAGCGGCCGCCAGGTTGGACCCCGTGGACCGCATCTTCACACGGATGGGTAGGTGATTGTCTGGGAGCCGCCGCTGACGTCGAGGGGCACCTTCAGGGCTGCAACGGTGGGTGTGTTTTCAGGAGAATGAGTTCGCCAAGGCATGGAGATGTGGGCGTAAACACGACAGCAGGTGGTGCGCGTGTGTAAACTTAGGGTGCCGTTGGACCTGTATGTCAGACGTCCACTCCCCGCAACATGCTCCCTTCGTGAACGTGTTATTGCATTCGGAGCTGTTCCGCTCCCCCCTTGATGGAACGGCTCGCGTCATCAACCATCTTTAACACGGAAATGTCTTGTCACCGCCAGGTGCACACGACCGCATCATGTCAGGAGAGAGTACCTTCCAGGTGGGCGTCACGGGAGGAAGGGACGAGCACACCTGGAACTGACAGTGGGGTACAGAAATAAACAGCGGTCGTTGGCTCTAGTCCCCAATGACGCGGACTAGCGCAAGCTAGCTCCCGTAAGCTTTCTGTTGTTTAATCTGGCATGGAGCTTGTGCTTACACTGGATGCCAGAGCCACGTAAGGCCATGTAATGGTGCATCAGCTGGACCCTCAGGATCTTGGGCCACTCTGCTACCTCCCTCTCCATCGGCGCAATCCTCCCCTACCTTCACGCTGTTCTCCTGCTGCCGCTCCGCTGGCGCCATGTGCCTTATTTTACTGTGTTGCGTGGTGCGCTGTTGCACTGTCTGATGTGCCATGCAGGTCGAGATGGGGGAGGCAGCCTCCGTGCTAACTGCTGCCAGCCGTGCCTCTCTGGTGGTGCTGGACGAGCTGGGCAGGGGTACTGCCACATACGACGGTCAGGCGGTAGCGGGCGCCGTGTTGGAGTACCTGACCCGCAACTTGGGCTGTAGGTGTGCGACACGGGATGGATGCAGGAAGGGGGGAGGAAAGTAGGCCGCCAGCCACATCCCAATTACCGATCCCAGGGGCACACAGGGGCGCATGTGCGTATTGGTGTGCCGTCACGCACTCTTACATGCAATTTTTGTTGCATGTTTGGGAAAGGCCCTGCCAAGTCTACAACATGATGGGGGCGTATAATGCTCTAAAGCGGCGCTTGACTGTTTGAGTCGAAGCTGTCATGCTCCACGCATGTGGGCGGCTGTACCGATTCCCCACTAATGTTGTGGTTATGTAAGCTTTTCTGGAAATCGAAAATTCAAATGCGGTGGCCAACACAGGACACTGTTCGCCACGCATTATCATGGTCTTGCAACGGAAGCTGCAGCGTCGGCTGTGGCCGGCCAGCACACAGACCTTCCCAGCGTGGCTAGCCGGCAAGGGGAGCACCCTTCGACCTCTGGTCTCGGAGGCCTTGTGACGGTGTCTCACATGGCCAGCACCGTAACGCCGGAGGGCGGCTTTGTGCCCCTTCACATGCTGCGCCTGGGCCCTGCACCAGACGGCAGCTGCGGGCTGCAGGTGGGGGCCATATGCGTGATGCCGTGGGATCATGGGAAGGCCACGAAGGCGGTGTACGGGAATGGAAATGATGGGCCCATCAAGTTGAAACGGTAGTTCCCCCTGCTGTGTCACTAAATGAGACTGAGGGCAATTAGGACTGGCCTGAATGACACATGCATGCTAATGTGTCAGCCACACGGACTATCCTGTGTTTTGTTATTTATTGTCACTACCTCTCCGTGTCGGGATCATTGGGTAATTTGCGCACCTGCTGCCTTCTCTGCTCAGCGCTGTGGCCTGTGTATGTACACCCCCATGGCTGCTGCCCCTCTTCATGCCCGAAGGTGGCCACCCTCGCTGGGCTGCCCCGCCAGTTGCTATGCCGCGCCCAAGAGATAGCAGACGCGTTTGTAATGCGGGCTGAGGGCATGGGTTCTCAAACAGTAGTCAGAGGAGGCGGGACCGTAGCCAAGCACTATGTGATCGACGTCGGTCGGGGTCAGGAGGGACATTCCGTGCAGGCCTTGGTGGTTCAGCGGGATGCCCTGCTTGCGCGCGTACGGGAATTCAGGCGGCTTAAGGCAGCATGTATGGAGGGGGGCGGCGGGACACAGGGCTGGGCGGCGCCGGACATGGACGCGTTCGGACGCTTTTGGTGGCGGATGCGGCAACAAGCACCGATTGGCCCATGAATGGGGTGCAGGGGCTCGGTGGTTATTTACCTAAGATACAAACACGTCTGGGAGACCAGAGGTGCAAGATTAATGGTGTTTCACTCTGTACAAGAGTAAGGATTCATTTGCGGCTGCTGCGCTATCCGGAAGTAGCTTTTAGATGGATACAAGCAAAAGGAAGCAAGGGTACGATACGTACTACCATTTACACGCACCGTATGGTAGATGTATTCATCAGCGCAGGACACAGCTATCCAGCATTCCTAAGTCCGTCATCACATTCAAAGACGAGAACGTCAGGGGCCAATAATCCAGCAGCGGGACTCCGTCTGTGTTCCTATAGGGGGAGCTAAAAAAGGAAGGGGACACGGGACGGAGGAAGCCGCGGTCCCAACGAATTGTATCTTTCCCCCCTGCTGCTCCAGAATATGTGCGCATGCGCTTTGTTTCCATTCATGACTGTCATGGCGGTTCATGTGCGCCAGTCATGGAAGGCAGCTGTCTCTCTCATACATGTCGGAATGGGGTGGCTTGTCCGTCAATGCAAGCCGATGCCCAAGCCATCGCACACAGCTACCCTCGACTTCTCATCTCAAAACTGTTACGTCGGAAAACCATATCATAGCAGAGTCGTGCTGTTTCGCGGTACTCAGTGGGAGGCACCAGAGTGAGCGCACACATGGCACCGTCGAGGGACATGTCGAGGCAGAGGGCGGCGCAGACGATAGGTAACATCCGAGGAAATTTCAGGCAAATGCATTGGGGCGGCTTGTTTGCATTTCTATCCAGGAACTGATTATGTAGTTATTCGTAGCCTCAAGGTACGGTCTCTGGCAGGGGGTTCAGATGGTGCGTGGGGCACTGTTTGATTGGTTTGATAATAGCCATTACACTGTTGACTGAGCTCCCGTTTACCGTGGCGGACTGTGGAACATGACCGGATGATACTGCCATCAGGTACATCATTTTAAGTGGTACAGCCGGGCGCCGTGCTTGATGAGGGTTGGCCGAGCGATCTGATCAGTTGCCGCCTTATAGAGCCCCATATACACCATGAAGTTACCTAATTTCCCCCAATATCAAAGCGAAGTGTCACCCTTGAAATATATGCGTGTACATCCATACACGCCGTCCTGATGAGGATGAAATAAACAAGCACAAGCACACATGTGCATCCACGCTTTCCATTCTGCAGTAGAAGCGCGTTTTGCCTCTCTATCCTCGGTAGATGAGCTCCTGACACATAGGGCTATCATACAAGGTCAAAGCCACCACCACTACCAGTATATATTGCGTGTTTTCCAATCGACCAACCAATAATCCACAACCTCTACAAAAAACAAACCTGCCACGCCTGCACGTGATGGCACGCATGAGGGCTGCTCCACATGAACCAATCCTTAAAGAAAACATACCACCCGAGACTATTCCATCCAAAGCCGACTGAGGCAAGGGCAGCTAGTGTGCATAGAACGTGAAAGTCGACCCAGATTCGAGCCAGAAGTAACAAATATGATACGGGAACCATCCGGGGACAAAGACATACTTGCGCAAGCAACCGGGTGACTTGAAGTATCCGCCGTAGCATCCCCACATGTCGCAAATCCCACGACTGCAAGCTCGCTGTGGTGGAGCAGCCTAAAGGATATATAAAGCTCAGCTGCGGGTTCGTATACCCACATAGAATTACCAAAGCCAAGGCTTCCAGGACTGCACGCACCCATGCCGACCCAACTACCTGCCATCCAAAGAAGCGCGTTTCCATGCACATGCGGTCAGTCGTCAACACCAGGCCGACTGACCAACTGACTCTCAGCAGCCTCTACTAGGCGAACCAGTCACCGGCCGTACTTCTTGAACATTGGTATCGTACTGCAGCAATGCAGTACGCCCACCAAAAGCTGTCATATCTATGTGACCGCCGCTGACAAAACAGGAGGCTCAAACAACATACACGCACGAGCTCCATGTGAACTTGCGATCCAGCGATGGCTGATTGCAAGCGTAGGGGCTCTTCCCCCCCATCAATCTGATCGGTACCTTTCCAAACAGGCCTGCAGGTTGACAGACAAGTAGACACAGACAGACAGACGATGCCGTTCCGGCAATGAACAGGGATGTGATGATGGACAAACAGCAGCACCTGCTAATAAGGCACCATTACTTTCGTGCAGAAGAATCTCACCCCGCCGCTTCACCTTTGCACAAACTTCCTGATGTATTTCTGCCGGAATCCTTCAAACCAAAACAATGGCAGCGGGAGGTGGCCTTCTTGCATTTTCACAATCGCAACTACAATCAGTTCTGCCCACGCCTTGCACCCTGCACCTTCTTCAACCTGTACAGCTTGCCATGGACATCAAAAAAGGGCAAAAGAGTAAATACACCGTTATTTTCTAAATCCCCGGATGCGACCTGACTGCTGCAGGTCGTTGTCGGTGCAGGCCCGGTGTCAACCAGCCGGCCGGCTTTGGGGTCCTTATGAAGTCAGAGCGGTGGTGGCCGAGACGGCAGCAATAGCTGCTGGTTGCGCTGCTTCGGCCTGAGGTGACTCTCGTCTGGCCTCCCGCCTCCCCTCTGATGTCGGTCCTGCACGTGCACCTTTGCGTCTTCGTCCGCTAGTCACGGCGGCGCAGTCTGCACCTCCTAAGACCTGTAAGCCTGACCTGTAAGCCTGAACTGCTGAATGGCGTTACAGGGCCATGATGATATTCAAAATATGCGTAGCGGCCACCTCGCAATCCCGGCCACCAGGCACAGCTCACAGGTGACATGATGCGAACACATAACCAACCCCACACGTTAGGATCGATGCCAATGTCGCTCTCGGTAGCAATACTGGGGTGAGATGTATGTTTGGCCACAAGGGGTCCCCCGACGTGGCGCGAGGTGTTACATCGTCGTATACTCGTACCACACTGGTCGTACAGTACGAGCTACCGCACGGCCCAGCGTCCATAGCGAGTCACAAATCCGCCGACCAATAGACCAGCTCGTCTCCATCGACCTGTGCACAAGAGCAAAACTTAAGGCGGTTGAAAACAACAACACAGCTACAGTGCATCGCCCGGTGCACCACGGCCCCTACCCTGCAGTGCGATGGAGATGATAATCTGCCATTAGCTGTTTGGCACAGGAGAGGACTTTGCAGAGAAGACCCGCCCGTTCCCGTTTTACCCCCATCCCCCAAACCACCATGGGGCAAGAAGCTCTCCAAGGACATCCACTTTTGTGAAAGTGACGGACATAGCCGTGACCTCGGCGGACTTCACTGTTAATGAGTTGCCGTACCAAAGGCCCCGGCGCTGGAAGAAACCGCACGGGGCGCACCTTTGTGGCGCATTTGCCCATGCGTTAGCAGCCGTACATTGCCCCGAGGTAATGCACTCCACCTGCCTGGTTGTGGCTGGACTCGCCGCCGTTGGCTGCGGGGACCTCAGCCTATTGAGGCAACATACAATCTATCTAACGTAGGCCCGCTCCCCCTCCGCGTTCACTCTCCCCTTTCCCCTCAGCTATCACTCAACCCTATGCCACCTTCGTCTCAAATCCCCTTGCTGGATCTGACCTGCAAGGACCGCCGACCACCTCCGACTCGGGGGATGCCGGAGCTGTCCCATCCCGCCGTGACCCTATCTCCGCCTCTCTCTACTGCTTCGCCGCCGCCGCCGCCGCCACCGCCATTGCCACCGCCGCCGTCGCTGCCACCATCAGCGGGCTTCTTGTTGGTCCCCCTCCGCGCCGCCCCAAACAGTCTCAGTGGGTTTACGGCCGCAAGCGTGTGCACTACAGCATTGCGGCCGCGCCAGCCCGCGGGCCGCGACTCCTGATTTTGAGGATGGTCTGTTTGAGGGTGCGGCAGTGGCAGCTGGTACGTGTACGTGTGCGGATATTCGGTTTCGTAGCTGCCATGATCTCCGGCATCATCTGGGTGATAACAGCGGCTTTGCTGGCCTACTTGGTCCGGTTGTAACGGAAACTCGGCCGCCTCGGGCCATTGGTGGTCATTGGCGGTCGGCGGATGACGGGTGCTGGGTGAATGATCCGGGTCCTCCGCCTCCAACCAAAAATCCACCGACGGTGGCACCTGGTCAATCGAGTGGCGCCCTTGGGTGCTACTGCCGCAGCCGCTGTAGCGGTAGCGCACGGGGCTGAAGCCGCCCTGACCATTGCTGCACTCGTCCACGTGGTTGTGGGAGTGCTGCAGCCGCTGCAGCTGATGATGACGGCGCCACAATGCGACCTCACCTCCGCCGGAAGACATTCCGTCGCCAGTATCACTGTCGCAAGAAACGAATGCATCATCTTGTGGCGCTGCCGCCACCAGCGCCGCTCCGCCGTTGCCAGCATCCGGCCCCGTCGCATCATCACCTGCGTCCTGGACTGCCGACAATGTGGTTGCTAACCCGGCTGCTCCGACAGCTCCGGCACCATAGGACCCTCTGCCGCGGCTGGACCCCTGCGCGCGCCCATGATTCTGTCCCGACCCCTTCGTGGCACACTCCGCCGCAACTGGAGGCCCCAGGGCTTTTGCCGCTGATTGAGCAGAAGTTGCCGGAACCAGCAATGCCGCAGCGGTTGCAGCCGCGGCTCCAACCCCAGGCGCAGTATCTGCATTCGCACAGACAACACTGGCAGCCCCACCGCTGCTGGCTGACGGCGGCGTCGAGTGGGATCCTACGCCGACGGATGATGCTGCCGTGGCTGCCGCCGATGGCTGGGAAGCAGCAGCGGTAATCCGTTGGTCGGCGCAACCTTTAGAGGTCCGTTGAGTCACCGAGGAGTTCCGGGAGAGTGATGCGTTTTGATCCCGGCTTGCCACCTGCGGGCGACATTACGAAAGACAGAACATCATAGGCGGCCCGGGAAAGAGTCAGGCGAGCACAACATGCCGGCTGGTACGGAAGAAACCAGCTCGCCAGGACACGGAAGGCAAAGTAAGACCAAATCCAACTCGCCGCAGCTCTTACCCCAAAAGCTTCACCCGACCATGCCCTTCATTGCGTGGTGCAACCCGGTGCTCCTTCCCTGACTGTTTCTCCCGTTTGGAGCTTGCGTGCATGCGTGAAGCCCCTCCCCCACCTCTAGAACGGCCATGTAGTCCTCCACGTCATCCTCTACATCAGAGAAATCGCTGGCGTCCATTCGTTTTGCCAGCTGGTGGAGGTTTTCGAAAAGGGCGGGAAATCCAGCGCGGATATTGCGTGAGAGGGGGAGCAAAGGAGGTGGAGAGAAGGGGACTGGGAGGGAAAGGAGGTTGGGGATGAAGGACGGATATAAGTAATACATTCACGGACATTCACACACCCAAGCAGCGCTGACTGCCTTGGAATTCAGGTGCTCCAATACAGTCCCACTGGTTGGATTACAGCACTCAATCCCAGGTGCCCAGGTGCTATCACACATCAACCACCTCCACCCAACACCTGCAGTCCGCCTTGCATCTTTTACTCTTTTACTCATACGCGGCTACGTCCCTCCACCTCCACCTCCCCTGGCCCCACCCTCTAACCCCACCTGCTGCAGGCTGGCCCTTCGCAGCGACTTATAGCTCGACTCTCCCCTCAGAGCCGCCAACACGCAATCCAGATCCTCGCGAGTCGACAACGGTGCCTCCCCCATCCGCCACCGAGAACCCACAGAGGGCTCCGCAGGCACAATGGCGCCCGGGCTAGAGGCACGGAAGCTGCGCCGAGTATTCCACGACGTGGCCGCCTCCCCTGCCGCAGCCATCGTCGCTGCGGCCCCCAGTGACAGCGACGGCCGGTCTGACCCCGAATCGCTCGTCCGTATGAAGCGCCAGCGCCAGGACCCACCACCACCTCCGCTTCCGGCTGCCGCCGCTGCAGCTTCCAGCTGCAACCTCAACGCACTTGCGTTAGGGTGGCGGACACCAGCTCGGGGGTGAAGGTGCTGATAGTGGGTTAGGTTGTTATGGTGGTTTAGGTGATGATGGAGGTGGTGCGGAGCGGCAGCGGCATTGGCGATCGCGTTGTCAGCCTCACTGTTGGCCAGGCGCATGGCGGTGTCGGGGTCCTCGCCCAACTGGCGGAGCAGCAGCCGAATGCGGGCGGCCCGCGGGTCGTTGTTGGGCAGCAGCTGCAGTTGAGTACCCAGAGCGATCACAGTGTTGGTCGTCCTAGAAATACGGCAGACGCGAGAGGGGGGGATATGTAAAGGGTCCAGCAAAAAGGGAAGAAAGCTACAGCACGCGCATGCACGGTAAGGGGGATGAGGAACCTCGGGGGGAAGGGTTCAGTACAAAGCCGGCAGCAGTGGGCGAGGATCAGGTGGGTGGGGAAAGATGAGATAAGCTCGCCGGTGGCCGACATGGGGGTAACAAGTCCCACCGCGCAAGGCGCTGATACGCTGTGAAGGCACGAAGGGGCATACAGACGTGAAGCTCCTCTTGGTCTACGACCAGACATGAAAAAAGAAGTCGCGAAGCTGGAATGACAGGCCAAGCCTACCCATTGGAGGGGTCCGATTCAATACAATCCGGATCCTTGGATTCCACTTCCCCCACCCACCCAACCCTTTCAGCCAACCTCCATCCCTCCCACCTGATTTCCCTCTGCGCCGGCGGGTCGTTGGCGGTGAGGTCCACCAGTGCGCTCACGACGGGCCGGCAACACGCCAAGCCGTGTGGACCCCGCAGTGTGTCCGCCAGGGCTGGTATCCCCGCAGCCATGCGGACCGCCTGAGCGGAGGCCGGCCAGCGGCACGCAACTGCGATGGCAGCGGCGACTGTCGAGGGCACCAGTGAGGCGGTGGCCCACCTGCGGCGTGTAGGGTTTGGAGCGGTGGAGGACGCAACGACTTAGATCGGAATGTGCGCTACATGTGAGAGAGGCCCAGCAAAGAGAAGGGGGAATGTGCCGTACCTTTAGTGATTGCCAACCCTGATGCTGCACGACCATGCTTGCTCGTCCCAACTTATACGCTAACCCCGAATGCTACAGGAAATGCACCAGCTAAGCTTACGTCATACGGAACAGAAAGCGCCGTACACATAGACACATACACATACACGTACCGACCTGGGATGCAGCAGCTCCACCAGCGTGTCAATGCCGTTAGCGTGCACCATATCCACCAGGGCCCCGGGGTCCCCATCGCCCAGCAGACACAACGTCGCACAACACAATACTGCACCCTCCACGTCATTACCACCGACACACACAGCCATCCACTGCGCAACGGGACAACAGAGCGACCGATTAGGCATGCAAAGAGAGGTTGTTCGCGCTGAGAAGGCGCAGCCGCAGAGCGGGAGTATGCAGCACTCGAAGCACAGGGAGACGGGAGGCGGCGTCGTAATCACTGCATCGTCCTGCCTCACATCGCGCACCGAGTCCCCAAGTTAACTCCAGTCTAGGTTACGGGTACACTGGGAGCGTCCACGAGTTCGTCGCTCCTGCTTCCTTTCATGTGCGGGACGTCCTCATTCGTCCTGCTAAGGCCCCTTGCTACACAGGGCCGCCATACGACCCAAGCACCTCCAGAGCTACCTCAACACCGAATCCCCAAACATTCCCCACACGCCGCGGCTACGTTCCCGTTGCACTGAGCAGCGCACCTTTGGCTCCATCCCCGTGGTCACGTGGAGCTCTTCTGCTAACCCCCATTTTCGGCCGCAGAACCCCCGTGACGTTTACCTCGCAGATCGCCGGCACAGCGCCCTCCTCCACCGCTACCCTCGCCAGGGCCTTATGTCCCGCCAGGTTTTGCAGCAGAAGCCCCAGCAAGTGCGCCACCTCGATGTTCCGCTCCACTCTGGTGGCTGCAGCTGAGGCGCCGCTACCGCCATCCCCGCCGCCGCCGCCGCCGCCGTTGGCTCCCAACAGAGAGCGTGCCTGTGGAGATGCCGTCGACGTCAAGTTCAAGCGGCGGCTGGCTGTCGGGCTGTAGCGGCGAAGGGATGGCGCTGCCGCCAAACCCCTCAGCGCGGCAACCACGGGTGGCAACACTCCCCCAGCCACCAAGTCCGTAGCACAGCGGACGTCAGAGGCGAGAGCACACAAGCCCTGCGCGATGGCAATCGCAGTGATGACGACGTGAAAAAGACGCGCACATTGAAGAAATACGCGCACGGTATTTTGAAGCGCACCGAGGATGTTGCTCTTGGTGGGCATATGGTTAAAACCCCCGCTGCCTCCACTCCCCTTCCCTCACAAAGGATCCCCTCGCAATCCATCACGTCCCTTCCCTTCTTCCGCGTCTAACTTGGAACCCAAGTGCATCCCTGGGCGCTCTCACCTGCAGCGCCCACCAGCCCGGTCGGTCCGCCAGCCCCATACCAAGCAGCACATGCAGCAGCACCTCGTGGGTTCGTGCGAGATACAAATCCGGGTGAGAGGGAGCGGCCATGGCAATGCGTGCAAGGCCCCGCAGGCAGGCGTCCAGTTGCCGACGCGTAAGTGGCTCCATGGGTTGCAGGGGGCAGGGGGCAGCCGCCGGGGCGCCGGGCTATGATGGGAAGGGGACAGGGGAAGGGAGGAAGATAAGGGGATTAGGGAAGGCGGAGCTACGAAAACCTGCAGCTGGAAGGCCAGAGCTGTAGTGTATCAACTAAGCCGTGTGTGGTTAAGTTAGGTAAGAAATGAGGCCAAGTGATGAGGCCAAGTGATGAGGCCAACCGCTGCGCTGTAGTATAGTATACTCTGCACCTACACTCACGGCCAGTACGAATACCGCGCGCCTGGTGCCCCGAAACGGCCCATGTGGAACCCTAAGGACAGCCTCATATCAAAATCATATCAAATTGAACCCTAAATGAAACCCGCCCAAAAATAAAGTGCGACGGGTCCCGCCCCGGGCAACTGCACATTTGATATTTCACCTGACCGCAGTGACAGCACTCGAGGGGCGCCCGTTCACAAATCCTGCAACGCACCTGGTGCTGCACTTTTCATAAGAGCTTTTACCAAAGCTGTCATCCACATATAAAACGCAATGCCGCCATGACACATACAGCCCAAACACGATACGATAGTGACCCACCATCGCCGCCAAAAGCCGCTGCAGCATCACCAGATGGCCTGCGAAGGTCAACACCCGTAGAGCCCCGGAGACCTCGCGAGCCATGTCGGCCAGGGCCTGCAAGGTGGTCAGGGCGAGCCGGGTCCAAATCAGCGGCGCCAGTGTGTGTGATCCGAACATCCCCGAACACACTACATTCGCGATGTGGCTTTTGCAGAGGGACAGGGAAGGAATCATAATCCAGAAGAAAAACATTACACATGACCTTGTTGAGATAATGGGGTGGTGGATACACGGGGCGATACAAAAGGTCACGCGGAATGCGCACCTCTGTTGCCTCGACCACCGCCATGGCGCTAGCTGGCAGCTGCGGCTGAGGGTGGCCCGAGCCGTCGTAATCCACTCCGCGCGTATCCGAAGGAATTGCGAACGCCGGCTCTGTCTGTGATGACGAGGGCAGGGCAGGCTGCTGCTGCAGCTGTGAGCTCTGATGCGGACGAACCTGCACTGCCGCCATATCAAGCAGCAGCTGAAGCATCGGAACGGGAACCTCACCACCGCTGGCCGCGCTGTTGCCGCAAGGGGTGGCGGTGGCACTCTGCGTTGCTGCTATCCTGGCGGCGGCACCAGCGGCGCCAGCAGCGGTGCTACTGCCACCGTAGCTACGGATGCATCTCACCAGGGCGAGGAGTGCCAGTTCCATTGTCTGGTGCTGCGCATTCGCGGGCTTCACCGCGGGAGCGGAACCACCTCCGGTGGCTGAGGCAAGGCTGCCGCTGTTGCGATCAGGGCTGCCGTGGCTGGCTGCCGGGAGGTCGGATGTCCAGGCTGCAAGGAGGGGACCCCCTGATAGCTCCACGAACGTCATGAGCGCCTCGGTAGCTCCCGCAGCCACAAGGCCGGGACGCAGGGTGGGATGGGCGGTCAGGGCTGCCAGGGCGTGAACGCCAGACTCCACAGCGGCGGCCCCGGCAGCTCCGTTCAGGAGGGCGATGAGTGACTGCGGTAGATCGTACGTCGCATGTGATGGGGAGGGTGTCCCCCGAACACGAGGAGCATGCCAATTGAGGGATTAGGTATTTGGAGGGAATTCGAAAGGTTGACCCCAACAGCGTTAAGGAAGGCCTTAGCAAGTTGCAGGGACGTGAATGGAATGTTTTAATCTCGGGATGCAAACCTTCACGTCTTTAGGGCCGCAGTAGCTTCTATTGGTTTGTTTTTCCATTTTGACACCCGAATGTGAGCTGCCGTGCTGGCGTTGACCTGGACGTTGGAGTGCAGGGCCGTTACATAACACTCCGTCACCGAAGATACCAAAACATCCCGAACCCTACCTCGATGCCCATAGGGCCCTGCACTCGAAGCATCTCCCGTCCAGCTGCCTGCGGGTCCTCGGGATTATGGCGCTCATGAAGCGATTGAACTATAAAACAATACAAAGGTAATGAGGTTTCCGACTAGGACGCCTTCCACCATTATGCAGGAGACCTATTAATAGACCTAAAATCTGAAATCATAATGTACGAGGGTGCCATAGGAAGGCTTTTAAGAAAAATCAAGACATGCAAGGTCACGCTTCACAGTTACAATGCGAAACGATCACCACGCTTATTGAAGTGTACATGTCATATTGCCCGGCCTATACGGGGGCTGGCACCGTTTGGCCTTGGCATCAGACTCATACATTGCTGACGTGGCATGGCTTCAAAATGCGACACGGCCTCCCTGGCGCCAAGGCTAGCCCTGGTGCCCAGGTGCATTACGATTCCACATGTCCACCCATGCGGCCGTGATTCATATCCATCAATAGGACAGAAGATAGGCGTCGCAGTAAGCACGAGGAGACCCCCTCACCTCCAATGACCCCAGTCGTGCAAGGCATTGCGCCGCGTCCGCCGCAAGCTGCTGCTGCTGCTGTGCTTGTCGTTCTTGGCGGTGAATATGATGCTGCTGGAAGCCGGCCGACAGGCAGGCCAGTAAAGGCTGCACCGCCCCCGTCGCCAGCAACTGCCCCCGTACCTCCTGTTGTTGGGGAATCACCAGACTCAGGTTTCAGGACTCTGTTTGGACATTACAGCCTTTAAGGACTTGTCTTTAGGCGGGCTACACCTGGGCAAAATGTGGACAAGGGTTTGCTCAAGCCACCCGAATCATGAGAAAGCAGTAACCGCAGTAGCAAACATAATTCCTGCTTGTGCGTGATCAAGGCCCCTACCCGCTTTCCGTCCCCCAGCTAACTCACGCCGCACTTCGACAGGTAGGACAGAGCCCGAGCAGCATGTGCCGCCAGCGGGTTGGCCGGATGGGCGGGTGGGACTGCGACTACATCGAAGCTGTCCGACGAAGCTGGCACTGGCACCGATGGCGTTAGCATCCTGACTAAGCATGCAAGCAGCGCTCCATTTCTGCAACAATCAGCTTAGCATTAGGTTTAACGTGTATCTCCGGATTGGGAGCCGGGGAAGCCTACACATGAGGTTGTTGGACGTGAGAAGGAGTCAGGCCCACAGCGAGACTGGCCTGCGCCTGTCGGAACAGGTGCGGGCCCAGAGGACATTGAATCAACCCAGCCCGTTTAACAAGACTTCATCACAATTTCTACCGTGACTACCACCAGCACCACCGCTACCAGCCGTGATAGCTGTGAAACACTACAGCACCGATAGCCTTTCTCTAGGGTACTGTACTCGCCTTCGCATAGCCACATGGCTGATAACCTCCGTGCAATGCTGATCGTGACCCACACATGCCAGCATCGCAGCCAATTGCTGGGTGCAATACCGCAGCACTTCCGGTGACTGTATGGCGTCATCTGGTAATAGGCACGGGGTTACTGCACGCGGAGAAAGGATCAAACAAGGGGGCATTTACGCTGTCTGCGTGACACCATGTGAGCTACGCCATGTGCGTGTAGACCTGAGCCGTATTTACCTTTAACCCCGAAGGCATGTGCACCACAGAGGTACATTTATTTATCTTTAATTCTCATTTCATTACATCTTAACTTCTTATGTGTCCACTTAGGCGTATTGCATAGCTACACAGGGTTTTAAAAATCTTCCCTAGTATCAGTTACAGCAGTGGAAACCGAGTTGCACCTGCTCTGCTGTCCTTCCCCTTTCCTTTCCCCCTCCCACCATTCCGTTCCAAACTGTATCCAATCACAAAAACTACTCCCGCGCGTTGGCCGCCCATGCGCTCCCCCACCTGCCATCCCGTCACGGCCGTGGCAATTTAGGAACTGACTAATTTTCTGCGGATTGTGCATTTCTAGTTGTTGGTGCTGGTGCTGCCGCAGCAGCTGTTGCTGGGTGTACTGCTGCTGGTGCTTAGTCATGTCTGCTGCACGCTGCTGGAGGAAGGTGGCCTCCCCTGCATCGACGCACTGAGAAAACAGCTCGGCTGTCGCATGCAACTGGAGATCCACGCGACCGCCTGTCGTTGCATCAGCATCAACAGTAGTAACAGTGAAAGTAGTGACAGCGCCTAAACACCCAGCAAACCAGCAGCGCAGCTCGGCATAGGAATTGGGATGGACGCCAAAGCTATGCGTCAAGCCAGATTTAGGCCGATGCGAGCGCAGTTGGAAACATAGTTGTGGACTTTAGGACTACGGTGCCATACCTAGCAGTAGCAAACACCAGCACAGTGGTCGACGGCGCCGTTGCAGGCAGTCCGCGACTCTTCCGACATCTGCGCATGGCCCTGGTAAAAGCTGCTGTAGCCGCTGGGCGAATCGTGGTGCGTTTCTGGCCGCCCAGCCTCGACGAGCTTCTTCGTCAACTTGCAAGCAGCTGTGCACGATAAGTACCAAATCGCTCTCTAGAGACTTCATCGCTTCCTAATCCTAAGCGGAGTAGTTTATGGCATGGCTTTTTACTACCAACTCCGAGCTTTGAGGTGCCAGCAGTTACTGAAAAACTAACATACTTTCAATTAATACCAGCTTCATAAAATAGAACTTCATTTGGTTTAGTATTGGCTGCATTTCTAAGTTATACGATAGCCAGACATAAGCCCAGCCCCTGTCCAGAGACTGTATACAGAACTTAAAACTTGCCAAAGAAGGATTAAATGTAATACCATAAGAACAACTAGAATAGACAAGAAGTGGGTTAGCGGACATCGTCAACCGCTTCGGATTTTTCGGGCCGTACCGAATTCCCAAAACAGATGTTCGGTATCCGAGCTAGGCCCGCTCACAGAAATTGAAGTATCCGATTACTAAAGAGTCCGTGAGACCCGAAGGGCCCCATACTCGGTCGGCTTTGACATCCAGGCGTCACAGATGAATATGATATGAGAAAAACTCTGTTGTGTGAAATACGACGAAAGTGGTTATAGCTAGGAAGGGTAAGTTTTAACTTTCAAGACTGCCTCGCGCATAATAATGAAAAAACCATCCCCTTTACTTATTAAGAAGGCGTCAATGCTTTCCTTACGATTGATTGATCGCCCCGCATCCCCATCCCAGCGGCTGCGGGCTTCCGTTATGGTTTCCAGCACCGCGTAAATGCAGTCGCTGTTTCCTTGGAACGGTACTGAAGCATTGATGCACCGCCGCTCCTTCCGACGGCAATCGCCAGCCAGTCCGCGTCGTCATCGTCAACATGGTCAAAGCATTTGTAATGCTGAGAGGTGTATTAACGGTTGCACAGATCTCACCGTCTTGGCTAAATTAAGCGTTAATCAAGCTGGAAAACTTGTGATATGGTCAGGCAAGTGTACTTTGGGTGGATGGGAGGACAGTCGTTGGGAGAAGACGGGACAGGACGGGATATATTGAGTCACTGATTGATGTTATAATCGGCTTTCCCGGCCACCGGCTGCCGCACAGGTGCACTTGTGGATGGTTTGTATCTATTGGTACGACCTCAACATGGTGTTAGTGCGCATCGGCTGCTGCGGCGCCATGGCTTCAACGGTTGGTTGCACCGCGTCAAGCTGGAGCAAGTTCGGCGGCCAGGGTTCCTGGACAAACTGCTCTTGTGGTGATTCGATATTGGGTTCACAGCACTGCAGCTCAGGAACATTCGAGCGGTGGCGGGTGCGTGCATATATGGCATATATGTGTGGGTTGGGGAGGTGGTGGGGAGGTGATCATCATCATCATCATCATCATCATCATCATCATCATCATCATCATCATCATCATCATCATCATCATATGCTTGACTGGCCGCCGCATGCGTGGAGGATTTACCTGTAAGGAATTTTGTGCCTTTAAAGAGTGTACCACCACCTCCCCAAACCACACATATATGCCCAGAACAGCGTTGTACTGTTGCTGAATCTGCAATAACCGTACACATGCACCACGACTCGGTTAAAGATAAAACCCAAGAAACCGGCTTCGTGGCGTTGCAAACATGCGGATATTGCATAACCCGTCTAAAGGGTGCAGTAAACACCAAAGAGAACGGCTTTCATGTGCAGCAGGCGTTGTTGGCCATCGCTGCAATGTTCCACACTATCGTCGGGCACTGGGGATGAGCTTTATCCCCAAATCTGCAGAATTTATGTATGCCACTGCAGCCTTGTCCGACTTAACATGCAGGTGCATGGTCCTACATTCAGGCACGTAATGCGGCCTGAAATTAGCGCCGTTTTGTGTTTCCCTCCCTGGCCTCCCCTTACGCTGTACCTGCGCCGCAAGGCCTCCGCATTGCGAAGATGGGCGGCCACCACAGCTGCCTTCTCCGGGTTAAATCGCACCATGGCGTCGGAGCGCCTGTGCGCATCCGTGCAAACCTGAGGGCCGTTCGGGAAAATTAACGAACTTCATACCACTGGCTGTTACCTCGCGTGTCGCAGATTCAAAAACGAAAACCCCGAGCATACCCCTACCTGCGCGGCGGCAGCTACCATCTCCTCCGCCAAACGCATCGTATCCGCCACCAGCTTCTCCGCTTCCTCTGACTGACGCCTGAAAAAGGGAAGCAGAGAAAACTTAAGATGCAAAGGGCATCCCGTCCTAAGCTCACAGAGCAAGAGGTATCGGCAAAGGTATCCGCAATATTCCTCATTTTGGTTCGCGAAGTGCAAGGCGAGGACCAATAATCCTCTGAGACGCCTCGTTCTGCTGCTGCTGCTGCATTACCGTTACCACTAATGCACATCGAATGCGGCATCATTTATTGCTTGATGCCTACGTACGGTGCTGTGCATCAGTTGCATTTTTTCACCCAGAATGAAGTGTAGCACAGGCTGCGGATTGGCAACTGGGCAGTGCTGGTCACATGCTGTAGGTCGTAACCATGTGGATGTTGCCTTAACCCTGTGCCGCAGTGGCCCCACGTCCTCTCCCAGGAAACTGGGTACGCGGTTGTACTTGCCAAGAGACAACAGCCAATCCGACATCCAACATCCATCCAATCTCGGTCAATCCTACAGGGTAGGCAGGGCCCCCTGCCCTCGCTATCCACACCACATGCCCAACACCCTCCTGGTCCGTTTTGGACGTCGGCAACGTGATCGCGAGTGCACTACAAGCAGATCGTGCCGTACAGACGACCTGAGCGATGTCGTTGAACCTCAGAAAGCCGGCAAACATGGCTGAGATGACCCCAACCATCATCAGGTCGGGCAGGCTTCTGGGCAAGCAAAACATTCAGCCAGTGAGCGCACATGTTCAGGCTGCATGCTTTCCCGGTGCAGCATCTGTCCCCGCAAAGTGTCTTTGCTAAGGTCACGGACAAGCATGCAAGCAGGATGGTCTGTGGAGGAAGCGTTCCCTGCATTGTAAAAGTGGCAGGCCCGTGGCTGCGCTAGTGACAGTAACCCGCCCGGGACCCACCGCCTCCATTTAAGTAGATTGGAAAAACATACGTACATATGTAGGGTACGTCGCCGCTACTTCTGGCCTGACATTGTAGATGTCCTCCGCCTGGATCTGGAGTAGGGCCGCCCACTCTGAGAATTCTATCCACGGCTCCTTGTAGGGTACTGCGTTAGTGTGCTTCACGCACGTGCACCAGGCCACTTGGGTGGCCAGGCCCAAAGCGAGGCCCTGCAGTAGTATAAGGGCCTTGGTGTTCGTCGCACCAGCGTCCAGTTCGCAGCTAGTTTTGTCCTCTTACAGCAAGCCCGGGGGGAATAGGACTTAATCGAGTATATTTGTACACCGTATGATGATTATATAGTGTGTTGAACTGGTCTATTCTCTGCACTTAAGATATCCTAGGCGCTGAGGTCGCGCAGTGTGCAAATCTCAACCTCTAGGAGCTCCCCCTTCCACATGCCCAAGATTCATGCCTACTTGCCGCTGGGGTCAGGGGTATGCATACCACCGACCCATGGATCTGAAAGCTGCTGGCACGTGTCAGAATTGGAGCACTCTTGGCCAAAAAAGGCACCTTACTGCTCTCCAGATAACAAATGTAACCGAAAACAACTAAAACAAAAGCTGAAGTTTCCGCATTATGTCACACAGGGCACGCAGGGACGGTTGGACCTCGCGGCCCTTGGGGTGGGTGGTGCACAGCCTGTGGGAGATGCTTAATGTATGTCAGAATATGTGTCGACCGTTGTTGTCAGCCAGTAGGAACGAGAAGATTGGATATGTGCCGAATTCAAGTGAACTCTCGGATGCGTGCGTGTGGCAGCGAATATTTTTCACTCACTGGCGGACGGATTTAAGCCAGGTAGTGGTAGACAGACGTTTTTTTATACACGTAACTGGCGGCCAGGTTCGCAGCCCGTAGCAATTGCTCACCATCGCCGGCGTTCGGGGAATGTGCATACCAAAATCGTCTGGGTTTTCCTCGAGCAGCGCCTTGGTTATACTCTACAAGCTTTGGGGCCTGAAGAAGGAAAGCAGTTGGTGCCGTCGGAATCATATAATCTATCGTCATTTTGTTGGCGTTTGACTTTTGAGGTTTTTGACTATTGAGCTTTTGACTCAAAAAGTGTGTAACCGACAGGGGGTTCGCACGGATGCGCTCATCATGTGACTGCGTAAATCACATATGCTACACGTTTGTGAGTGAATCCCACATATCTTGCTATAGCGCGAACCCTGACTGACGACGTAAAGACAACGCGTCTACACGCGATCTATTTCCACACGCCACATGCCCACACGCGAGTGGCCCCTGGAGTTCCGTAAAACCTTTGAGAGGACACATATATTCTTGTGTTGTGTATTTGAGTGCAACTAGGACCACGCGAGGAAAAAAGAGGATCTAACCCTAGCTGGCCAAGCTCACACGGCGATCCCGTAAGATGCGATGCGATATGCCGTACAGTGGTGCGCACCATTCCCACTGCAAGGTATGTCACCCAGGACGGTACGATACTACTACTCAATCCGGTAATGAACCGTTCGGCGATGACGCACTATTAGAAGGAGGGGCCTAGGGAATGTCACCCTTAGGATCGAAAGATGACCGTAGCTTGTGTTGCACATTGGCGGGTGGCACCCAGCCGACACCGGCCGCTACTGCAAGCCGCTGCAAGCAGAGCACGGGCAGGTCGTCTTTTCCTTGAGGAGCGCCTTGATGCCTTGGCTGCTCTGCTGCAGCTGATTCTGCTGCGCCAATAATCGTAGTCGTAGCATTGCATGCTTGTGCGAGGTTGGAAATGGGCATAGCAAGAGAGTTAATTGCGCCTTATGTGGAGCCTTGCTGCTGACTTGGAGTTATCCTAATGAGGCTCGTGCGACTGCAACGTGCCGTGTACTGACATCTGGGTAGGTCGTCAGCGGGCGGCTTGTCACACATGCAGCTAACGTCCTGGAAGTCTCAGCTATCAATTCGTTTATATATTAGAGCTTTCATTCGCACTAGGTAGCACCAGCATGTGTAATTGCAACCTAACCTGTCTATTACTAAATGGGTGTCACGTCTGCAAGCGACTCACCGTCATGTATGTCATAAGTAAGCAAGTATGATGAAATGAAGCCGAAAATGAATAAGAAAATGAAGCCGAAAAAATGTAAAAATGTAAAAAAATGTATTCGGGTTCAGGATGAATCGTACGACATTTAGCTTAGTCAACCTGTTCTCGATTCCAGCATGTCATGAAGATAAGTCCGATGTTACAGGTTTTCTTTATCTGTTACATTCACCAGTAGTTGGAGACATTTGTGACCCTTCTTGGGCGTTTCAGATTGCTTCATGAAATCGCAACGTCCAAGAAGCTTTTGACATGAACGGGGGAATTTTCGCAAGGAGGAGTGAATTTTTTATTTGACATACATATTATGAGCAGAAAGCGTGGCTCGCGTCGCTCGCGGAGTGACCTCAGTCCTCACGCCCAGCGGGGCCTTTAAGCTCCACTACTAATCTTCTCTTCGTAAGAGTGATGAGGTTTGATCCAGGGGTTTTGCAGTTATTGGTTCACTATTATTTGCTCGGCCCTGCTCTGCCAACCTTGTTCTCTGCGACGTGCCGCCGGAAGTTCAGTTTGTCGCTTCTGCTTTGTTATTTCTCACTTTATTTATTGCGCCAAGATATTGCGCCAGAATATTGCGCACACATATCTCGAGGAACACAAACACTAAGTTGCACTAGCTGCCTCCGTTCCTCATTCATCCCTTTGCTGCAGAGCGCCAGTCATGATTCGGGGACGACAGCGCCAGCTTCGAGGGGGCCTACCGGACGTCTTAAGCTCCTGTTGTGTATTGTGGGTTCTGTTATTTTGACGGTCTGTAGTGCGATTACCCGTCAGATATCTTGCGGTTAAGTAGTGGAGGCAGTGGAGGCAGGGCCTTGTGGTAATCGACCATGAGACCTTGGACCACTTATTAGGCAACCTCGCAATCCGTGGGCATAGTTCGCTTTCTTACAAAGTATTATAGAATCAACACCATCAACGCGGTTACTGTTACTGTTAACCTGTGGGCAGTATTCTTTAACATCACCCTATGGCCAGGCAGGCGCTTACACTGGTAGTACTGATATATTTTATCCATCGCATCTTTTGTCTGCCACGTTCTGTTCTCCAGGATATCTGTGGCAGCTCATCCGCTGGTCATGGACAGCTTTGGTCAGGCAGGGTCTTGTGGTAAGCTTGGCCCTAGTGTGGACCCTGATTCTCGCCTTGATTAATGATAGGGCTCTGGTTTCCACTTGGCCAGCAGATGACGGTTAACAGAGCCGAGAATATAGAATATACTGCTTACTCAAAGTTTCATTTCATGAGCACAACATGGCCCCCGATCCCGCACATGCACTTGAACGTGCATCTTCATTATCCAAAGCATGACCTGTAATAATGCCCTTAGAGCCATTCAGATCTGTCCTGCAATCCCCTTACTCTCCGAGTGGCCACTGCCCTTACCTTATGGACATCTTCTATAGCTTCGACCCACCCGTTATCAACAACACGCTGGCGGTCCTGGCGGCGGGTGTGGACACGCCACTCGCCGCCTCCCCTCGCCGCCTCCCCTCGCTGCCTCCCCGCGCTGCATCCCCGCGCTCCATCCCTTAGCCGCCTCCACTCATCTGTGGCAACAGCGGCTGCGGCCATGGCGACAGCGGGGGCGGCGGCTGTGACTATAGCGGCGGTTGTGGCGGCTGCGGCCGCGGCCATGGCAGGGGTTGGGGTGGCGGCGGAAAAAGTGGCTGCGGCGGCTGTGGCGGTGGTGGTGGCGGTGGAGGTTTAGGTGGTGCCTGCGATTCTCCGAGCTGGCCACTACCGTGCCGATATGGCTTGGCCAGGAACTGGTAGGGACCGGCCCCCATCAGCTGATCTACCTAGGGCTTTGGCGGCGTCCTGGCGCTGCAGCTGGCCTGGGACTGGTAGAGGCCCAGTATGCCTTTTCGCGGAGGCCATGTAGGCGCAGAAGTCCTCTGCTGATGTCAAGGGGGTCTTGCCCACCTTTGACCCTCGGTGCTATGCATCCATTGAGAGGTGTGTTACCCCGTCTGTATCCCCTCTCAACCAGGTCAACTTTAGTGTGCGGCTGTGAAGCAGTGCGCCCATTTCTAATTTTTAGCTTTGTTTTGCTCTTTCTCACCCTAGAGTTCATACCCGGCGTCCCCCAATATCCCTCAAACCTACGTCCTGATCACCTGCCTGCCTGTCTATGCTGCCTTCGAGACTGTCTCCCTCACGTCCCACACCCGCTTGCATAGCCCCATGCGCCTCAACCGGGTAGTGTTTGTGAACCTGGCCACATCTTACCTCAATCTAATCTTGCGTGCATCACGACTTCCCTGGAGCGCGGAGCTGAAACAGTGACCTTCCATGCAGGCACGCCTTCATTGCTCCGCTGGGCTCATAGCGGCACCATCGCCGGAAGCTGTTGCCGGCGCCTCAACAAGGTCTCCACCTAATTTCCTGCATTCTGTCTCCTGCGATGACCTTGATCTTGATATTTCCCTTATGAGTATACCTAACGCATTTTATATAAAATTATGATCGTTGCATTGTGGAAACCTGCCTGAAATAACTGTTGGCCTACTCCAGAGCACATGAGCTTGCGCGCTAAAAGCGGAAGCTTTTCTGATCGTAGCAGTCCAATTGTAATACAGGCATATGAAATTCATCAAGGACCGCTGGTACCTGGGGCACGGGGCCTGGCTCCTCCCGTCGCGTTGGGCATTGTGCTTTCCGGGCCATGCAGAAGTCCCTGCTGAACTTGCTGATGAAAACGTGCCTCCGTGAGCTGGGTTCGAAACGCACGGTGGGGAAGGGACGTTTAAGAGTGACGGGGACCGTTGCGTCTTCAGCGCACCTGTACGCTTCAGGTTCCAAGGCAGGAAGGCGGATGCAGCGTTATTGTTTCATGCTGCCCTGCCATCCGACAAGCTTATGCAGTACCCACGCCCAACCCCCTTTTCGGTCGTGCCATCTTCACCCGCGCCAGGCCCGATGGACCCACCCTAATAACCAGCAACAGGCCCCACCAACCGCGGTTATGCTGCACGGCATTCTGGGAAACCGGAAAAATATGGCCAGCTTCGCAAAAATGCTCGTGGTGGTGAGGAATACAATGCTTGTGGAATGATACAAAGCGGTTATGATAGGAAAGCACATGAGTTGGAGGAAGCCAAAGTGGCTCTGCATAGTGCAGTGGGAACGTAGCTGTGGGCCGGAGAGCGACCCCCTGAGGGTGAAAGCTGGCAAGGCTGCGAGATAAGGAAGATGTGTGCATACCTGGCAAGTGGATCGGCTCAACATATGCAATGGTCACATTAGCCTAAGGGTGTATTTAGACAGCGTAGCGGACGTTGGGTCCCGCGACCTACATTGCCTATACATAGCTTCCAACCGCACGAGGGTGTGTGCATGTTATGTGTTGACCTGCCGATTGGCGTCAACCTGAAAGTTGGACAGCTCTGCACTCTGTCTTCGCTGATCTGCAATATTCTTAGCCTTGAAGCAGGTCTCCGTTCCCTTCCCGCTCAGCTACTTCGGCTCGTCTCCCATTCCACTGTGCAGCATAGCTTTTGGCATATCACATCCGTTACCGTCCTAAGTGCGTTCTAACCAGGCCGACCGGCTTCCAGTCCGCTGTTCTTTTCTCTTCCTCCTGGTCGCTCGTTCGCCGACCTGCTCTCTTTTTCCACCCGACCTTCGCGACGTTTTCGCAGGGTTTCCCCAGCTGGCAGGTTCTTTTGGTGGACCTGAGGTGCCATGGCGAGTCCGCTTCATTACCTACCCGCCCCGACGGCCCCCACGGTGTGGCACAGGCTGGCAGTGACGTGCTGGCGTTGCTACAGCGGCTTCGGTTGTTCCCTCGGGTCCTGATCGGTCACTCGTTCGGGGGCAAGGTGGTCATGAGCATGGTGCAGCAGTTTCCCAAGCGCCTGCCCAGGACGTGCAGGTGGGTTCGCACGGACGGGACGTCAATAAAAATATAAACAAACAAAGCAGACCACTAAGATTTGTATTGTACCAGGACGGATAGTCGAATGGGCGCTGCGTCTTACGTGCATCTCATGCAAGCTTTGTGTCGCGCTGGTGATTCTATTGCTCCAGGAAGGTCGTTGAATGGGTCCTCCCTCCCTGCAGGTATGGGTGCTGGACTCGCTGCCGGGTCAGGTGCGCACTGGCGGCGGCACCGAGTGCGGCGATCAACTTTTTTGCGCTCGATCCCCATGCCAGTGGCTAATCGCAGTGACGTGATCGACATGGTGGTTCGAGCAGGTGCGTCCCCGTGCATTAAGCACTGGCAGGATTGGGTGCCGATCTCTTTCTGGAGGCACAGTTTGGCCGCAGCAACAGCCAAACAGAGCGGCATGGTGAGCGGCGGTCCAGCGGTCTGGCGGTCCAGCGGCATGGTGAGCTGAAATAGGTTGGGGGTTTCGCGCGAGGCCGCATCAATGTGGATTCAGGGTTGATAGGGTCAGCTTTCTGCAAGCATGCGCCCCTTCCGCTTCAGCAATACTACTGTTACTGTTTCCACGTAAAATCTTCTGCCCCGCCTGTGCCCATTTCATGGAGTCCGGGGCCTAAATCCTTATAGCTTAACTGTTTTCTTAGCATACATTCACATGCGAGGCCCCATACCCGCGTTCCACAGGCTTTTCTATCAATGTTGCTCGCTGGATAGTAACCAACCTGCGCGGAGTGGGACAGCCTACGGCAGTGGCCCGCTGACGTGGACTTTCGACCTGGACGGCATCGCGGAGCTTTACAAGTGCGTTTGTGTCATCATGGGCGCCACCGCGCGTTTGGGATTTAAATTGTAAAATGACCGGAGCAACGCGGTGGGCCATTTTCCCATGCAGGATTAACTCGCAGGATTGAAGGGGTTGTGGGTTTCCTTATTGCTTGGCGCTGGGTGAGAAGTACTACTTCGTCTGACCGCCAATTTTGGCCTTATGCCCTCTCCACTATACTTCCATTTGCTGCAATAGCACCTCGGGTGCGGTGAGCTACCACCGTAGACCATGTGCATCCGCTGCGCTGCAGCTCGAAGCCTATGGCTGCCCACGACCCGCGGGTCTGCTCTGCTCCAAAGGGCACTAGGCGCTGCCACTCTCCTCGTCTCAGCCTTCATGTTGCTATGGAGCGCTTCGCGGATGCGCACCGTTCATGATGGATTCCGATCCTCTGACCTGCCCCTCGCTGGCTTTGACGACCGCTGGCCTTCCGTGTCAAGAATGACCACATCGGCCCCCAGCAAACAAGGGATCCCTGCACCACCCCTAAAGGAACGCCGCCACCCACGTGTGACGCCCTTGCAGCTCGTCCATGGCCACCAGCAAGTTTTAACAAACAACGCCAACGCAGTGTTAAAGGCAGGGTCAGGAGCAGCCCCGTCAGTGATTGCGGACCAGCAGCTACAGCCACATTTGGAAGCGTAACAGCGGGCCAACACGGACATCGACGATGTACAGCGGGGGCCCATCTTCCCTACAGCAGGGACTGCTGCTCCGACAGCCACTTTCAGCAATTCAGCCAGGGCCCCAGTAGGGGTAGTATCTGCAGCCGTGGATGCCAATACGAAAGGGAATTACCAGCCAAGGCCAGCGGTTCCCCGCGTGGCGCTGCTTTTCCTCGTGCAGGGTGATGGCCTGTTGGCCAATGAGGCACTCTGGTTTGCTTTTCTGGCCGGAGCCAATGACCTGGAGCTCCGTCAGCCGCCGCCAGCGGCCGCCGTACACGCGGCCACGACCGTTGACCTGCAGGCTCTGGTTGGGGGTCCGTTGAAGCCTCTGCTTCGGCAGCACGATGAGATGGCATACCAGGTGACTCTGTTGGAGGATGCGGCTCCCCGTGATGACAAAGCACAGTCCTACGTAGCGCGCGGTGTAGGACGCGCTCGCTGCAGCGCTATAGTGCCGCGGGTTCCGGCATACCTGCACGTACGGTATCGCTGAAACACTGGCAGTCGCTTTTTCTTCTCTCCATTTCCTTGAGATTGCTGGGAGAGAAGAAGAAGGGACTGGGGGATTACTGGGACATTGCTGCTGCTGCTGCTGTGGAGCTGGCTCCGTGGTTGCGACGCTTCCAGCCCGGCGTGTGCTGCGACATTAGCCAAGCCCCCTCGTGGCGGGTGGCCCAATTGTTGAAGTTGTATATTCCTGCTGCAACTTTGTTACAAGCGCCAGTGCAGCGGGCTCCCACCTGGCAGAGCCTGGACCCAACACGGACACACACATATCCTGCCACTCACATAACCTCCTTTCCCCACAGAGGATTATATCCGGAGACGCCATCCCTCGCCGCTCATTTTACTAGTGGTAATGTAATATATTGCGCATATTTTGACATTCGAACTTGTAGATCAGTCACTGCGCACCTGATTCCTAAAACGTTTCGGTTGTCGAAAACGACGCGAGTTGCGGCTGTCAATTGCCAAAAAGGTGCAGAGCTGCAGAACAGGCTCCTTCAATCAATAGGTTAAGCATAAAATTTCGATTATTAAGAATGTCACTAGTGGGTTGGCGAATTGGTAGCCTTTATGGCATTATTTTGGGCTTGCGTTAGGAAGCCGAGTTAGTGGGCCGTAAGGTGGTGAGGTAGTTGTAAAGATGTCTCACCTCAGCCTGTGCCCTTAGGAATGTATTTAATCGCGTGCATGGGCTTTCATATTTATCTTGTTGTTTAGCACGCGCCCGCCCTCCTGTCCCCAGTTACGTGACCAGTGGTGTTGCTGGTTTCCTCTGGTTTCTTTCTTCGGTTCCTTAAGCCTTGGGTCCTGGTTCCAATCCTGATTTAGCACAGCACATAACGGTAATCTTTTTGTCAGTGAGCCATAATCAAATCGCCTGAGAACGGATGGTGTCCCCTATTTCCACTATTAGGAATATGCAGTAACAGAGGAAACTCTGGAGGAAGGGCTTAAGACAACAAACGAATAAGCAATTTTTCGGAACCATTATAATGTACCCATCAATCCAGGAGCAATAGCTTATCAGCGCAGATTAAGTGTCGGCTGGTATCTAATAATGCGAGCTTGAGTAATGACTTCGGAGCATGTTAACAGGGTTGCACGTTGCTTGGCTTTACATGAAACACAAAACTGGAAATTTTCAAAGTTCTCCCATCTCTCATCTAGGATGAAGGATGATCAACCGATTTCCGTTGATGACATTCTTTGCTCACATCTTGGCTGGCGCGGCTTTGGACCTGCCCAAGCTTTGGCCATGCTCATTGGAGGTTTCGTATATATGACCTCATCTCTCTTAATGTTCCAAATGACATTCACCTACGCTGACCCGCTGGCCATGTCCGGGCCGCCACCGTGGCATTGCACCAATCCCACTGATTCGGCGTGTGTTTCCCTGTTGGACCAGCAACTCATTGGCCATGGCAACCAGCCATCCATCGGTTGGGAGGCCGCTGCACCCGGCAGCACGACGGCGGGCCGCCTCGACAGTACGGTCTATCCATACCCCACCAAAGGTACCTTCGAACAGCATATGCCGCATAGCTTCTGTGATCTGGAGCCATCTCAATACGTGTGGAACGACCCATGGCTGTCCCTCAACAGCGAGTACAACCTGGTGTGCGACCAGGCGTGGAAGGTACGTGACCCGTGCCCAAGGGCCGCGTCAGGGCTGCTGCGGTAGGGATATTGCCGTCGCAGGCTGCTGCTGCTGCCGCTCATCCCCGCTGTTAATGTCGAGGTTGCTGGTTCTGCCTGCTGCCTCAAGGCGAGCCTGCTGGACACACTCTTCTTCGCGGGCTTCATGTTGGGCAATGGGGTCTTCGGCAGTGTGGCCGACCGCCACGGTCGGCGTGCCACATTGGCGGTCTGCGCTGCCGCAACAGCGATTGTTACGGCATTATCGGCATCGCCACTGCTCCCGCCGGGCCCCGGCGCCCGGGCAGCGGCCGCCGCGGGGGCCACCGGTGCTGGTGCCTCTCGTTCTGGAGGCGGCGGCAGCGGCGGCGGCGGTGGCTACTGGCTGCATCTGGTTCTTCGCTGCATGTCAGGGACGCTATGTGCGGGTCAGGCTCTTGGGGGATACGTATTGGCGACTGAAATGGTGGGCCCGACATGGCGTGGAGCGGCAGGTGGGGCGTAACGATGGCATTGCAGGATGGTATTTGGGGCATGGGAGAAAACACGTAAGGGTACAGAAGCAAAAAGAATCGGACTTAGCCAAGGTGAGGACGCGATCCAACACTACAGGCCGGTGCAATCCAATGCCAACGGTGCCATCTGCAGCTGGGCGGTGTTAAACAGTCCCTGCGCGTAACCAACGATTGGGACGCAGGTCACAAATAACGGTTTCTAGGCACTATGGAACGTTGAGGAAGCAGCCACCTTATCCTGGCGTAAACACGAATGGCGAGTGGTCAGCAGGTTGCGAGGGACATGTGGAGGTGAGCATCCCTCCTCACAATGTCGAGGTATCAATGCAGGCGAGCGCACACTGGGCCGTCACTTGCATATCAACGACATCAAACCGTCGGAGTACCTGCGAACTCAGCTATCTGCGAGGGATAAGGGCTGACTTATCCTAATCGACCAACATACAACATGAACTTGTCGTGGGCTGTTTTGCGGTCAGGGCTTCAGTCCGCCGCGGGTTCACCGGCGTCTTCGATCGCTTTCATGCCTGTCTTTCCCCATCCTGTTATGTTTCCCTATCAGTGATAGCCACCACTTCATCAGACACGACCATGATTAAATGCATCGTCTTTATAGCGCTAAATGATTCTACGTGCGATAGAGGTAATCAATCTTCGCGCCCCAGGGTTGCTGACGCAGTCGTTCTTCATCTTTGGGGAGTTCCTGCTGGTGGCGCTGTCGTTAGCGTTTCCTTCCTGGAGGAGACTCACGCTGTCGGTAGCGGCGTTCTGCTCCAGCGCGCTGCTCCTGGTGCCCTTGGTGCCGGAGTCGCCCAGATGGCTGCTGCTACATGGCAAGCCGGACAAGGTAAGAGTAGTCTAAGACCGGACGAAAATGGCAATTCGTGGCTACTGCTTCCGTTATCACACGGGTGCTGTACGTTTCACTAAGGTGGAACTTAAGCTTTTGGATTTCTCACAATAGCGTTCAATTAGCTCCCTTGGCGCGACTGCATTCGTTCATACGGCTTCTCATAATGCCATAAAGGTATCATCTTCGCGATAGTTGCGTTTCGCAGGCTCGCGCCGCGCTGCTGTGGGTGGCACGGGTGAACCGTGTGCACCCGCCGCCCCTTCTGGAGTGCACAAGTTGCGGCGAGGTTTACGTCATGCAGGGCTGTAATGACCCTAGAAACCGTGGCGGTCCCAACCCTGGCGAGAGCAATGCTGCCGCCGACGATCCGGAATCACCAGCATACCGCGAGGCGATGCTGATAAGTTCGCCGGCGGAGGTGCCGCCAGCAGATGTTGAGTACGACAGCGTGAATGAAGGAGGAGAGGAGACGGAGCCGCTGGTCTCTGGTCACGGTGCCGCTGCCGCCGCCTCCAACGGCAACGCTACCGGGCTCCGCACTGCGCTAGTACACCCCGCAACCCGTCGCCTCCTCCTATCGTCTTGCTTCGTACTTTTCACGTTATCGGTGTCGTACTACGGCGTGACGTTGGCCCTAGGGTCACTGGTGGAGGGTTCCCTACACCTCAACTTCTTCTTGACGGCGGCGGCGGAGCTGCCGGGCTACCTACTCCTTGCCGCCACGACGGACCGCATTGGACGACGAACCGCCATTACCTGTGGCACGGCACTGGCTGGATTGGCGTGTATAGCGTGCGCCTTTACCTCGGGTGGCCCTATGCAGGTATGTGCGTCGGAGCAGAGCGGAAGGGGCGGGGCCAGGGTTGCTCCTGGAGACAAGCTAGGTGTAGGGCGAGCTTTTGTTACCGGCCCCTTTTCCCCCATTACAAACCTTCGCAATGGGTGGGGGGCCAGGACATGGTGAGCCGCAAAATTTCATGTCCTTGCCGTTACCCTTCCGTGACACGTAAGTCGTGAAAACCGAACACAACATAATTCGTCCACGTTGTGACATCACGTCCAATGAAACTGTATGAAACCCTTCTCAAGGTGGCTTTGGCGATGGTGGGCAAGTTGGGGTGCTCCGGGGCCTGGGCGGTTGGGCTCACATTTGCAGCGGAGCTGTTTCCCACCTGCCTCAGATCAGCTGCCCTCAGCGTGGCAAGCCAGGTGCGTTTCCTTTTAGCTGGGATGTGTTGTAACGTTTGGAGCCGGAACTTATCAAAGAAACGTTATGATGACGGTCTTAACGGTCTGTGTTAGGAAGCAGGCTGCCGGCTTGCGGGAGCCTGAGCAGGCCAGGCAGTCCTCGAGCGCCAGGGCTGTGGGTACATAATTGACCGTCTCCATGTTCGATTTCAGGAGGTGCCACAAACCCGGCAGCTATCACTCAAGGGTCCCCCCGAAAATAAACTGTCTTGGTTTTAAAACTGAGCATCCTTCCGCATTTCCTTATCGTGGTGCCTGGATCGCAAAGGTCCGCGTGGTTGGCAAGGCATTTTATTTTGTGGCTCACGGCGCCATCCAGAGGGCGTCTTAGGCAAGCATGCGCCCATTTTTGCGCGCGCCTTAGGTCCGGCATTCCCTGACTACATCTTCCTCCCTCCCACACCCTCACTCTTTGCAAACCATGCAGTCAGGGGATCTGGGTGGGCTAGTGACACCGATTCTGCTAATGCTGAGGCCTCCCGGTCGCTTCGAGCGGCTGCCTTTCGCCGTGATGGGCCTGATGTCGCTGGCGGCCATGGCGTTGCTGGCAAAGGTAAGAGCGAACTGATCCGATGGTTGAACGATCAGCGTGGGCCGTTAAGGACGGAGTGACTTACGGTGCTCCCCCGGCGGCACGGGACGTGAGCGGAAGTCGCCATGCAAGAGAAAGCCGCTATGACTACACTGGTGTACGGTCACATTCCGTTTCATGCTGGTTTTACCACGGTTCTACGTGGCCTACATAAAACGCGCCCTGTCCGCGTTCCGCAGCTCCCCGAGACCAGGGGAATGCCCCAGTTAGACACATTCCAGGAGCTGTTGGAGTGGCTAAGCCGCAATGACCGCACGATTTTGGCGACAGGGCCAGTGACGGAGACGCCGGGTCAAGGAGCGAACGCAGAAATGAGTTGTGCAGTTGCGGGTGGCGGCAGTGACAGCTCAAAGCTTGGAGTTCGCAGCGCCGTCGCCGGTGACGCGGCTGTCAGGGGACTGCTCTAGTTCCCGCAGGAGCTGCATCGGGGTGGTCACCTGCATGAAAGCTGCTGGCCCCCGATGGAGAGAGGCTCAGTCTTGCAGTCGATGGCACATAGTGCTCTCGGAGGTCCCGTGACTCGCAACTACCGCTGAGCGCCATTGCCCCGGAACCCTACGATATGGCGCGCCGTGGCAGCAGTACCGCGTGTACGGTAGACCGTTCAAGTCATGGCGGGTTGGGCAAGGAGCGGGATCCGGAGGAGGGAGAACTTTGGCTGAATCGGCGGTGGCTGTGTTGCCGGGCGCCAGGATTCAGCGCTTCCATTAGCGACCTCATGATTAACCAAATGCTTCCCAAGACTGTTTGTGGATCGTTTCAGTGACACCAATGGGTGGGATTTGGGGGTAGGATGTCGCATGTACGGTTACATCCCAACCATGACACGGTTGTGGTGTTCAGTGATGGTGCCATGTTTATTCGAAAACGGAACAGTTTGCAGCCGCGCGGGCCGAAGTACCGTTGGACTCGTGCAGGAGCACAGATTGTTGCGTTTCGCGCAGGGCCATTTGCTTCGGGTCTAAATGGTATGTGTGGCCCGGATTTGGATAACCCGGCATCATGGGGCGGCCCGGGGGCCTGGGTCGCCTGATAATGGACACTGGAGCAGGGGTACGGCCGTATGGCGCATCCGTGGAGTATTGTGCATTTATGCAGATTAAAGTTCTTTCCTCCAAACATCGCGTTTATTGCAACAATGGAGTGCTCCCGCATTTCCTTGGAACGCTCTATAACTTTTCGTAGACGCGTCTGTGGGGCGCGTTTTGTGAATTTCCGGGTTACAGCATTTCCCTGTCGCTCCAGCTGCTGTGATCCCGCATCCCGGTGTTCGTGGACATGCGCGGTGCGGTCGGCTGGGGTTGGTACAGTTCCTCCATCGGCTATCCTAATGAGTGTTTGCGATGCCGAACAAGTGTGTCACCCTGCTGAAAAAGCAAGGGCTATTTCAGCATGGGATTAGGTCTCAAGGTAACGTTGACGCTGGGCGAAGGAGAACTTCCTGCATGCCAGACCTGAATTTAGTAGTTAAATTCGTGCGGATTGCGTTATGAGGTTGTTTTGTACTCTTGCTGCATTAATCCGGCAGTGCAGATCTCCGCTGGTGCGGACTTAGTGCTTGATAGTTTGCCCTTGTAGAACTTGTTCATCTGGCAACAAGTTTGACGGCAATTTAATGGCGGCATCTGAGGCACCGTTCTGCGCTACTAAATAAATGTAGACCGCGGTGTTGTGCCGTTTCGTCACGCCATTCACGCCGACATGCAGCAACGGGCGAGTACGTCCTCACAGGTCCTCATGAGGCTTAGGTATAAATTAAATATGCTGGGAAAGCTGGACATAAGCCGATATATAAGACCTGTTACACGGAAGAGCAAAAACATTCCCCAAATCCCCTTATTTCAGCGCATGCCAATGTTCTCGGCCATATCGCCGCCCGTTAAGTACCTAGTCGCCCCATGGAACTCATGGGCAGCTGGCCCGGACGCGACCGACCCGACAGACCCTTCAATCGCGGTTTTCAGAATTTTCCTGCCATTCACACCTTTTAGGACGGGACAACAATTTACGGCACCTTGACGTAAAGATGCGACCAAGGTTTTCCTTCTTGCAGATCCACCTTTACGTCACCACGCTACGCCTCTAATTAATCAAGCACAATTTTCTGCCACAAAGAATCCTGTGGCCGCGCGTTTTTTCCTCGGTTTAATAACATGTGGAGTAAGTTCCATACACCTCTAGGTCCACCTCTCAGTTGGACCACAGGGCATAACCTGATCGAAACGTTCCCATAGAAATGATCATACATAGCATGATCAAAACTCTCACAAACTCGAACCTCGCTTGAGCTGATATGATTCCATTCCGGATCATCGCTCTTCAGCAGGGACGGCCTATTCTTTGGCTGAACGGGCGAAAGTCCTGACCCCTGCCTTCAATATGCTATATTGCACGGCCCGTTAGTTTGTGCTTCCGCCCATGCACCAGATACCAGCCACTGAGGACCATGAATTCAATACCATCCGAGCCTGGCGAACAACCAGGAGGAAACTTCATCCATGAAGGAGGTCGACCACCAACAGCCGACTAAGAGGCAGGTGGGCTCCATGTGCAATCACCATGCCGTCCAACGCGCAGGTACAAATTACAACCGTTCTCCCCAGCTAACGACCAGTGGGGGCACCAATCATACCTTCCGCCGATTCTTCTTGCCGGTAGTTTTGAAACCGTCCTGGTCGGCCGTCCCCGTGGACGTGGAGGGTCCTTTGAAGGCCTCCGCTGGCGTAGGCAGCGAACCTCCGTTGGCCAAGGCAGCCACAGGCGCCTCTACTTTTGCCCACTGACGTGGGGCAGGCCCAGCCGTGACGGGTCGAGACGGTGTGGCCGTGACCGGAGCTGGCGTGGGAGCAGCTGCTGGAGCTTTGTTGGCTCCAAGTGCAGTGGCGTGGGCAGGAACTTGCGCACGCGGGCCTGGGGCTGTCGCAGGGACGGGGTTAGTTACCGCCACGACGGGCGCCGGGACCGGCACAATGGGGGCGCCGGCCAGAGGAGCGTATGCCGGCGAAGCAGTGCCGGTAGTCACGGGTGCCTGTGGACTAGCGGTTGCAGGTACTTGGCAGGAGGATGGCAGTGAGGCCGACTAATACCAATACCGACCCCAAGGTTGACGGCGATCTTGGCTTTTACATTTACATTATTACAGGGGGGGAAAAGGTGCCCATGTTGAAAGAAATGTTTGGATTGGAATCGCTGTAATAATAACAGAACGGCACAAGTGGGACGTGGGCCACAGAGCCGGCTGTCGCTTCTTGGCTTCCCGCCCGGTGGTGCATGTTAAGACCTTGTTCCCACCTATTCCTACCCTCCCATCCGCTTCGAATCCCGTTATCCCGTTACTTCCCGGTGAGCATCCAACCGCTCCAACAGGATATCAGGAGATCGGCAGGTCCTTAGGTTGGAGACAGCCGTCAAACAGGATCCACAACCAGTTACGGAATACAACTAAAGGCACACGAATCACGAAGGGCCACTGAAGGTGTGGAATGGTCAACAAGCCGAGGTAGGGTCTGCGGCAGAAGTGAAGGTGCGACTAATTGCAGCTATACAGATTCTGGTTTAAAACCCTCCTACCGACGTCTCAGTTCTCAAAGGGACGATTGGTTAGTTGGCACACACACCCTAGTCGGTGGCTTGTTTAGGGCGTTGAGAGTTGGATGCGTCACAGATCCGCTAGATTCGGCTGGACGCTGGTTGTGAGCGCTGAACGCAACTTGTGCATGTCGAAACCGACTAGTCCGTATGGACCAGTCGCCCCCCTTGCGACCCTTTCCCGCCCCCCCTTGCGGGGCGTCCCTTAAGCCGGGAGAGGCAGGGGTCCGCCTAGCTTAGTGGGCTGCTGGTAAGGACTGCCATCCACCACGGGCGCTGAGAAATGGCCACTTCAGCCCGCAAACAAGGGGCGACATGGACTGGGGCTCAGGATCTGTTGGCAAAACATTTGAAACATGGTGGCCGGAAGCTGGCGATCAGCTAGCTGGCGAATATCCCTACTTTGGATACCAAGGCCAATGCAGATGTCTTCAGCCGGCATTGCCTACCCGCCACGCTGACTCATGCAAATCTGGCCGTCGGCCATCCTTCGCATTGTGCACCTGCGAGCAATAATAACCCAAACGTCCCGAACCGATAACCGTTCCGCAAAAGCTATCCACGTCATGATGGTTATACATATCCACCTGCTTCAATCGCTCCTGCTCCTCACACTGCAGCCGCTTCAGGTCCTACTTAATTGGATTTATGGCCATACATCCCAACACGGCCCCTCCTGCGGAAACGTTGCCAGCTACGTTACAGCTGCCAGGGCTAAGCAGGGCTCCAAGGATGTGGATGATGGCCCCGGCGAGAACAATGTATGGCGGTGCGATCATGGAAAATCGGTTGCTGGGCTCCCTGCGTTAAGACCCGGCGGGAAGGCGTGCATGTATGCAGGGCTGGAAGGCTGTCAGGTAGCATACAGTAGCATGCGGCGTCTCCGTGTCATGGCATCCCAATCGCTTACCAGAAGGTTTGGACGGTCCATTTGGTGTCTGTAGAGGATGTTGTCCCTTCGGCTACTGCTGTCAATTCAGCAGCAGGACATTTTCTCTTCCCGGTTCTTGCCAGTCGGCGGTGCACGTGTCCGGGGCGCTTTTGTAGCTGCTGCCGCGCAGGTTGCCCCCATGCTGCAGCCCTTGTCACGTCGAAGTGCAGCTGTACGTGCTTCTGATGATGGGGATGCCGCTGCTGCTCCTGTTGTTGCTGTTCCTGTTGCTGATGCTGCTGGCCGTGCCACAGGTTCCCGTTGGGCGAAACGCCAAGGCCGCGGTGGCGGAGGTGGCGATGGGAGCGGTGGCGGTTAGACGAATTGCGGAGACAGACAGACCCTCACCGCGCGCCGGATTCATCTGACGGCTTCCTAGGAGACGGCGAACATCACCGCTGCCTCGTATACATCGCCATCCCCGTCAATTCTGCCGAGTACACAGGCGGCGGCGGGGCTTAACAGTGGGAAAATAATCCCGTCAACGTGTCTCAAACTCTTGATAGAAGGGAATAACCCAGGATAGTCGCAGCTTTCCCTGACGCATACATTCCTTGCTGTGAGGGGAACGTTTCTCCCAGCGGACGTAGAACATTCCCCAATGGTTTCAGGGCTACGCGAGTGTCACGCAATAGTCCCATCAATAAGTTGTTTTTTTATTCCAATTACCTCATTGCATGCCGCACCTGATGCTGACCCGGAAACCCTCCATGTCCGCATGGGCATGTGTGTTGTTTGGGATGGCCCGTCACGACTCAATCTACAGTTCTAGACCCCGTGGCCCCCGGCGCGGTCAAACTGCCGGTATCAGGACTACCACCAAGCTTATTAGCAAGGATAAAACCTCTTAGCATTTCTGCTGGAAATAATGATTACGTTAGAAAACCTTTCACGTGGTCTTCATCGGCCCAACTTATCCTAACCCCTGAACGACCGACCTCTTATCGTCCGCTACCACTTCCCCGTTCCCGCTCCTGAAGATCCACCTGCATACTGGCCATGTAGCGACACTAGTCCTCGTACAGGTACTGTGTAGGTGCTAGCAGGCCATGGGGAGCCACAGGCGCCATCAGCGCTCCGTACCATTGCTCCATGGCCTGCGAAGGAATAGAACACCTGGCGCCCGCATGCGTGTCACAGAGGCTGCGCCAGAAGCGTTCCGCACATCTGAAGCGCGCGTGCATGGTTGCACCGGTAACGTGAGTGTCCTGGGCAGCAGGCAGCGTATTGCTGTAGTGCAGTGATCTCCCTGTTCTTGTATCCCTCCCGCCATCTTGGACATCTGCACATCCTCGAGTTCCTCATTTGACAGGGCATATTGAAGGGCTTAACAATGATGCTGATGCTATTGGCCTCACGTACCCCGCGGGCACATTTTACCCAAACACCAGGTGTCGCAAGCTGGGCGCCGATACATTTCCCCCTTAAACCCAGCCGCATCTGACTCTGCGAGCATGTACACCGTTTGTCTCGCCCGGCAGCAATGGCCGCGACGGATGGCTTAGTTGTAGCAGGCAGCGTTTGGTCCACGGAGATCTGCGCGCAGCCAAAACCCAGGATGCATAAGACATAGCCCTGAAGCGTTAATTGGCAGAAAAGTCCTGTGATGTCCAGGTCGTGCGAAGATGAACACTGACAGTTTTGTAATTCTGGTCGACAAGTGTAATGTACGCCAATCGTACGCACATGAGAGTTTAGGGTTTAGGGTTTTCGTCCCACAGCGCCTCCATGTGCAGCCGCGCAGTGACACGGTTACAGGCAACCCCTTGCCCAGTGGCCCAACCTGGTCCCCAAGACGTCCCGCAGCAGGTCCACCGTCACGCCCTTCAGTCCCCCTTGCCAATATGAGCCAGCGCCTGCAAAGGCCATCGGCAATTGCCAGGCAAGAGGAAACGATGCGAAACATGGGAAAAACTTATACATCGTACAGCCAAGCCCGATGACAATGAGCTTATTACATTTCAGCACTGAGGGGTGGCATAGGCTTCGACTTTGGCAAGGCAAAACGAACTTAAATAATGATACGTCTATTTTGGATAACTACATGCCGCCATCAGTACTAATTCTTACGAGCAACCTTATCCCATGCCACACTGCAACAGTAAGCGCCCGCACCTGCTGGGAGCCGCCAGTGCTTCCACCGCCGTGCACAACCCGCTCCTGAACCAGCAGCAGGGCCGCTGCATGCTGGGTCCTGGACCCGACCAGGGTAGCATGGAATTTACGGGCGATAGCGGCGGGACCCTGAGTTGGGGACGGGAACTGGCTCGCCAGCTGTCCGCGAGTCCAGAGTTGCGGGGACCAGCCACCTAGGTCCTCGAGTGGCAACAGGAGGGTAACAGAGGAGCGAAGCATTGGCAGAAACACGGACACAGTTTTGACAGGCATGGTAGAAGGATTGGGACATTAGGCGAGGAATCCCAAGCAGCCCCAAGCGAGCAATCACAGAAGCCAGGCACGATGCCGATACATTGAGGAGTTAGAGCGCGCACCACACCGCAAAGTTTTTGCGTGCACACGGGCTTACCAGTGTATAAGCCCTGCCGAACAGCACTAGGGTGAGCCGTTACCAGGTTCACAGCACCGCCTTCACTCTTCAGGCCTATTGCACGGCGTAGCAACTACGGTTGGAACTTCGGGGCACTTCCGCCACGGACGAATCCCTGGAGGCTACTGCTTTTGGGCCAACATCGTTCCGTCAAAAAGATGAAGCAACAAATGCCATCGTTTGTACAGTGAAGCAAGCAAGCAGGATAGTAAGCCCAAATATTGCAACCAAAGTCGGTCGCACGGTCAGAGCTGCACTGCATGAAGATGAAAAAACATTGATAAATTAAAAATTAAAAAAGTAAAATATTGACAATTAAAATACATCGTTACTTATACGCGTGACTGCAGTCGCTACGATAGCACATAGCGCCCCAGTGGTAAACATAACGAACGGACTCCGCCAGATTCCGCCGGTAGGAGCACCTGCTTGATATGTGCACTCCGCAAAATATAAATCAAGCATATGATGCTGCAAACATGTGCGATATCAGGAAACCCCCAAACACCCACAATTTCTGCCAGGGGCCAAGGTTGCAGAAATCGCATACCTGGCGAGCCATGGCAACACCTCCTCGATAACTCGTGGCATGCTTCGTAGATAGTTTGCCTGGAAAAGGCAAGTTCCGGAATTACTTGGGGCTGCTAGTGCACCTGGTCGCCGAAATCACCTGTGGGGTAGGTTCCTTTGCGACATTAGCGGCATTACACACAATACCCGCAGTAGGAATTCACCCAGGAAGTGTAAAATGCGTACTAGGCTTTGTTTAGGTCCGGCTTGATCTACGCTGGATGGTAATGCTTCTGGAATCGCCGTACAAACATAACTCTCGCAGGAGCGGGAACCATAGCATCAGGTCTTCTGGTCATCCGCAATACCCCAAACTATACAACGTGAAATTTCCCTCCATTCTTTTAAACATTTTTTGAAAACATTGCGAACAACAAGTGTTACAGGAATCGGGAAAGAGCTCTGCCTTTCCTGACTGATGCATGCTGTACGATGGCATCGTACTTCTAAAATTGTCAAGACCGCAACTTCTCAAGCACCGTACTTCGGCGCTCGACCAATTTTATATGCGACATCTGGCAACAGCCTGTCCATCATTATGGCCCCCATAGACCCCGCTGTGAGTGCCTCCCTGTATCCCAGCCTCTCCGCCCGATCACGCCGCACCACGCCCGGCAGTCGGCGTGCTATCAACACCGGGGCGCGTGCGTCCGTCTCGACGTGCGCCAAGCCCAGCAATTCAAAGCTCTGCACAGGTCTCGTCACCAGTGGGAGATCTGGCATGCCCAGCACGGCGAGGGCCCCACAGGCGCCAGCAGTCGCAGCTGCCGCGGCAACTGTTTCACCGCCGCTTCGGCCCAACTGCGCAAGGTTACGCAGCGTAACTATGACTGCTGAGGGATCTAGCTGCATGCCGCCGGGCTGCAGGAGGGAGCTGTTGGCGCCAACTCTATTCATGCTCAGGATCGCTGGCATCTCATGCCCTGCCGGGCTCAACATGAGCATTAGAAGCGTGCTCTCCCGAATCTCTGCATACGCCAATGATGGAAGAGCGCCGCTCACAACAAAAGATTCACACAAGTCGAGACCTAGGGGCATAGGTTGCATAGGATGATAACTCATGGCCTATGCTCGGCTGTACCTTAAGGAATACTACGTCTCATGTCTCACTACCAATTCATGCCTAGCTCCCTGACCTGGTCTTTCTGCGCCTACGTGCCGCATGGTCGGGGTCACTCTTCCGCGTAAATTTGACATATGCACATGAGGATCCCTACAATCTTACTGACCTGGAAGCATCAAGAGCCCTTTAACCAGCGAGTCCAGCCACTCCAGGGCCTCTAAGCCTGCATCCCACCGTGCATCTGCGTCAGTAACTGCAGCAACCCCGGCTTTTCTCGTCGTTGCGCGTGCAGTTGCCTGTGCCTCCTCCTCGTCTGCTGCCTCCTTCAAGGGGGATGAGTGTCCCATCAGGTCGTCCAGGTCCATGTGCAGCAAAAGCAAGTCCCGGCCAATGCTGCCCTCCGCAGCACCTGGAAAGGAAGACAAGTCAATGGACTGAATCCACCAGGTATAAGGAAGGGATCTGGCGCCGTGTCCTGTATCTTAACAAGGACGACAATTACACGGAGCAAGGAAAGAAGGAACCCGTGATTGGCACGTCGGTAACGAATATGCGGAATTACCCTGACGACGGTAGCAATCCTGACGCTGACCAACTGGGCTACTGAGGGGACTGAAGCCGCCTCAATGACCCAGGCGTCATAATGTGGTATGCGCCGCCCAACTTAGGTCCGTGAGTTCAAATGCCAACTCAGATGATGCTGACCTGCTGTTGCTGTCCATCCGATGCGGGATGCCCCTCATGCAGTTGCTTTGCCGCATTCCATCATTCACTTTCACCCATAGCGCACGAAGCGACTTGGAACCGTTGTCTCAGCGCCCTACTACCCGCCTTGAGTCTCAAAGCACTTAAAGCACCCACAAGCACTCCCTCCGAAGGGCTTAGGGTAAGCCGTCCCAAGATTCACAGGGGTCGCATTGTATTGTAGATCATACCTGACGATAAACTCACCTAGTTCTGCCGATATGGTTGCTGCAAAGCTGGCAGCGTCTGGCAGACCAAGCGGGTTCTTCCCTCGGCTTCCATCAGCTGCACCCCCAACGGTCTGCGCTGTGGTGGCTGCACCACCCGCAGTCGCGTCGCCTGCAGAGGGGTCTGCTTCACCGGATGGAGTGCAACCAGCTGCCCCCAAATTCAATCGATCCACCAAAGCCATACCAAGCTGCTGCGCCAGTTGACGTGCTGAGGCGTTTGTAGAGGCGAAGGCGGCCTGCATTCCCTTGAACCTGCATGTGCACGCCATCCGGCATATCACTGGTGCAAGCGTCTAACAGATAGAGTAATGCTGATGTAATCCTTTTACAAACCTATGAAGCTGTTAAGAATCTCATCCTGCTGGGTACGTATGGTTAATGCTCCGGCATCGACACTCTACACATCTTAAGCCCGGCTGCAAAGCGATCTCGTCAGCTCAAAACGTCCTAGGGCCACAGCATGATTGCACAATGCAATTGCTGCATGCAATAGCAGTTCCTTTAGTGCAATAGCATTCCGCCCTGAAGAACACGACACCAGGAGGGCTTACTTAATGGGATAAAGACCGCTTAGTCGGAAGGCAGCTTTACCAAGAGCATGATCAGCAATGAGTGCATAGGGCTCATAGGAGGCACCTGATTCACTCTGTGCACAGGCCTGCGGCGGATGAACACTCCAAAGGACCTCACCTTGTTGCCAGGCTGGGCAGGCTGACATCTCCACAATCTTGTGACGGATGGGGTTTCAAGACATCCTGGGTAAAGGGTACCAGCCCGAGGATGAGGGTGGACGACGAATGGGAGATGCCGGTGTTGGTGGAACCAAAAACATACCTGGTACACGCCCAGGAGTTGCGCGAGCTCACTTACGGCGGGTCCTGGTCCCAAACCTGGATATTAAAAGCATGCAGCAAAGCAATTGCGATGTGCAAGGGCGGCTGGGGTGATGTAATTAATGCTGTGGTTTGTTATGAAAGTGAATGGCAGCAGGTCCTGTTAGAAACTCTCACCGGCCCTACCATCCGCATGACGCACTGCCAATAATCCAAGGTTTCCTTCTCGGACTACCAAATTCAAATGAGGAAGCGTGCAGGAGTCCAGATTGGTTTCGCCATCTGCAGAAACAACGAGACCTGTTGCAAACAGCAGAAGCGCTTTGGGAGGCGGCTCCTGTCTCGCCACAACGTTTGATGCATCAAGTTGTTCTCTGTTCAACAATACATTGGGCCTATCCCGGCAATCATAACAATCACAAAAGACAATCCGCTGCCGTTGCCGTGGCATTCTTGCAAAGCCTTATCTCCGTGTGAAAAATTGCCGTCACACAGATCCATCATCAGGAAATTCGATAAATTCGAATTTATGCCGTCTTTCCGTGTACAGACCGTTTGTTGTCGTACGTGCAGTTGGTGCTGTTCCGTCATACTGATTCAGGATTGATACCTGCAGCATAGGAACACGTGACGCCTTGTGGTCACAAAGTGCTTGTAGTCGTGAGCCTGGCCCGAGCGTACTTAATTATAACCAGTAAAGGGTTTTTACATGTTATAACATGCGAGTGGGAACTTCGATTGTCACGCTTGCTCCATACGGTTCAAGAAGGCACATAAGCACGGATCAACGACACAGAATGTCATTTGTATAACATGGGTAGCGCAAGTTGTCGCACTTGCATTAGCCGAAATGAATAACTTCGTGAAAGGACTGTGCAAGTCAGGCTCTTGACTGACTTTGTGCTGGGTGGATTTGGACATCTGATATTGGACATGCGTTGTGCAGGCCTACTCCCTTTGTGTCCATCTGCGGAGACGCTAGCCGAAGTAGTCCTTCCGACCCTTACACAGTCTGAACCGAAGAGTGCCTCTCAGATACCCGGCATGGGACCTATCTGCAGCCCAGGCCTGGCCTCAAGGCTTCATACGACCGGACCTGTAAGCATCAGGAAGCATCTCGATGCGGATACGTGCTGCCGCTGGCTCCGGGGGCAGCACCTGCCAGCGTGGTCTTGTCGCTGTTCTATGTAATGATATCATCATCTTGATGGTCCAGTGAAGGGCCCAGATGCACTACAGATTGGCTGGGGGGCACATCTTCCCACAGAAGAGGGTAGCGGATTGCCCACTAAAGCATCCCCTTCACGTCCCTTTTTGGGGCCACCACGTTTATGTGCACACCGCCTAAGCCGTGAAACAGCTGCGGCAGTACGTGCGTGCCGGCATCATTGTTAGCTCCGCATTATTGCCGCATTCGTATCAACGTTCAAGCGGAAATTAAGCAATGCTCACATGTTGAGGCAAAGCTCCAGAGACGGGCGCCCCTGTCGTCCTGCACATATACCTGGGAAACATGAACCTGTGCTCCCTCCGTCATCCATGCCCCATGCCCTTAGCTTCTGCACACAGACCCGCATGTTTAAGTCGAGGTTGTCACTGTTCTATGACGAACCGGTTAGCATGGATAAAAGCTAGAAACGTGAACACGAATAGACGCACGTGGTTCACATTCGTGTGCGTCTATGCGGCGTCCTTGACCCCTAATCAGTCTTCAGCCGCCAACCTTTCTCACGCCTCTAACTCGGGAAAAGCACTCCCACTGCAACCCCGTTGCAGCCCAATTTCGCTCCACCTCAGTGCCTCCACAGCTTCAGCACCCGGTCCTTCCCTCCAGACACCACCGTGGATCCGTCTGGGCTCCAATCTACCGTGAAAACCTCATCGGAGTGCCCCGGTAGGTCCACTTTGAGCTTGCGAGTGCGCAGGTCCCACACCTGTGTTGATGAGGCACGGATTTAGGTATGTGTAGGCGGTACGCTGTTCGCGTGCGGGGCTTAAGTTTTAGAGTTTATGTACGTGTGTGTGCTTGTGCACAAGTTGGTTGGGTTGGGTGAGGATATTGGCCGACACTAACTTGACCGAAGGCGTCTTTGAACTTCCTCCGAATTATCCATAAAAAGCTCCCAACCGCAACCCCATTAGCCGCCCCTTCCTTCAGAGCATTTGAGCCTCATGCCCAATGGCGGCATATTCACATCTTGGTTGCCTGCAATCTTCCCTAACCTTGAGTGTGCTGTCCTTGCTCCCGCTCACAAACATGCGGCTGTCAGCTGACCAAGACACCTGGTACACGGGTCCCACGTGACCACGCAGGGTGGCGAGGAAAGTGCCCTTGCAGCCGTCCCACAGCTTGATTGACTTGTCGAAGGAGGCGGACAGGATGTAGCGGCCATCGGGGGAGAAGACGACCTGAGCAGGAGAGAAAGGAGGACTGGGAAGCACGGGGTCAAGGGAACACCGCCATTTCCAATGAAGATAAGAGACAAGACAGACATTCGCCACAAGTTTTAAAAACGTTTAGCGCCAATATCTTTATGTGTTTACTTGTTCGACATCTGCGAAATCTCTTGCTCCTTGGCCCTGCTGGTATATGGTCTTCTCTCAAAGGACATACGATATATACTATGTTCACACATCTCGCTTTCTCCACACTTCCACACGTACGCAAAATTGGTTCATCATTCAAAAAAGCCCCCCACAAGCTCGGCCACTACCCTGCGCACCTGATTAACAAGCTGCACGTGACCGGTCATCCGTGTGATGGGGGTCTTGCTGGTGGAGGGTTCGTAAAGGCACAGTGTGAAGTCATCGCTGCCGGATACCAGCCGCTCGGGCCTGGGGATGAAGACATGAGGGAGACCCGTGTAAGGTGCTATTAAAAAACCGCAGCTAGTTAAAAACCTGCTGTGATATCTGCCTATCGACTTCCTTCTCCGAAACCCTAACCGTGAAAGTGCAAAGAAGAGGATGTCGGGAAACATGCAGCGCGCCAGCTGTGAGGATTTACCCTCACCTGCGTCGCTGACCTTCTCGTCACATGATGTGATCCAGTGCCTCGCCCTCCCTCGTCCAAAAACACAAACTAGAAGGTCAGCGACGCAGGTGAGGGTAAATCCTCACAGCTGAAACGGAGGAAAATTAGCGAAGAAGTCCATGACCCCCAATATCTCGGTAAAACACAGTCCTGCCGATAACAGCTTTACATGTGCATGTGTATGTTCACGGGGGAGCTCCCTCGCAGTGTTTCTTGGTGTATATTAAGATACCCACCTCATAGCCCAAACACACACTCACTTTCCAGCAGTTGCCTCTTCGTACCGCTGAGCGGCCTTCTGTTTGGCCGCCTGTGAAGCGAAGCCAAGGAATAAGAGGGGAAATTAAGATGAATACGGCATGATGTAAGAGAAGACGTAATTAAGTGATAAGGCGACCCGACGGTATTCCGGGTGTGTGTGTTACAAATCACTCCATCCCTTCCGCTGCGCAGTTTGTTCTCCCGATGCGTGTCGCATACATCAACAGCTATTAAATCAGAGAAAGTTTCGCAATAATAATTATGAGCCTAGCCACAAGCGCGCGCAACGTTATTTGCAATACTATAAAAGATAGCCGTAACGACCCGCCGAAAACTGGGCTCACACAGTGGTACGACATCGTAAGCCCTTTCCTCCGAGGGCTGGCTCGCGCAACTCTTTCGCCCTCTCAGCCCCATCCCGTATGCAAATCCCACACGAGCACTTCCGCGTCTCCCCACCTCGGGGTCCTCGGGCGCCTCCCCGGTGTGGTCGAAGGCTCCGATCCGCAGGATGTACTCGGAGGATAGCGCCAAAGTATTTACCCAATGGCCGTGACCCTTGAACACCCGGACCTTAGGCGAAGGGGTGTGAGAGAGGGAGGGAGAGAGAGCTGCAGGGTTAGAAGGGAAGAGAGCGTCGACACCTGCCACTATCCAGATGGCCAGGGGTGTGCAATAACAGACGAGTGAGTTGCTCCACGTGCGCACATAGCCGGCAACGTAAAACACACTTCCCTGTGCAGCTAATGCTAGCCGTGGGACCCCTTATGCACCCCTTCCCCGGGCAATCCTGCTTCTGCTGAAAATCGGGACCCCACCCCCAAACAAACGACGCCGGCCAGACTCCAACGACGAAATTCAGCGAGGTCTGCGCGATTTTAGAGCCTTCGTGCTTCTGCCATTAAAGTTCTCTGTATCAACGCAGAAGTGGAACCCAAGTCCTCCTGGCTCACTCGAACTTACCCAGCATAATCTTACTTCACGAGGCACTCTCCCGATTCACCCTTAACCCTGTCCTCCTGACGCGCTCTGGCGCCTTCCTACTTGGCTTTGTTGGCTCGACAACGATTCTGCTGCTTCTGCTGCTGCCGCACTATCCTCCATCGCGAACTCCGCACCCCCCTAACAGGCCCGCCCACGCCGCCAGGCCCTCTCAGATCCACTCACCAGCTTCCCATCCCTGTCATCCCAAGCGCTGATAGTGCAATCTCGCGACGCAGAATAGATAAGACCTTCCCCACCCCACTTGACTGCCGTCACCAGCTGCGTGTGATTCGACATGCTCAGCATGCAGTTGCGTGTGACCGCGTCCCACACCTAAATGAGAAAACGGAGGGTGAGACAGGGAGAAAAGCACGGAGTGAGAAGAGAGGAGAATGCGGTCATTAAGATAAACGCCCACTCTAAGCCCGTGTAGTCAGATTGAAACGAACTGTGAAATAATGATTACGGCACGGAATGGAGTGAGGAATACGCCGAAACATCCGGGTCCAAGACGTGCCTGGAGGACGACACCACTACACGAATGGGCACTGAAAGGAACAGGACAGGAGCTCTAACTGGCTAGGGAATATTCGGGTGCGCAGAACGGGCAGGTGACTGCAGCGGAAGGAGCCCGCTCCGTTCTTATCTACTGTCTTCCATCAGTGCCAGAGCCTCTCCGACGAGCTTATGCAGATGAAGTATCCACACGCAGCCTGCCGCCTCCTTACTACGCGCGCAAACACACTTTCAAAAGCACGCCGCATCCCGCACAAGAGTAAGCCCTGAGGACATGGACCCCGGCGCCTTGATACTCCTGGCCTTCCCATCGCTCAGGGTTTCCCTTTCCTTCCTGCCATCTCACTGTCCGCACGCCCCTTTAGGAAGATAGGGGCTTTAAAACCCCAAAACAAAATGTCCGTACTCCCCCGCCCTCGGATCCCTCCTTCCCCTCCCGTCTCCTGACCCCATCTGGTTCTCAACCCAAACAAGGATTTGCTCCATTGCCTTACGTATTGCTCTGCACCTCCCGCCCACCTTGATAGTATTGTCCCTGCTGCCGCTTACAAAACGCTGGCTGGGCAGGCACTTATGTGCTGGCTGCCAGGCCTTCGGGGGAGCAGGATGAGGGAAAGCCATCACGGGAGTTGCTAAGGGACCAATACCGATACAAAGACTTGGTGGCAGTCCACCCTAGGAGCATCCATCGCCACACTGGGACCCTCAACGACCGAGTCCGCGCACGCAAAGTTCAGTCCATTCCACCTCCCGTAACGGGCCCCTGCCGACCCTGACACTCAGCCACTGTGGCAAGGTAGGACCCTCTCGTTAAGCCGCCACCAGCCGGCCCTCAGACATCATATCCCGCAGACCCTCCTAACCGGATCCCCCCCTCCGTTCCATACATACATACACACATACATACACGCTTTATACGCCCCTACAGTACACATCATGGAGTTGCCACGTTGCGGCGGCCGCAACCCCGCCCGTTGCTCCTTGTCCTAGCTCACAAAGAGTCGAGATGTTGGGACCCCGCACGGGCCACACCCTACTGCACTTACCCCTCAGACCCACCATTGATGTTATCCACTTCCCATGTCCGCTGCATGTCCCCAGGAGTTTCCCCTCGGCGGGGTTCCATAGGTGGATGACTCCGTTCATGTCTCCGCTGGCCACGTAACAGGCGTCAGGGGACCAGGTGACCACCAGCACCCAGTTCTTGTGACCCTGGAGAGTGCGAAGAGACGTGGGGAGGTGGCGATACTTATCTGCGCGCCAAGTGCACGATCCATTCGCCTCAACGAAGTCCACCTTTAAGTGAGCGCTAAACCCTACGCAAACACGGCCACCCATCATGTGTTCGTACAACATATGCAACGAGGCTTTTCCATCTGATTATGAGGTGCGGCAGTTTGGACAGCCTAAACTTTCCACCGCTGCCGCGGGCCCCACCCTCCCTCCATCCTTAACTCCGGCGCCCCGTCCACACTGTGTGCCGCTTGCCATTGTGCTTTGCTTAGTTTGACGTATGCCTGTGCATCGTTGCTAATTGGAGCCTCCCCGTGCGCTACTTCCCACCTTGCACTCGTGCTTCGGCAGCTGTGTGTTAAGATCCCAGAACCGGACTGTGGTGTCCCCACTACCACTGGCCAGCATGGATCCATTGGGGGAGAAGTTGACCGACAGTACGGCCTCAGAGTGCCCCGGGATTGATGCAGTACACCTAGCGACAGGACGTACACGGAACACGGCCTGCGATACAGATAAAGAAAGGACACTAAAGTGTTACGCATAATGTTGAGGACATTATCATGTGCAAGTGGTTCGTAACCAGGTCTGTGACAAGCCGGCGAAGTGTAGCTAAAAGCCACTGGGCAACCCCCCTAATAACATAATACAGTCCGTGATAGTATAATACACACTCGCCCCACGTCCATAGAATGGCGACCCACTACAGCCACCCCTGTACTTCAATGCACTTGCACTCCCGCTCTTGACACGCATCCTGACGCCACCTACCTCCGGCTGGTACACGATACTGAGCGCCTTCTCCACACTGATCTTATGAGCCCCAAGGTGCGCTCCCAGCTCGCCCAGGAGCTCCTGGAGGGCGAACAGATGTCAAGAGGTTGAGAGGAGAGGAAAGTGGCGGGTGCGTGAGAGCGAAAGGCAGCCTTCGAAATGTGCATTCTGAGATGCAGGATTGGGCCCCGCAGTACGCAGGACTGACGTGTCTTCACAGCGCGCCAAGGATGTGTGGGTGGGTGCTCGTGCAAAAGAAAGTCCTGTAGCAGCATCCCCTTTGCTAAATTCGCCACCTACAGATATCAGGGAAGGGTAAGCGCATGGCACTTGCCTGGCAACCCTAGGGGCGCTTGAGAACAGGTCTATGTTCGATACAGTTAATCGAAGGAACTTATGCTGGTGCGCTCCCAAAGCTGGCCATGGTGGGCTCCGGCGAAGGAAGCGCGACGATACACGATGATGTTGAAAGTCTTTGCAGTCTTTGCAGTCTTTGAAACGTGGAGACGCTGTACCCCAAATACCCCTCCCACCTGTTCCTCAATGAAAAAAGAGTACGGGAGCTTCTCCTCATTACTTAATAGGCCGTTGACGAGTACCTCCAGCTGCATGGGTGTCACATTGTGCGGAATGTCCAGCTGCGGTCCTGCCGGACCAGAAACATACTTAATTTACAGGAGGTAAAAGTGCCATATGCGTTCAGAATTCAGAATTGCCGCGCTCGTGCTTGTTTTGAAAGCTGTTGTGGTCGCGCCGCCACCAAGTGTACAACGGATCGGATGCTTACCAGTAATGTCGCCATTTGCCGATCGGAATTGTACAATAATGCTGGCATCCGTCGGTGGTTCTTCTTTGGACGGCGTCTTCTGCTCGCGTCGCGCAATCTTAGTCGGCGGTTCAGACATTATGCTCACTCAATTCGCATACTGCAAACGTTATTAAACGCAGTTCAGGAAAACATGACACAGCACGTCACCATTCGGCGCCGCAGACTCCGTGACTGCCCTAAACAAAATCTTAGCGAATAAGGTAGTCGTACTTTCATATCTATTACAGAGTCCTAATAGTGTAAGGCCCTCGGGAATTCTTGCCGTCGCAGACATGTGCTTACTAATTCTCGCGAATTCTCTTTTATTTAGCTGATATAGCAATCGTAGATAATTTTTAATCTACGATATTCTGTTTTTCGCTTCTAGCAATGTTATGCGATGTTACAAACCTCACGGTACGTGTCAGTAGGCTTGCCCACCAAAAAATGTCGAACGTACGGCGGAAGGTGAAAATGTGAGCAGGTTACAATGGCGCTTCTCTTATTGATGAATGTTTTTGAGGAGTCCGTTGCAGTAGATAAAGAAAGGCAAGATGAAGATTACGTGTTGGCAACCTGACCAGCTGCAGCTACCGACGCTACGGCGGTACCGACACCAGGGTCAACGTATGGGCGAGGCAATGCTGGCAAGGGTGTGCCAAAGGGAGCAAAGTCGATGATGGAGCCATCCAGGATGCGAAAGGTGCCATCCACGGACAGACACATTCGGCCAAGGACATGGTCAGCGCCATCTGGCGCCATCATCGTTGTCATGCAGGCAGCGGCGCAGGTCATAAATGTTTTCCTTGGGAACCTTGCCCCACAGGTGGAAGGCGATGTCATCGTCGACTATAGTGAGACCATATGAAATATTGCTGACAGTAAGCTCCACCTGGAGCGGACCGAACTCGATGGTTTCGAGGGTTGACAGTCAATTTCGTTGCCTGAGGAGCTGATGTGCAAGGAATATTAAATGGGGGGCAGAGACGAGGACAGGTGGATAGACGATGGCAATCAAGGCAGGGAAGGAAAGATGTGACATACCTGAAGGTGGTGACAAGTTGGAGTTGCAGGTGATGGCCGCCTTCAAATGCTACAGATGCTGTCAGTCAGTCAGTCAGTCAGTCAGTCACGCACCTAGTCGTGATTACCCGCCGCCAGGGGGAGTACGAACATGTGGAAACACTGGTGGTGGTAGGTGACGAAGCAAGGACTAACCGTGGAGTTTAGCTGACGGTTGTCCCCGTCCAAAGTAGCCGATGCAGAGAAAAAAATCGTAAACTAGGTTGCCGCCAAGGCCGTGCTCCTCCCGAACCCCCTGTAATGTATTCAAACAACGCACCCTGAGCCGACCAACCCACCAACCCAACCCGGGCTAGCTCGACGACCGCGCGCACAAACCAACCAAATGAAGCACGGTCCCACGCAAACTCGCCTATGGTGGCGGCGGCAGAAGAACCAGTGCAAGCAGCAAAGATCTGCACATGCAGTCAGCAGGAACGAGCGTTAGTATCAGAAATGCAAGGCTGCAGTTTCATATCACCAGCTTGATGCAATTCATAACCCCCCCGCCCGCAATGAACATCTCCGGGTTTTCCGGGGCGCAGTCCAAACCGCGTAACGCTGGAGGGGCCAACGTCCCGACCTGATGGCGGAGAGGGGACGGAGGGCAGAAGGCCACCAAACCCGTATGGGGCACCTTGTTGCCGTACAGTTTTCCCCGATCGCTCCCTGCAAGCTTACTGACGAAGAGGACCCCAAACAGCGAACATGATCAGACAAGTGCTGCGATCCAAGGACTCCAACCCCGTATCCACTTTCTTTTGGCTTTGTTTCATCTGACCTCCCATCTCAGCACACACCCACCTGCTCGGGCCGCAGCAGCGGGAAGTGCTTCAACAGGGCTCCCAGATCCCCACCGCTCACGTCCCACATGCGTACGACGCTGCAACGAGGCAGCATCAGGGCGGGAGGGAGAGGGATAAGACATGGCGGGGAAGAGGACGAGGGAGACGGGAGCCCCTGTGTCACAATATTAGGCTGCTTGAATCGATCCTTGAGGCCGCTTCAGAGCTGTCAGGCCCTGCAAAGAGCCTGGCTGGGCCCTACTTAGCTTGTTCCAGAGGGCAATACGGTGGTGGGATGTTAGAACTAGGTGGAACATCCACACCCATCCGTTATCTCCCAAACTTATGGACTCGTTAATGGTCTGACAGGTCCTGTCGGACTCAATGACTGCATCGAACAGCCGTTCACAGCACCTTAAGATGCCGCTTCCTATGTGCACGCCATATGCGCCCCTGTGCACTGGTAGCGCCAGCACCAAATGCTATGCTGCTAGCCCTATCATGCCATCAGAAAACTCGACACGTTACACATTGACACCAAGCGTCAGGAAGGGCTATGCTCACTTCATGACACCTACCTCCTGGTGGCGCCCTTTGGCATCAAATGAGGCCCCCGGCCCCTTCCAGCTCCTCCTATCACAAATTGACCATTGGCGATATCTTTGATGTGGGCAGGGTAGACACTCCACGATATACGTATAAATAGCTACTCATGTCTCTCGTACCTTCGGCGTGAGCCCCCAGGTTATGCACAGCGCATCCGAGCTGAGGAAGACTGAGGCAGATGACTGCAATGCTGAACGCTGCAGAATGATGCCTGGGTTTGGTATCCTATCTATAATAGTAATGGTGTACTTACATCCGTGCGAGCTGCAGGCGGCGTGCTGAAACTGTTTGGCAATGTAACGGTACCTTTACTTATAGCCTCCCTGGCTTGCTGTACGGTGGAAACCTTGCGGTGACTTAGGGCCGAAGCAACGGATGCTGTCTGCCAAGGGCCTTACATCACTGTAGGAGCTAAAGCTCTTTGAGCGCCAGAAGCGCGCGGGCGCCAAACCACAGGCTGGCGCCACAGGGCGCAGTCAGAACACGCTAGGCGCGGCCACACTGGCACGGCCTGAAAAACACACACAGGCACTACACAACTAAGCGCAGTCGATAACTACGCTCCTCTTGATACACCCCAAACAAACAACAAACCCGCATGTGCGTCAGCGACGCCCAAACCGCAAGCTAAACGGAAGAACCAAACAACTGACAACTAACACCAGCAAGACTAGGCCGTGCAGTGTGCTCTGTTCTGAAAGCACTGGGCGCCACGACCGCCGCGCTCTCGTCTATTAGGCGCCCCTCAAGGCTGAAACCTTCGGGTAGCTGGATGTCCAGGAGGGCTTGCTGGCTTTTGTCCAAGGTCGATGGGCCGAGCCTGGTCAGGGAATTTGTGATGGGCGCGTGGGTGGGAGGGTGGAAGTAAGAGAGCTTTAAAAGCTCCAGTAGTGAAGGCAGAATGCCGAAACGAAGGAGGTGACAAGTTTAAACAGGAAAAACAGCAAGCCATACGGCTACCGTACATAACCTAGCTTAGAGGCTATACTCGCTTCGCTCATGCCGAATCTAAGCTACAATCATTTTTAAAGAATTAAGATACAGAATCGACACCAGTCTCACAAGCAAGATGCACTCTGGAGAAAATTATAGCAGCCGGAAATCATCCCCTGGCCTTGTTTCAACTCCGTGCTTCAGTTAACCATACAAAGGATCGTTCCTGCATTTTCCTGTCGTCCACCCATCCGCAGCAGTACGCATACGTTACCTGTTATTTGAAGCCAAGTGCCATGTCCCTTGCTAACAGAATAGATAAAACACCGTGCTTGTAAAGCTCTCAGCTACTTACTTGTCTCATTTCCTACCAGATTAGTTTCGCACCAGGGTTTGTAGGCATTTCGTATGACAGGCTAGGCGAACCTACCAGCCGCATGCTTCTATCCATTATAACATAGGTTATGCAGTACGCTGGACGTTTCATAGTCAGATTGGGCGCCTGGACTCCAACGTCTTGGCATGAGAATATAGATAGTATGGCATCTGCAACATCTTAGGATTGTGCGTTCGATGTGTTGTGGCAAAAATGTTCTGGTTATTTTAATGGTTCATCTTTCGAGTTTGTCGTGCATGATTTCAAGGTCAACCTTTTGTGTTCGTACACCAACGCTATAAAACGCATGGCGTAAAATTTCGCCTTCGTGTCAATTGTTTCTACGCCTTTTGCAAACCAAAACATCCTGCTTTTAACGGTCCTAATTCGTAGGTAGACCACACCACATTCCACACCCGGCCGAACGTTTCGGCCTCGGTATGGTTAAGGTCTGCAGTGCCTTGCTTCATTTCATTAGGGCTAGCAACAATAGTGGCGCTGTCCTGGACAGCGCAGACAAAGAACCGAAGCTCCTTCATCAGAATGGCTACCCAGACTCAACGTAGGTGCCCACCTGGAGACGCCTCCTGTTTGTGTCAAGGTTTCTGTCTATGCGCGTGGGTTGTCGGGTGACTTACATGGTTCTCAGCGACTCGTGCACGGTTTCCGGGGGCGGTTGGGTACTTTTGAACGCAGCAGCACCATTCGGGCTTCGAATTATCCCACTAACGGCTGATTATATATGATATATGCAATAAAAGCATCGCATTTAAAACTGCTGTCCTATCCCCTTGCGTGCTCGGTTAAAAAAAAACCCTTGTCTCAGTAAGGTCTTGGCTTATGGGCACTGCAAACATAATACAGCATCTCGGATGCCTCATTTGTTCTGGATTATGAGATACCATCACTTCATACGTTGCCAACGATATGCCCTACACCCAACGTTGAGAATCCTTGCGACGCGAATTGGTCCTTGGGCGACTGCCTATGGTTGGCTGCAGGTGTCAGCGCTGTCACTTGCCATCCCCTCGATCAACTGTCCCCGGACGAGGTTCGACGGGCTGTGGAGGTTTGCAAGGATTACGGAGACGCTCATGGCGTTGGAGTGCTTCGGTTCAATACCGTCATGCTACGGGTTAGTAATATATAAGTATTATTTTCTGCACTAAAGTGCGTACAAATGGTTTGTTGCAGTTTATTTTCCACGACGCATTTAACGTCGACTTTCCAACTGCAACGTTCCTTTTAACCAGGAGCCCGCCAAGAAAGCTTTACTGGCGTTCGAGCAAGGTGTCGGACTCCGTCCTGAACGTATAGCTGAATGCATCCTCATCGTGCCCTCTGCTAGCATCGCGGTGGAAGCGCTCGTCCGGCTCGATGACCCCACTGCGACTTCCTCTACCCCGTCTCGTGGCCTCGATGGCCGGGGAGCCGAGATTTGGAGCTGGAAAACTGTAAGATATCATTTCTTGAAAGTATTCGTATCTTTTGTTTACAAGCAACTACGTTAACTTTGTGCCACATCAGCCGGGACAGCTGAGTCGCTGCCTCCGAAGCCTTCGCCATCAACGCGCACATCCATGCCGAGCAAGTCAGTCCAGTCCAATTATATAACCTACCAAGGTTTCGAATTTGACCTTTTCGTTCGGCGTGAACCCGTCTTGCTCATGCGTTTCTTCACCTGAATTGGGTTCTCCTCCCCACATGATGCCTTTCTATACACCATAAACTACCAGCAAACTTACCTCCTGTCTTTTTCTTCGGCCCCCTCCATCTACACCCTCCCGTCAGCTGGATGGTCTACAGCCGCTGACCTCTCCCGATGACAATGCGGACGCCGAGGCAGTGGTTAAGTCCGACCCACAGATCGCACGGCTGCTGAAGGAGCGGTACGGCATAGCCGACGTCGCCAACCAGCTCATCTGCGACACGTGAGATGCGGGAGGGTTGGATAAGTCTACATTGGTGGTCAGCGGCGGCAGTATCATGAACGCTGCAGTCCCCTGCGCACCTGCGCACCTTTTTACGTTTTGTGCTCTTCGTTTCCGAGCGTACCGTACTGTGCCGTATTGGGGAAGCAGCAGATAAGCCTCGTGACGGGCACTGAGTAAACGTTGCCTTACTCCGGTGAGGCAACAGGCGCTTTGGATCAACGCCTTCAAGGACAACCTAGAGCTCACTTCGCCTCCTTCGAGGTAGCCTCTCACTGGCAAACCAAGACTCGGGAAACCATTCCACAGGCACACCGGCCCGGGCCCTCCTCGCCGGGGCCAGTGCCGGTGTCTCAGTTGCCCCCTGGCCCTCTCTGCCTCCCACCGCTGCCCCCACCTACCCGCCGATCCCGCAGGTGGGCCTGCCACAATGCCCCCGAGCACCTCAATCACCGCCGCCTGATGCAGGTACGACTCGTTAGTGACAGTGCATGGTTTTATGCCATCTTCAGCCGTACTCGCTGTCCATTACGTTGGTTGGCCCCACTCCCTTCCCGGCCCGAACATCTTTCCGGCGAGTTTGCTCGTTTTCCCCTATGGCGCCCGTTATAAGATTTTTCAGAACAACGCGCATACAGTGACGACACTCAGGATTCCTAGTGCACAAGCGAACCATAATCTCGTTTTTAGGGCTCCATGGCTGGGCTTCCGCTGGGTGGGGTTGCTTGCTCTTAAACTGCCGTACTACAGCAACATCACTTTTGCAAGGAGCTGCCGATAATGACATGTATACTTGCCCAAGTACATGGCTATTTATTTCCATGGCTTCCTCAAGAATGAAGTTGTTAGCACACAGCACGGTATCTCTAGACCGGGATTATAGCGAGACAGGTCGCCATAGGACATCACACAGCTAGGCCATCATGGCACGTCCAGGTGGAAGCAGAAATGGTGGGAAACCTTGCATTAGCTGCATATGGCCTATCTCTGCCTCTATACCCCTCAGCAGTAGTCACTCCGGACTGTTCCCCTCCTTGCGTAGGGCTTCCTGTACCTCAAGCTGGACGGCAAGTACGACAACGAGTACGCCCACCCCATCGACATGGTACCTATCGTGGATCTTAACCTGGGAAAGGTGAGGTTCTATCTTCGTGTTTTGTGCTTATGTTTGGCAATCCTCATGTTTCTAAAACAGAATTGGTGCATCCTCACGCGTGCTCAGGTGGTCCATATCGATATGTACGACAAACCGTCAACTGTCAACCTCAAATCTGTCAACTACCATCCTTCGTTGATGGACAGTTTATCCCACCGCTGGCGAGATGACATCAAGGCCCTGCATGTCGTACAGCCACAGGTACGTTTGGTACTAGAAAAGGTCACTGCGGCTGCGGAAGAGGCGCGTCATTACGTAACACGGCACCGGTATGATTTTAATACGACATCAAGGCCCTGGATGTTGTCTTTTGATCTCCCATGCATCCGCAGGTGCCGCATACATCTGATCTTAAAGCTACATCCGCACCGTGTTGCCGTACCGTTCGACCTGTGCGTGACGCTTTTTTCCCGTTCCCACTTATTATGCCCTTGACGGGTTTTGTCCATTGGTTTCTTTTCGCTCCCGCTCCGTATTTATGAATTCGGTTTTTGCTCCCAATCCGTACCTGCGCCCACTGTGAAGGGTCCGAGTTTCTCACTGAACGGGACGGAGCTCTCCTGGCAGAAGTGGCGCATGCGCATAGGATTTAACGGCCGCGAGGGTCTAGTGCTGCATGGGGTATCGTACACGGACAACGGTCGTGTGCGACCGGTGCTGTATCGCGCATCATTGGTGGAGATGGCCGTACCGTACGGCGATCCCAAGTAAGTGCAAAGCAAAGTAACGGGTGCCGCTGCGCTATACGACACGGTGGTGCTTTCATGTACGGCTAACACACCATAACGCAGCTTGGCACTCTGGATACGCACTGTACCTCAGGCTTGGTTAAAGCGTTCAGATATAGTTACATCGGTGAAATATAGTTATATAGTTGGTATAGTTACACCTGAAATGACGTCGCTGAAGGCCCACGCCTCACTTACCGCCCTCTCCATATGTCTGCATCCTTTCCAGTGTGCCGTATATCCGCAAGTGCGCATTCGACGTGGGCGATTACGGATTCGGGCTGTGCGCCAACAGGTGGGTGGGGCCGCGCGTGACCCAACTTGTTGGGTAGTGTCGTCACCTGACCCTGCCCCCTCCAGTTTCCGGACAGCGCTATGACATCGTATTCTCGCTGAGCCCGTCTATCCGTTCTGCTGCTGAGCCCTACCCTGATAGCTGCGATCCGCACCCGCCTCTCTGCCCATTGCCTTAATATACATATGTATATTTACTTGATTGGTTATTTGTTACATCCATACTCTTATCCTCACCCTTTGCAGCTTGGAGCTGGGATGTGATTGCCTGGGCCACATCCGGTACCTCGACGCCGTTGTCAACAACGCCAAGTAGGTGGGAGAGAGAGGTTAAGACCATGCGACTGGAGGGGCACATGCCTTGATTCCACATGCCTTGATTCCTTGATTTCTTGTCGGATCTGATCACGAGCTGCAGGGGGGGGGTTACAACCCGGTAGGCGGTGGCGTGGAGGCTGGAGTGAGTCCAGTGTAGCATCGGATGGTTATGCTCGCCTGGCGCAACCTGCGCCCCAAGTCGTCAAGTCATCAGTAAATCAGGAACACGTGGTGCTTCCCTTTGTTGTTGTCCCTCGGCCCCAACTGCTATCCCCTGCTGCAGGGGTGAAGCAGTGGTAATCCGCAAGGCGGTGTGTATTCACGAGGAGGACGCCGGGATCATGTGGAAAGTGAGCAGAGGTGGAAAAAAAGGGGAAGGAGGAGGGGAGGGGAGGGGCAAAGGAAGGTAAGATATATGAGACATATTTGTTTATCCATTGCCTCCTCCTTTTATGTGCCCCTCGCCATTCCCATGCCTGCCCTGGCAGCACTGGGACTGCCGTACGAACCACGCAGAGGTCCGCCGGTCTCGGCGCCTGGTTGTCTCCATGGTGTCCACTTTTATGAACTACGAGTACGCGCTCTACTGGTACTTCTATCAGGACGGCTCCATACATTTCGAGCTCAAGCTCACCGGCATTTTATCTACCAGGTCGGCATCACGATACTACGAACAAACTGTTCTTCTTCACCCCAGCAATCCATTCTGGCGGTTCGATAGGCGTGATGCCTATGTCATCTTCTTCTTTAGTAGTTTGCTATAACCTTTGCTTCGCTCATTTCGCCTTTTACCTTATTTTTTGACCCCCTTCCCCGTTCTTGAAAGTGAGGTGGTAGGGAGTAGACGTATCTCCGAACCACTTGCTGGAACCGCTTGTGTTTTCTTCTTGATTGTGTGCCTGGTGCCCGGTGAGCAGTGTCGCTCCCCAGGGGGAAGACGACCCCCCGTTCGGAGTGCGGGTGGCTCCCGGAGTGAACGCCACCGTGCACCAGCACTTTTTCTGCATGCGGCTGGATCCCGCAGTTGACGACATGGAGGGCGGCAGGTGGGGGTGGGGGGTTTTAGGGGGCACCGAGGGGTTCCATGTGGGCCAGGGCCTGGGGCGGTCTGATGGTGGACGGGGGGGGATGAAGTCCCGCCGGCCTAGGTAGGAGCGGAGCTCGAGGGAGGGAAGAGGGCGAACATGGATATGGGGGCCGAACGTTGTACGGTTAAGCATCCAGACCGGTGGAAGGTGTCTCTCAGACTGGACGTTTACCTAGGCTTACATTTCCTCAGGAACCTGGTGGTTTCTGAGGTGGAGTCCGTTCCGCTGGCCCCGGGGGGCCGCTCCAACCCACACTGCAACGGCTTCAAAATGGTGGAGACGGAGCTGCTGAGCACTAGTGGCGCCCAGAGGACCCACAACTTCTTCACAGCGAGGTTCTGGTGAGGAGGGGATGGGAAGGGAATACGATGAATCCGCATGTGGTGGAGGGACGAAGGTAAAAGCTTTTTGGAAAACTTCGCTATCGGACACATTCATTCCAGAAGGGAGGAGGGTGAGGACTGGACCCGATGTTTTGGTGGAGCATCTGCCTCTTGCTGCTTGACCGTAATATGGCCTGCTGGGTGACATAGTAAAACCCTTCGCCGCTATCGGGGGTTCCGCACTCCGAACTCCCCTTAGCCCTATTATCCCTCCTGGCTGCTGCGAGGGCTTGCTGCTATTGGCGATCCTTCACCGTCACCCATCTGGTCAATCAATCTCAGGTCCATCAAGAACCCATATAGCATCAACCCCATCTCCAAGCGCCCTGTGTCGTACCGCTTGCTGCCCGCCGCCAGTAAGGGGGGAAAGGCAAGGGGAAGGGGGTTACACTGTACGGCACCAGTGTCCAACTCAATTGTGGTGCGACAGAGCGCTTCCACATTTCTCTGGATCAGGCTGCTGGGGACTCGAGAGCGTTTTGTACGGTTCAAAGTTCTCAAATTACATTTACTCCATTGCACCTGCAGTGCAGTGCTCATCACAGTACACTCTTCATCTTACCCCTTTGCCCGTCATACCTCTCACCCACTCCCCGGTTCCCCTAATTCCGCTCAGCCCATACTTCCCTGCCCCCTGCCGTCCTTTTTCTATATGTGCACGCGCGCAGGTCCCGCCATGATGTCCCACCCCTCCAGCCTGGTGGCACGCCGCGCCCTGTTTGCCACCAAGCAGTTGTGGGTGACTCCGCACTCGGACTCGCAGCGCTTCCCTGCGGGGGAGCACGTGGTTCAGAGCAACAGATGCATGGGGCTGGCAGAGTGGACGAGGAAGGTGTGTGTGGAGGGGGTGATGAGGTGGGGACGGATGGTGGCGGTTCAAGTGTACGTGGGGTAAGGAGTTCAAGGGTGCTCGATGGGTCTTTATCGGGAAGGTTGGGTTGCGCAGAGCAGGTGAATAAAACAAGCACTTAACACAGGAGACTCACCCAGGAATGCCGGTTCCCATTTCGCACGGACTGAGTGCTTCAGGTTCCGTGCTTACAGAGGGTAAGCTTGAGCGGGCATATTCCGTGACAGCTGACTGATCGCGGGCTTCTGACGACCCGTATGATGGAGGCGACGGTGACCTGTGTATTCTTCTGTAGATGCTGATCTGATCTTTGGTCTCCTTTCTGGTTATCGCCACCTCCGTGCCCTTTCCTGCGGACTCGCACTCTCACGTCTCTCAGGATCTTTCGCTCCGTGGAACCGACCCGGTGCTGTGGTACTCGTTTGGAGTAACCCACGCACCCCGTGTGGAGGATTTCCCCGTCATGCCCGTTGAGGTGGGGGGAAGGGGCCTGGGAACGGGGTGAACGGGGAAGTGGGGATTGAGGGAATTGAACGAGCGTTCTTATGGCCGCAAGAAATCTCTGTGTTGGGGAAGGGTCTGGAGCTGTGAGAGCGGGGAGGGGCCGATGTCTTATCCGAGGTGTGTGCGGTGATGGTGGTGGTTAAGAGTGGTTACGGAAGAGGGAATGAGTGCATGTGGAGGGACGGAGCTGCCATGTGCCGTGCGCCAGGGATGGAAGTGGAAGTATTTGAAAGGAAATTATTGGAAGTTGGTGCAGGATTCGGTGCCATGGACATCCCGCCTTCTCGGGTCCTCCAGCTCCCTCTGGGTGGCAGGCTGGCAGGCTGGCAGGCAGACGAACAGGGGCGATCCCAATATATGCCCAATATATGTGTCTTGCGTGACTGTGGGAGTGTACGGTAACTATGTTCAAGACGTGGCATCCTGACAAGGGGTGCCCGGTAGCTTTTGTTTCCATAAGAGATGTAATGGGAACCACGAGGTGGACAAGGTCACGCCACGTTGTCTCCACCCCTTCCACATTGTGATGGCTTCGTGTAGGTGTGCGGCTTCAGCCTTAAGCCCGACGGATTTTTCGCCGGCAATCCCGCAGTGGATCTTCCCCCCTGCCGCGATCAGGCGAGCACGGAGCAGCTGCCGCAGCAGCACAACCACCAGCAGCAGCAGGCTGTGCAGGCTGGCGCCGGGGGCTCGTGCTGTTTGCTGCTGTCCAAGCTGTGAGAGGGCAACCGTCCCCTGGTAGTTGTCAGGAGGGGTGGTAAGGCAGCAGTTGGCTGTGAGGGAGGGTAATGGGCGGACGATGGGGAGGGAGGGGATGAAGCCGGAGCATGCGTGTGTGCGGGGAATCAATCGTGGAGTGTGCATGCGGTGGGCTCAGACATCGGATGGGAGGTGTCTTGAGCTGCTAGCGCTGATGGTCCTTTGCCCAAGGCACGAGGTGAGTCCAGCTACTGCTACTGCTACTGCTTCGGCTGTTGCTGCTCCTATTGTGTGTGTGAGAGAGAGAGAAACCCGTTCCTCATGCGTTGTGTGGAGAGAAAGGCAGTGATGTGATGTGATGTGTGGCAGATCGGTTACCTTCATCAGCTGGGCCGCCTGGCGTTTTGTACCATCATTTGCCGTGCTCAGTACGGTGGTTAATTAATACAGCGAGCAGCGGCTGTTTTGGGGGAGCTGAACGCTGCTTCCTTCACTTTTGCGTTAGAACCCGTAAGCGTCGGTCTACAGCGGATGTGGATGTGGCGCTTGTCGCTTCCCTCGCCAAACTAGTCATGGGGGGCGTCCCAGACGGTTTTCGTTTGCGAAGACCCGGTGACGGGACACGTCCATGTTGTTGCGTAAATCGTCAATCGAGTATAGGGCACGCCATAAAGTTTTGCTGTTGACAGGTGCATGGCACACAGGCACCTTAACCCCTTCGTTATGAGCCATTGTTGGGTACTGCCATTGTTGGGTACTGCCTATAGAAGCCATCACGTTGCCGCAGTATGGGCGGCGAAGGGCACAAAAATGTGCACATGTTGAAGGACGCTGAGAGTGGGCGACAGGGTGAGGCGATTTGGTCCCAAAACAGAGATCTCAAAAATCGGTTTTGGCATTTGGTGTCGTTGGGTGAGGTCGAACACAATACTTCGTTTGTATTTGTACGGGTTTGTTAAGGATGTGTTTCATGCCATGTGTATGCGATGTTGGATGTAATAATATAGTGTACCAGAGTGCTACTTAGTGTATCAGAGTGTCACTTATTTGTCAAAGCTGATAACCCTAACTTTCGCCTGTGTTGCACCTTACCACGAGGCTGCTTCACCGGTGACAAGTGCACGTTACGAAATTATGACGTTTTGCAATTGAAGATGGAAGATGAAGAGGACGGGGATGGAAAGAGGAAAGAGGGAATGGGGACGAGGATGGAAGATGGAAGAGGGACAGGCAAAGTCCTTGATGCGGATGTAATGTAATGACGTAGAACAAACGCGATTCTACGGCAGAAAGTGTCGCTGGCAGTGTGAACTCATGCCGTTGCAGTCTGCTGACATAACGAACGGTATCATTGCGTCTCTTGCTGTTCGCACCGCACCACGTCACCATGCCTGCCAACCGCATCCCGACGCTCGACCACCAATGCGCATAAAGCGTTGCCATTACATTTGTACATCAAGAAATCAAATTCCCTCCAATTCGCCCCCTCGTCCCCTAACTCTTCGTACTTCAACGGTTCGTACCCAACTGTTGCACTACCAGCTGCTGCCACTCGGAACGTTGACACGCGGACGAGCTGCTGGAGCTACGAGCCTTGCCACCATCATTCCCGTTAGCATCATCTCCCAGCCACAATCCGCGCTAGGTCCCGTCGGGTCTCATCCATCCCCTTTTCCCCGCCGTCATTGCTAGTTTGAGCGTTAGCACTTGGCTGGGAACTAGAGGCGGGCCAGGCGGATTGGCAGGATCTGACACGGGACCTGGCGGCCCCCTCCCGCAGCCATCTCCACGGTTCTGACCTCGATGACGTGGCGCAGGAAAAGGGGACGGGGAGGGAATGTGAATAGACGGTACTTGGTACTGCTGTTGGGAAGTACAAATTACGAACCGTGATACGATTGGTTGTTACAGAGAGGCGGGAGAAGGCAGATGTCGGGGTGGACATGGAGTGTGGAACGTGGAGTGTGGACATGGAGCAATCGATTCAATCGGGTATGAAATGCGCCGGAGGTTGAGTATTATCTACAGACCATGCACTGCCTGACCAGAGACCACGTCTGTGTGAAAGAAGAACACAAGGACAAGATACCTTAAAGCCCCTTGGCAACAGTGGCTTTCCTAGTTACAAGCGCCTGCTAAGGATGAACTCAGAGCACAGGTACCAGGCTCATTCCCACACCGGCAGGCACACCTGAGCTTACTACCGACCCACCTCCAAAATCTTGTGCTCGTGTCCCAGCAGGGCCGCCACCCTCTCCTGGGCCTGCGATTACGTTCGGTGTGCGCGTTTAGACATGAGTATGGGACAGTGGCTCTCCCTGCATGACTTCACCCCGTGCCGGCTTCCTCACCGTACATGTACACCGTAACTGCATCACGTGGCGGTTACGCCCGCCCCTCCTTCTCCACCCCCTGCTCCTGCTGCGGCGTCTCACCCTCTTGCTCCTGCTGCTACAAGGTCCTGGCCGCCTACTGGTCAGTCTGATGTAGGGAAGGAGCGCAGGCGCACTCAAAACTAGCTGATTGCAGGTTTTAGTGGTTGCTGGAAACAGCCCCGGACCCCAGAGACAACAGGCCGCGAAGCTCCAGGGATGAATCCTCGGCCGCTGCCGCCGTCCCTTGGCCAGCTGAACCTGATCGGTTCAGGAACCCTATACTGGCAATACACCAGCAATACACTCCTCCATGATCCGATCAGGAGGAGGGCGGCGCCCAGAGTTCCAACGCCGCTTCACTTAGTTTCGGAAGCATGGGCGTATGGCTAAACGCCGGTGACTCGGTTACATCGCCCACCTGCTGCTTATCGCCACCCAGCCCGTTGAAGAAGGTGCACCACCTCCGTGCAACACTGTCATTTGGTACGACAATACCCAATTGGAGCTGGCGCCTCCTGCCGTCGCCATCACATTAGCGGCACTACACAAGCCACCGTGGCGCCGCCACCACGGCCGTGAATCATTGACGCCGTAATCATTGACGCCGCTGCTGCTCCCGGGGGCCCAATAGACACGAGTCACGTCAGCCCGTGACACAAAAGCATTGCGGCCATCTTGGGGAACCAGGGCGCGGACTTCCACCAGTCGTCGGTGACCATGTCCGGACATGGGCTGCGCTGCTTGGGCGCGAGCACCACTGCGGAGCAGTGCGGGACCTCAACCACCAAGGCTTCAGGGTCAATGTTTGAAGATGCGGCCAACACGCGAACGCCGGCAAAGGTAGACGGCCGGACGCCAGAAAAGCGGATGCTGGCCGGGCCCCGCGCCCAGCTCAGGAAGGCCTGTAAGCGCCAGTCATCCAGGATGACGGGGCTGGGCTTGGTGTTGAGATTGCTTCTGCTGCTGAGGAGGCGCTGGCTCCGTGGGTGCGACGCTTCCAGCCCGTCTTGTGCTGAGCAATCGACGGTGTGCTGCGACAATAGCCAAGCCCCCTCGTGGCGGGTGGCCCAATTGTTGAAGATGCATGTACGGAAAATATTGTGAAACGAACAATTGTTAGATGCTGTCCTTACAATATCTTCCACCTTGCAATGTTGCAAATTATGTTGAGCACACAGGTTTTGAGCTGGACAACCGTAGATGAAGTGAAGTTTTACGTTCGCGAAAAATAAAAAATGTTCGCAATTACATATACGGCGTAGGTTAGAAGCTAGGCACCGAGTTGCGCACCACGAGACCAGCAATTTATTCCCAATTGCCCAACAGTCTATACTTAGTTTTAAGCGTTACAATGATGAGATATTAAATTATATATTGCAACTTCTCATAAAATCGCCAACCTGTACTAGGCCAGTGCAACGACCATCGTACGTTGCTGCAAGCATACTGCGTATGTAAAACGGTATCTCATCTATCTTCAGCACTTCACTTGCCAAACGTTTACATGCTGACATGAGCATCAGCCATTTTTGTTGCCAGGAATCAGTCCCCGCAGGAACTTTGCTGTCTTAGTCAGAGGGCTCAATGCAGCCGCCGCGATTTGGAGCGATGGCGAGCTCCAAATCGCCAATCGTGGGCCGTCGGGTCATGGCACCGACCTGAGCATTCAATGACCACGGCGGGGAAGGCAAGTGGTCAAACAAAAAGTGTACAGAGCAGCTTAAGCACGAGGAAGCACTATGCAAAGGGCGCGTTATCGCGCGACACCAATACAAACACTCAACTGACCAACCCAACAACATCCTTGCAAACGGATCAGGACTTTGCGCATGTCACATTTCCATAAACCAGTTGCTGCTGCTACCTCCTACGTGTCCCTGCTCACCTGGACAAATTGGCCCCTTTCCTAAAGCAGAATACGCCAGTAAGAGCCCCCGGCTGCTGCGGCCCCCGGCTCAATCAGGCCAGCAGCACAGCGCCCTCCTTCGAGCCCAGCAATCACTGAGGTTGTAATTCACCGGCAACACGCGGCACCGCCCTGACTATCTCACGGCAAGCCGCTCCTGTGGCAAGCCCGTACGGAGCCGAGACCAACTCGGTACTCTGTTCTGTCCTGTCAACCATCACGACCTCCCTCCTACACACTTATACACATATGGCAGGTAATGACCACACCTGTATGGCGCACGGCAGAAAACTGTACACGGACTATGGACTCCACCACCCGCTGGCACTCAATGTGGCATAGAGGTCCTAGTGAGGCAGTCACGATGACACACGTTGAATGCAGTTGAGCATTTCCCTGCAGCACGAGAGTGGGAGCTGCCCCTCCCGTTAGTGGCTCCGTGTCCTCCCTGGAGACCTCCGGCGCTCCGAAACCACAGCACGAACCCCAACTCCGGTATCGCACCCAGTAGTCGGTAGTTTACCTCCTGGCAGCGGTGCCCACCTCAACCTCCCGCCGCCTCCTCTTAACCCCCCTTTCGGGCCCCTTCCCGTTGCCGCCGCTGCTGCTGCTGCTGTTGACGTCGTCGCTGCCGCTTTGAAACCAGACGTTTTGGCCCGGCCGCCGCCGCCGCGGCCGGTTTCCTCCCACCCGTCCTGGAGTCTCCCTCCACCCTGTCTTCGTCCCCGCCGCCATCGCCGTACTCATCGCCGTTCACGACGCTCTCCCCTTCGTCCTCGAGAGAGTATTGCTGCTCCAGGCGCTGTTTGACCCGCGGGTCGGACTGCAGTTGCATCTTGGCCAGTGCGCGCATCAGTGATGCCTGCCGCTGGTCCATCACCATCAGGTTGCTGATCTCACCCTGCAAGATCCCCGCCTGCGAGGTGTTGGTGTTGGGGGAGGAGGGTTCGAGGAGGTTCGGGACATGTGGCTCAGGCGCTTACAACTCGGGGGGAAAAGGGAAGAGGGGAGGGGTAAGACGAGAGTAAAGATAACTACCCTTAATAAAAAATATATGCTTTTAGATATTCATGGGACGACCGCTTTCTAGGATTATTATGTATAATAATCCCGTGAGTATCTAATAGCATGATAGCAGCAATAAACACCCAACGCAACGCATTCATGCACCGGTTTCAGTCCAAACCCCTTCCTCCGCCTACCTGTACCGCGGCCCCCAGCGCCACCGCCTCATCCGGATCCAGTGCTGCCTCCAGAGGCTGCAGCCGCGTCATGTTGTGTATGAACCTGCCCACTGCGGGTATGCGGGTGGCAACCCCCACCAACAGCACTGTGTTGAGGGGGTAGCGCTTGCAGGGCCTTATCTCCGGTTGCATCTGAGGCGGGACAGGGTACGACCGTGTGCGTGTGTGTGTTGGGGCCCACGCTGTAGCTGGCCCTGTTAAGGGGTCGCTTTCCGTTGCCCCTTCCCCCTTCCCAAGACCCATACAAACACAACCGCACATACGACGCACAGACGCACAGAGGCCCACACGCAACCCTCACCGCCTGAATCTTCCAGCCGGGCACTCCCCGGTTCCGGAGCTGCTCCTTCAGCGCCTCGTGATCCCCCACCACCTCGTTGAGATCCACACCTGCCTGCCAGCAGGCCTGCGGAGACGGGAGGAAGGGGAGTAGGAGCATGGCGTTCGTATGTCCAGGACGATAGAGGACGGGAGTTCAGGAGTGATGGCGGTTAATAGGGGCGGTTAATAGTCGTTGGTGAATAGGCCGCTGGCAGGGAAGCTGGATGCCGATCGTGCAGCCCGGTAGCCCTGGAGCACTGGCCTGGGAGATCAACAGAGCGCGACGAAGGCGCCGACATGTCCCCCTCCGGCCCTCATGGTGACGGAGGGGTAGAGAGAGGGAGGGAAGGCATCGCTCCGACGCCGATGTAGAACCGCCGCCGAGCTGTAGCGGTCAAAGAGATCGCTCATCGCAGGCAACAAATTTATTTTAATGCAAGGTCATGTACAGACTTTTGACGTACGACAGGACGATAATAGTACTTCAAGCTCACCTGGTCCAACGGCAGACGGCAGCGCCGCCAAAGCTCCTGCGTCAGCTCGTCCAATTGCGTACGGGCGAGGCGAGCCTCTTAGGGGCCACCTCCGGGGCCGCCCACGGGCATGCTGCGAGGGAACAGCAAAAGCACACACACATGGAATACACACACGCATTCTCCCCTTCCTCCCCCTCTACAAGTTTCACAGATTGAGCCCCCAGTCCCCTCAGGGTGTACGAATAACCGCGCCTCGTGATCAGCGACGTCATGCTGATCCCGCAGTCAAAAACGGACAGTAAACTTTTAACGCATTCGGCTTGCACGGCATGACACGGTCCGCGCAGCCCGGTAATGGTGTACGGAAAACAGCGGCGTACGTCATTACTCACCGTAACACGACCTCCTCGCTGTCAGTGAGCGAGTACTTGGCCGCCTGACCGAGTGCGCGGAGGTTGGCCCGCAGGCGGGGGTCGGACCGGAGGTAAAGACCCGCGGGTCGCAGGTAGGTGCGCTCCTGCCAGTTCGCGATCGCTGCGTCCCAGTCGTCTCCCCCTAAGTGGGCATCCCCACCAGGTGACCCAACACGGTTATGGCGTGCGAGAGGTTGCGGGTGCGGCGGCGGTGTGTGTGTGTGTGTGTGTGTGTGTGTGTGTGTGTGTGTGTGTGTGTGTGTATGCGTGTGTATGTGTATGTGTGCGCGCTTCCAAGAATCACCTGCACCTGGCCGGCTGAGCGGTAGGCCGGTAGGAGCTGCAGTTGTGCAGAGGGTCGGTGAAGGAACCTCAACCACAACAAACAACTGAACAAACAAACAACCGCAATCAGGTGCCCTCTCCACAGCCCTAATGTGAGGGCGGCTCAATCGTCCCCCGCGCGACTGCGGACCCGGCGTACGTCTTTTGCTGAATTTCCCGGTGTTGACCGACCCATGGGCCGACTCAGGGTTGACTCACCGGTTGAGAGCACCTCCACGGTGCCATTGCCGACCTCCAATAGGCTCACATCGTACGTACCGCCCCCCAGGTCAAACACCAGTACGACAGAGTCCGCACGGAGGTCAAGGCCGTACGCCAGCGCAGCAGCCACGGGCTCCTGCAGCAGCCTCACTGTCTCCAGCCCGGCCAGCTTACCTGCTCGCCGGCGGAAAATCGGGCATGCAAAGCAAGTACGACAGGTTGAAAGCTGTCGTACAAAACGAAATAACGCACCGCAAGGTGCTTCCAAGTACCAGGTAATCGAAACTGGCCCGGGGCCCGACACGACCACCCAGCCCGGCAGTGGCGCGGCCTCGTTTGAAGCTCCGAGGATCAGTAGCCCCCTGGTGCAAATACACACATGATCGTGAGCGGGCTCCTGTGTCCCGTGGGTCCGTTGCCTTATGACCCAACCTCACCCGTCCCAAGCCGCCTCATATGCCTAAAGCACCAGGCGACCCACCCGGGCACCATACCCTCCCACCGACCCACCCGCTGCAATGGTGGCCTCTCGCTGTCGATCATCGAAGTAAGCGGGTACGGCAATAACCGCCTTAGTCACCCTCCCTTGCGTGTAGGCAGCCGCATCCGAGACCAGATGGGAAACCACCTGCGCACTAACACACTGCCGGGACATGGGGCGGGGCACGGAAGTCAGGCGCCCACCGGCAAGTGGCGGCAGTCAAACCTCCCCAGCGCACAGCGCCGCACTGCAATCCGCACTTCCAAAAGTCGCCATTCCCACCCCACCTACCGGTGCCCTCTCCCCCCATTCTTGGCTAAACACCCTTGACCTTCCGCTGGTCTTCCTTCGCCCGGCCTCCTCCCTCGCACGAACCATCCCCGTTTTCCCTCCCACCTCCCCCCCACCTCGTGTTTCACTAGGGGAGTGCGCACCTCCTCGGGGTACAGATACCCAACACGGGGACAGTCGAACACCACTGAGCGTACAGTTACGAAGCCGCATTATATGTAAGATGGAAATGAAAGCGGACGACTCGCCTGTCCGCCGTCAACAGATTTGCTGCCGAAGTAATGCCTGACGAATTCATCGACAATACAGATTTCGAATTCATCGACAATTTTGTTTTTATTATCCGAAGTTCGTTTCGTCGCCCCTCGAGTATCATACCCTTGTAGTCCATACTGTTAAGTACAACGGAATCGGGTGCATGAGCACCTACGCTGCAACGCCTACTATGATCAAATTCCCAATCACAAAGCAGCAACTTGAGCTGTTTTTGAACTTAAACCTTTTAAGGGATGTAATTGCTATACATACAATCGTAAGAACTCAATTGCAGGGACATTCAGGCGGAGGTTGCCTTCTCATCGGCCAGAACACTTTCTTCGCGTTCGACCGCTATTATCTCACCATCCTGGTTGTCACGAATGGTCCGGAGTGTCGTATTGGCTGCCACACAGTTCGCTTGTCCGGAGGACATGCAAGCTAATGCCGTAACCGCACAAGGGCTCAATCCCTGAGAAACCTGAAACTTTGAGGTGGGTGCATGTGTCGAATTCGGGTTTCAAAATGAGGTGTGTGGTGTGGAGACCAGGGCATACCTTGCAAGCCTGCATATTGAAAATACGTACCCCGTACGATGTGGCACACCCCTGTTTCTCGGCACCCCGTCTTTCCACCCCGCCGCCTCCAGCAGCGACGCCAGCTCCACCGATGCCACCAGCGCGATCAACCAGGAATCGCGAACCTACCTGCACAAACGGTGCTCCAGCGCGGTTAAACGAGGCCCGGCCCAACCTTCCCAGCCGCACCGCCACCACGGTGGCCTGTTTATGGCGCTGGTGCTGCTGCGCCTCTAGCACAGCAGAAACCTTATTGCGTAGCTGGACCGCCTCTAGGCTATCCTGTGCACCCGATGCCTGTTAAGCAGCACCATCCATGCGGTAGGTGCACCGCGGCGGGCGCGGTGGGAACCCGTTACGTCAAACTAATCACGGACACAGGACAACGGCCGCTTGGGGCCAGAGTTGACCCCAACCAGGTGCTAGATTTTGAATCAGATAGGACGCCAGCACGATCTAGAACGTAACGTATGGGATTTCGGGGTGCCAAAGATTAAGACCTCAAGATTTATTTTGCTTGTTACATGGGAAAAACGGTGGAAAATCGGGGAACCTCCCCCCTTCATTGAGCCCCCTGCTACGTTTCTTTTTTCCCGCAGGGCCGGTGAGCCCCACCCTGGCGAACCTTGATGCCCGACCAGTACGTGCCCTCCACAGTCAAGAGAAGTAGCAGGAAGGGAAGCAGCAGCAGCAGACTCACACCCCACACGGCGAGCATTACCTGCGGGCGGAGAAGGGAAATGAATACCACGCTGACACAGCAACTACAGTGAGGGACGGTCGGCAGCGGATCGAAACGGGTCGGTGCGCTTTCAGCCCTCATGATCTGGAGGTGTGCTCGGCCGGCCGTTAAAAGGGCCCTCACGTTTCCTGGTTGTACGGGACGGTGAGGAACGAGGGTATCTGTAGACATGGCCTGGTCAAGCATGACGCGTTTGTGTACGGTGCAAAATACGGTATGAGTGTTGATGTACGGACGAGCTGATATAGTAGAAGTCAGCAGGCTTGACGAGTCATATTGGTAAGTCAGCAAAACCCGAACGCACAGCAAGGGCCACAGTAAACGGCGTGAACCTCAATGCCACCAACAACACTTCATTACAATGTCCACTCTTTCCGTCCCCACTGAGATGACCGTTGACAGAACTCAATACTGCTCGTACGGCTGGCTCTCGGACATATGCAATGTGGGTGAGTGGACAGCGCTTGGAAAGGGAAGGGAGGGAAAAACGGCCGTTTCACAAGGCGGCAATGGCTTTTTTTCGTTACCTGTTTTCCGTTAGTAGTACTCCCCTTTAAACCCATCTTTGGGTTGACGGGCCCAGGATGAGGCTGAAGACAGCAGGGCCGCGGGATGATATGTACGATATTGTACAATGCCGTAGTCTGTATAACGTAAGATACACTTGACTTCGGTAGAAATTCTGTGGAAATGGAAGAGAAGTCAGTTCTTAGCGATGAAGAGTGGCATTAATCAGTTAGTTTGTTGTACGACTGTTGCTCGCGCGTGTGTGTCTTATATCTGCCGGCTAAGGACTGGATGCAACATCTGGTCCAGCATAGAAGAGTCTGCCAAGGAGTCTTAGTTCCTTTGCTGGGTGTCCACCGCTCAATAAATTTGCATTTCACTCCCATGCCATCACCGGCTGCTAATCTCCCACCCTCTCGCAAATCTTACCCATTCCCTCCCGGCCCTTCATGATCTCCCACCTCTGCGACATCCCCACGCCCAGGCAGCAGGCGAAGCTGAACAACCTTCTACAAAATCCGCTTTGCTACGGTTTGCCTCTTGTTCTCACACAGTGCGCATCACACATTCTTTCCACATGCTTGTGAGAAACCCCCGTCGCGCAATGCGATACCGTACTGCGCCTGCTGTCCCTGCTGGGGTCCAGACCCGGGGAATTCTCGGGGATATCCAGGCCGTCCGTCGACGGGTGCGACAACAAACCGCTCGAAATCCGCTGCTGCAGCGGCACCGGCACCGTCGCTGAGCCATTGGAGGCGGCTGTGACTCCGCCTCCACCGGAGCCTTGCTGCGACTCCTCGACTTCTGGCGGCAGGTCAATACTCACGTGGGTACGTGAACGGCAGCGACCCTGGCGGCTACTAGGCGGCTGCCGATGCTGCTGCATTCGTCGTCTAAGAACCGGTGTGCCGACTGACGGCACCACCATTGCAGTTGCCGTAAGCGGCCTCCTTTCTAGACCCCGGCCTTTGCCGTACTCTTCGGAATTAACCTCGCCGCAGACCGCCGGTACAGGTGCAAATCCCAGTCTGCATCATTGAGTTAGAATGACTCCCTAGCATTCCCCAGACAACTTTGTCGTACAGGCATGTCGAAGACCTTCCGTGCCAAGGCTTGCCGCTCCAAAGACGCCAGTGCGCCATGGTGCTCGCAGTGCTGCCGACCGCTGCCGCCACCGCCTCCGCCTGGAGGTTGTTCCGCCGCCATGTCTTCTTGGCCTAGCAGTCCCCAAGCCGAGCAGCCCTTACGACCCCGCTCACCGGTGATCAGCCTAATGGTGCGCGAAAAGCTAGGGTAATTTGTTTGCACCAAAAGGGACCCACACATTTGCGGGCAAACTGATTACCACGTGTGCGGTAGCACCATGTTCATCATGATATTTGAAGTCGTTTTAAAGCTTCAAAGATTACGATGAACGTGGTACTACCGCAATCCTGACATCATTCCTTCTTCACCTGTAGGATCGCACCACTGTGTTGAGGTGGAAAACACTGGTGTGCAAGGTAGCAGCGCTTCGACAAATATCTCCCGTATGCCCAGAGATGCATGAGTGTGGACGAGGCTTGCACCAACCAAATGTTCATCCACATCCCTTACAAATTAAATTTAATGATTTTTTTCTGATTAAGAAAGCCTCGCCACAGCGAGCAAGAGGACCTCAAAAAATTATGAGAGTGGGACGAGAATGGGACCGCTGGCGGTGATGGGAGGACCCTCTTACAGTAGATTCGCCTGGTTACAGATTGCAACCTGTCAATAAGTGCGGTTGAAAACAGAGCGGTTGGGTAGCAAGCAGTAGTTAGCCTTCCAACTGCACGATGTGTGAATAGCTTGTGCGTCTTATGCACAAGCTTTCTGCAAAATTCTGCTTAGGTGCATGTAATTGGAGGTTACTACCGCCGTACCCATCAGGTTCCGGACGTTGGTGTCACGTCGCGATGCAAGCATATCTATCAGCAGGCCAAGATGACCTTTCAGAAACATTTTCCAATTTACGTTTGCTCACACATTGAATTAGCTACTCATTTCTAACATATACTGTATAGCTTAATACGGTTGCATCACAGGGACGGCCTGCCATAAGCTTGCAAGCCTGCCACTTATTTATTTCTTATTATAACAAATCGTTGCTGCAAACAACATCTATAAGCTGCGCGCGACTCCACAGCAGCATTTGCGGGTTCCTCGTCCTTCGCCATAGCATGTCAGCCCCAACAAGATTGCCGCCTTCCAGGACGATACGCACAACCACATAAACAGACAGGTAGGATGCATGCATGCAACAATGCATCATTCGGCATTTGGGTGATGCCTCTGCTACCTCCACCGGCGGGCTTGGCCACATTCTCGCGTCTACCGCTGCAGGCGTTAATAGAGACGGCCTCCGTCGCCGCCCTCACCACCTTCCCCTCCGCCCAGCCCACAATTGCCCCCGTCGCCGCCTTCACCGCCACCCAGCCCGCCATCCCCACCGTCACCGCCACTCGAGCCCATAAGTCCACCCCCGTCACCACCATCTCCTCCAAGCTCCGTCGCCCCGGCCCGCACCGTCCCGAACCCCCTTCACCGCCACCGTCACCACCATCTCCTCCAAGCCCGCCGCTCCCCCCGCCGCCAACGCCCTCACCGTCCCCATCCCGTGTACCGCCTCCGTCGCCGCCCTCGCTGGGACCCATCGCCGCCCTCGCTGGGACCCAGCCCGCCGTCCCCACCGTCGACGCCCCCGTCCCACCATTTTCGCCGTCGGCCGTGTCCACCTCCAGAGCCCTCAAGCCCGCCACCTCCGCCGCCGGAGCCACCCAGACCACCGCTCCCTGCATTACCACCCCACACACCTGCAACTCCATCCATTCCACCCTGGCCGCCATCGTCTCCACCAAGCACGCTGTCGCCGCCTCCGTCGCCGTCCTCGCCGCATCATTCACCCTCGCCGCCTTCCCCTCCGCCGCCGCCCTCGCCGCCACCCGAGCCCCCAAGTCCACCCGGGCCCCCAAGTCCACCTGACCCTCCTAGCCCGCCGCTCCCCCCCCGTCGCCCCCGCCCTCACCGTCCCATTCGCCTTCACCGCCACCCTCACCACCATCTCCGTCTCCACCACGGTCTCCGCCCTCCCCGCCGCCGCTCGCCGCCTCCGCCGCCCAGGTCCCAGGGGCGTCACGCGGACAAGGTGGCGGTGTCTTGGCTCCGGAGGCGGAAGCGGTGGGCTTGGCGGCTTTACAGGCGGAGATGGGGCCGGCATCGAAAATGGTAGGGAGGGGGGCGGCGACGGTTGGCTTGGTGAAGACGGTGACTTCGAGGGCGGGGCGAGGGAGGAGGCCGAGGTGATGGCGGGGCTGATGGAGAGAGTGGTGGGCTGGGTGGCTCCAGTGGCGAAGGCGGCGGGCTCGGTGGCTCTGAAGGTGGTGGAGACGGGGCCGGCGTCGGAAATGGTGGGGAGGGGGGCCGCGACGGTGGGGACGGCCTTCACAGCCACCCTCACCACAATCTCCTTCAAGACCGCCATCCCCACCACACTCTCCGCCCTCCCCGACCAGCGCGCCCTTTCCGCCGCCCTTTTTGCCAAGCCCCCCGTTGCCGCCTTCACCGCCACCCAGCCCTCCGTCCCTACCATCACCGTTATCGACGCAGCCCTAATGTCCAACCCCGCCACCGCCGGAGCTTCCCAGCCCGCCCCAGCCCCCGCCGCTGCCGCCCTCACCGTACCCACCTTCGTCCATGCCGCCATCACCGACGAGCCCCCTTTCGCCGCCTTCAACGCCACCCAGCCCGTAGTCTCCACCGTCGCCGCCCCCGTCCCACCATTTTTGCCGTCGGCCGTCTTCACCTCCAGAGCCCTCAAGCCCGCCACCTCCGCCGCCGGAGCCACCCAGACCACCGCTCCCTGCATTACCACCCCACACACCTGCAACTCCATCCATTCCACCCTGGCCGCCATCGTCTCCACCAAGCACGCTGTCGCCGCCTCCGTCGCCGTCCTCGCCGCATCATTCACCCTCGCCGCCTTCCCCTCCGCCGCCGCCCTCGCCGCCACCCGAGCCCCCAAGTCCACCCGGGCCCCCAAGTCCACCTGACCCTCCTAGCCCGCCGCTCCCCCCCCGTCGCCCCCGCCCTCACCGTCCCATTCGCCTTCACCGCCACCCTCACCACCATCTCCGTCTCCACCACGGTCTCCGCCCTCCCCGCCGCCGCTCGCCGCCTCCGCCGCCCAGGTCCCAGGGGCGTCACGCGGACAAGGTGGCGGTGTCTTGGCTCCGGAGGCGGAAGCGGTGGGCTTGGCGGCTTTACAGGCGGAGATGGGGCCGGCATCGAAAATGGTAGGGAGGGGGGCGGCGACGGTTGGCTTGGTGAAGACGGTGACTTCGAGGGCGGGGCGAGGGAGGAGGTCGAGGTGATTGATGGCGGGGCTGATGGAGAGAGTGGTGGGCTGGGTGGCTCCAGTGGCGAAGGCGGCGGGCTCGGTGGCTCTGAAGGTGGTGGAGACGGGGCCGGCGTCGGAAATGGTGGGGAGGGGGGCCGCGACGGTGGGGACGGCCTTCACAGCCACCCTCACCACAATCTCCTTCAAGACCGCCATCCCCACCACACTCTCCGCCCTCCCCGACCAGCGCGCCCTTTCCGCCGCCCTTTTTGCCAAGCCCCCCGTTGCCGCCTTCACCGCCACCCAGCCCTCCGTCCCTACCATCACCGTTATCGACGCAGCCCTAATGTCCAACCCCGCCACCGCCGGAGCTTCCCAGCCCGCCCCAGCCCCCGCCGCTGCCGCCCTCACCGTACCCACCTTCGTCCATGCCGCCATCACCGACGAGCCCCCTTTCGCCGCCTTCAACGCCACCCAGCCCGTAGTCTCCACCGTCGCCGCCCCCGTCCCACCATTTTTGCCGTCGGCCGTCTTCACCTCCAGAGCCCTCAAGCCCGCCACCTCCGCCGCCGGAGCCACCCAGACCACCGCTCCCTGCATTACCACCCCACACACCTGCAACTCCATCCATTCCACCCTGGCCGCCATCGTCTCCACCAAGCACGCTGTCGCCGCCTCCGCCGCCGCCCTCGCCGCCACCCGAGCCCCCAAGTCCACCCGGGCCCCCAAGTCCACCTGACCCTCCTAGCCCGCCGCTCCCCCCCCGTCGCCCCCGCCCTCACCGTCCCATTCGCCTTCACCGCCACCCTCACCACCATCTCCGTCTCCACCACGGTCTCCGCCCTCCCCGCCGCCGCTCGCCGCCTCCGCCGCCCAGGTCCCAGGGGCGTCACGCGGACAAGGTGGCGGTGTCTTGGCTCCGGAGGCGGAAGCGGTGGGCTTGGCGGCTTTACAGGCGGAGATGGGGCCGGCATCGAAAATGGTAGGGAGGGGGGCGGCGACGGTTGGCTTGGTGAAGACGGTGACTTCGAGGGCGGGGCGAGGGAGGAGGCCGAGGTGATGGCGGGGCTGATGGAGAGAGTGGTGGGCTGGGTGGCTCCAGTGGCGAAGGCGGCGGGCTCGGTGGCTCTGAAGGTGGTGGAGACGGGGCCGGCGTCGGAAATGGTGGGGAGGGGGGCCGCGACGGTGGGGACGGCCTTCACAGCCACCCTCACCACAATCTCCTTCAAGACCGCCATCCCCACCACACTCTCCGCCCTCCCCGACCAGCGCGCCCTTTCCGCCGCCCTTTTTGCCAAGCCCCCCGTTGCCGCCTTCACCGCCACCCAGCCCTCCGTCCCTACCATCACCGTTATCGACGCAGCCCTAATGTCCAACCCCGCCACCGCCGGAGCTTCCCAGCCCGCCCCAGCCCCCGCCGCTGCCGCCCTCACCGTACCCACCTTCGTCCATGCCGCCATCACCGACGAGCCCCCTTTCGCCGCCTTCAACGCCACCCAGCCCGTAGTCTCCACCGTCGCCGCCCCCGTCCCACCATTTTTGCCGTCGGCCGTCTTCACCTCCAGAGCCCTCAAGCCCGCCACCTCCGCCGCCGGAGCCACCCAGACCACCGCTCCCTGCATTACCACCCCACACACCTGCAACTCCATCCATTCCACCCTGGCCGCCATCGTCTCCACCAAGCACGCTGTCGCCGCCTCCGTCGCCGTCCTCGCCGCATCATTCACCCTCGCCGCCTTCCCCTCCGCCGCCGCCCTCGCCGCCACCCGAGCCCCCAAGTCCACCCGGGCCCCCAAGTCCACCTGACCCTCCTAGCCCGCCGCTCCCCCCCCGTCGCCCCCGCCCTCACCGTCCCATTCGCCTTCACCGCCACCCTCACCACCATCTCCGTCTCCACCACGGTCTCCGCCCTCCCCGCCGCCGCTCGCCGCCTCCGCCGCCCAGGTCCCAGGGGCGTCACGCGGACAAGGTGGCGGTGTCTTGGCTCCGGAGGCGGAAGCGGTGGGCTTGGCGGCTTTACAGGCGGAGATGGGGCCGGCATCGAAAATGGTAGGGAGGGGGGCGGCGACGGTTGGCTTGGTGAAGACGGTGACTTCGAGGGCGGCGAGGGAGGAGGTCGAGGTGATTGATGGCGGGGCTGATTCACCGCCACCCAGCCCACCGTCCCCACCGTCACCGCCACTCGAGCCCATAAGTCCACCCCCGTCACCACCATCTCCTCCAAGCCCGCCGCTACGCCCGTCGCCCCGGCCCGCACCGTCCCGAACCCCCTTCACCGCCACCGTCACCACCATCTCCTCCAAGCCCGCCGCTCCCCCCGCCGCCAACGCCCTCACCGTCCCCATCCCGTGTACCGCCTCCGTCGCCGCCCTCGCTGGGACCCAGCCCGCCGTCCCCACCGTCGACGCCCCCGTCCCACCATTTTCGCCGTCGGCCGTGTCCACCTCCAGAGCCATCAAGCCCGCCACCTCCGCCGCCGGAGCCACCCAGACCACCGCTCCCTGCATTACCACCCCACACACCTGCCAATCCATCCACGCCGCCCTGGCCGCCACCGCTTCCACCAAGCCCGCCATCGCCGCCTCGATCGCCGCCCTTACGACTGTCCCCGCCCAGCCCACCCTCTCTGCCGCCATCGCCGACGAGCCCCCTTGCGCCACCTTCGACGCCACCCAGCCCGCCGTCCCCACCATCGCCGTTCCTGACACAGCCCCAAAGTCCAACCCCGCCACCGCCGGAGCTTCCCAGCCCGCTGCATTCCCCGCCCAGCGCGCCGTCTCCGCCGCCCAGGTCCCAGGGGCGTCACGCGGACAAGGTGGCGGTGTCTTGGCTCCGGAGGCGGAAGCGGTGGGCTTGGCGGCTTTACAGGCGGAGATGGGGCCGGCATCGAAAATGGTAGGGAGGGGGGCGGCGACGGTTGGCTTGGTGAAGACGGTGACTTCGAGGGCGGGGCGAGGGAGGAGGCCGGGGTGATGGCGGGGCTGATGGAGAGAGTGGTGGGCTGGGTGGCTCCAGTGGCGAAGGCGGCGGGCTCGGTGGCTCTGAAGGTGGTGGAGACGGGGCCGGCGTCGGAAATGGTGGGGAGGGGGGCCGCGACGGTGGGGACGGCCTTCACAGCCACCCTCACCACAATCTCCTTCAAGACCGCCATCCCCACCACACTCTCCGCCCTCCCCGACCAGCGCGCCCTTTCCGCCGCCCTTTTTGCCAAGCCCCCCGTTGCCGCCTTCACCGCCACCCAGCCCTCCGTCCCTACCATCACCGTTATCGACGCAGCCCTAATGTCCAACCCCGCCACCGCCGGAGCTTCCCAGCCCGCCCCAGCCCCCGCCGCTGCCGCCCTCACCGTACCCACCTTCGTCCATGCCGCCATCACCGACGAGCCCCCTTTCGCCGCCTTCAACGCCACCCAGCCCGTAGTCTCCACCGTCGCCGCCCCCGTCCCACCATTTTTGCCGTCGGCCGTCTTCACCTCCAGAGCCCTCAAGCCCGCCACCTCCGCCGCCGGAGCCACCCAGACCACCGCTCCCTGCATTACCACCCCACACACCTGCAACTCCATCCATTCCACCCTGGCCGCCATCGTCTCCACCAAGCACGCTGTCGCCGCCTCCGTCGCCGTCCTCGCCGCATCATTCACCCTCGCCGCCTTCCCCTCCGCCGCCGCCCTCGCCGCCACCCGAGCCCCCAAGTCCACCCGGGCCCCCAAGTCCACCTGACCCTCCTAGCCCGCCGCTCCCCCCCCGTCGCCCCCGCCCTCACCGTCCCATTCGCCTTCACCGCCACCCTCACCACCATCTCCGTCTCCACCACGGTCTCCGCCCTCCCCGCCGCCGCTCGCCGCCTCCGCCGCCCAGGTCCCAGGGGCGTCACGCGGACAAGGTGGCGGTGTCTTGGCTCCGGAGGCGGAAGCGGTGGGCTTGGCGGCTTTACAGGCGGAGATGGGGCCGGCATCGAAAATGGTAGGGAGGGGGGCGGCGACGGTTGGCTTGGTGAAGACGGTGACTTCGAGGGCGGCGAGGGAGGAGGTCGAGGTGATTGATGGCGGGGCTGATTCACCGCCACCCAGCCCACCGTCCCCACCGTCACCGCCACTCGAGCCCATAAGTCCACCCCCGTCACCACCATCTCCTCCAAGCCCGCCGCTACGCCCGTCGCCCCGGCCCGCACCGTCCCGAACCCCCTTCACCGCCACCGTCACCACCATCTCCTCCAAGCCCGCCGCTCCCCCCGCCGCCAACGCCCTCACCGTCCCCATCCCGTGTACCGCCTCCGTCGCCGCCCTCGCTGGGACCCAGCCCGCCGTCCCCACCGTCGACGCCCCCGTCCCACCATTTTCGCCGTCGGCCGTGTCCACCTCCAGAGCCATCAAGCCCGCCACCTCCGCCGCCGGAGCCACCCAGACCACCGCTCCCTGCATTACCACCCCACACACCTGCCAATCCATCCACGCCGCCCTGGCCGCCACCGCTTCCACCAAGCCCGCCATCGCCGCCTCGATCGCCGCCCTTACGACTGTCCCCGCCCAGCCCACCCTCTCTGCCGCCATCGCCGACGAGCCCCCTTGCGCCACCTTCGACGCCACCCAGCCCGCCGTCCCCACCATCGCCGTTCCTGACACAGCCCCAAAGTCCAACCCCGCCACCGCCGGAGCTTCCCAGCCCGCTGCATTCCCCGCCCAGCGCGCCGTCTCCGCCGCCCAGGTCCCAGGGGCGTCACGCGGACAAGGTGGCGGTGTCTTGGCTCCGGAGGCGGAAGCGGTGGGCTTGGCGGCTTTACAGGCGGAGATGGGGCCGGCATCGAAAATGGTAGGGAGGGGGGCGGCGACGGTTGGCTTGGTGAAGACGGTGACTTCGAGGGCGGGGCGAGGGAGGAGGCCGGGGTGATGGCGGGGCTGATGGAGAGAGTGGTGGGCTGGGTGGCTCCAGTGGCGAAGGCGGCGGGCTCGGTGGCTCTGAAGGTGGTGGAGACGGGGCCGGCGTCGGAAATGGTGGGGAGGGGGGCCGCGACGGTGGGGACGGCCTTCACAGCCACCCTCACCACAATCTCCTTCAAGACCGCCATCCCCACCACACTCTCCGCCCTCCCCGACCAGCGCGCCCTTTCCGCCGCCCTTTTTGCCAAGCCCCCCGTTGCCGCCTTCACCGCCACCCAGCCCTCCGTCCCTACCATCACCGTTATCGACGCAGCCCTAATGTCCAACCCCGCCACCGCCGGAGCTTCCCAGCCCGCCCCAGCCCCCGCCGCTGCCGCCCTCACCGTACCCACCTTCGTCCATGCCGCCATCACCGACGAGCCCCCTTTCGCCGCCTTCAACGCCACCCAGCCCGTAGTCTCCACCGTCGCCGCCCCCGTCCCACCATTTTTGCCGTCGGCCGTCTTCACCTCCAGAGCCCTCAAGCCCGCCACCTCCGCCGCCGGAGCCACCCAGACCACCGCTCCCTGCATTACCACCCCACACACCTGCAACTCCATCCATTCCACCCTGGCCGCCATCGTCTCCACCAAGCACGCTGTCGCCGCCTCCGTCGCCGTCCTCGCCGCATCATTCACCCTCGCCGCCTTCCCCTCCGCCGCCGCCCTCGCCGCCACCCGAGCCCCCAAGTCCACCCGGGCCCCCAAGTCCACCTGACCCTCCTAGCCCGCCGCTCCCCCCCCGTCGCCCCCGCCCTCACCGTCCCATTCGCCTTCACCGCCACCCTCACCACCATCTCCGTCTCCACCACGGTCTCCGCCCTCCCCGCCGCCGCTCGCCGCCTCCGCCGCCCAGGTCCCAGGGGCGTCACGCGGACAAGGTGGCGGTGTCTTGGCTCCGGAGGCGGAAGCGGTGGGCTTGGCGGCTTTACAGGCGGAGATGGGGCCGGCATCGAAAATGGTAGGGAGGGGGGCGGCGACGGTTGGCTTGGTGAAGACGGTGACTTCGAGGGCGGGGCGAGGGAGGAGGCCGAGGTGATGGCGGGGCTGATGGAGAGAGTGGTGGGCTGGGTGGCTCCAGTGGCGAAGGCGGCGGGCTCGGTGGCTCTGAAGGTGGTGGAGACGGGGCCGGCGTCGGAAATGGTGGGGAGGGGGGCCGCGACGGTGGGGACGGCCTTCACAGCCACCCTCACCACAATCTCCTTCAAGACCGCCATCCCCACCACACTCTCCGCCCTCCCCGACCAGCGCGCCCTTTCCGCCGCCCTTTTTGCCAAGCCCCCCGTTGCCGCCTTCACCGCCACCCAGCCCTCCGTCCCTACCATCACCGTTATCGACGCAGCCCTAATGTCCAACCCCGCCACCGCCGGAGCTTCCCAGCCCGCCCCAGCCCCCGCCGCTGCCGCCCTCACCGTACCCACCTTCGTCCATGCCGCCATCACCGACGAGCCCCCTTTCGCCGCCTTCAACGCCACCCAGCCCGTAGTCTCCACCGTCGCCGCCCCCGTCCCACCATTTTTGCCGTCGGCCGTCTTCACCTCCAGAGCCCTCAAGCCCGCCACCTCCGCCGCCGGAGCCACCCAGACCACCGCTCCCTGCATTACCACCCCACACACCTGCAACTCCATCCATTCCACCCTGGCCGCCATCGTCTCCACCAAGCACGCTGTCGCCGCCTCCGTCGCCGTCCTCGCCGCATCATTCACCCTCGCCGCCTTCCCCTCCGCCGCCGCCCTCGCCGCCACCCGAGCCCCCAAGTCCACCCGGGCCCCCAAGTCCACCTGACCCTCCTAGCCCCCCGCTCCCCCCCCGTCGCCCCCGCCCTCACCGTCCCATTCGCCTTCACCGCCACCCTCACCACCATCTCCGTCTCCACCACGGTCTCCGCCCTCCCCGCCGCCGCTCGCCGCCTCCGCCGCCCAGGTCCCAGGGGCGTCACGCGGACAAGGTGGCGGTGTCTTGGCTCCGGAGGCGGAAGCGGTGGGCTTGGCGGCTTTACAGGCGGAGATGGGGCCGGCATCGAAAATGGTAGGGAGGGGGGCGGCGACGGTTGGCTTGGTGAAGACGGTGACTTCGAGGGCGGCGAGGGAGGAGGTCGAGGTGATTGATGGCGGGGCTGATTCACCGCCACCCAGCCCACCGTCCCCACCGCCACCGCCACTCGAGCCCATAAGTCCACCCCCGTCACCACCATCTCCTCCAAGCCCGCCGCTACGCCCGTCGCCCCGGCCCGCACCGTCCCGAACCCCCTATACCGCCACCGTCACCACCATCTCCTCCAAGCCCGCCGCTCCCCCCGCCGCCAACGCCCTCACCGTCCCCATCCCGTGTACCGCCTCCGTCGCCGCCCTCGCTGGGACCCAGCCCGCCGTCCCCACCGTCGACGCCCCCGTCCCACCATTTTCGCCGTCGGCCGTGTCCACCTCCAGAGCCATCAAGCCCGCCACCTCCGCCGCCGGAGCCACCCAGACCACCGCTCTCAGCCAGGAGGTCATGGTCGGCAGCATACAGTTCATTGCCAGCAAGCCGTGGCCGGTCGCTGTGCACCCGCGAGGCTGACCAGATGTCGCGCTTGCCGATCTCCAGACAGCGACAGTCGCTCTCGCCAGCAGCCACAGTTGCTTGTCGTTGCTTGGATGGCGACTCCTGAAAGCACTTATACGTCCAGCGAGTCATCGCAGGCATGAGGTTTGTTGATGTATTAAGATAAAAATAATATTATCATACATTCAGAGCTAAACCTTGTCGTCCACACATCTTTGCCCAATTTGTGCATGTCCGTTCGATGCCGCTCTTATTTGACTCCCTCTGTAGACTGTAGAATGAAAGCTGGAGATGGAACGCAATATGCACAAATCAAGAGGCGACACGCTGCCCGGAAAGGTCACGGCGCCATCGATAAAAAGGTATTGTTCCAATTACAGGTATCCGAGATACTTCTATATAAGGTAATGTTTGTTAGAAATTTCTGGACAACATTAAATGTGCGTTGTTGGTCGGAGCAATACCAAATAGGGGCATGTCGTTGCCCAAAAAATCCTAAAATCGCAGCCAAAACGTTGGAACCTTATCCGTTTTGAGAATACAAAGTAAAAAACAGCGAAAATCATCAAAGGTAGTTAGGGTTGACCTCAGACAACTTATTTCAATAGCCCAGTTAGTTCAAATGCTTATTTCTTTGAAACACCTGAGCACATTATCAAAACGCCTTCACGCCTTTGGGTAAAACAAAGCCAAAACGATAGAAGTAATGTAAGATCGTTATTGCATAAATTATTTACAGTTGCGCGGCAGTTTAAACACCTCAGACGTCTTATTTTCATAGACCATTCAGTTCAAATGCTTATTTCTTTCAAATGCCTGAGCACATAAGGGGGAAACAAAGTGCAGATCACCGTAAACGTATCAAAACAAGATTTAGCACCAAACATTCTTGTGCGCGTCGCTATTTTGATCCGTCCAACATCGATCTTTATTTGCCGAATCGTTTCTTACGCTTAAATCCTCAAAACGCCTTCATGCCTTTGGGTAAAGCAAAGCCAAAGCAATAGAAGTAATCTTGTATCGTTATGCATAAATAATTTACAGTTGCGCGGCAGATTGAGCACCTCAGACATCTTATTTCCATATCCCATTTAGTTCAAATGCTTATTTCCTTAAACCGCCTGAGCACATTAGGGGGAAACAAAGCCCAGATCACCCTAAGCGTATCAAGGCACGGTTCAGCATCAAATATTCTCGTGTGCGCGGCTGTCCTGACCCGTCCAACGTCGAACATTATTTGCCTGATCGTTTCAAATGCCAATATTATCAAATCGCCTTGGCGCCTTGATGTAAAACAATGCGTAGAACAATAATAGTAATCAAAAATCGTAATTGCATACATAATTTACAGTTGCGCAGCAGTTTAAAGACCTCAGACATCTTATTTCCATAGCCCATTACGTTCAAATGCTTATTTCTTCGAAACGCCTGCGCACATTAGGGCGAAACAAAGCTCAGATCACCATAAGCGTATCAAGACACGGTTCAGCATCAAATATTCTCTCGCGCGCGGGATTTCTGACCTGTCCAACATCGATCTTTATTATCCGAATCGTTACACATGCCAATATTATCAAGACGCCTTCACGCCTTTGGGTAAAACAAGGCTAAACGCAACAGAGGTAATCTAAGATCACTATTGCATAATTAATTTCCAGTTGCGCGGCAGTTCCAACACGTCAGACGTCTGTTTCCATATCCCATTAAGTGCGAATGCTTATTTCCTTAAACCGCCTGAACACATGAGTGGGAAACAAGGCCCAGATCACCATAAGCGTATCAAGACACGGTTCAGCATCAAATATTCTCGTGTGCGCGGCTGTCCTGACCCGTCCAACATCGAGCATTATTTGCCGGATCGTTTCAAATACCTATATTATCAAATCGCCTTGGCGCCTTGATGTAAAACAATGCGTAGAACAATAATCGTAATCAAAAATCGTAATTGCATACATAATTTACAGTTGCGCAGCAGTTTAAAGACCTCAGACATCTTATTTCCATATCCCATTACGTTCAAATGCTTATTTCTTTGAAACGCCTGCGCACATTAGGGGGAAACAAAGCTCAGATCACCATAAGCGTATCAAGACACGGTTAAGCATCAAATATTCTCGTGCGTGCGGGTTTTCTGACCTGTCCAACATCGATCTCTATAAGCCGAATCGTTTAAATGCCTAATCATCAAAACGCCTTGGCGCCTTAATGCAAAACAATGCCTAGAACAATAATAATCATCTTAAATCGTAATTGCATAAATAATTTACAGTTGCGCGGCAGATTGAGCAGTTTAAAGACCTCAGACATCTTATTTCCATATCCCATTTAGTTCAAATGCTTATTTCCTTATACCGCCTGAGCACATTAGGGGGAAACAAAGTGCAGATTACCGTAAGCGTATCAAGACAGGTTTCAGCATGGAATATTCTCGTGTGCGCGGCTTTTCTGACCCGTCCCTCATCGAACTTTATTTGCCAAATCGTTTCACATGCCAATATTATCAAAATGCCTTCACGCCTTTAGGTAAAACAAGGCTAAACGCAACAGAGGTAATCTAAGATCATTATTGCATAATAAGTTTCCAGTTGCGCGGCAGTTCCAACACGTCAGACGTCTGTTTCCATATCCCATTAAGTGCAAATGCTTATTTCCTTAAACCGCCTGAGCACATAAGGGGGAAATAAAGTCCAGATCACTATAAGCGTATCAAGTCATGAATCAGCATCAATTAATGTCGTGTTCGTTTTATGTCCAACGTCGACCTAAGGAAAAAGCATTGGTAAAACCGGTTTTGTTATAAGCCAACGGAAAATGGAGATCGCCAGGGAGGCCGAATCTGACCGTATCTCTTGTACCAATGTTTTTCCCTTACTCTCATGAATTCATTGGTCAAAAAAATTTTAGGATCGGATTAGTGGATGTGGAGAACCTGACTTGAACATATCTGACAAACCTTAAGAGCGCATATCTCCACAGTACGTTGTCCGTTTCTAAAATTTTTTGGACGAACGGATTCCTGAGAGAAAGGACAAAGCAATGGTACAACCGGTTTTGTTAAAAGCCTACGGAAAATGGAGATCACCAGGGAGGCCGAATCTGACCGTATCTCTTGTACCAATGTTTTTCCCTTACTCTCATGAATCCATTGGTCAAAAAAATTTTAGGATCGGATTAGTGGATGTGGAGAACCTGACTTGAACATATCTGACAAACCTTAAGAGCGCGTATCTCCACAGTACGTTGTCCGTTTCTAAAATTGTTTGGACGAACGGATTCCTGAGAGTAAGGAAAAAGCATTGGTAAAACCGGTTTTGTTATAAGCCAACGGAAAATGGAGATCGCCAGGGAGGCCGAATCTGACCTTATCTCTTGTACCAATGTTTTTCCCTTACTCTCATGAATCCATTGGTCAAAAAAATTTTTGGATCGGATTAGTGGATGTGGAGAACCTGACTTGAACATATCTGACAAACCTTAAGAGCGCGTATCTCCACAGTACGTTGTCCGTTTCTAAAATTTTTTGGACGAACGGATTCCTGAGAGTAAGGACAAAGCATTGGTAAAACCGGTTTTGTTATAAGCCAACGGAAAATGGAGATCGCCAGGGAGGCCGAATCTGACCGTATCTCTTGTACCAATGTTTTTCCCTTACTCTCATGAATCCATTGGTCAAAAACATTTTTGGATCGGATTAGTGGATGTGGAGAACCTGACTTGAACATATCTGACAAACCTTAAGAGCGCATATCTCCACAGTACGTTGTCCGTTTCTAAAATTTTTTGGACGAACGGATTCCTGAGAGTAAGGACAAAGCAATGGTACAACCGGTTTTGTTATTAGCCTTCGGAAAATGGAGATCACCAGGGAGGCCGAATCTGACCGTATCTCTTGTACCAATGTTTTTCCCTTACTCTCATGAATCCATTGGTCAAAAAATTTTAGGATAGGATAAGTGGATGTGGAGAACCTGACTTGAACATATCTGACAAACCTTAAGAGCGCATATCTCCACAGTACGTTGTCCGTTTCTAAAATTTTTTGGACGAACGGATTCCTGAGAGAAAGGACAAAGCAATGGTACAACCGGTTTTGTTAAAAGCCTACGGAAAATGGAGATCACCAGGGAGGCCGAATCTGACCGTATCTCTTGTACCAATGTTTTTCCCTTACTCTCATGAATCCATTGGTCAAAAAAATTTTAGGATCGGATTAGTGGATGTGGAGAACCTGACTTGAACATACCTGACAAACCTTAAGAGCGCGTATCTCCACAGTACGTTGTCCGTTTCTAAAATTGTTTGGACGAACGGATTCCTGAGAGTAAGGAAAAAGCATTGGTAAAACCGGTTTTGTTATAAGCCAACGGAAAATGGAGATCGCCAGGGAGGCCGAATCTGACCGTATCTCTTGTACCAATGTTTTTCCCTTACTCTCATGAATCCATTGGTCAAAAAAATTTTTGGATCGGATTAGTGGATGTGGAGAACCTGACTTGAACATATCTGACAAACCTTAAGAGCGCGTATCTCCACAGTACGTTGTCCGTTTCTAAAATTTTTTGGACGAACGGATTCCTGAGAGTAAGGACAAAGCATTGGTAAAACCGGTTTTGTTATAAGCCAACGGAAAATGGAGATCGCCAGGGAGGCCGAATCTGACCGTATCTCTTGTACCAATGTTTTTCCCTTACTCTCATGAATCCATTGGTCAAAAAAATTTTAGGATCGGATTAGTGGATGTGGAGAACCTGACTTGAACATATCTGACAAACCTTAAGAGCGCATATCTCCACAGTACGTTGTCCGTTTCTAAAATTTTTTGGACGAACGGATTCCTGAGAGAAAGGACAAAGCAATGGTACAACCGGTTTTGTTAAAAGCCTACGGAAAATGGAGATCACCAGGGAGGCCGAATCTGACCGTATCTCTTGTACCAATGTTTTTCCCTTACTCTCATGAATCCATTGGTCAAAAAATTTTAGGATAGGATAAGTGGATGTGGAGAACCTGACTTGAACATATCTGACAAACCTTAAGAGCGCATATCTCCACAGTACGTTGTCCGTTTCTAAAATTTTTTGGACGAACGGATTCCTGAGAGAAAGGACAAAGCAATGGTACAACCGGTTTTGTTAAAAGCCTACGGAAAATGGAGATCACCAGGGAGGCCGAATCTGACCGTATCTCTTGTACCAATGTTTTTCCCTTACTCTCATGAATCCATTGGTCAAAAAAATTTTAGGATCGGATTAGTGGATGTGGAGAACCTGACTTGAACATATCTGACAAACCTTAAGAGCGCGTATCTCCACAGTACGTTGTCCGTTTCTAAAATTTTTTGGACGAACGGATTCCTGAGAGTAAGGAAAAAGCATTGGTAAAACCGGTTTTGTTATAAGCCAACGGAAAATGGAGATCGCCAGGGAGGCCGAATCTGACCGTATCTCTTGTACCAATGTTTTTCCCTTACTCTCATGAATCCATTGGTCAAAAAAATTTTTGGATCGGATTAGTGGATGTGGAGAACCTGACTTGAACATATCTGACAAACCTTAAGAGCTCGTATCTCCACAGTACGTTGTCCGTTTCTAAAATTTTTTGGACGAACGGATTCCTGAGAGTAAGGACAAAGCATTGGTAAAACCGGTTTTGTTATAAGCCAACGGAAAATGGAGATCGCCAGGGAGGCCGAATCTGACCGTATCCCTTGTACCAATGTTTTTCCCTTACTCTCATGAATCCATTGGCCAAAGAAATTTTAGGATCGGATTAGTGGATGTGGAGAACCTGACTTGAACATATCTGACAAACCTTAAGAGCGCATATCTCCACAGTACGTTGTCCGTTTCTAAAATTTTTTGGACGAACGGATTCCTGAGAGTAAGGACAAAGCAATGGTACAACCGGTTTTGTTATTAGCCTACGGAAAATGGAGATCACCAGGGAGGCCGAATCTGACCGTATCTCTTGTACCAATGTTTTTCCCTTACTCTCATGAATCCATTGGTCAAAAAAATTTTAGGATCGGACAACGTACTGTGGAGATATGCGCTCTTAAGGTTTGTCAGATATGTTCAAGTCAGGTTCTCCACATCCACTAATCCGATCCAAAAATTTTTTTGACCAATGGATTCCTGAGAGTAAAAGCAAAACATTGGTACAAGAGATTCGGTCAGATTCGGCCTCCCTGGCGATCTCCATTTTCCGTAGGCTTTTAACAAAACCGTTTGTACCATTAATTTGTCCTTACTCTCAGGAATCCGTTTGTCCAAAAAATTTTAGAAACGGACAACGTACTGTGGAGATACGCGCTCTTAAGGTTTGTCAGATATGTTCAAGTCAGGTTTTCCACATCCACTTATCCGATCCTAAAATTTCTTTGACCAATGGATTCCTGAGAGTAAAAGCAAAACATTGGTACAAGAGATTCGGTCAGATTCGGCCTCCCTGGCGATCTCCATTTTCCGTAGGCTTTTAACAAAACCGTTTGTACCATTAATTTGTCCTTACTCTCAGGAATCCGTTTGTCCAAAAAATTTTAGAAACGGACAACGTACTGTGGAGATACGCGCTCTTAAGGTTTGTCAGATATGTTCAAGTCAGGTTTTCCACATCCACTTATCCGATCCTAAAATTTCTTTGACCAATGGATTCCTGAGAGTAAAAGCAAAACATTGGTACAAGAGATTCGGTCAGATTCGGCCTCCCTGGCGATCTCCATTTTCCGTAGGCTTTTAACAAAAGCGGTTGTACCATTGCTTTGTCCTTACTCTCAGGAATCCGTTCGTCCAAAAAATTTTAGAAACGGACAACGTACTGTGGAGATACGCGCTCTTAAGGTTTGTCAAATATGTTCAAGTCAGGTTCTCCACATCCACTTATCTGATCCTAAAATTTTTTTGACCAATGGATTCCTGAGAGTAAAAGCAAAACATTGTTACAAGAGATTCGGTCAGATTCGGCCTCCCTGGCGATCTCCATTTTCCGTGGGCTTTTAACAAAACCGGTTGTACCATTGCTTTGTTCTTACTCTCAGGAATCCGTTCGTCCATAAAATTTTTGAAAAGGACAACGTACTGTGGAGATACGCGCTCTTAAGGTTTGTCAGATATGTTCAAGTCAGGTTCTCCACATCCACTTATCCGATCCTAAAATTTCTTTGACCAATGGATTCCTGAGAGTTAAAGCAAAACATTGGTACAAGAGATTCGGTCAGATTCGGCCTCCCTGGCGATCTCCATTTTCCGTAGGCTTTTAACAAAAGCGGTTGTACCATTGCTTTGTCCTTACTCTCAGGAATCCGTTCGTCCAAAAAATTTTAGAAACGGACAACGTACTGTGGAGATACGCGCTCTTAAGGTTTGTCAGATATGTTCAAGTCAGGTTCTCCACATCCACTTATCCGATCCTAAAATTTCTTTGACCAATGGATTCCTGAGAGTTAAAGCAAAACATTGGTACAAGAGATTCGGTCAGATTCGGCCTCCCTGGCGATCTCCATTTTCCGTAGGCTTTTAACAAAACCGGTTGTACCATTGCTTTGTCCTTACTCTCAGGAATCCGTTCGTCCAAAAAATTTTAGAAACGGACAACGTACTGTGGAGATACGCGCTCTTAAGGTTTGTCAGATATGTTCAAGTCAGGTTCTCCACATCCACTTATCCGATCCTAAAATTTCTTTGACCAATGGATTCCTGAGAGTTAAAGCAAAACATTGGTACAAGAGATTCGGTCAGATTCGGCCTCCCTGGCGATCTCCATTTTCCGTAGGCTTTTAACAAAAGCGGTTGTACCATTGCTTTGTCCTTACTCTCAGGAATCCGTTCGTCCAAAAAATTTTAGAAACGGACAACGTACTGTGGAGATACGCGCTCTTAAGGTTTGTCAGATATGTTCAAGTCAGGTTCTCCACATCCACTTATCCGATCCTAAAATTTCTTTAACCAATGGATTCCTGAGAGTTAAAGCAAAACATTGGTACAAGAGATTCGGTCAGATTCGGCCTCCCTGGTGATCTCCATTTTCCGTAGGCTTTTAACAAAACCGGTTGTACCATTGCTTTGTTCTTACTCTCAGGAATCCGTTCGTCCAAAAAATTTTAGAAACGGACAACATACTGTGGAGATACGCGCTCTTAAGGTATGTCAGATATGTTCAAGTCAGGTTCTCCACATCCACTTATCCGATCCTAAAATTTCTTTGACCAATGGATTCCTGAGAGTTAAAGCAAAACATTGGTACAAGAGATTCGGTCAGATTCGGCCTCCCTGGCGATCTCCATTTTCCGTAGGCTTTTAACAAAACCGTTTGTACCATTGCTTTGTCCTTACTCTCAGGAATCCGTTCGTCCAAAAAATTTTAGAAACGGACAACGTACTGTGGAGATACGCGCTCTTAAGGTTTGTCAGATATGTTCAAGTCAGGTTCTCCACATCCACTTATCCGATCCTAAAATTTCTTTGACCAATGGATTCCTGAGAGTTAAAGAAAAATATTGGTACAAGAGATTCGGTCAGATTCGGCCTCCCTGGTGATCTCCATTTTCCGTAGGCTTTTAACAAAACCGGTTGTACCATTGCTTTGTCCTTACTCTCAGGAATCCGTTCGTCCAAAAAATTTTAGAAACGGACAACGTACTGTGGAGATACGCGCTCTTAAGGTTTGTCAGATATGTTCAAGTCAGGTTCTCCACATCCACTTATCCGATCCTAAAATTTCTTTGACCAATGGATTCCTGAGAGTTAAAGCAAAACATTGGTACAAGAGATTCGGTCAGATTCGGCCTCCCTGGTGATCTCCATTTTCCGTAGGCTTTTAACAAAACCGGTTGTACCATTGCTTTGTCCTTACTCTCAGGAATCCGTTCGTCCAAAAAATTTTAGAAACGGACAACGTACTGTGGAGATACGCGCTCTTAAGGTTTGTCAGATATGTTCAAGTCAGGTTCTCCACATCCACTTATCCGATCCTAAAATTTCTTTGACCAATGGATTCCTGAGAGTTAAAGCAAAACATTGGTACAAGAGATTCGGTCAGATTCGGCCTCCCTGGCGATCTCCATTTTCCGTAGGCTTTTAACAAAACCGGTTGTACCATTGCTTTGTCCTTACTCTCAGGAATCCGTTCGTCCAAAAAATTTTAGAAACGGACAACGTACTGTGGAGATACGCGCTCTTAAGGTTTGTCAGATATGTTCAAGTCAGGTTCTCCACATCCACTTATCCGATCCTAAAATTTCTTTGACCAATGGATTCCTGAGAGTTAAAGCAAAACATTGGTACAAGAGATTCGGTCAGATTCGGCCTCCCTGGTGATCTCCATTTTCCGTAGGCTTTTAACAAAACCGGTTGTACCATTGCTTTGTCCTTACTCTCAGGAATCCGTTCGTCCAAAAAATTTTAGAAACGGACAACGTACTGTGGAGATACGCGCTCTTAAGGTTTGTCAGATATGTTCAAGTCAGGTTCTCCACATCCACTTATCCTATCCTAAAATTTCTTTGACCAATGGATTCCTGAGAGTTAAAGCAAAACATTGGTACAAGAGATTCGGTCAGATTCGGCCTCCCTGGTGATCTCCATTTTCCGTAGGCTTTTAACAAAACCGGTTGTACCATTGCTTTGTCCTTACTCTCAGGAATCCGTTCGTCCAAAAAAGTTTAGAAACGGACAACGTACTGTGGAGATACGCGCTCTTAAGGTTTGTCAGATATGTTCAAGTCAGGTTCTCCACATCCACTTATCCGATCCTAAAATTTCTTTGACCAATGGATTCCTGAGAGTTAAAGCAAAACATTGGTACAAGAGATTCGGTCAGATTCGGCCTCCCTGGCGATCTCCATTTTCCGTAGGCTTATAACAAAACCGGTTGTACCATTGCTTTGTTCTTACTCTCAGGAATCCGTTCGTCCAAAAAATTTTAGAAACGGACAACGTACTGTGGAGATACGCGCTCTTAAGGTTTGTCAAATATGTTCAAGTCAGGTTCTCCACATCCACTTATCCGATCCTAAAATTTCTTTGACCAATGGATTCCTGAGAGTAAAAGCAAAACATTGGTACAAGAGATTCGGTCAGATTCGGCCTCCCTGGCGATCTCCATTTTCCGTAGGCTTTTAACAAAACCGGTTGTACCATTGCTTTGTCCTTACTCTCAGGAATCCGTTCGTCCAAAAAATTTTAGAAACGGACAACGTACTGTGGAGATACGCGCTCTTAAGGTTTGTCAGATATGTTCAAGTCAGGTTCTCCACATCCACTTATCCGATCCTAAAATTTCTTTGACCAATGGATTCCTGAGAGTTAAAGCAAAACATTGGTACAAGAGATTCGGTCAGATTCGGCCTCCCTGGTGATCTCCATTTTCCGTAGGCTTTTAACAAAACCGGTTGTACCATTGCTTTGTCCTTACTCTCAGGAATCCGTTCGTCCAAAAAATTTTAGAAACGGACAACATACTGTGGAGATACGCGCTCTTAAGGTTTGTCAGATATGTTCAAGTCAGGTTCTCCACATCCACTTATCCGATCCTAAAATTTCTTTGACCAATGGATTCCTGAGAGTTAAAGCAAAACATTGGTACAAGAGATTCGGTCAGATTCGGCCGCTCTGGTGATCTCCATTTTCCGTAGGCTTTTAACAAAACCGGTTGTACCATTGCTTTGTCCTTACTCTCAGGAATCCGTTCGTCCAAAAAATTTTAGAAACGGACAACGTACTGTGGAGATACGCGCTCTTAAGGTTTGTCAGATATGTTCAAGTCAGGTTCTCCACATCCACTTATCCGATCCTAAAATTTCTTTGACCAATGGATTCCTGAGAGTTAAAGCAAAACATTGGTACAAGAGATTCGGTCAGATTCGGCCTCCCTGGTGATCTCCATTTTCCGTAGGCTTTTAACAAAACCGGTTGTACCATTGCTTTGTCCTTACTCTCAGGAATCCGTTCGTCCAAAAAATTTTAGAAACGGACAACGTACTGTGGAGATACGCGCTCTTAAGGTTTGTCAGATATGTTCAAGTCAGGTTCTCCACATCCACTTATCCGATCCTAAAATTTCTTTGACCAATGGATTCCTGAGAGTAAAAGCAAAACATTGGTACAAGAGATTCGGTCAGATTCGGCCTCCCTGGCGATCTCCATTTTCCGTAGGCTTATAACAAAACCGGTTGTACCATTGCTTTGTTCTTACTCTCAGGAATCCGTTCGTCCAAAAAATTTTAGAAACGGACAACGTACTGTGGAGATACGCGCTCTTAAGGTTTGTCAAATATGTTCAAGTCAGGTTCTCCACATCCACTTATCCGATCCTAAAATTTCTTTGACCAATGGATTCCTGAGAGTTAAAGCAAAACATTGGTACAAGAGATTCGGTCAGATTCGGCCTCCCTGGCGATCTCCATTTTCCGTAGGCTTTTAACAAAACCGGTTGTACCATTGCTTTGTCCTTACTCTCAGGAATCCGTTCGTCCAAAAAATTTTAGAAACGGACAACGTACTGTGGAGATACGCGCTCTTAAGGTTTGTCAGATATGTTCAAGTCAGGTTCTCCACATCCACTTATCCGATCCTAAAATTTCTTTGACCAATGGATTCCTGAGAGTTAAAGCAAAACATTGGTACAAGAGATTCGGTCAGATTCGGCCTCCCTGGCGATCTCCATTTTCCGTAGGCTTTTAACAAAAGCGGTTGTACCATTGCTTTGTCCTTACTCTCAGGAATCCGTTCGTCCAAAAAATTTTAGAAACGGACAACGTACTGTGGAGATACGCGCTCTTAAGGTTTGTCAGATATGTTCAAGTCAGGTTCTCCACATCCACTTATCCGATCCTAAAATTTCTTTGACCAATGGATTCCTGAGAGTTAAAGCAAAACATTGGTACAAGAGATTCGGTCAGATTCGGCCTCCCTGGCGATCTCCATTTTCCGTAGGCTTTTAACAAAACCGGTTGTACCATTGCTTTGTCCTTACTCTCAGGAATCCGTTCGTCCAAAAAATTTTAGAAACGGACAACGTACTGTGGAGATACGCGCTCTTAAGGTTTGTCAGATATGTTCAAGTCAGGTTCTCCACATCCACTTATCCGATCCTAAAATTTCTTTGACCAATGGATTCCTGAGAGTTAAAGCAAAACATTGGTACAAGAGATTCGGTCAGATTCGGCCTCCCTGGTGATCTCCATTTTCCGTAGGCTTTTAACAAAACCGGTTGTACCATTGCTTTGTCCTTACTCTCAGGAATCCGTTCGTCCAAAAAATTTTAGAAACGGACAACTTCTGTGGAGATACGCGCTCTTAAGGTTTGTCAGATATGTTCAAGTCAGGTTCTCCACATCCACTTATCCTATCCTAAAATTTCTTTGACCAATGGATTCCTGAGAGTTAAAGCAAAACATTGGTACAAGAGATTCGGTCAGATTCGGCCTCCCTGGTGATCTCCATTTTCCGTAGGCTTTTAACAAAACCGGTTGTACCATTGCTTTGTCCTTACTCTCAGGAATCCGTTCGTCCAAAAAAGTTTAGAAACGGACAACGTACTGTGGAGATACGCGCTCTTAAGGTTTGTCAGATATGTTCAAGTCAGGTTCTCCACATCCACTTATCCGATCCTAAAATTTCTTTGACCAATGGATTCCTGAGAGTTAAAGCAAAACATTGGTACAAGAGATTCGGTCAGATTCGGCCTCCCTGGCGATCTCCATTTTCCGTAGGCTTATAACAAAACCGGTTGTACCATTGCTTTGTTCTTACTCTCAGGAATCCGTTCGTCCAAAAAATTTTAGAAACGGACAACGTACTGTGGAGATACGCGCTCTTAAGGTTTGTCAAATATGTTCAAGTCAGGTTCTCCACATCCACTTATCCTATCCTAAAATTTCTTTGACCAATGGATTCCTGAGAGTTAAAGCAAAACATTGGTACAAGAGATTCGGTCAGATTCGGCCTCCCTGGTGATCTCCATTTTCCGTAGGCTTTTAACAAAACCGGTTGTACCATTGCTTTGTCCTTACTCTCAGGAATCCGTTCGTCCAAAAAATTTTAGAAACGGACAACGTACTGTGGAGATACGCGCTCTTAAGGTTTGTCAGATATGTTCAAGTCAGGTTCTCCACATCCACTTATCCGATCCTAAAATTTCTTTGACCAATGGATTCCTGAGAGTTAAAGCAAAACATTGGTACAAGAGATTCGGTCAGATTCGGCCTCCCTGGTGATCTCCATTTTCCGTAGGCTTTTAACAAAACCGGTTGTACCATTGCTTTGTCCTTACTCTCAGGAATCCGTTCGTCCAAAAAATTTTAGAAACGGACAACGTACTGTGGAGATACGCGCTCTTAAGGTTTGTCAGATATGTTCAAGTCAGGTTCTCCACATCCACTTATCCGATCCTAAAATTTCTTTGACCAATGGATTCCTGAGAGTTAAAGCAAAACATTGGTACAAGAGATTCGGTCAGATTCGGCCTCCCTGGTGATCTCCATTTTCCGTAGGCTTTTAACAAAACCGGTTGTACCATTGCTTTGTCCTTACTCTCAGGAATCCGTTCGTCCAAAAAATTTTAGAAACGGACAACGTACTGTGGAGATACGCGCTCTTAAGGTTTGTCAGATATGTTCAAGTCAGGTTCTCCACATCCACTTATCCGATCCTAAAATTTCTTTGACCAATGGATTCCTGAGAGTTAAAGCAAAACATTGGTACAAGAGATTCGGTCAGATTCGGCCTCCCTGGTGATCTCCATTTTCCGTAGGCTTTTAACAAAACCGGTTGTACCATTGCTTTGTCCTTACTCTCAGGAATCCGTTCGTCCAAAAAATTTTAGAAACGGACAACGTACTGTGGAGATACGCGCTCTTAAGGTTTGTCAGATATGTTCAAGTCAGGTTCTCCACATCCACTTATCCGATCCTAAAATTTCTTTGACCAATGGATTCCTGAGAGTTAAAGCAAAACATTGGTACAAGAGATTCGGTCAGATTCGGCCTCCCTGGTGATCTCCATTTTCCGTAGGCTTTTAACAAAACCGGTTGTACCATTGCTTTGTCCTTACTCTCAGGAATCCGTTCGTCCAAAAAATTTTAGAAACGGACAACGTACTGTGGAGATACGCGCTCTTAAGGTTTGTCAGATATGTTCAAGTCAGGTTCTCCACATCCACTTATCCTATCCTAAAATTTCTTTGACCAATGGATTCCTGAGAGTTAAAGCAAAACATTGGTACAAGAGATTCGGTCAGATTCGGCCTCCCTGGTGATCTCCATTTTCCGTAGGCTTTTAACAAAACCGGTTGTACCATTGCTTTGTCCTTACTCTCAGGAATCCGTTCGTCCAAAAAAGTTTAGAAACGGACAACGTACTGTGGAGATACGCGCTCTTAAGGTTTGTCAGATATGTTCAAGTCAGGTTCTCCACATCCACTTATCCGATCCTAAAATTTCTTTGACCAATGGATTCCTGAGAGTTAAAGCAAAACATTGGTACAAGAGATTCGGTCAGATTCGGCCTCCCTGGCGATCTCCATTTTCCGTAGGCTTATAACAAAACCGGTTGTACCATTGCTTTGTTCTTACTCTCAGGAATCCGTTCGTCCAAAAAATTTTAGAAACGGACAACGTACTGTGGAGATACGCGCTCTTAAGGTTTGTCAAATATGTTCAAGTCAGGTTCTCCACATCCACTTATCCGATCCTAAAATTTCTTTGACCAATGGATTCCTGAGAGTAAAAGCAAAACATTGGTACAAGAGATTCGGTCAGATTCGGCCTCCCTGGCGATCTCCATTTTCCGTAGGCTTTTAACAAAACCGGTTGTACCATTGCTTTGTCCTTACTCTCAGGAATCCGTTCGTCCAAAAATTTTAGAAACGGACAACGTACTGTGGAGATACGCGCTCTTAAGGTTTGTCAGATATGTTCAAGTCAGGTTCTCCACATCCACTTATCCGATCCTAAAATTTCTTTGACCAATGGATTCCTGAGAGTTAAAGCAAAACATTGGTACAAGAGATTCGGTCAGATTCGGCCTCCCTGGTGATCTCCATTTTCCGTAGGCTTTTAACAAAACCGGTTGTACCATTGCTTTGTCCTTACTCTCAGGAATCCGTTCGTCCAAAAATTTTAGAAACGGACAACATACTGTGGAGATACGCGCTCTTAAGGTTTGTCAGATATGTTCAAGTCAGGTTCTCCACATCCACTTATCCGATCCTAAAATTTCTTTGACCAATGGATTCCTGAGAGTTAAAGCAAAACATTGGTACAAGAGATTCGGTCAGATTCGGCCGCTCTGGTGATCTCCATTTTCCGTAGGCTTTTAACAAAACCGGTTGTACCATTGCTTTGTCCTTACTCTCAGGAATCCGTTCGTCCAAAAAATTTTAGAAACGGACAACGTACTGTGGAGATACGCGCTCTTAAGGTTTGTCAGATATGTTCAAGTCAGGTTCTCCACATCCACTTATCCGATCCTAAAATTTCTTTGACCAATGGATTCCTGAGAGTTAAAGCAAAACATTGGTACAAGAGATTCGGTCAGATTCGGCCTCCCTGGTGATCTCCATTTTCCGTAGGCTTTTAACAAAACCGGTTGTACCATTGCTTTGTCCTTACTCTCAGGAATCCGTTCGTCCAAAAAATTTTAGAAACGGACAACGTACTGTGGAGATACGCGCTCTTAAGGTTTGTCAGATATGTTCAAGTCAGGTTCTCCACATCCACTTATCCGATCCTAAAATTTCTTTGACCAATGGATTCCTGAGAGTAAAAGCAAAACATTGGTACAAGAGATTCGGTCAGATTCGGCCTCCCTGGCGATCTCCATTTTCCGTAGGCTTATAACAAAACCGGTTGTACCATTGCTTTGTTCTTACTCTCAGGAATCCGTTCGTCCAAAAAATTTTAGAAACGGACAACGTACTGTGGAGATACGCGCTCTTAAGGTTTGTCAGATATGTTCAAGTCAGGTTCTCCACATCCACTTATCCGATCCTAAAATTTCTTTGACCAATGGATTCCTGAGAGTAAAAGCAAAACATTGGTACAAGAGATTCGGTCAGATTCGGCCTCCCTGGCGATCTCCATTTTCCGTAGGCTTTTAACAAAACCGGTTGTACCATTGCTTTGTCCTTACTCTCAGGAATCCGTTCGTCCAAAAAATTTTAGAAACGGACAACGTACTGTGGAGATACGCGCTCTTAAGGTTTGTCAGATATGTTCAAGTCAGGTTCTCCACATCCACTTATCCGATCCTAAAATTTCTTTGACCAATGGATTCCTGAGAGTTAAAGCAAAACATTGGTACAAGAGATTCGGTCAGATTCGGCCTCCCTGGCGATCTCCATTTTCCGTAGGCTTTTAACAAAAGCGGTTGTACCATTGCTTTGTCCTTACTCTCAGGAATCCGTTCGTCCAAAAAATTTTAGAAACGGACAACGTACTGTGGAGATACGCGCTCTTAAGGTTTGTCAGATATGTTCAAGTCAGGTTCTCCACATCCACTTATCCGATCCTAAAATTTCTTTGACCAATGGATTCCTGAGAGTTAAAGCAAAACATTGGTACAAGAGATTCGGTCAGATTCGGCCTCCCTGGCGATCTCCATTTTCCGTAGGCTTTAACAAAACCGGTTGTACCATTGCTTTGTCCTTACTCTCAGGAATCCGTTCGTCCAAAAAATTTTAGAAACGGACAACGTACTGTGGAGATACGCGCTCTTAAGGTTTGTCAGATATGTTCAAGTCAGGTTCTCCACATCCACTTATCCGATCCTAAAATTTCTTTGACCAATGGATTCCTGAGAGTTAAAGCAAAACATTGGTACAAGAGATTCGGTCAGATTCGGCCTCCCTGGTGATCTCCATTTTCCGTAGGCTTTTAACAAAACCGGTTGTACCATTGCTTTGTCCTTACTCTCAGGAATCCGTTCGTCCAAAAAATTTTTGAAACGGACAACTTCTGTGGAGATACGCGCTCTTAAGGTTTGTCAGATATGTTCAAGTCAGGTTCTCCACATCCACTTATCCTATCCTAAAATTTCTTTGACCAATGGATTCCTGAGAGTTAAAGCAAAACATTGGTACAAGAGATTCGGTCAGATTCGGCCTCCCTGGTGATCTCCATTTTCCGTAGGCTTTTAACAAAACCGGTTGTACCATTGCTTTGTCCTTACTCTCAGGAATCCGTTCGTCCAAAAAAGTTTAGAAACGGACAACGTACTGTGGAGATACGCGCTCTTAAGGTTTGTCAGATATGTTCAAGTCAGGTTCTCCACATCCACTTATCCGATCCTAAAATTTCTTTGACCAATGGATTCCTGAGAGTTAAAGCAAAACATTGGTACAAGAGATTCGGTCAGATTCGGCCTCCCTGGCGATCTCCATTTTCCGTAGGCTTATAACAAAACCGGTTGTACCATTGCTTTGTTCTTACTCTCAGGAATCCGTTCGTCCAAAAAATTTTAGAAACGGACAACGTACTGTGGAGATACGCGCTCTTAAGGTTTGTCAAATATGTTCAAGTCAGGTTCTCCACATCCACTTATCCTATCCTAAAATTTCTTTGACCAATGGATTCCTGAGAGTTAAAGCAAAACATTGGTACAAGAGATTCGGTCAGATTCGGCCTCCCTGGTGATCTCCATTTTCCGTAGGCTTTTAACAAAACCGGTTGTACCATTGCTTTGTCCTTACTCTCAGGAATCCGTTCGTCCAAAAAATTTTAGAAACGGACAACATACTGTGGAGATACGCGCTCTTAAGGTTTGTCAGATATGTTCAAGTCAGGTTCTCCACATCCACTTATCCGATCCTAAAATTTCTTTGACCAATGGATTCCTGAGAGTTAAAGCAAAACATTGGTACAAGAGATTCGGTCAGATTCGGCCGCTCTGGTGATCTCCATTTTCCGTAGGCTTTTAACAAAACCGGTTGTACCATTGCTTTGTCCTTACTCTCAGGAATCCGTTCGTCCAAAAAATTTTAGAAACGGACAACGTACTGTGGAGATACGCGCTCTTAAGGTTTGTCAGATATGTTCAAGTCAGGTTCTCCACATCCACTTATCCGATCCTAAAATTTCTTTGACCAATGGATTCCTGAGAGTTAAAGCAAAACATTGGTACAAGAGATTTGGTCAGATTCGGCCTCCCTGGTGATCTCCATTTTCCGTAGGCTTATAACAAAACCGGTTGTACCATTGCTTTGTCCTTACTCTCAGGAATCCGTTCGTCCAAAAAATTTTAGAAACGGACAACGTACTGTGGAGATACGCGCTCTTAAGGTTTGTCAGATATGTTCAAGTCAGGTTCTCCACATCCACTTATCCGATCCTAAAATTTCTTTGACCAATGGATTCCTGAGAGTTAAAGCAAAACATTGGTACAAGAGATTCGGTCAGATTCGGCCTCCCTGGTGATCTCCATTTTCCGTAGGCTTTTAACAAAACCGGTTGTACCATTGCTTTGTCCTTACTCTCAGGAATCCGTTCGTCCAAAAAATTTTAGAAACGGACAACGTACTGTGGAGATACGCGCTCTTAAGGTTTGTCAGATATGTTCAAGTCAGGTTCTCCACATCCACTTATCCGATCCTAAAATTTTTTTGACCAATGGATTCCTGAGAGTTAAAGCAAAACATTGGTACAAGAGATTCGGTCAGATTCGGCCTCCCTGGTGATCTCCATTTTCCGTAGGCTTTTAACAAAACCGGTTGTACCATTGCTTTGTCCTTACTCTCAGGAATCCGTTCGTCCAAAAAATTTTAGAAACGGACAACATACTGTGGAGATACGCGCTCTTAAGGTTTGTCAGATATGTTCAAGTCAGGTTCTCCACATCCACTTATCCGATCCTAAAATTTCTTTGACCAATGGATTCCTGAGAGTAAAAGCAAAACATTGGTACAAGAGATTCGGTCAGATTCGGCCTCCCTGGTGATCTCCATTTTCCGTAGGCTTTTAACAAAACCGGTTGTACCATTGCTTTGTCCTTACTCTCAGGAATCCGTTCGTCCAAAAAATTTTAGAAACGGACAACGTACTGTGGAGATACGCGCTCTTAAGGTTTGTCAGATATGTTCAAGTCAGGTTCTCCACATCCACTTATCCGATCCTAAAATTTTTTTGACCAATGGATTCCTGAGAGTTAAAGCAAAACATTGGTACAAGAGATTCGGTTAGATTCGGCCTCCCTGGTGATCTCCATTTTCCGTAGGCATTTAACAAAACCGGTTGTACCATTGCTTTGTCCTTACTCTCAGGAATCCGTTCGTCCAAAAAATTTTAGAAACGGACAACGTACTGTGGAGATACGCGCTCTTAAGGTTTGTCAAATATGTTCAAGTCAGGTTCTCCACATCCACGGGTCAGGACAGCCGCGCACACGAGAATATTTGATGCTGAACCGTGCCTTGATACGCTTAGGGTGATCTGGACTTTGTTTCCCCCTAATATGCTCAGGCGTTTCAAAGAAATAAGCATTTTAACTAAATGGCCTATGGAAATATGATGTCTGAGGTGCTCAATCTGCCGCGCAACTGTAAATTATTTCTGCAATAACGATTTTAGATTATTATTATTGTTCTACGCATTGTTTTACATTAAGGCGCCAAGGCGTATTGATGATTTAGGCATTTGAACGATTCGGTCGATGTTGGACAGGTCAGAAAACCCGCGCGCACGAGAATATTTGATGCTGAACCGTAGCTTGATACGCTTATGGTGATCTGGACTTTGTTTCCCCCTTATGTGCTCAGGAGGTTTATGGAAAAAAGCATTTGCACTTAATGGGATATGGAAACAGACGTCTGACGTGTTGGAACTGCCGCGCAACTGGAAATTATTTCTGCAATAATGATCTTAGATAACCTATGTTGCGTTTAGGTTTGTTTTACCCAATGGCGTGAAGGCGTTTTGATAATATTGGCATGTGAAACGATTTGGCAAATAAAGTTCCATGAGGGACGGGTCAGAAAAGCCGCGTACAAGAGAATATTCGATGTGAAACCTGTCTTAGGGTGATCTGGACTTTGTTTCCCCCTAATATGCTCAGGCGTTTCAAAGAAATAAGCATTTTAACTAAATGGCCTATGGAAATATGATGTCTGAGGTGCTCAATCTGCCGCGCAACTGTAAATTATTTCTGCAATAACGATTTTAGATTATTATTATTGTTCTACGCATTGTTTTGCATTAAGGCGCCAAGGCGTATTGATGATTTAGGCATTTTAACGATTCGGCTAATAAAGATCGATGTTGGACAGGTCAGAAATCCCGCGCGCGAGAGAATATTTGATGCTGAACCGTGTCTTGATACGCTTATGGTGATCTGAGCTTTGTTTCCCCCTTATGTGCGCAGGCGTTTCGAAGAAATAAGCATTCGAACGTAATGGGATATGGAAATAAGATGTCTGAGGTCTTTAAACTGCTGCGCAACTCTAAATTATGTATGCAATTACGATTTTTGATTACTATTATTGTTCTACGCATTGTTTTACATCAAGGCGCCAAGGCGATTTGATAATATTGGCATTTGAAACGATCCGGCAAATAATGTTCGACGTTGGACGGGTCAGGACAGCCGCGCACACGAGAATATTTGATGCTGAACCGTGTCTTGATACGCTTATGGTGATCTGGGCTTTGTTTCCCCCTAATGTGCTCAGGCGGTTTAAGGAAATAAGCATTTGAACTAAATGGGATATGGAAATAAGATGTCTGAGGTGCTCAATCTGCCGCGCAACTGTAAATTATTTATGCATAACGATACAAGATTACTTCTATTGCTTTGGCTTTGTTTTACCCAAAGGCATGAAGGCGTTTTGAGGATTTAACCGTAAGAAACGATTCGGTGAATAAATCTCGATGTTGGACGGGTCAGAAAAGCCGCCCACAACTTTGGCGTTCTTTGGCATTGATCCCACCAACATTCAATGTCCCTTCAAATAATTCTAAATTAAAGTATCGCGGTTATCTGAGATCGGAACAATAACTTCGTCAGCTGGCCTCGCGCCGTGACCTGCAGCGAGTCGCCGCTTGATTTGTGCGCTTAGGTCTGTGCATATTGCGTTCGAACTCCAGCTTTCATAAGACGGAGGGCTGGGTGGCGGTGAAGGCGGCAACGGGGGGCTTGGCAAAAAGGGCGGCGGAAAGGGCGCGCTGGTCGGGGAGGGCGGAGAGTGTGGTGGGGATGCCGGTCTTGAAGGAGATTGTAGTGAGGGTGGCTGTGAAGGCCGTCCCCACCGTCGCGGCCCCCCTCCCCACCATTTCCGACGCCGGCCCCGTCTCCACCACCTTCAGAGCCACCGAGCCCGCCGCCTTCGCCACTGGAGCCACCCAGCCCACCACTGTCTCCATCAGCCCCGCCATCACCTCGGCCTCCTCCCTCGCCCCGCCCTCGAAGTCACCGTCTTCACCAAGCCAACCGTCGCCGCCCCCCTCCCTACCATTTTCGATGCCGGCCCCATCTCCGCCGGTAAAGCCGCCAAGCCCACCGCTTCCGCCTCCGGAGCCAAGACACCGCCACCTTGTCCGCGTGACGCCCCTGGGACCTGGGCGGCGGAGACGGCGAGCGGCGGCGGGGAATGCAGCGGGCTGGGAAGCTCCGGCGGGGGCGGGGTTGGACTTTGGGGCTGTGTCAGGAACGGCGATGGTGGGGACGGCGGGCTGGGTGGCGTCGAAGGTGGCGCAAGGGGGCTTGTCGGCGATGGCGGCAGAGAGGGTGGGCTGGGCGGGGACAGTCGTAAGGGCGGCGATCGAGGCGGCGATGGCGGGCTTGGTGGAAGCAGTGGCGGCCAGGGCGGCGTGGATGGATTGGCAGGTGTGTGGTGTGGTAATGCAGGGAGCGGTGGTCTGGGTGGCTCCGGCGGCGGAGGTGGCGGGCTTGATGGCTCTGGAGGTGGACACGGCCGACGGCGAAAATGGTGGGACGGGGGCGTCGACGGTGGGGACGGCGGGCTGGGTCCCAGCGAGGGCGGCGACGGAGGCGGTACACGGGATGGGGACGGTGAGGGCGTTGGCGGCGGGGGGAGCGGCGGGCTTGGAGGAGATGGTGGTGACGGTGGCGGTGAAGGGGGCTCGGGACGGTGCGGGCCGGGGCGACGGGGGGAGCGGCGGGCTTGGAGGAGATGGTGGTGACGGGGGTGGACTTATGGGCTCGAGTGGCGGTGACGGTGGGGACGGTGGGCTGGGTGGCGGTGAATCAGCCCCGCCATCAATCACCTCGACCTCCTCCCTCGCCGCCCTCGAAGTCACCGTCTTCACCAAGCCAACCGTCGCCGCCCCCCTCCCTACCATTTTCGATGCCGGCCCCATCTCCGCCTGTAAAGCCGCCAAGCCCACCGCTTACGCCTCCGGAGCCAAGACACCGCCACCTTGTCCGCGTGACGCCCCTGGGACCTGGGCGGCGGAGGCGGCGAGCGGCGGCGGGGAGGGCGGAGACCGTGGTGGAGACGGAGATGGTGGTGAGGGTGGCGGTGAAGGCGATGGGGACGGTGAGGGCGGGGGCGACGGGGGGGGAGCGGCGAGCTAGGAGGGTCAGGTGGACTTGGGGGCCCGGGTGGACTTGGGGGCTCGGGTGGCGGCGAGGGCGGCGGCGGAAGGGAAGGCGGCGAGGGTGAATGATGCGGCGAGGACGGCGACGGAGGCGGCGACAGCGTGCTTGGTGGAGACGATGGCGGCCAGGGTGGAATGGATGGAGTTGCAGGTGTGGCGAGGGTAATGCAGGGAGCGGTGGTCTGGGTGGCTCCGGCGGCGGAGGTGGCGGGCTTGAGGGCTCTGGAGGTGGAGACGGCCGACGGCGAAAATGGTGGGACGGGGGCGTCGACGGTGGGGACGGCGGGCTGGGTCCCAGCGAGGGCGGCGACGGAGGCGGTACACGGGATGGGGACGGTGAGGGCGTTGGCGGCGGGGGGAGCGGCGGGCTTGGAGGAGATGGTGGTGACGGTGGCGGTGAAGGGGGCTCGGGACGGTGCGGGCCGGGGCGACGGGGGGAGCGGCGGGCTTGGAGGAGATGGTGGTGACGGGGGTGGACTTATGGGCTCGAGTGGCGGTGACGGTGGGGACGGTGGGCTGGGTGGCGGTGAATCAGCCCCGCCATCAATCACCTCGACCTCCTCCCTCGCCGCCCTCGAAGTCACCGTCTTCACCAAGCCAACCGTCGCCGCCCCCCTCCCTACCATTTTCGATGCCGGCCCCATCTCCGCCTGTAAAGATGCCAAGCCCACCGCTTCCGCCTCCGGAGCCAAGACACCGCCACCTTGTCCGCGTGACGCCCCTGGGACCTGGGCGGCGGAGGCGGCGAGCGGCGGCGGGGAGGGCGGAGACCGTGGTGGAGACGGAGATGGTGGTGAGGGTGGCGGTGAAGGCGATGGGGACGGTGAGGGCGGGGGCGACGGGGGGGGAGCGGCGAGCTAGGAGGGTCAGGTGGACTTGGGGGCCCGGGTGGACTTGGGGGCTCGGGTGGCGGCGAGGGCGGCGGCGGAAGGGAAGGCGGCGAGGGTGAATGATGCGGCGAGGACGGCGACGGAGGCGGCGACAGCGTGCTTGGTGGAGACGATGGCGGCCAGGGTGGAATGGATGGAGTTGCAGGTGTGGCGAGGGTAATGCAGGGAGCGGTGGTCTGGGTGGCTCCGGCGGCGGAGGTGGCGGGCTTGAGGGCTCTGGAGGTGGACACGGCCGACGGCGAAAATGGTGGGACGGGGGCGTCGACGGTGGGGACGGCGGGCTGGGTCCCAGCGAGGGCGGCGACGGAGGCGGTACACGGGATGGGGACGGTGAGGGCGTTGGCGGCGGGGGGAGCGGCGGGCTTGGAGGAGATGGTGGTGACGGTGGCGGTGAAGGGGGCTCGGGACGGTGCGGGCCGGGGCGACGGGGGGAGCGGCGGGCTTGGAGGAGATGGTGGTGACGGGGGTGGACTTATGGGCTCGAGTGGCGGTGACGGTGGGGACGGTGGGCTGGGTGGCGGTGAATCAGCCCCGCCATCAATCACCTCGACCTCCTCCCTCGCCGCCCTCGAAGTCACCGTCTTCACCAAGCCAACCGTCGCCGCCCCCCTCCCTACCATTTTCGATGCCGGCCCCATCTCCGCCTGTAAAGATGCCAAGCCCACCGCTTCCGCCTCCGGAGCCAAGACACCGCCACCTTGTCCGCGTGACGCCCCTGGGACCTGGGCGGCGGAGGCGGCGAGCGGCGGCGGGGAGGGCGGAGACCGTGGTGGAGACGGAGATGGTGGTGAGGGTGGCGGTGAAGGCGATGGGGACGGTGAGGGCGGGGGCGACGGGGGGGGAGCGGCGAGCTAGGAGGGTCAGGTGGACTTGGGGGCCCGGGTGGACTTGGGGGCTCGGGTGGCGGCGAGGGCGGCGGCGGAAGGGAAGGCGGCGAGGGTGAATGATGCGGCGAGGACGGCGACGGAGGCGGCGACAGCGTGCTTGGTGGAGACGATGGCGGCCAGGGTGGAATGGATGGAGTTGCAGGTGTGGCGAGGGTAATGCAGGGAGCGGTGGTCTGGGTGGCTCCGGCGGCGGAGGTGGCGGGCTTGAGGGCTCTGGAGGTGGACACGGCCGACGGCGAAAATGGTGGGACGGGGGCGTCGACGGTGGGGACGGCGGGCTGGGTCCCAGCGAGGGCGGCGACGGAGGCGGTACACGGGATGGGGACGGTGAGGGCGTTGGCGGCGGGGGGAGCGGCGGGCTTGGAGGAGATGGTGGTGACGGTGGCGGTGAAGGGGGCTCGGGACGGTGCGGGCCGGGGCGACGGGGGGAGCGGCGGGCTTGGAGGAGATGGTGGTGACGGGGGTGGACTTATGGGCTCGAGTGGCGGTGACGGTGGGGACGGTGGGCTGGGTGGCGGTGAATCAGCCCCGCCATCAATCACCTCGACCTCCTCCCTCGCCGCCCTCGAAGTCACCGTCTTCACCAAGCCAACCGTCGCCGCCCCCCTCCCTACCATTTTCGATGCCGGCCCCATCTCCGCCTGTAAAGCCGCCAAGCCCACCGCTTCCGCCTCCGGAGCCAAGACACCGCCACCTTGTCCGCGTGACGCCCCTGGGACCTGGGCGGCGGAGGCGGCGAGCGGCGGCGGGGAGGGCGGAGACCGTGGTGGAGACGGAGATGGTGGTGAGGGTGGCGGTGAAGGCGATGGGGACGGTGAGGGCGGGGGCGACGGGGGGGGAGCGGCGAGCTAGGAGGGTCAGGTGGACTTGGGGGCCCGGGTGGACTTGGGGGCTCGGGTGGCGGCGAGGGCGGCGGCGGAAGGGAAGGCGGCGAGGGTGAATGATGCGGCGAGGACGGCGACGGAGGCGGCGACAGCGTGCTTGGTGGAGACGATGGCGGCCAGGGTGGAATGGATGGAGTTGCAGGTGTGGCGAGGGTAATGCAGGGAGCGGTGGTCTGGGTGGCTCCGGCGGCGGAGGTGGCGGGCTTGAGGGCTCTGGAGGTGGAGACGGCCGACGGCGAAAATGGTGGGACGGGGGCGTCGACGGTGGGGACGGCGGGCTGGGTCCCAGCGAGGGCGGCGACGGAGGCGGTACACGGGATGGGGACGGTGAGGGCGTTGGCGGCGGGGGGAGCGGCGGGCTTGGAGGAGATGGTGGTGACGGTGGCGGTGAAGGGGGCTCGGGACGGTGCGGGCCGGGGCGACGGGGGGAGCGGCGGGCTTGGAGGAGATGGTGGTGACGGGGGTGGACTTATGGGCTCGAGTGGCGGTGACGGTGGGGACGGTGGGCTGGGTGGCGGTGAATCAGCCCCGCCATCAATCACCTCGACCTCCTCCCTCGCCGCCCTCGAAGTCACCGTCTTCACCAAGCCAACCGTCGCCGCCCCCCTCCCTACCATTTTCGATGCCGGCCCCATCTCCGCCTGTAAAGATGCCAAGCCCACCGCTTCCGCCTCCGGAGCCAAGACACCGCCACCTTGTCCGCGTGACGCCCCTGGGACCTGGGCGGCGGAGGCGGCGAGCGGCGGCGGGGAGGGCGGAGACCGTGGTGGAGACGGAGATGGTGGTGAGGGTGGCGGTGAAGGCGATGGGGACGGTGAGGGCGGGGGCGACGGGGGGGGAGCGGCGAGCTAGGAGGGTCAGGTGGACTTGGGGGCCCGGGTGGACTTGGGGGCCCGGGTGGCGGCGAGGGCGGCGGCGGAAGGGAAGGCGGCGAGGGTGAATGATGCGGCGAGGACGGCGACGGAGGCGGCGACAGCGTGCTTGGTGGAGACGATGGCGGCCAGGGTGGAATGGATGGAGTTGCAGGTGTGGCGAGGGTAATGCAGGGAGCGGTGGTCTGGGTGGCTCCGGCGGCGGAGGTGGCGGGCTTGATGGCTCTGGAGGTGGACACGGCCGACGGCGAAAATGGTGGGACGGGGGCGTCGACGGTGGGGACGGCGGGCTGGGTCCCAGCGAGGGCGGCGACGGAGGCGGTACACGGGATGGGGACGGTGAGGGCGTTGGCGGCGGGGGGAGCGGCGGGCTTGGAGGAGATGGTGGTGACGGTGGCGGTGAAGGGGGCTCGGGACGGTGCGGGCCGGGGCGACGGGGGGAGCGGCGGGCTTGGAGGAGATGGTGGTGACGGGGGTGGACTTATGGGCTCGAGTGGCGGTGACGGTGGGGACGGTGGGCTGGGTGGCGGTGAATCAGCCCCGCCATCAATCACCTCGACCTCCTCCCTCGCCGCCCTCGAAGTCACCGTCTTCACCAAGCCAACCGTCGCCGCCCCCCTCCCTACCATTTTCGATGCCGGCCCCATCTCCGCCTGTAAAGATGCCAAGCCCACCGCTTCCGCCTCCGGAGCCAAGACACCGCCACCTTGTCCGCGTGACGCCCCTGGGACCTGGGCGGCGGAGGCGGCGAGCGGCGGCGGGGAGGGCGGAGACCGTGGTGGAGACGGAGATGGTGGTGAGGGTGGCGGTGAAGGCGATGGGGACGGTGAGGGCGGGGGCGACGGGGGGGGAGCGGCGAGCTAGGAGGGTCAGGTGGACTTGGGGGCCCGGGTGGACTTGGGGGCTCGGGTGGCGGCGAGGGCGGCGGCGGAAGGGAAGGCGGCGAGGGTGAATGATGCGGCGAGGACGGCGACGGAGGCGGCGACAGCGTGCTTGGTGGAGACGATGGCGGCCAGGGTGGAATGGATGGAGTTGCAGGTGTGGCGAGGGTAATGCAGGGAGCGGTGGTCTGGGTGGCTCCGGCGGCGGAGGTGGCGGGCTTGAGGGCTCTGGAGGTGGACACGGCCGACGGCGAAAATGGTGGGACGGGGGCGTCGACGGTGGGGACGGCGGGCTGGGTCCCAGCGAGGGCGGCGACGGAGGCGGTACACGGGATGGGGACGGTGAGGGCGTTGGCGGCGGGGGGAGCGGCGGGCTTGGAGGAGATGGTGGTGACGGTGGCGGTGAAGGGGGCTCGGGACGGTGCGGGCCGGGGCGACGGGGGGAGCGGCGGGCTTGGAGGAGATGGTGGTGACGGTGGCGGTGAAGGGGGCTCGGGACGGTGCGGGCCGGGGCGACGGGGGGAGCGGCGGGCTTGGAGGAGATGGTGGTGACGGGGGTGGACTTATGGGCTCGAGTGGCGGTGACGGTGGGGACGGTGGGCTGGGTGGCGGTGAATCAGCCCCGCCATCAATCACCTCGACCTCCTCCCTCGCCGCCCTCGAAGTCACCGTCTTCACCAAGCCAACCGTCGCCGCCCCCCTCCCTACCATTTTCGATGCCGGCCCCATCTCCGCCTGTAAAGATGCCAAGCCCACCGCTTCCGCCTCCGGAGCCAAGACACCGCCACCTTGTCCGCGTGACGCCCCTGGGACCTGGGCGGCGGAGGCGGCGAGCGGCGGCGGGGAGGGCGGAGACCGTGGTGGAGACGGAGATGGTGGTGAGGGTGGCGGTGAAGGCGATGGGGACGGTGAGGGCGGGGGCGACGGGGGGGGAGCGGCGAGCTAGGAGGGTCAGGTGGACTTGGGGGCCCGGGTGGACTTGGGGGCTCGGGTGGCGGCGAGGGCGGCGGCGGAAGGGAAGGCGGCGAGGGTGAATGATGCGGCGAGGACGGCGACGGAGGCGGCGACAGCGTGCTTGGTGGAGACGATGGCGGCCAGGGTGGAATGGATGGAGTTGCAGGTGTGGCGAGGGTAATGCAGGGAGCGGTGGTCTGGGTGGCTCCGGCGGCGGAGGTGGCGGGCTTGAGGGCTCTGGAGGTGGACACGGCCGACGGCGAAAATGGTGGGACGGGGGCGTCGACGGTGGGGACGGCGGGCTGGGTCCCAGCGAGGGCGGCGACGGAGGCGGTACACGGGATGGGGACGGTGAGGGCGTTGGCGGCGGGGGGAGCGGCGGGCTTGGAGGAGATGGTGGTGACGGTGGCGGTGAAGGGGGCTCGGGACGGTGCGGGCCGGGGCGACGGGGGGAGCGGCGGGCTTGGAGGAGATGGTGGTGACGGGGGTGGACTTATGGGCTCGAGTGGCGGTGACGGTGGGGACGGTGGGCTGGGTGGCGGTGAATCAGCCCCGCCATCAATCACCTCGACCTCCTCCCTCGCCGCCCTCGAAGTCACCGTCTTCACCAAGCCAACCGTCGCCGCCCCCCTCCCTACCATTTTCGATGCCGGCCCCATCTCCGCCTGTAAAGATGCCAAGCCCACCGCTTCCGCCTCCGGAGCCAAGACACCGCCACCTTGTCCGCGTGACGCCCCTGGGACCTGGGCGGCGGAGGCGGCGAGCGGCGGCGGGGAGGGCGGAGACCGTGGTGGAGACGGAGATGGTGGTGAGGGTGGCGGTGAAGGCGATGGGGACGGTGAGGGCGGGGGCGACGGGGGGGGAGCGGCGAGCTAGGAGGGTCAGGTGGACTTGGGGGCCCGGGTGGACTTGGGGGCTCGGGTGGCGGCGAGGGCGGCGGCGGAAGGGAAGGCGGCGAGGGTGAATGATGCGGCGAGGACGGCGACGGAGGCGGCGACAGCGTGCTTGGTGGAGACGATGGCGGCCAGGGTGGAATGGATGGAGTTGCAGGTGTGGCGAGGGTAATGCAGGGAGCGGTGGTCTGGGTGGCTCCGGCGGCGGAGGTGGCGGGCTTGAGGGCTCTGGAGGTGGACACGGCCGACGGCGAAAATGGTGGGACGGGGGCGTCGACGGTGGGGACGGCGGGCTGGGTCCCAGCGAGGGCGGCGACGGAGGCGGTACACGGGATGGGGACGGTGAGGGCGTTGGCGGCGGGGGGAGCGGCGGGCTTGGAGGAGATGGTGGTGACGGTGGCGGTGAAGGGGGCTCGGGACGGTGCGGGCCGGGGCGACGGGGGGAGCGGCGGGCTTGGAGGAGATGGTGGTGACGGGGGTGGACTTATGGGCTCGAGTGGCGGTGACGGTGGGGACGGTGGGCTGGGTGGCGGTGAATCAGCCCCGCCATCAATCACCTCGACCTCCTCCCTCGCCGCCCTCGAAGTCACCGTCTTCACCAAGCCAACCGTCGCCGCCCCCCTCCCTACCATTTTCGATGCCGGCCCCATCTCCGCCTGTAAAGATGCCAAGCCCACCGCTTCCGCCTCCGGAGCCAAGACACCGCCACCTTGTCCGCGTGACGCCCCTGGGACCTGGGCGGCGGAGGCGGCGAGCGGCGGCGGGGAGGGCGGAGACCGTGGTGGAGACGGAGATGGTGGTGAGGGTGGCGGTGAAGGCGATGGGGACGGTGAGGGCGGGGGCGACGGGGGGGGAGCGGCGAGCTAGGAGGGTCAGGTGGACTTGGGGGCCCGGGTGGACTTGGGGGCTCGGGTGGCGGCGAGGGCGGCGGCGGAAGGGAAGGCGGCGAGGGTGAATGATGCGGCGAGGACGGCGACGGAGGCGGCGACAGCGTGCTTGGTGGAGACGATGGCGGCCAGGGTGGAATGGATGGAGTTGCAGGTGTGGCGAGGGTAATGCAGGGAGCGGTGGTCTGGGTGGCTCCGGCGGCGGAGGTGGCGGGCTTGAGGGCTCTGGAGGTGGACACGGCCGACGGCGAAAATGGTGGGACGGGGGCGTCGACGGTGGGGACGGCGGGCTGGGTCCCAGCGAGGGCGGCGACGGAGGCGGTACACGGGATGGGGACGGTGAGGGCGTTGGCGGCGGGGGGAGCGGCGGGCTTGGAGGAGATGGTGGTGACGGTGGCGGTGAAGGGGGCTCGGGACGGTGCGGGCCGGGGCGACGGGGGGAGCGGCGGGCTTGGAGGAGATGGTGGTGACGGGGGTGGACTTATGGGCTCGAGTGGCGGTGACGGTGGGGACGGTGGGCTGGGTGGCGGTGAATCAGCCCCGCCATCAATCACCTCGACCTCCTCCCTCGCCGCCCTCGAAGTCACCGTCTTCACCAAGCCAACCGTCGCCGCCCCCCTCCCTACCATTTTCGATGCCGGCCCCATCTCCGCCTGTAAAGATGCCAAGCCCACCGCTTCCGCCTCCGGAGCCAAGACACCGCCACCTTGTCCGCGTGACGCCCCTGGGACCTGGGCGGCGGAGGCGGCGAGCGGCGGCGGGGAGGGCGGAGACCGTGGTGGAGACGGAGATGGTGGTGAGGGTGGCGGTGAAGGCGATGGGGACGGTGAGGGCGGGGGCGACGGGGGGGGAGCGGCGAGCTAGGAGGGTCAGGTGGACTTGGGGGCCCGGGTGGACTTGGGGGCTCGGGTGGCGGCGAGGGCGGCGGCGGAAGGGAAGGCGGCGAGGGTGAATGATGCGGCGAGGACGGCGACGGAGGCGGCGACAGCGTGCTTGGTGGAGACGATGGCGGCCAGGGTGGAATGGATGGAGTTGCAGGTGTGGCGAGGGTAATGCAGGGAGCGGTGGTCTGGGTGGCTCCGGCGGCGGAGGTGGCGGGCTTGAGGGCTCTGGAGGTGGACACGGCCGACGGCGAAAATGGTGGGACGGGGGCGTCGACGGTGGGGACGGCGGGCTGGGTCCCAGCGAGGGCGGCGACGGAGGCGGTACACGGGATGGGGACGGTGAGGGCGTTGGCGGCGGGGGGAGCGGCGGGCTTGGAGGAGATGGTGGTGACGGTGGCGGTGAAGGGGGCTCGGGACGGTGCGGGCCGGGGCGACGGGGGGAGCGGCGGGCTTGGAGGAGATGGTGGTGACGGGGGTGGACTTATGGGCTCGAGTGGCGGTGACGGTGGGGACGGTGGGCTGGGTGGCGGTGAATCAGCCCCGCCATCAATCACCTCGACCTCCTCCCTCGCCGCCCTCGAAGTCACCGTCTTCACCAAGCCAACCGTCGCCGCCCCCCTCCCTACCATTTTCGATGCCGGCCCCATCTCCGCCTGTAAAGATGCCAAGCCCACCGCTTCCGCCTCCGGAGCCAAGACACCGCCACCTTGTCCGCGTGACGCCCCTGGGACCTGGGCGGCGGAGGCGGCGAGCGGCGGCGGGGAGGGCGGAGACCGTGGTGGAGACGGAGATGGTGGTGAGGGTGGCGGTGAAGGCGATGGGGACGGTGAGGGCGGGGGCGACGGGGGGGGAGCGGCGAGCTAGGAGGGTCAGGTGGACTTGGGGGCCCGGGTGGACTTGGGGGCTCGGGTGGCGGCGAGGGCGGCGGCGGAAGGGAAGGCGGCGAGGGTGAATGATGCGGCGAGGACGGCGACGGAGGCGGCGACAGCGTGCTTGGTGGAGACGATGGCGGCCAGGGTGGAATGGATGGAGTTGCAGGTGTGGCGAGGGTAATGCAGGGAGCGGTGGTCTGGGTGGCTCCGGCGGCGGAGGTGGCGGGCTTGAGGGCTCTGGAGGTGGAGACGGCCGACGGCGAAAATGGTGGGACGGGGGCGTCGACGGTGGGGACGGCGGGCTGGGTCCCAGCGAGGGCGGCGACGGAGGCGGTACACGGGATGGGGACGGTGAGGGCGTTGGCGGCGGGGGGAGCGGCGGGCTTGGAGGAGATGGTGGTGACGGTGGCGGTGAAGGGGGCTCGGGACGGTGCGGGCCGGGGCGACGGGGGGAGCGGCGGGCTTGGAGGAGATGGTGGTGACGGGGGTGGACTTATGGGCTCGAGTGGCGGTGACGGTGGGGACGGTGGGCTGGGTGGCGGTGAATCAGCCCCGCCATCAATCACCTCGACCTCCTCCCTCGCCGCCCTCGAAGTCACCGTCTTCACCAAGCCAACCGTCGCCGCCCCCCTCCCTACCATTTTCGATGCCGGCCCCATCTCCGCCTGTAAAGATGCCAAGCCCACCGCTTCCGCCTCCGGAGCCAAGACACCGCCACCTTGTCCGCGTGACGCCCCTGGGACCTGGGCGGCGGAGGCGGCGAGCGGCGGCGGGGAGGGCGGAGACCGTGGTGGAGACGGAGATGGTGGTGAGGGTGGCGGTGAAGGCGATGGGGACGGTGAGGGCGGGGGCGACGGGGGGGGAGCGGCGAGCTAGGAGGGTCAGGTGGACTTGGGGGCCCGGGTGGACTTGGGGGCTCGGGTGGCGGCGAGGGCGGCGGCGGAAGGGAAGGCGGCGAGGGTGAATGATGCGGCGAGGACGGCGACGGAGGCGGCGACAGCGTGCTTGGTGGAGACGATGGCGGCCAGGGTGGAATGGATGGAGTTGCAGGTGTGGCGAGGGTAATGCAGGGAGCGGTGGTCTGGGTGGCTCCGGCGGCGGAGGTGGCGGGCTTGAGGGCTCTGGAGGTGGAGACGGCCGACGGCGAAAATGGTGGGACGGGGGCGTCGACGGTGGGGACGGCGGGCTGGGTCCCAGCGAGGGCGGCGACGGAGGCGGTACACGGGATGGGGACGGTGAGGGCGTTGGCGGCGGGGGGAGCGGCGGGCTTGGAGGAGATGGTGGTGACGGTGGCGGTGAAGGGGGCTCGGGACGGTGCGGGCCGGGGCGACGGGGGGAGCGGCGGGCTTGGAGGAGATGGTGGTGACGGGGGTGGACTTATGGGCTCGAGTGGCGGTGACGGTGGGGACGGTGGGCTGGGTGGCGGTGAATCAGCCCCGCCATCAATCACCTCGACCTCCTCCCTCGCCGCCCTCGAAGTCATCGTCTTCACCAAGCCAACCGTCGCCGCCCCCCTCCCTACCATTTTCGATGTCGGCCCCATCTCCGCCAGTAAAGCCGCCAAGCCCACCGCTTCCGCCTCCGGAGCCAAGACACCGCCACCTTGTCCGCGTGACGCCCCTGGGACCTGGGCGGCGGAGGCGGCGAGCGGCGGCGGGGAGGGCGGAGACCGTGGTGGAAACGGAGATGGTGGTGAGGGTGGCGGTGAAGGCGATGGGGACGGTGAGGGCGGGGGCGCGGGGGGGGGGGAGCGGCGAGCTAGGAGGGTCAGGTGGACTTGGGGGCCCGGGTGGCGGCGAGGGCGGCGGCGGAAGGGAAGGCGGCGAGGGTGAATGATGCGGCGAGGACGGCGACGGAGGCGGCGACAGCGTGCTTGGTGGAGACGATGGCGGCCAGGGTGGAATGGATGGAGTTGCAGGTGTGGCGAGGGTAATGCAGGGAGCGGTGGTCTGGGTGGCTCCGGCGGCGGAGGTGGCGGGCTTGAGGGCTCTGGAGGTGGAGACGGCCGACGGCGAAAATGGTGGGACGGGGGCGTCGACGGTGGGGACGGCGGGCTGGGTCCCAGCGAGGGCGGCGACGGAGGCGGTACACGGGATGGGGACGGTGAGGGCGTTGGCGGCGGGGGGAGCGGCGGGCTTGGAGGAGATGGTGGTGACGGTGGCGGTGAAGGGGGCTCGGGACGGTGCGGGCCGGGGCGACGGGGGGAGCGGCGGGCTTGGAGGAGATGGTGGTGACGGGGGTGGACTTATGGGCTCGAGTGGCGGTGACGGTGGGGACGGTGGGCTGGGTGGCGGTGAATCAGCCCCGCCATCAATCACCTCGACCTCCTCCCTCGCCGCCCTCGAAGTCACCGTCTTCACCAAGCCAACCGTCGCCGCCCCCCTCCCTACCATTTTCGATGCCGGCCCCATCTCCGCCTGTAAAGATGCCAAGCCCACCGCTTCCGCCTCCGGAGCCAAGACACCGCCACCTTGTCCGCGTGACGCCCCTGGGACCTGGGCGGCGGAGGCGGCGAGCGGCGGCGGGGAGGGCGGAGACCGTGGTGGAGACGGAGATGGTGGTGAGGGTGGCGGTGAAGGCGATGGGGACGGTGAGGGCGGGGGCGACGGGGGGGGAGCGGCGAGCTAGGAGGGTCAGGTGGACTTGGGGGCCCGGGTGGACTTGGGGGCTCGGGTGGCGGCGAGGGCGGCGGCGGAAGGGAAGGCGGCGAGGGTGAATGATGCGGCGAGGACGGCGACGGAGGCGGCGACAGCGTGCTTGGTGGAGACGATGGCGGCCAGGGTGGAATGGATGGAGTTGCAGGTGTGGCGAGGGTAATGCAGGGAGCGGTGGTCTGGGTGGCTCCGGCGGCGGAGGTGGCGGGCTTGAGGGCTCTGGAGGTGGAGACGGCCGACGGCGAAAATGGTGGGACGGGGGCGTCGACGGTGGGGACGGCGGGCTGGGTCCCAGCGAGGGCGGCGACGGAGGCGGTACACGGGATGGGGACGGTGAGGGCGTTGGCGGCGGGGGGAGCGGCGGGCTTGGAGGAGATGGTGGTGACGGTGGCGGTGAAGGGGGCTCGGGACGGTGCGGGCCGGGGCGACGGGGGGAGCGGCGGGCTTGGAGGAGATGGTGGTGACGGGGGTGGACTTATGGGCTCGAGTGGCGGTGACGGTGGGGACGGTGGGCTGGGTGGCGGTGAATCAGCCCCGCCATCAATCACCTCGACCTCCTCCCTCGCCGCCCTCGAAGTCACCGTCTTCACCAAGCCAACCGTCGCCGCCCCCCTCCCTACCATTTTCGATGTCGGCCCCATCTCCGCCTGTAAAGATGCCAAGCCCACCGCTTCCGCCTCCGGAGCCAAGACACCGCCACCTTGTCCGCGTGACGCCCCTGGGACCTGGGCGGCGGAGGCGGCGAGCGGCGGCGGGGAGGGCGGAGACCGTGGTGGAAACGGAGATGGTGGTGAGGGTGGCGGTGAAGGCGATGGGGACGGTGAGGGCGGGGGCGCGGGGGGGGGGAGCGGCGAGCTAGGAGGGTCAGGTGGACTTGGGGGCCCGGGTGGACTTGGGGGCTCGGGTGGCGGCGAGGGCGGCGGCGGAAGGGAAGGCGGCGAGGGTGAATGATGCGGCGAGGACGGCGACGGAGGCGGCGACAGCGTGCTTGGTGGAGACGATGGCGGCCAGGGTGGAATGGATGGAGTTGCAGGTGTGGCGAGGGTAATGCAGGGAGCGGTGGTCTGGGTGGCTCCGGCGGCGGAGGTGGCGGGCTTGAGGGCTCTGGAGGTGGAGACGGCCGACGGCGAAAATGGTGGGACGGGGGCGTCGACGGTGGGGACGGCGGGCTGGGTCCCAGCGAGGGCGGCGACGGAGGCGGTACACGGGATGGGGACGGTGAGGGCGTTGGCGGCGGGGGGAGCGGCGGGCTTGGAGGAGATGGTGGTGACGGTGGCGGTGAAGGGGGCTCGGGACGGTGCGGGCCGGGGCGACGGGGGGAGCGGCGGGCTTGGAGGAGATGGTGGTGACGGGGGTGGACTTATGGGCTCGAGTGGCGGTGACGGTGGGGACGGTGGGCTGGGTGGCGGTGAATCAGCCCCGCCATCAATCACCTCGACCTCCTCCCTCGCCGCCCTCGAAGTCACCGTCTTCACCAAGCCAACCGTCGCCGCCCCCCTCCCTACCATTTTCGATGTCGGCCCCATCTCCGCCAGTAAAGCCGCCAAGCCCACCGCTTCCGCCTCCGGAGCCAAGACACCGCCACCTTGTCCGCGTGACGCCCCTGGGACCTGGGCGGCGGAGGCGGCGAGCGGCGGCGGGGAGGGCGGAGACCGTGGTGGAAACGGAGATGGTGGTGAGGGTGGCGGTGAAGGCGATGGGGACGGTGAGGGCGGGGGCGCGGGGGGGGGGAGCGGCGAGCTAGGAGGGTCAGGTGGACTTGGGGGCCCGGGTGGCGGCGAGGGCGGCGGCGGAAGGGAAGGCGGCGAGGGTGAATGATGCGGCGAGGACGGCGACGGAGGCGGCGACAGCGTGCTTGGTGGAGACGATGGCGGCCAGGGTGGAATGGATGGAGTTGCAGGTGTGGCGAGGGTAATGCAGGGAGCGGTGGTCTGGGTGGCTCCGGCGGCGGAGGTGGCGGGCTTGATGGCTCTGGAGGTGGACACGGCCGACGGCGAAAATGGTGGGACGGGGGCGTCGACGGTGGGGACGGCGGGCTGGGTCCCAGCGAGGGCGGCGACGGAGGCGGTACACGGGATGGGGACGGTGAGGGCGTTGGCGGCGGGGGGAGCGGCGGGCTTGGAGGAGATGGTGGTGACGGTGGCGGTGAAGGGGGCTCGGGACGGTGCGGGCCGGGGCGACGTGGGGAGCGGCGGGCTTGGAGGAGATGGTGGTGACGGGGGTGGACTTATGGGCTCGAGTGGCGGTGACGGTGGGGACGGTGGGCTGGGTGGCGGTGAATCAGCCCCGCCATCAATCACCTCGACCTCCTCCCTCGCCGCCCTCGAAGTCACCGTCTTCACCAAGCCAACCGTCGCCGCCCCCCTCCCTACCATTTTCGATGTCGGCCCCATCTCCGCCTGTAAAGATGCCAAGCCCACCGCTTCCGCCTCCGGAGCCAAGACACCGCCACCTTGTCCGCGTGACGCCCCTGGGACCTGGGCGGCGGAGGCGGCGAGCGGCGGCGGGGAGGGCGGAGACCGTGGTGGAGACGGAGATGGTGGTGAGGGTGGCGGTGAAGGCGATGGGGACGGTGAGGGCGGGGGCGACGGCGGGGGAACGGGGGGCTAGGAGGGTCAGGTGGACTTGGGGGCTCGGGTGGCGGCGAGGGCGGCGGCGGAGGGGAAGGCGGCGAGGGTGAATGATGCGGCGAGGACGGCGACGGAGGCGGCGACAGCGTGCTTGGTGGAGACGATGGCGGCCAGGGTGGAATGGATGGAGTTGCAGGTGTGGCGAGGGTAATGCAGGGAGCGGTGGTCTGGGTGGCTCCGGCGGCGGAGGTGGCGGGCTTGATGGCTCTGGAGGTGGACACGGCCGACGGCGAAAATGGTGGGACGGGGGCGTCGACGGTGGGGACGGCGGGCTGGGTCCCAGCGAGGGCGGCGACGGAGGCGGTACACGGGATGGGGACGGTGAGGGCGTTGGCGGCGGGGGGAGCGGCGGGCTTGGAGTGACGGTGGCGGTGAAGGGGGCTCGGGACGGTGCGGGCCGGGGCGACGGGGGGAGCGGCGGGCTTGGAGGAGATGGTGGTGACGGGGGTGGACTTATGGGCTCGAGTGGCGGTGACGGTGGGGACGGTGGGCTGGGTGGCGGTGAAGGCGGCGACGGGGGCAATTGTGGGCTGGGCGGAGGGGAAGGTGGTGAGGGCGGCGACGGAGGCCGTCTCTATTAACGCCTGCAGCGGTAGGCGCGAGAATGTGGCCAAGCCCGCCGGTGGAGGTAGCAGAGGCATCACCCAAATGCCGAATGATGCATTGTTGCATGCATGCATCCTACCTGTCTGTTTATGTGGTTGTGCGTATCGTCCTGGAAGGCGGCAATCTTGTTGGGGCTGACATGCTATGGCGAAGGACGAGGAACCCGCAAATGCTGCTGTGGAGTCGCGCGCAGCTTATAGATGTTGTTTGCAGCAACGATTTGTTATAATAAGAAATAAATAAGTGGCAGGCTTGCAAGCTTATGGCAGGCCGTCCCTGTGATGCAACCGTATTAAGCTATACAGTATATGTTAGAAATGAGTAGCTAATTCAATGTGTGAGCAAACGTAAATTGGAAAATGTTTCTGAAAGGTCATCTTGGCCTGCTGATAGATATGCTTGCATCGCGACGTGACACCAACGTCCGGAACCTGATGGGTACGGCGGTAGTAACCTCCAATTACATGCACCTAAGCAGAATTTTGCAGAAAGCTTGTGCATAAGACGCACAAGCTATTCACACATCGTGCAGTTGGAAGGCTAACTACTGCTTGCTACCCAACCGCTCTGTTTTCAACCGCACTTATTGACAGGTTGCAATCTGTAACCAGGCGAATCTACTGTAAGAGGGTCCTCCCATCACCGCCAGCGGTCTCATTCTCGTCCCACTCTCATAATTTTTTGAGGTCCTCTTGCTCGCTGTGGCGAGGCTTTCTTAATCAGAAAAAAATCATTAAATTTAATTTGTAAGGGATGTGGATGAACATTTGGTTGGTGCAAGCCTCGTCCACACTCATGCATCTCTGGGCATACGGGAGATATTTGTCGAAGCGCTGCTACCTTGCACACCAGTGTTTTCCACCTCAACACAGTGGTGCGATCCTACAGGTGAAGAAGGAATGATGTCAGGATTGCGGTAGTACCACGTTCATCGTAATCTTTGAAGCTTTAAAACGACTTCAAATATCATGATGAACATGGTGCTACCGCACACGTGGTAATCAGTTTGCCCGCAAATGTGTGGGTCCCTTTTGGTGCAAACAAATTACCCTAGCTTTTCGCGCACCATTAGGCTCCTCTGAAGTTGGAGACGGGGCCGACGGCGAAAATGATGGGGACGGGGGCGGCGACGGTGGGGACGGGGGCGGTACACGGGATGGGGACGGTGAGGGCGTTGGCGGCGGGGGGAGCGGCGGGCTTGGAGGAGATGGTGGTGACGGTGGCGGTGAAGGGGGTTCGGGACGGTGAGGGTGGGGGCGACGGGGGGAGCGGCGGGCTTGGAGGAGATGGTGGTGACGGGGGTGGACTTATGGGCTCGAGTGGCGGTGACGGTGGGGACGGCGGGCTGGGTGGCGGTGAAGGCGGCGACGGGGGCAATTGTGGGCTGGGCGGAGGGGAAGGTGGTGAGGGCGGCGACGGAGGCCGTCTCTATTAACGCCTGCATTAATACCTTCTTCCCAGTTCCTGCGTACACATTAGGCATCACAGACCAACAAAATCTCCTCCAGCTGCTCCAAGCCACACCTCCCTGGGCTTCCCGCCCCACGATGCCCCGCCCCCCTGGACATTAGTGGATGGACTCTTTGATTGCACCCTGGTGGTGATGTCAGTGGGCTCCTCACCGACATCGTGGCGAGTTGCTGCAACCCCACTGGCCAGCCGCAGCAGGCCCGGAGCGAGGTATATGTGTAGCAAAGACACTTATATACATATCCCCAGTACACACATAAGCCTATAGTATCATGGAAGTAATTCATGCAGGAAAGAACACGCACCACCTGGAACCCTGAACCACAGGTGCACTGGTAGCCCTTGAAGGTGTTGATGCAGCCCGTGGTACCGTTCGAGTTGCTGGGGTGGGGCACAATGAGGCACACTGTGAAGGCAAACACCCCGACTATCAAGCCTAGGACAATGGAATACTAACGATGTATTTGGAAAGGGCCCAAGGAGGGAGGCCACGTAGCGGATGCTACGTCCAATTCGCAGAACAGTGGTTGCCTTACACGATGCTAGAGGATGTGTGTAATCGTATCGGGTGGGCGTGGACTGCAGAGCAGCTTTTATACTGAAAGTGAAGTAACATAATAATGGCTGATGAAGTGCGAAGCTGCCCAGCTAAGAAGGGGCGCAGCGTCCAGTGAAAAAGTTACGTTGACTTCTCTGTTTCGGGGTCGGGGTCGGGGTCGGAAGAGGGTAAGCTGAAGCGGGCCGGGGCAGGAGGTGAAGTGCCAGCAGTCAACGAAACGCGGACCCACAGGTTCCGAGGCGGCGCGACTAATTGAGCACCGGCGTATGGTAAGCGAGGTCCACCGGAGACTTTTTATCCCGCATGCAAGCTCTCGCGCTCTATGCCATCCCAATGGCAGATTCGGCCTCAAAGACACAAGCAGTCTGCCACGGGATGACGTGGATGTGATCTAATTGCTCCGAGACTCCTTATCCCTTGGCACCGCCCGCTGCCCGTATCACCGTGGGTAAGATGATGACGGGCGCGACTGGAGGCTTTGTCGCATTGTTACCCAGCTGCGAAATCAGATCCTCCTGTGTGAAAGGCGACAGGAGCCAAACAAAAGAATAGGACGGCGGTTAGGACGATGAATTACGTAGCCTACCAACTTGTGGCCATGGCCGAGAGTTTGCACGCCTGTCCGGATGTTAACAGCGCTCCAGTTATGCATATACCATACCTTCCATGGTGACACCAAATGGTTAGCATTTCCTCTTGCCACGTCCACGTTTTTATTTCCAGCTTACTTATGGTGCCGCCTTCCTAACTCGTCACAATATATGAATGCAGCCCACCTGCAGTATTTCAATCTTGACAGCAGTCTCATCAACACCAGTATGTGTGTTTGCGTGTGTTTGCGTATGTGTGTTGAAAACAGCAGAGAATGAGCATGGACTACAACAAATTAGGCGGGCGGGAACACCGGAGGGGGCTGTGGTGACTGAAGCGCCAACAAAGAGAGGGCACACCTGCAGTTTTGCGCCAGCTGCCGGTGCCGCTGCAGTGGCAGGTGCAGCGCGTCCAGCCGCAGCAGCACCAGCACCACGTAACGTTGCAGTCGTCAGCGCCGCCACGAAGCGGGTAGTGAACGGCACCGTTGCGGCCCCCGCTGATGGCCCCACACGCTAAGCACAATGGGTCTCTATCCACGTCATCACGGCCTGAGTGCCTTGCAGCGCCCTCGATGCCCTCTTCACCCTGCATGGCAGATGCAGCGATCCAAAAACAGCAAAGGCAAACGTTAGGCACCCCGCAAACGAATGGTCCTAACGACAGTATTTGTGAGGGTGCTGCTGTGAGCCAGGTTTACGTAATTCATTTGGTACACACTGACTGAGGGACTCTCGACGCAAACTGTAATCAATGTCACCTGGAAAGTGACATTGAGCTTCAACTTCCCTCGCACGTTCTCGAGCAGGCGATGGAGTCCCAGACGAGTAAAGAGGAGATTTCCGTGCCCTGGCGTCGAATCAAATGAACCCTCTCAGTTCATAACAGGAACCGCACGCGACCATCCAGAAACCCCCCACCCCCCTCCGTCTCGCAGTCTGACTGCGATCAGATTAGTTGCATAGAGACACAGCAGCCCTCTCCTGCTGTGAACCGTATGGCCAGCTGCATGACACATTGCCATGCAACAGCATAGAATGCAGCACCGCACCCCACATTCGACCGATACAACGCAGCAAAACGCTGTTTCCTACATCGCAGTGGTTGTCATGCATGCAACGTGTTGCATCCGCGATTGCATAACTCCTGCCTGTGCAGCACGGAACAGCTGGTCCATATCTTGCAGCGCATATCCAGATGTGCAAGCGGATCGTAGCAGCGGTAAATGACACTCTCGATGACGTATTGAAAGACCCTGTGTCCAGATATCGGTGCCAGGACTATTCTCAGTGATTGCTACGGAACTCCAGCAACCAGCGACGGTCATAAGTGTCCGTGTATGGGGCATGGGTGCGGTGGGAAGTGGAGCTTTATGGCGGCCTGGAATCGATTCTTGCAAATCCCACTGACCTGTAGATATGTTGGATGATCTACAAGTAAGGTTAGCGAGGCGAAATAAGCTGCAGCTACAGCCGATGACCATGCTATGGTCATAGCCCGTCGCCTGGCCGCGGGATTCATTGATTGCGCTGTAAGGAGCCTTCTGGATCAGGCGCAGGTCGGGCAGCCCTAGGTCAGACGCTCAGGCAAGGACGCTAACTGACTCAACTCGGGCCACAATAGCCTCCCCGAAGACAGCCTCTACATGCTCCGGGTGTCCTTTAATCGACTACATATTTGATCTGATAATACAAGATCAGTTTTTGAAGGAAACCTGCTGTCTGGGCTGTGCTACCGTAACGAAGCCTTGATTACGCTAGCTATAGTTTCTTGACGTGGATTTCATTTAATCATGAAGCATGTTGCCTACTTTGCAAACTTTCACTTAATGCATAGAACGTGAAAGAAGTTATGACACTTTGGAAACGCGACCCGACGGCGTACGGGTATACTGGATCTCGTACTGGTGGCCATAAAGGAACTTAAGAAAATTATAATGACATTGAGGTTCATGAAATGCATCGCTACGACTTGAAGCGCATGAAACGCAGTGCCGCCGCGGAGTTGCCAACCGACATTACTTGCGAATTGGTCGTTGCGCAAGCGCCGGCAACAGCATCTTAACGGCAACTATCATTTGAACAAGGGACACGGATCTTATTACTCCAGCTGCACGGAGTTAGTGTAACAACGAAAATGCGCACGCCGTAATGCGAGGGTATCCTGCTTTCACACACCAACTAAATGCTCTGCCGTTAGATTTTAAATACCATTGAACTTTAGGTATCTATTACACTAATAAACTTTAAAGCTCCGATGCCTGTTATGATTAGATTAGGTTAAGGTTTAGGGTCACACTAAACCCCATTCGGGCGCTCTCCTTAGCCCTTCACAACCACTGTGCCGACTACCTAAAAATTAGGATCCAAATCCCAAATGCCTGGGCCAACATGCAATGAGCTCAACGAGCGCGTGCGGGCACAGGGCTTCCTTGCACTCGGCCCCGATCAGTCCCTAAGCAACGCAAGTACATGAAACGTACGGCGACGATTGCCGCTTTGGAAGGACGGGGCGTCCCCACATGTACCATATGTCGGCTTCACGTCGATTAGCATTGCCACCAAGGCGCTGCCAAGGGGCACCATCACTGGAAGATAAAGGTCCAGAAGTAGACGTGCTTCACTGCGTTCGGGACACGGCCTGGTTTCGCCTGTGTTACCCTTTCCACCCGGGCTGCACCAAATGATGCCGTGGTCCAGGCACGCCACCTCCCCTCGCTGGGCGACCTCCGTCTCTTTACTCGCCCCAAATACACAAGAGAAATTTTGCTAATCATCCAACTGTGCTAACAACTGTCAGATAGCAGTGCACCATAGTAGGACAAAAGCAATTGGAACTAATGCACGACAACAACAACCGTCGTCCAAGAAAAAGCATGTAAAATGTAGGAAATATAATCATTTTAATCCATCGATGCTGTAAGTGTTGTTGATGCAGCCGCGATATCCAACATCACATATAACGCCGACAGAGCGCAACTAAGAATGTAGCCACCACTTGGTGGCATCCATCCCTTGGCAGACAGGTATTTGCGTCCTACAATCGCGCACTCGTGCACTCCCGGCGATGCACCCGGCTACCGTTGTCTGGCACTTTGGCGCTGAAGGACGACGAGCACTGAAGACTCAATTTCTTCCTCACGGCTCTTTCCAGTCCACCGAGTACGGTACAAGTAACGGGAGACCGATTAAAAACACAAACATCCTCATACGTGCAAACACAAATATATAAAGCGCAAGCGCTCACCAACCATCGCTTCGCCCGGGTCTCAACCCGGAGCTTCTGTGGATTTTCAACAGCCCCCAACCTATCGATTGGGCAAGAGGGTCAGCATCTGTTTTGCGCATTCACACTATTGCCCAGTGGTAAGGCCCTGGTTTCCGTACATTAACCTTTTTACGGCTCCCATGCAGTTACTTGTTACTTCCATTGCGGCGGCGAGGACGTTGAACCCTCATCCCTTGTCCTCCATGCAATGCACGCCACGTATCTCCCCTCCCTAGCACTAGCTCCCTTCTCTTGCAGTCACGTATGGCACACCATCCAGTTTGTTCCAAACACACCTGCTGCTCCCCACTCGCTACTGCGGCCTCTCATGGCTTGATGCCGATGCCTCCGCCTCTTTCTCATTTACCCTTACTTCCTCGCCACTGAGACGGACAGGTCATCCCCGACTGCCCTCTCTCTCGATCTTCTACTGCCGCAAAGCCAAGAGCTCCCTTATTACGAACATGTCACAACCACCATAAATGAGCCCTTTCACTTCCCTTCCCCCATCAGTCGTCCATGCTGGATGCCGAGCTGGTGGACGACAGGATCATCCGCTCCGTGCGTGATGCAGCCGCGACTTCCTGATAACGCCGCCAGGTCCGGGCGGCTCGAGCAGCCCGTGCCGCCAGGTCCGCCACGCCGCGACTCTCTCGATCACCCGGCCCCCCAGCTCCATTCGCCTCCTGCTGCTGATGCTTTTGACGGGCTTGGGTGGCATCACGATAAAACCTGCGTACACGGCGAGGGAAATAATGAGGCAGGCGGGAGCAGAACGGACCCGGTCGCAGGCGTCCCCGGGACTGCGAACTTCGTCGTAAAAGCCACTTCTCATGTAGTCCGTTACAGCCTTGAAGGGATGGCGCTACATATGCTTTGGGCCGTGCATTGCTAAGATCGGTGCAGGGACGCAGCATGTCGATTCAGCCGGAATAGGTTCGCATGCGAGTGTTGAAGAAAAATCCGAATATCTGGTTGCGTGCGTTGTGTACGGATTCTAGAGAAGCCGTCCTGTTCCTCAGGCGCTTGTCCCTGATGCGAGCTGTGCTACTGCCGAAATGGATTCCGCAGGACCCGTTTCCCGGAGCTGCAAACCCGTCGCACGTCTCTCCCGACTTGCCTGCTGCCAGTAGCACCCCCAAAGCTGACGGCATTGCTCCAGAAGGACCAGGCCGTGGAAGCGGAAGGCGAGGTCCGTTGTGCCGTTGCCGTCTCTACCCGTTGCCGAATGTCCGACTGCCGCCGGGTCCAGGCCAGGCTCGCCTCCTGCATATTCACCGCACCACAAAGATGATGCTGGCGGTCGGGCGAAACCCTCTACAAGAAATGGAGACCATACAGTGTAATACAAGGAAAGAAGTACCCGAGACCGAGGAAGAAATAGGGTGCTGGAGCGCAGCGGGGATTCGCCTATTTGTGCAGACAGGGGAGGCATCATCCCGTTGGGCAATCTGGACATGTTTGTTCCGTTGCCGCTTCGAGGGAGCGCACACACACACACACATACATCACCAACTCCTTCAAATACCTAAAATCCTCTCCTGGCAGCCTTCCGCCACTTCTCTGCGGTCACAAAAATATCCAGACATACGGGAAAAAGCACATTCCACACTTCATCACATGGCATGATTCATCACACCGCTACCGCCCCGCACCTTCCCTTGCCTCACCGTAAAGACGTCCTTGTTGGCGCCCGCCCCACTCATCATGGTCCACACAGGCAGCCTCTCCATTCGGGCCATGGCCGTTTCCAGAAGCGACAGCTGCGGGCCGGAAACCTTGGGCCGACAGGAACGGAACACGGACGGAGTCAGAAGACAGTATAGAGGATTAACGGCAGGGGGAAGGTGGCGCCAGCGGAAGTCAATACGCAATGCGATCGGTATGGGATTGGAGCTAGCAACGGCTGCGCAGGGGACACGGCTGGTAGAACGGGATGGCGAGGTTGGAAGGACAGTGGCTTTCGTCACCATCGCTATGAAATCCGAAATGGGTGGAGACCGTATGGGCACGTCTTCCGCGTGGGGCACTACTATCTATAGGGCATCGCGCGGAGTGAGAACGAGATGAGCTCAGGCTAGTCCTAACACCCTGCGCAACGCAGAGCACGCGAGCCTTGTCCCAGAAGACTTCATATCGCCAATCATATCATCGCGGCTTTCACTTCTCCCCCGCAAGCTTCCTCTCCGCGCGCGCACACACACACACACACACACACACACACACACACACACACACACACATGGCCATTAGGAGAGGCTAATATTGAATCTACATCCCTGGCTACACCGGACATATCACGCTCTCTCATCTGTTTAGGTTGCCTGTCGATTTCTGAAGGCCATCATCTATCAATAAACATGTCGTACGTACCCAATGGATGCACGACACCGGGCACGTGTCGATCGCCTCCTGCACGACACCGTGTTGTACGGACAAGAAGATCTCAAGACCCAGTGAACAAAATTGTCGCCAGGTTACATTCGGCCCGGGTTTAGATGCGGCAAGGAGGCACCAAGGATAAGGCACCAATGCAATCGGGTAGCTGGGCCCAGTGCTTCAGACCATCAGCCGAGTGAAGAGAGAACCCGGGACCCCTGTCAGCGGCCACCTGCAACGTGGCTTCCGTATCCACGTCCTGCTGCATGGCCCTCGCCCTCCCATATTCCTCTTCCATGCCAAACGTCTTGGGGCATACGTGGTTGCAATTGCGGCAGCCGATGCAGGAAAACTCGTCCACGAACACCTGACGAATGATCGAGGCCCAAGGGTGTGCAAGGGCGGATGGAAGATACTGTGGGCAAAGCCTAGGCTTGGCTGGACGCATAGGGGCTTCACAGTTGCGCTTTTAACTAACTAGGGCAGCCTGCGCTGCACTGCATAATCATGTCAACATGGCGTGGAAGCCGCCAGAAGCTTCACTTCCTGCAACTTCACAGACCGCTGAACCCGTAGTTACCGCGTCCTCATGCTCACCCTGTCCCTCGGGTAGCGGTCATCCAGGAAAGGGTTGATGCTCGCTGAGGAGAATCCCGCCAGCTCATCATACAACGCCCGGCGTGTAGGATCTGTCAGGGTCTGTTCCGTTTAGCGAGGGACGGAGTATTACGGACACTTAGCTTAAGCCATAATGGTCAAGGATTGATACGGGTTGACAAAATCTTGCCATTTGGAATTACCAGCAGATCGGAAAAAGGGACCTGGACGGTTCAGGGGGCAGGTGTAAACAACAACCAGGCGAAACGTTGCTATCGTGTACCGGAAGATTTGTATAGGTTGTTTAAAAAACCGCAACTTAGTGGAGGTTTGTGTCACTTAATAACATTTTCATGTACTGGGGCGAACGAAGGTAGCCACAAACGTGCTGCGGTTAGGTGTTAGAGGACAAGCCGACGTCAAGTAGTCGTTTCTATCAGCGATTCGCAGTTGCGGATCGTCCTGTGAGGTGCGGCGGAAAGGATGCAGCCTGGAACGTCAGAGAGATGGAGATGGTCGTTAAGGTTGCCCAAGTCCCGGCAAGGCGGACGCACGTCGTACACTTCGTTGAGGAGCGCGCAAAAATCGTTGGCCTCGTTATCGCCAGACCGGTCGGGATGGCATGTTCGCATCATGCTGTAATATGCCCGCTTGATCTCCCTCGCGTCCGCAAGCGGGCTCTTCAAATGTACGGTAGAGGTCGGGGCGCAGAAAACGAAAAGGTTGAGTGACTGGGCGAGTGTACGCAAAGTGCTGGTAGCGTGCCGGCAGGTATGCAAACAGGCGATGGAAGCCCTGAAAAAATTGGCTTACCACGCCGAGGATGGAATAGAAATCCTCTTCGATAGCTTCTTCGGTGTCCATTTGCCTTGTTGTGGCGTTTAATTTTAATGTTTGGATGTGCTGCTTTCCACCTGGTCTCCAGCCACTGGCGTATGCGGAACCTTTCCGATACCGGACGGGGCAGTTCCGAAGCGACAGGCCGGATCCTCGGATGTGGAAAAACACATTTCCATCAATAATTGTCCGTCGCATTTGGCCCGAATTTTTGCGTGTTTTAGTCTGGCTTGTATGCATACTTGTCAAGGGAACGTAGGTTTGTCACAATTGAGTCTCTCTATACACGATATGTGACAATACGGTATAGTTGGTTCATGTTGTAATACTAAATCATTTTTTCCCGTCGCGTCCCAGCAAATTCCTTGGTTAGCTACTGCGTAAAGCGTGCCGTGCACGCGGAAGCCAGAGCCAAACCTTTTACCTCGAACCTGGATAGCCTCACACATGAGTTACTGATAGAAATCCAAGGCCTTTTAACTATACAGAGTGTTGAACAGAGGTACGGTTGTCCGCAATGCCACCGCACGCGCGTGGCACGAGAAACGGAGCGCAACCCAAGCCTTGGTGCACAGCCCTGAAATCCGACCGCCCGTGGATACAGCCGACGATTAACATTGGAGCGTTAATAGCTTAGCATTTTGTTATGCGCATACAGAGGTGTTGCTCTAGGAAAGTGTTAATGCTTCAATTGCGGTACTAAACACGATTAAACCGAAATCATTCCGTTGCTCTTCAAACAACATGCTTCCTTGAGGTCAGCTCGCACCACCTCCGGACGCGTACGTTGACGAGTATTTAGATGTGCAAGAAAACTTCGTGTCCGTTTAACATAGCTGGACGCCGCATCCAGACCTTACATTTCCCACTCTATAGCAAGGATCATACAGCGGCGATATCATGCGAATACATCACGATAAAGACAACGAACGTACGTAATGGGCCCCAAAGCATGGGCCCCTCTTGTTGCCCTGCATTCAGCCATTTCAGGCTCAGACCGCACCCTGTCAGGCAGATGCAAGACGCATTATTACCTCTAGGACGAGGCAAGAAGCGCAGGTGACTGTAGATCCAGACCGTGATTTATCCATCACGGTCTGGACTAATTGCCTGCCGCCGCCCGTGCGCAGTTTGCAGTCGACAGCAACCCAGCACTTTGAAGACGAGCAAACTGAATCGATGAACCCAGAAATTTTGACCGCTCAGACAAATAATAGAAAAGTGAACGGAAGGTCAGCCTTACACATAGCCTCCTTCATGCGAGTCATTTAAGAGCCCGACCTACAAGGACCAATGGGCCGACCCAATTCTGCTGCCGCCACAACGGGATACTACCTGTGCCGCCAGTGCAAACCGCCTGGCTTGCATCCCTCAATCTTTCTTGCAATCCATGAATATCCATATCACGGTGTACAGCAGTACATGCCTGATCAACCGTCGTACAGCAGCGCCAACCATCTGCTGTTGAACAGTGTCCTAACTGACGACAATGATACATTAATGGAAGACACCGCAATTAAAAGTGTAATGAAGCAGGAAATGCGGCAACCATCGGTTGCCAAATAGCCAGACAGTGTGAAAGTTGTGTCAACAGTTAGTGAGTCGGCTGAAAACAGATACCCGTCATCGTACAGCTTGCCTTCCTGGAAATACTCCCGCAATGCGGCATGGATATATCATAGATGAGAAGTCAGGGCCAAGGACCGCGGCAAGGGGATATATGTATATATACACATATATGGGACCGCAGTACGAAACGTGCCAGCCATCAGACAACTCCATAAACCAGTGGCAGCCATCAAGCTGGCCGCTGCTCAGTGCTGCTTCCACCATGTTCATCCGGCCTAAGACCAGGTCCAGAGAGGCTCAGATCGTCCAGTAGTTCACCCCCATCACCAATATGCACTGGAGGAGATCGCCTTTGAAATACCCAGACCGGCATGCATCCCTAATGCAGGAAGCCCCTCCGCACCTGGGGATAGCACAGGAAGCAAAACTAGATGTCATTGCACAAACCCGGCGGCCAACCCGCATTCATACATGGCGAACCTACCTGCGCAAGGTGGCCGCAACCCTGCAGACCTACGACAATTAGTGGCCCCACATATGCACACCACATCCATCCAGGAACTGCAAGGACGCAGGTTTGTCACCCTGTGCCTTGCGGGCGACAAGCAGCAGCATGGGAATCCACCGATTGTTCCCCTCACACATGTCTGGACCAGCATTGCGCGGAGCAAGGGGCCTCCTCTTTTCCACAGTGCACTCCACATGCCCGCAGTCTCCAAAATGCAATCGTGACCAGAGCAGCGTACATCTCAATCCAGCGTATAATAAATAGCCAACCTCCAGCATAGCTTGTACACCGGTGTGGACTGATAAGTTGTTGATCCCCGCTTCAACCTTCCCACCAGCAGTTTTGAGGCGATTATACCATATGGGCCTTCGGACCCTTGGTGTTACTATTCACCTTTAGCCGCTTCGAAGCCCATCCCTCACACCACCGTACCCGTATTTGTCGAAATACATGCCCATGTGTTCATGGCCCCTGGTGTCGAATTGCAAAACTGGTGCCACGCCCGTCCATCGCATGTGCCGACCGCCCCGCACCCGACAAAACATCTGAAATGGCGTTGCGAGCTCCATGCGTCGATGCTGATTGTCTGTGGTTTTCGAAGCCAGAGCAGCAGTCATAAGACAAGCACACAACATTGCACGCCCTGCATTATTCTTATTCCTGCCTTGCTTAAGTCTCTGCCTCTGCCTTCTCTGCCTTCTACCGTACAAGAACATGTGCCACGTGCCACTGCAACCATTTGGACTGTTGAAGCTCAATATTGCGACGAATGGCTAGTAGGAAGAGTCGCCCGCCCGTTCGCTGATACTTGGCCACTTGACCCCCGACACCCTGTTAATGAATCCTGGCACGAGACGATGAAAGAAAGCGTCACGGCATAAATCAGCACGGAAATTACTTCAGCACATAGAAAACAAACACATCAATACGCAAAGAAAAACACAAGCTAGACACGCACGCATGCTCCATGCCACCCGTCTTCTTTCTGCCAGAGGCGGGGCACTCCAGATCACCACGATTAAAAAGTGCGCGAAGTAACAGCGCCTAACACTGCTGTTGCTTTCCGCTTGCGCGACTAAAACATTTCCTCCTGCTGACCTCCTTTCCTACCGCTTGCTTACCCTTTTCTCATCCCGTTCCTCCTCCGCCCCCTACTTCCTCCTACTTCCCCTCCTCCGTCCCCTACTTCCTCCTACTTCCCCTACTTCCGCTAGTCCCCTCCCGACATGTCCAGGTCAGCAAGCGCCACCAGCGCCACCAGCCGGTCGCGAACCTCCGCCGCCACCGCTGGGCCCAACATACCCGCTCCCGCACCCGCCGCTATCAACAGCTCCTCGTCCCCTAGGATTCCCCATACCCGTCGCATGAAGTGCAACGCACATAACTGCGCCAGCCGTGAAGTCGCGCCCAGGAAATGCTGCTGGGAGCCAGCCAACGACAGCGCAGCAGCCCAGGCTGCAGGACCATTGGGTGGTGGCAGGGTGAATCTGCGTGCCAGTTCATTTTCAACCGCGGTTAGCAGCTCGTCCACCTGATGGAGCGCCGCAGGTTGAGAGGGAAGCAGCGAAAGGGACATTGGAATGTGAACGGGGCCAATGGTGTCTCATCTTGTCGCAGCCCACGTCCAAAACAAGCGTCTCGCTCGAGTCGTTCCTATTATGGCATAATAAAAAAATGACCTTGGGTCCTGCAGTGTGAGGGCTCTAATCCGATGCTGCACGACACGTGTGGGGACGTGGAACTCCTATTGTGGCACCGCTAGAAGGTTGCAGTCCCCATGCGCAATTGGGCATGAAAATACGAGTCGACCCAATCACCACCTGTAAATAATCCGCAGCTCTCCATAGCTGCCACAATTGCTCCAGCGGCTCCACACCACCCTCATGAGACATGAACAGAGGGCAGTCCGTGTTGGAGGCAATGGGCGGCGAAATGGCAGACACTGCAGCGCCGCAAGACGGCGCCACTTTGCACTGTTGCTGCTGTTGTGGTGGCGGCGGCGACAGCAAGAGCTGCTGGTCCTGTTGCAAGGGCCGCTGTAACGGCAGTAATAGCTGCTCCACATCTTTTATCCCCTGGGCCCAGGCCAGCAGCTGCACAAAGACTCGGCGATTGCCGCTGTCGTCCAGACCTGGAACCTGTTGCAGCAGGCCCGGGTTGCCGCGCAGGACTCGTCAAAGGAAGGAGGGAACGCAAAACAAGCCCTGATGCTGGCGGAACAAGACGACTGATTTTCCAACAAGCCAACAGGAGCGGTGATGCATGACAACTTGGAAACAATTCCCCTTCACATTCTCATCATGACCTGCCTCCTATCCTAGAAGCCATTCACCCACCTGCAGTATGGTGATGGGCCTCGTGCGGTCTGGCAACCGGGGCAACCAGCTGTATAATAGTGGGGAGCAGCGGCGGAGAGCCCGGAAAGCCCTAGAAGGCACCTCCACCTGCGGTATCAGCAGCGACAGCAGTATCAGCACCATCAGCTCAATTGCGTGCAGGGAACTGGTTTCGAGAAGTAGGGAGGGCGGAGGTTGCACTTAGTTGCCAATACTCGCATCAACTACTTAAATGCGCCACGAGCGCGGTTTTCGGTTGTCCTAATTGTTAGTAATTTACATCTTCCCCAAAACTGCGATCAACTGTTCCTGCAATGGTTACACGCCGTCGCGCAAGACGCCAGAAGGAAAAGGCCCTTCAGCTTCGCCTTACCGCTTGTGACCACATCTATGGCAGTGTTCATGCTTACAAGGGTGGACGGTTATAGCACACGCCTTCATGACCCAGAGTCCGTCCAAAGCATATTAGCCAAAGCCATTACTGGGCACCTTCGACTTTGCCTCCCAAATCTAAAGCCTAAAACTGTTCACTTCTCTCATCCCGACCTCCCAAGGAGCGAAGGTGAGACCATAAGGCCCCGGACGCCGTTCTGCACTGAACCCGCAGCTAAGACGTATTGAGCCGACGCAATCATCACCCACCTGTTCACTGCCGAACACAAACACAGCCACCTTGTCCTCGGCGAAAAGTCCCATGGTGCTGCTCAAGGAAACGCCCGGGGTCATGGTATTGTACCCATGGGTTGTGGCAGCAGCTGCAGTAGCATTATTTGGCATGTGTATGGGTAACACACGGCACGCTTGCGAGCCGGCGCCAGGTCGCCCCGAGCTGATGGTACTACACGTCTCCTGGGATGCAAACGGACAATCCAATCCCGCCGCGACTCCAAGATTCACTCTTGTCACACAGCCGTCGACACCGTGCGCCTTAGAGCTGTCGCCTGCATGCCATAGAGATGGACCTGCAGCCTCTGACATTACCTTGACATCGCCACCAGTAATAGCCATTTTCGTAGCAGCCACTGCCCCTGCGCTCGTTTCCGCTTGGCTGCTTACAGTTATTGGCAGCAGAGCAGAGGGACATGCCGTCACCGGACCCCATGACGCCACCGCAGGATTTCTGTACAAGTCGACGGTCGAACCCGCCTGAGGAGCAGTAAAGGCGCAACCAGAGCCTGACGGTGAAAGATCTACCGTTGTGGACCGGCAGGGACTAGCTTCCTGCATGCCATCGCATACACCATGGCCATCGCCGATTCTTCCAACGTCACCCCGTGTCATCGCTGCGGAAGCGGGTGGTGGAGCCGATGAGTCTGCCGTCGTCGTCCGGGCTGCAATGGATCCCATCCAGATCCTCCTCTGAACGGCGGGAAATCTCGTCCAGAAAAAACCGTGGCTCTCTTGGCAATTCGGCCTCACGTGACTATTCACGCTGCCATTCCAACTGCCTACACTGACCGCTGGGTCGATGCCTGTGTCTTCGTCGTTGGCATCAGCGATACCAGTGTCCACGGCCAACTGTGTGTCGGATTCGGACTCGGCTTTGGAGGCAAACCCACAGACGTTATGCAAATGGGCGGACCAGTGACCTTCCCCGGACGTATCCATGGGGCCCACCACACCCTTAGCCATGCATGCCGCGGGCTTGGCACTGGCGGCGGAGGCCGCAAGCGTGGTAGCTGCCGTCGTTGCGCCTGCAGCGCCAGCACTTGATGCCGTTGCGGCGGCAGCGGCCGCCGCCGCAGCTGCAATTGCTATCCGGCTGGCTGTAGAGTTGGAGCTGCCGCCGGTCACAGAGAGCATTGAAGTTACCATTGTCACCACGTCTTCAGGTAAGGCCAGCGCCGCAGCAGTCAGCTGCGGAGAACCGAAGTAAGTATATGGCGGGAGCTGACAACCGTTAGAGCTACCCGCGGAAGCGCGGTCGTGTTCAGATAGGCTTGGATATGGCGTTGTTGCGGCAGCTGCCATCGATTTGGCGGCGGACGTTGCACTCTCACCATGGCGTTCATTACAATGACCCTGCCCTACAGCTAACCGGTAAGAATCGGACCGCGACGTGCCATCATGATTGAGCAGATTGTCGCTGCCGTTATCAATTTCCGTATGGCTAAGACGTGGCATCTCGGCATTGCGCAACCAGAAAGACGAGTTGGCAAAGAATTCCGAATCCATGTCTTCTGCACCACCTTGGGAACCACAGATTCCAGCTTCCGAAGCTTGCGCCTCGTCCCCTTCCGCATCAGAAGTGGCGGGAGCATCAGTGACCTCGCGGACTGCATGCTTGCTGAAAGGCGGCTCCTCTGACATGGAGCAACTGCTGCCGTCACAGCTCCGTCCATTTCTAATCTCCACACGTCCCATCACATTTGTGCGCCGGGATATTACGGATGAATAACTATTGTCGGGATCCAAACCCCCCGGGAAAGTGGGTGTCGCACCTGACACGCACGCGGGTCGGAGTCGCTGTGTGCTGCAGCCGTGGGAGGGGAGGCTGAGCCATGTCGCAACTGCACCATGTGCCGCCGCCGACTCCAAATGTTTGCAGCTCCCATCCTTTTCAAACAACTGCATCACCTTCTGCTGCATTTCCAGCCTCTGCTGCTGTCGCTGTTCCTCCTGCTCAACTTCAATGTTTGCTCTTGTTGCAGTGTCGCCAAGGTCGTATAAGGCCGCATGATCTGCACTGCTACTGCCGCTGCCGCGCCGCAGCCGTAATGCCCCGACCGCCGCTGCAACATTGCCAATTGGTCTCTGCACCAGCTTGTTCTGGCTGCACAAGCGCGATCCAGAATCACTCCGCGCCGTGCTGAACGCAACCCGCCCGCTGCTGCGTGTTCCACCCTGCCAATCACCAAAGCTCGTGATATGGCATGAACTATTGCCAGCATCAACATTTTGTGACCCTACGACCCTCGGGTTTGTGCCACATGGATTGAGCTCCCCAGCAGGATGACCCAAATGTATTCCGCCGGAAGATGAGGCGCCCACGGGCCACGGTGCCACAACGCGCCATGCATTCCGCTGGAAATCACCGGGCATCTGAAGTAGCCCCGCACTGCCACGGGCGCCCCCTCCGTCCGTACTATGCCGCTCCTGGGACAGCTGGCTGGTATACGTGGTCGAATCGCTCTCGCTCATAGAGTCATAGTGGTCCATGAAGCCGCCGCGGAGGCAGCGCTCGCCGCCTAATGATGGGCTCCGCCATAGCATCGCATCAATCAGCCCCGCTACACCGGCCATGACATCTGTCAGCGCGCCTATTGGCGGTTGCAGCCGCAGTGTACTTGATAATGCCGCCGCATGGAAGGCATTTTCACTCCCGCATACCATATCCCCCCCACTGGTGCTCGGCGCCTCTCTGGACAGGTCTGCCCCTGAATCAAGTGCCGAGGCAGACCTCCTGCACGCATAGGCAGTTGACTGAGAGCAGCCCTCAGCGGCGGAAAAGGAGGTGGCGCCAGCCGCAGCGATAAATGTGGCCCCGGCGCCGCTCCCGGCATTTACATCGCTGTGGCTGCAGCCGCCGCCACTGCCGCCTGCTGCCACAGTACCCACCATTGTCGCGTCCACACTATGCCAGCACCAGCTGCATTGCGCCCCTCCCACCCTCGCTTGGCTTAAAGCACTCCGCGCTTCTGGGCAGCTGCTACCACCGGCCCCTATGCCTCCACCTCCGTCTCCAACACATTTTCCCCTGGCCGCCGTACCTCCACGACTTAGGATCCTGCTACCAGAGGGGAGCAGAAAACTCGCCCCACTTTCCTCCGCCATACCATTGGCGCCAACGAACCCTCCACCCCCACTACTGCTGTCGTTGGAGCTCCATGGTGCCGTCATCGTGCCGTGGTGCGTCATCGGAAATTTCAGCTCCAGGAGGCGGCCATCCAAGCTGCCACGGCGAGCAAATCCCGTGTCTACAGGGGCGCCGCTGCGTAGGGACCTGCGCTTCAGTGCCACTCGTCCCGCAGCACGGAGGTCCGAAAGGAATGCCCCAAACGCGTTGTCCAGACGGTGATTGGCCAACAGCAGCCGACAAGCCACCGCTAGAGTTGACACGGGCGGCGCCGCTTCAGCAGCAGTGGTAGCAGGGGCGCCGGCGGGGATGTGCACATCGACGGCCACGCCAACTGGAGGCGCTGCGATGGCAGCCCCAAGCCCGAGGACCGCGTCGGCTGCCATGTTCCCCGGGGCATTGCCTCCGGCCCATAGGTCATCGCCATGCATATCCATGAGGATTTCGTCGTCCCGGTCCTGCGCGCAAAATATCATAAATAAGTCCAATAAAAAGCAACTGCGGTGGCATCCCTGATGTGTGGATGTGTACAAGGTTCATCCTGTGTCCTTCTCCGAGATGGTCGGCAAATGGGTATGGCACATCCCAGGCTATGAAAATATGTGAACACCTTCAGGGCCTATGTCGCCATCGTATAAGCCCATCTAGATTCTGCCTGGTGGACCCGAAAGCATGAGAAACAGATGCCGTCAGGAAATCTTAATTCGAACAAGTCAAAACGGCCTGCAGCGGGTCAAAAGTCAAAATCTGCCGTCCATATGTCCGCGGCGGCCCTTTCTTATTGGCAGCCGTTGGCGAGAGGCAGGTAGGAGCAGGACGGAAAGCTTGTGCGACAGCTGCCTTACCGGCTTTCCCTCTGTGTTCCTACTTAAGGGGCCACAGGCATGTGAGGTGTAGGCCGCACCTGGGGACCTCCAAAAGCCTGAGCGCCAAGAAGTGCTGCATCCGGCTCCCATGCAGCATCATCCCCTACCAAAAATTGCGCCTGGTTGTTTACATGCTGCTGCTGCTGCTGCTGCTGCTGCTGGTAAAGATGCCCATTGGCAGCCGCATCGGAAGTTGCCAGAGTACCCGGAGGAACGTTGGGCTGAGGTTTCATCTGAGGCGACAGCTGAACTGCCAAAGATCCAAACGGGGCCGCAGCTAGAAGGTAGCCTACAGACGGGGAAGGCGGACGAAGCAAACAAATGACAGCAGCGAAGCACCGTCGGTGCCGTTCTGCTGGACATCCAACGAGCCTGTCCAGTCCGTAAACACCATAATGGCGGTTGCATGAAAGAAGGCAAGGCCAAGTCCATCCTCGGCAGCAACAAATTGCACGATCCAAACACATTCCGCGACCCCATCCTGTTTACTTGCCACTGGACAACCCAGTCCTCATTGCCCCACCCCTCACAGCTCTCTCCTTTGCATACGCCACCCCATCTGGGTCACCCACTAACCGTATACCTGCCACGTCCGGAGCAAGAAGCGAGTGACATGCGGGTGGCGCGGAGATGATGTGACATAGAGCAAGCGGAACATCCACCAACTGCGCCGCCGGGGGGGAGATGGCGCCATGTCCCTCCGTCCCCAGGAGCTGTCGGAGCAACTGCTGCCGCAACGTTAATGGAAGTGCCTGGGCGTGCAAGAACCAGCTGACCGCGTGATCCGCGACCGCCTGCCGCAGCAGCAATGCGGCGCTCTGCGGCTGCGAAAGAGTTTGTGACAAGAACTGCGACACCACCGCGCACGCACGGGTCAGGCATCTGCTGGGCAGTGCGTGCGGTGCTGCCGTGGTCGCCATTCCGAAGATTCCATACAAGTTGGCACTAGTATCAGTGCCAGAATCAGCTGGCTCAGGGATGCCCACAGGCCCCGATGTGGATGTTAAGGCTGACGTGTCCACAGCACCCGCCCTGCACAGCGCCTCGCACATACTGCCAAATGTGGGAGAGGCCAGTAACAGATTACGCGCGCGCTTTGCCAACTCCGCGTCCGAATCTGTAAGGCAAGCAATACACGCTAACACAGCTGCCGCCGTTACTGATGCCTCCAAACCCTCCCAGCTCTGTACTAGCCGTACCAGCACGTCCACCGGCGGGTCCTCCGAGTGATCATCCGCCAAAGTGGACAATGGTGCTGAAAGTGGTAGTCCCAGCAGCTCACGGCTAAAATAAACAGCAAGCTCTACGTCCGATAGCTTCATGTCAGGCAACTCCTCCGCCGGCGCTGAAGACGTGTCACAATGGCCATCCGGAAGGGGACCAGCTGCGGAGCGTGCCGCCGCCACGTCGCAAAGCATCAGTAGGCACCAGCTGCAATTCCGGAGCACGGCGTCCACTAAAGAACCTGGCAACAGCAGCCTGCGAAGCTGCTGTTGCTGCTGCTGCTGTTGCTGCTGCTGCTGCAGAGTGATATGATTGTGGGCTGTGGGCCCAGCTCGTGGACTCCTGCAATTAATGTTACTGCTGTCCGGGTGGCCCAGCCCGGACGATGATGGCCCCAGATCAGTGGAGTCGGCAGACAAGCGCGCAAATGCCGAGCAGGCCAAGTGACTACCGGAAACCGGCGCCTGGAGCTCCACGGAAGCCAGAGCCCCCATGAACGCAGCTATTTTTGCGGCAGTGACACCGCGCACAAGGGCCCTCCGGGTCTCCATAGAACCGCTGGCAAGCTGCACTAGTAGCCAGCTTACCTGCAATTAGCGAAAACAGGTGGCAGGGATACTCAGTATTCGTCTCGTGTGCCCGCGCTGCAGAGCCCGCAAGGAAATATAGTCTTCCTCTCCAGCTTGGGTGATGATGAGGTCCCCTGATAGTTTACGGCTTCATCGATGAGTGTGCGTACACCACACCTGACACACAAGGAGGCTCTGGTGTTCGCATAAACCAATTATCTGGGACAGCCTCAAGCCACTAGATCAGAACAACACTATGATTTATTTACTATTTTACGAGGGCTCCCGACGGCGCTACACATGAGCAAAACACACCTACCTGCAGGCACACCGCGCCCAGCGCCTTTCCCACAGGGTCCGCATCATCCGGAGCCTTTTCCTCGCATAAGTGCAATGTTAACCTGTATAGGATTGAATTAAGCGAGTCTTCCAGACCGCACATGGCCTCGACCCGTGCTGGTTCCTGCGCGGTTGCGAATAGTACGAACTAAGAAAAACACCACTAAGGATGCCCAATTGCAGATAAGTCCAAGTTGAACACCATACTTTATAATACCCGTTGTGGGCCCGGCAGGGTCGGCCGCTGAATAATCGGGTGCAAAGACCCTTATGCGAAACCGTACCTGAAAACCCTCCTCCACCAAAGCAGCAAGGACAGTTTCCAACTTGGCAAGATTAAATGCATTTGTAATAGGCGCAACATTATCCACGAGTTTCTTAAGATAATTGCTTTCCAGAAGGCGAATTTGTGTCGCCGGTACCTGCAAGAGTCCAGAAGTGTCCAACTCATCTCCCAAATAACACTGCGCGACTTGCACCAGCAAATGGCTAGCAGTGGTTATGAAGGTGCAATCTCTTTGTCACTTCCCACTAAAGTTCCTTGTCTAGACGCCTGCAAGCGTGTGTGAGCCCAGTTTCACGTACCTGGTGTATTTCCTGTTCCGCATTTAAATAAAGAGCAGTGAGCGGCTTGCTACATATGCACATGCGCCTACAAAATGAACGATGCCGTTGGTGACCCACATAGTGGCAATGAATTAATGCTGAAAGGCCCTCGCTTTGGGAATATTTTACCTGTCAATCTTGTAAACATTGCAAAACTCGGGGATCAGCCTGAATGCCGAACTTAACCTGAGCATTCGTGAACCGGCAGCAAAACCGATTTCAGTCCACAGGCGACTGCCCACGACGAACGTATAACTTACCGACGGTAAGCTAAGGCAGCAGCAATGACCATAAGCAGTACTAATGAATAAGCAAGTGTCGAGAGAAGCAGAGGCAAGGAAATGCCTCCTTGCAACCATAGCGTCATTGATGTTTTCATAATGCGTGTTTGAGTCGAGGCTTATCAATCATCAGCAACCGAACAACCTGGTTTGCTTGTTACCGGTACCACCTGAGCTATGACCGAAATAACCTACACCAGCATAATGTATGGAAATCCTTTTCATGATAGTGCCCTAGGAAGAAATTAATTTGACCAAAATGACTTGCGTCAATGGGAGCCGGCCACATCGCTCAACGTACGGAACGGGACAGGACGGCCGCAGGACAAGAGGCTAGTACCCCAAAGCTGCTTGCGGGATCAATACCCATGCGAAGGGGCCTGTGGCAATCCTAGATAATCATATATAACAAAGTCGATTTCCTAATCAATTGCAAATGTTGTAAGCAGGGTAACAAGCAAGAAGGAAAAGTTGATTGTGAAACAGATGATGGTCGTAATCCCGCGTGCCCCGTTAAATCCGCAAGCAAGATCAGCGGAACAGGTTGTGCAGCTCATATAGATTGCGAAAAAGGATATCCTGAACCCTCGAGTACCTGAAATAGAGTTGTTGCGACCTTAACGTTTAGCAAATGCGGATCCTTAAGTACGAACTTACTGCATGCAGCAACCAGCGCCCCTGCCTCCCCTGTCCCTACCCCTGCCACATACTACACGCGCACTTCATTCTTCATCCATGCTGTAAGTTATGCTTGAACCGATAACGCATGCACAACCTTGGGTGCAAGCCAATATGCAAATTGAAGCTCCTCAACAGCCGACCCATAAGCGCGCAGTAGTATGGTGGTGGATGGATGGGTGCACGGGTGGGGTATGATCAGGGATGGTTACTAAACACCCTCCCTTTAGCCCTGCCCTAGGTGCCAGAAGTATATCTTGTCATGGCCGAGCAGCACCTGCCGTATACGGCCGTATCCACCCGTACAGGAGCGACTAGTCTCATGCTGCTTTCACGCAAGCTATAAACAAACCAAACGAGCAGAAGGATTTATGCTCGAGTTTGCTATGTAAACCTAAACTTATTGCTCATCACGCCGTATCGCGTTGCGCCAGTAAGCGCAAGGAAAACGCGGACAACCAATCCCTGGGTGTCTTCCCATGTCCCATGTCAAAACACGGCGCATATCACCGATGTCTAGAAGGATACACACCGCATATTGTTTATGACAAGCCCGTGCTTACATCGTGACGTCCGGTACCGTCCTACCGTGAATCGAGCTTGCTTCATGAACTGCCATCAATCGTTGGTATCTTGGTAAGGTCGAGCGGCGCACCTCCTACACGCTGAAGTGAGCTTTATTTATCTTTTGCGTTTTTGTTTTAAATAATAGTTTTTATTGTCGTTTGTTAGGTTGTTGAACCTACAAGCTTTAAACATATCTGCACGAGAATTGTAAACTTCCAGCGTGCTTTTATAGAAGTTCAGGGTTTGCTTCAGAAGTTCCTTGATTTATGTGAACCTCATTCTGAATGCTCAGCCTGGCGTGTGGTATCACTGCCTGGCTGTGTGCTTTATGGTTGCTGCATGCGGTAGCAGCCTTTCGGAGAAAACCCTTGGGCTTCTCCGCTGGCTTACTGGTCATCGCTACTCATCGTTTTGTTTCACTGCCTCTGATCATATGGTCGCCAGACTGGCATGAGGTTGCTATTCTGCGCTTGCTACGCCTTCTCCCGTTCATAGAAGTCATCTTTTGTGTTTCAAGTCCTATTTTGACGCCAGTAAGAGCTGCCTATTAAGGCCTGTGTCTACGTACTATTATGTAAGTTGCTATGTTCCACCACGTCCGCGCGCTCTATGCAGGTCCCGCTATGGCTGGATGCTTCCGCAGGTGTTGTAAACATTGCGGCTGCCCTCTTTGCCATCAGTCGTAAACATCGTTTTGGGGACCTCACCGTGTTGCGGATAGCTCAACAGGGCGCCTTTGTAGCGTGTCTATGGGGTGCGAGCACCGCGGCGTGTGTATACTGGTCAGCCGCGAAACGAAAACGACAGAGCCGCAGGACCGCATGGCAGCATCCCCAAGATCTGCGTGTTAGTATCCCGTCCGTTTCGGTGAACGGCAGCGTCATTGGGCAGGATGATGCTGGAGATGCCATGGGCATAAGCACCGGGCAGTTTGTCGGTGGTCGGGATGCAGCGATGGCAATGACAGATGTCACGGACCTGTTAGCGCGAGGTGAGTTGGATTCGTGCCCATCATTGTATGTCACAGGCGACTTGATGTCCCGTCGTACTACGGATTGGACGCTTGCGTCCCAGAGCAACCACTCATAAAGCATGTTCCGGCTGCGGCCCTGCATACAGCCCAGGCTGGATGCAAATGGAGCACGTCCAGCCTTTCGGCGTTCCTGGGATCCTGCGCAGTCACAGCCTGACGGCCCTTGGGACGGCTGCACTTCCTTGAATTGCATGTGCTGATCACCTCTTGTGATCTCGCCATTTCCCAACACGTAGCAGGGCTGCCTGACAGTCACAGCGACACTGGCACCGGAAGGGACTTGACCACCGATGTCCTCGGTAGCCAAGATGGAGGCTCTACCGACAAGCAGATGGGCCTCGTCGGGCCAAGCTGCAGCAGCTGCGTTGGATTACAGCCAGACTCTAAAAGCAGCTGCTGCAGCAGAGGCACATTGAAAATACGTCAGCTATACGCAGTATTGCCTGACACTACCACGACCACCGCTGCTGCTGCTGCTGCAGCAACTGTAGCAGCAGCAGCGGTAGATGCGGCTGATGAACATGCGGCACTGGGCTCAACGGTCAGAGCCTGCCGCTGGCTTGCCCCATCTGTCCACCTGGCCTCAGAGCCTGTGGACGATTTGAGCAATAACAGTTGCCGCTCCCCGCCGCTCCCGAAACCATGTCCCGTTTTGGCGGCATCCCTTGCATCGGTCCTTCAACTGGATGAACCCACGCAGTTCGCAACTCCATCCTCTGGGGGAACTCCGGAGGTGCTGCGGCTGAGCCCTAGGCCCGGCTCCGAAGCCATGCAGGCCCCGCTGCCTCCATACACGCGCTGTCAGTACCCGCTGAATACGCCGGAAGTGGTTAAGGGTTCAGCGCGTGCTTACACACCTTTTCTGCGGCATCATGTCACTCATGTGAAGCTGCAAGGGGTAGAGCCCTCCATGATACAGCCTGGTTACGAGGAGCGGCTTCGGAATCTCATCCACATGCGCACGGGGCGCTGGCTGTCCCATGTGTATGTGCGCTCTGGATGCATTGAGCTTGTGCTGGATTGCGAGGAATGGGGCTCAGGCGTGCTGACCCGTGGTTCGCCCTGCAGTGCTTGGAGTCCCTGCGACAGCCACGGCTATGGCGTCAGTGCGGAGGATGCAGATGTGGGCGTGTATGCGGAGAGAGCATCCAATGCCGGTAGCGGCTGCGGCGGTGGAAGCGCTGAGGCGGCGGCCGGGGGCAGCGCGGCAGTGCAGAGGACGGGTCACACCTTGAATGGCAGGGCTAGTGATAGCAGTGGCGACGGCAGAGAAGACAGGAATGGCCAATCAGTTCACCCGTTTGTGTGCGGTTCAGCAGGCGGTGCTGCAGGGCATCAGCCACGGTGCAGTGGGGAAACTGGCCGACTGGGAGGGCCCGAGCAGCAGGGTGGTGGAGGCGTACGGACACAGCCAAGAACATTGAGCGTAGGTGAAGGGCTATGGTAAGGGGATCATATTGATGCGAACGCTGCAATGTTAAGATGAAGCAAGGTCTTGAATGTATTATGTTACACCTGCATGGCATTTCTGATGTAGCGGCCCCAGTAGTTTATATTGCTCCTCGAATGCCGCAGTAGTAAGCGGTAGGCATGGCTGAAGAGACGCTTCTGCTGATATCATAACCTGTCACCACCTGTCCATGCCCCGGTATCAGCCTGCACGCTCAATCTGAGTTCCAAATGCAGTCAGCGCAAGCCCGTCTTGTCTCTGGGCGGGGCGCAACGCCTCTCGAACTTGTCTCCTGGCGTCCTAAGCCTGGATGAGGCACAGCACGTAATGTTTCGCGTTCCTCGCTTAGCCAGTGACCATTGACAGTGGAGGGATCTCTAATGTGAACTGCGCATCCTTGGCAGTGCCAAACTTGATTCGCGGGCCGGGCTTCCCGCTGCCATCGTTAATGCCGTGCAGGTCCCACACGCCCTGGTGGGACACCAGCTCGTCGCAGCAGCATGCACCAACGCTACGGGTGATAGCTTCTTTGCAGACCGTTCAGCACGGTCGGAGTTTGACGCTCGCGCGGAATCTGTGTGGGAAGCAACGCGCAGGCCAGGGTCTGTGCGCGCTGACGGCCATGCTCATGCCGCCGGTGACGTTGGTGTCACCGCGCTCCTGGACTCGCTCGAGTCCTCAGGCGGCGGCGTAGGTACTTGGGAATTTGTGCGCGCTCTGCAGCTGCAGCCTCAGCCGCTGCGCAGCAGCGATTGTGGGCATGTGCGTGCGGGTGTGGGAAGCGACGCTGCTGGTAGCAGTAGTGGCAATGGCTCTCCCCGCCACGTGCCTGCCGCGGTTTTGATGTTGCCGTCATTATTGGATGGATCTGCTTCTGCAATAGCTACCGCGGCCGCAGATTCGCCCCTGAGTCGGGCACTGCGCAATCTTGGAGGTGGTGGATATAATGGCGGAGGTGGTGACTGCAGGTTTGGGACCGGAAACCCTGCTTTTCGCACCAGCAGTGGAGTTACAGCGACAACAGGTGACTCAACTGCTGATACCGCCGCCACAGCATCAACAGTAGCAGCAATAGCGATGGAACCAAGGATTCTGTTTCTGTGAGTTCTGCTGAGATGCCGTGCACACCCCATAAGCATGGCGTCGGCGGTTGGGGTGTGCAAGAACAGAAGAAGCTTTTCTGGCGGGGAAGAGAGTTTATGGAGTGTGCACAATACACACAGCCGCACGCACTAAGCTTCCTAACTAGGAAGCTTAGTAAAATGTTTTAATTCCAAACGCGTATCGGGTCCACAAAGGAGCTGAAAGGCCGAAAAGTGCGGACGCGAATATCACAATTGGGGATCCTGGCCGCAATGGCACACGAGCTCCTCATAACTTTGAACTTACACCGGTGATCTGATATCGTTCGTTCGGCGGCCAACGTCCCCATTGCAGGGAGGGCCAGGCCACAACGCGTCCCATCTGCGATAGCACGGCGCGTCGAGCGCTGGCTCAAGCCCGCATCACCTCCCTGGAGCCCCGGGTTTTGTTAGCAGCCGAATCATGGCCACCAACCTCCGCTATGCCAGTGCTGTCTGGCAGCAATACCACCAGCAATAATAGCAGTAGCAGTATCCCTACAGGGAACGTTGCGACGAGTACGGGCATGGTACCGGATCTGTCGGTTTCTTTTGACAGCGGTGCTTCACGAGGCCAACACAGCCAGGTTACTGCCGCCGTGTCTGCTGCCGTTGAGCAACCGCAGGTAGCTGATCCGCCGCTGATGCTGGCTCTGAAGGTGCGCTTAACAGTTATCTCATAACGTCCTACCGGAGTGCCAACGCCGTGGTGTATTCTGTGCCAGCTGCGTCCCATTGTTAGGATGTTCGCCATCGTCGCTAGGTTCACTTTTTCCCATAGCCATCGCTTCTGCATTCTTTACACCTTTTTCGATTTCACTCTTTAAGGTTTAATCCCTAAGCCGTGTTGTTGTGAACCTTGCTAAGGTTTATTGTCACTGGTATGGACGGGAATCACAGCCCTAACTCCGTTCCACGGCACTCTTCCTCTGACCTCCTCCCGTCCCTAAACGGCGCTTCCAAACATTACTTTTAGGCGGTCGTACGTTGTGACTCCCAGCTGCTCTGTGGCGGCTCCCTGGAGCTACTCGTTCGCTCAGAGGGCCGTTACTTGTCGGCTATTGTTTCTAACAGCGGCCCAACACCAGCGACTGCCGGCGATGACGCTGCGACTGGCGGGGACGTCGAAAGCCGAGTGTCTTACAATATCGAGCTACCGCTAGCGCCGCCGTCGCAGCCCTTGCGGCCGGGCATAGTGCTGGTGGACCTTCGCGTGCACGACGCGCCCGTGCATGCTGCGCCGATAGTGGTGGCACACAACGCGGCGATGGCTTCGGAGCTGCGTACGGCACTTGCGACCGCGCAGCTTTCCGAGGATGATCGTGACGCCTTGCTGATGGACCTCGGTACCTGGCTGTTTCACGTTGCAACGACGTGCAAGGCCGATCCACACCGCGGCAGCGGAGGTGCCGATTCATTGCCTGGACAGGCGCCACCACATCAACTAGGTCCGACTGTCATCACTGGCATTGACGGGCTGAAGACTGTCACTGCAGGTTTGATTGAAGAGGGCGGAGGGGGCCGATTGGGCATGCTGGGCATGCACCTGTTGAAGTACGCATTAGCAGCCGGATGGTGGTGTACAGCCGCTAGCCTGGCGGCGGATCTGGCGGCCATGGGTGTCAAGGCATATGCACCAGAGCTGGGGTTGCCAGTCGCCGCTATAGCAGACATCACCGCCTCCAGGACTGGTAATCCTGATATGGTTGAGACGGGCAGCATGATGCATGGAGGCGTGGAAGCGGCAGCAGCTGCAGCGCCAAAGGCTCCGATGGCGATTGCAGTGGCCCCAGCAGCTCTGCCGACGGAAGCCGCACAAACCCAGGCGGTGTCTGCAATTGTAACAGCGGTAGGGCTGGCGGGTGAAATGAAGGCGGCAGCCGCTCCAGTACTGAAGTCATGGGTTTTGGTGCCCTTCTTGGGTTCCTTGTTGGGTGCCGCTGCAGCAGCAGAACGGCTGCCTGGACCAGAGGTTGAACCTGGGGCCGATGATCGTTCCCGTGCCATGCCTGAGAAGACTGGGTTGGCTCGCCGTAGGCCCCTTCACAGCGCCGGCGCCCGTACCCCTTCTTCCACGATAACCACCGGCACGCACGGTGACCTGCCCGATGCAACTGAAGCGGTTACCGGAGGTGGAAGCTGCGGCAACCGCAGTGGATGTGCAGGCAGCGCTTTAGGACTAGAAGCGTCAGGTGTGCCTGCATATGCTGCGGGTCCCCGGCCCCTGACCGCGCTGGGGGCTCTTCTGGTGGAGTGCGGGTTGCGGCGGCTGCCTCCCTTTGAAGAGGCTACCTATCAGACGTATGCGGCCCCACGCATCACTGCGCAAGGATACGTTATGTGAGTGGGGAGGAGGAGGGGGAAGGGCAGGGTACATCTTCCGTTTACGTACTTATGGGATCCGCAGATCGAGGTGTTCCGCCCACGAAAAGCAGCTCCAGCACGTGCAGCAATGCGAGGCCTTGATATGTATTGTAATCGCACAGAATGTGCTTCGGAGGAACTCTCAATTGCATCGCCGCTACCCAAGCCTGATGCTTTCCCTGTACGGGTGTGTAAAGCTCACCGCTTACCGTCAGCAGCACACATACACATTTTTTCGCCTCATTTTTGCTCGAGCTCCTTTCCGCGGTTATACAGTCCAGGCCCCCACTCGCATTCAGGCCCAAGCTCGATTCCACGACTCCCGGCTCCCGCGGGGTCTCTACTATGTTATGAATTCTACATTGACCGGTTTCGAATCAGCAACACAATCTTGCATCCCCACTATTACTGCCATCTCCTTGTCTACAGGACCATCCTGGATCTAGGGTCCCTGGCCACTCTGGTTATCAAGTGCGAGCGGGACCCATCTGACTCCGGGCCGTGGGTGACACTGCTGGCGTACTGGGTCAGCGTGGTGGAATTGCTGATGCACGCGGGAGGGGCATTCAAATTGCCTCGGCCAACGGATTGGTCGCGATTGCATCAGGTGAATAGAGGTGGGGATGGGGATGCGGATGGGAGCCAGAACAGGAGATAGGGGTAAGCGGGAAAAGGGAGAGAGGCTGGCAGTTACCAAACAGCCTTGGTAACATAACTATTTGCCTACTTTAGAAACATTAAACACTTCACGTATCTCGACAGAACCAATATAAATTTCACGAAGCACAGGAGATAACGTGCCATTCATTTGAGAATCAAGTTCTTCCCTAATAGCCATTATACTACCGTCCATTATATCAGAACCTACCATCGATCTTATTAGACGGAGCGTTAATATCAGTTGGGGACGAAAGGGTACAGCGCAGCACAGTTTGCAATCGTGCATTGAAAGGTCCTGACGTATTTTCCAGGTGGCGGGTTCTGCTTTGTGTTGGGTTGTGTAGGTGTCTCCGCCGGGGGATGAAACCCCGGGGTTGGGCCAGCGGCTAATGAGACGCGTGACATGAACCCGGACCCCAGGTATGCAAGATCCTGCGCTACATATCGTACATGATCACGAAAATATTATGCGCGCTGGGCGTCGCGGACATGCCCCCGGGCATTGAGAGTTATTTGATGGGGTTAGCCATCTTCATACAGGAAGGGGTGGTACACCCCGCCTCCAATCTGGTAGGTTGATCGGAAGGACTAGGGTTAAGTATCGGGTTTGTGCTCCTCGTGGCAGCGACAATTCTTACACACGCCCTCTATCGAAGAACTCCTTCTAAAACTGGTCTAGGCGGACTGCCCGTGGGGTTGGGCCCGAAGCGGGAAACCCGGGGGCGCAGAAGCATGAGGTGGCATTGTGCGCAGAGGGGTTTTTCCGTTCGTCAGGCTTGGGCGTGTCCGTTTGTCCAGTCGGTCAGCTACGCTTCTCTTGGACGAGCCTAGCACACGACCCATTTGTCACTTGCTGTTGTTCAGTGCGGCCTCCCGTATGCGTGGTGTGAAGGATGAATGAGCGTTGGGCGCATGTACGGGGTCGGCGTAGTGGGTGACGGGGAGGAGGAAGAACTGACTGCGGGTAGGGACGGGCCAACACCTGGATGTATGATGCACACCGGCATGTGCATCCCCCGATGCATGGGCCAGGGGGATGGGCCAGCATGCTGAACCCGAAAGTGCCCTCCGCCGCTGAAGTTCCCGCCGCATCCCGCCCGGCTTCCACCACTTGCAGTTATCACTGCGTCTCCTAGCGGTCCTGACACTGATGAGGACGATTGCCAACACGATGATCATCTCAGTGGTGGGCCGATGTCATCACGGGCCGCATGCTAAAATCGGGCAATATGTGACGTAGGAACCCACGGCCTTGGCGATGGCAAGCACATGCTGGCAGGGCAATTAGAGAGCCCGAGACGTGGAGAATTTAGTTATCGTACTAAGTACGGCACAAAAAGTACGGCACAAAACACAATATAAGGTGCATAAAGCACCATCTCAGACGACATTATGGCAGTCAACTGCTATACTTGCCACTGATGGCAGTCAACTGCTATACTTGCCACTGATGGGAGCCCTCACCTCACCATTCTCCGTTGTGATTCTATGTTTGCAGTCTATGTCTGCATCCCTTGCCGTATTTATTTGCAGCCCTTTTTAGCCCCCTTCCCGTGGCTTAGACCCACGGTCCATCCGTCTGTTCGGTTGTCCGTCTGTCCAGGTGCATCAGAAGGTCAAGGGAGTGCGGCTGGGTCTGTGCAGCGCTGTGGTCTGGGCGGCGGCAGTCAGTGCCATTGAGCTGGTGACCTCAATGTCGCTGCACGTGTATTTTAGGGTGTCATACAGCCGTTGGTCCATGAACGTTAAACGTCACAAGATGTCCGTGCGACAGGTGCTAGGAAGGGGGTATGGGGTGAGGTTGAGCAGTGGGGTGCTGGGGGCAAATTGAAACGAGGAGGCGAAATGGGAAAGGGGGAGGTGCGGCCGAGGTTGGGCGCACAACCTACAGGAAAGTGAATGACTGCCCATGTGTATGCTGATTTAAGGTGCATTTCGTGTCGGGGCTCGGAGGACCGTCATTGCATTGCTACCTGATGCAACGACAAATCTCATGTGCATTTGCTTGGAATGGTGTCACACTGGACAGGATATCTACTTTCTCACGGGATGGAGGGATGGCATGGATACAAAATATATGGCTTTGACACGAAGTCGGAGCATGTGTATATATGCGATATGAATTGCATTGTGCACCTCCATTGTATTGTGAGTTAGTATGGTGCTCCATATTATGCATCGCTTAACACAAATGTCTATGCGTACGGGTGGTATGGCGAAATGATGGGGCATGCAGCGGCATGAGGTATAAAATACGTCCAGATGCAATCCAACTGAGCTGCAAAGAGGGCGGACGCGTTGGAATCGGGCTAATTGCATTGTAATCTTAACGTGTGGACGTGTAGAGACCGCTTTAGTTTTGCCGGTGTATGGCACCCCAGGTTTGGGGCTCAGCTGCCACTTCAGGTTTTCTCAGACCAGGATCGCCCTAAAGAAGTATTCAATGTACGAGAAGAGATTTTAACATATTGTCGTTGCAGGATTCAACAATTTGAAATGACTCCTGTAGCTGCTGGCTGGCTGGCTGCTTTGATTGGTGCAACGACGGTGAGGAGGCATCTGCTGCCCCACGCACCTCCCCATTGGTTGCATTGCAGAGTCAATGTTAGATGTTGGGCCATGGGCAAATCGCATGTCGGTTACTTTCGATGTAATGCTGCAATTCCTGGCTGCGATGGTGCGTGCGGTGATCATGGTGAAGATTTGACTCATAAAGCCTTTTGCTACTTGGCATCAGTGTTGGCGTATTACGCCCGCTGTTGACCTCCAAGCCAGGACCAGTGGCGACCTTTGATGACGCAATCACACATCATTCATAATGTTATGGCGTAGGAGTTGCTTGGATCGCCAAGTTTGCTGTTGACTTATTCTCATTATCATGAACACATGCACAGCCTAAGTAAGCACTGCCGGTCCATTCAGGGCCTAAACACCCCAGCTTCTATGGATTGTAATCCATTACGGTAGGTCCCATCCGAATGCAAATCAACGGCTTAAACTCAATAGGTTTCGCCCTACTGCAAAGCCTTTAAACTTGCGATAGGCAAAGTCGCCAACTCTGCGACAGCGACGGGCGCACCCGGCATGCCCCACAGATAAGTTTCGGAGCATACGCCGAACTGCGCATATGTTTTCTATACTTCCATGCATCTCTATACTCCCATGTACCGTTCCCCCCAAACATGTGTGTCCGGAATTTCGTGGTCGTACGACAACGTCGTTTCGAGCAACTACATAATGCTGTCGTCCAAAGCGCCTTTCCAGTACCGCCATGGGCATCGGCATAACCAACAAGAGTGCAACTACACCTGCAAGCATCAAGTAGTACCAGCAGCCTTCGCAATGCAGGGCCCTGTAACGCACATGTACTGGAAGGTGCTGGAAGGTGACAGGAAGGTTGTTGACGCGCCTTATGTACTTGCTTCACAACCCGAATTTCAAGCCCTATGATATTGTCCCGCATTCGCTAATGGCTGAGTCGGGATAATCCTGCTTATTACGTCATGAATGAAAAGCTGCGCAAAGCATCGCAGCTTCGGAGAGATGTATTTGGACACGCACTGATTCCTCATGTACACCCTTTTACCGCCAACGAATTGATCGTATAATTAAACTCGCCTTACCAAAACTCACGGGTCGATTCAGAATACTGCACAAGAACTGGTCCTGCCCCCGCACAAGCATCCAAACCACTGCTTGCACAGCATACACGTACAATTCGCAGAGGTGCACGTCGCGCATTAAAAATGAGTTACATTCATTATCCATGGCAACCGCCAACAGACAATCCAGCATTGTACGTTCCTGAAAGCGAGCGAGGGGCGGTAATTATATTCGTACATACGCGTACAAGCCCGGGACCATCCGCGCTCGTGAGATATGGATTCCGTGCCGCTACTGCCGCCACAGTTCCCCATGGGACCTGGATCCCGACGGGGCTTGTTTGAACAGCTTTGCGTAATAGTGCACGCCCATGATTCTGGAGCAACATTTGCGTATGGAAATATAGTAGTTCCAATACACACCCTAAGCATGCGTTGTTATTACTACCATCAATGTCTACGGCAGGTCTAGGGCCAGTTCCAGCGCAACCAGGGCTAAGGCCACGTCAGGTCTCAGCACTCAGACCAGGAGCTACTCCGCACGCAGCGGATCCCAACGGGCCCAACATGCGACGCAAGCACGTTAGGTTCCTCGTTGCTATTGGGGGCACTATCATACAGTTGAGAATCAAGTCGCTCAGCTACGACGAGTAACGAATGAATTGAGAAGGGCGCCATTATCTTCCGTCCGAACATGGACGCATTTATGTTCAGAACTGAGCTACTGGGCCGGGCAGAAGCACCATCAAGCATCAAGAATTGTGAGGTATCCGTGACTGCAGACAGGTATCCATGACCATGCAAGATACTCCCTCACTCCACCACCTTCACGGAACAGTGCCGCGCGCCACAAAGCGTCGATGCAGAAATCCGCACACATGCAAAATCCAGAAAGTGGGTCGTACACCCGTTGTTCGACCGTCTCGTTAATAGCATTACCTATAAGCCATCCCACTCCCTTCTCCTCTGGCCGTGCGAGCAAATTGCCATCATCCCACACGGCACAGCAGCAGCATACGGCATTGCACGGCATCCAATCCGCAAAGCCAAAGCGGCACATCACAGCCGGAAGGCGCATGTATTGGCGCTGAGGGGAAATCCGTGTTTTCATCCATCCTGGCATAGAGCTGCAGCCCAACACATCGCCGGTACTCAGCACTGGATGTGAGCTTGCCTGAAGCATTAATCAGCTGAGCCAACGATAGCATTCAACCAAAGTCCCCACGCAGACACATTTAAAAGCAACTTCGTTTAGGCATGTATACACGCATTGAGACACACTTACGCACTGACTGACCTACTCGGCAGACAACCATCACAACGCAAGGCATATCATGGGAGGGGCCCGATACGACTCTCGCCTGTTGCGTCCCATTCCAGGACTCTCTGTGCATCTCCGCGCGGTAAAGCACACACCGCGCCCGATATCCAAACACTCCTCTGTGGTGCTGCCTTCTTCGTGCCTTACATAGCACCGGCGCTCCATTAACGCATATTCTCGAGGCTCTGGCCCTTCGGAGGCCAGGGGCCACCCTGCACTGAACATCCTTTCAAGCTCACCTGCCCGGGGTCCCAACGTACCCCCCTCGTGCGATAGGTGCAGATGACCCCGTGCCCGACATCCATGGCCAGCGTCTTGGGATCATATCATCTCACCTCACCCTCCTGCCTCAACCGCGCTCATAAAATCTTACTGTTGTAGCTCACTGCCAACCGCTATTGCAATGGCCGCAACGGCCGCAACTGCAAGCCTCACACCACTTTAACACGGTTTCCAGCTCGTATGCTTGTGCCATACAAAAGCCGTGCACGCCATAATTATGGTAACAGCACAGATGAAAGAGTGGCATATGAGCTTCACCATTGGCCCTCCTTACATGAGGGGTCCAAACTACAACCAATAACTCCAACGAAATCTCCATACGGCATCCATAAATACGCCTTGTCACGTTAGAAAGGCTGCGGGAAGCACGATCACCTTCTATAATGCGCGCGACAAATCGAAAGCTCCGCGACCCAGTTCGCAGCCGCAGTGCAATTTCCCTCTAAAACAATCTGCGGGGAAACATGCCCATGGTCACCATACCTTCATTCCAACGGCCCCACATACACCTAATCCACATGAATTGTCCAACTGCTCCCACTGATCCATTGAGATGCACGAACCACTGAAACGGCCCCGCGGCGCCCTTCCAGGCACAAACAGTAAAATACAAAACCAACTGTTCGCCCACCGTTCTAGCACACGGGGTTCCTCTATGTGCGGAACCTCCTCATCCGTGTAAATGAACAAAATATGACACATAAAGACGCCGTACATGCACGCACAGTACGTGCGAATCATCGCAAAAGTTGTTCTCTTACGTTGCATAACTCTTCGTAAGCCGTCTCATCCCGGGGCCCAGATTTTTTTCCATGCGGACACTACGGCCCGCTGCTCATTCCGGATGTGAGCATAGAGCATGCCCCAGATCGCACCCGGGCTCTAATCGCGCCGCCATTGGTTTGCTTTCCGGTTCATTCGTTCAATGGCTGCCAATAGAATGCAATGGCAGCCGAAACAGTGTATGCCCATTCGTATCGTTCCTGCCATTTCCCAAAGGAATGATATTCGTGGGTATGAATGTGCGATTGTCTCAAGGTTTTCATTCCAAGGATGCCAGGCCCGGCCAGGCCAGGCCAGGCCCGGCAGCCAGCCGGCCCGGGCCAGGCGGCAATGATCACCGTGACTGCTGCCGGCTCAGCTGCAAGCTTTAACAAAACCGGCTGCGGTTGCCCAATCGCTGCTACCCAGCTGGTCCCTGGTGGAAGAGCGGTCCGGCCCAAAAGAATGGCACGAGTCGAGAAGCTGCGCACATCCCCTTCGGCTACCCGCCCTGCTGTGTCATCTTTTCCTGGATTTCATCAACCCTCTCCCTATTCCGCTGCTTGCCCGCCCTCCTGCCCTTTTTATCCCAGAGCCGACAGCTCTGCAGTAATGATGGACACGAGCTCAGCGGCAGGTGGCCGCTTGCAGGGTTGCATGGACCAACAGGCGGACGCGAGACGACTGCAAAAAGGGGCAGGGGTGAGAAACAGGGACGGATGACGGGGCGCACACCGGACGGTGTAGGCTCAAATTCGTAACAAACGCATAACTCACGTTGCCAGAGGCACCCTCCACGCTTTGGATCGAACCCTTGAGAGTCCCGTCCCCAACGGGACGTAGGGCTGTTAGGGTAGCAAATCCCTGCCTAAACCACTTTCCCCTTCCTTCCGCACTCTCCCCGTGCTCCAGCATACCCCTCCCACCCGGTCCATCCCCTTAATGTTTTTCGTACCGGTAAGATGCAGGCACGTTTTCGGGAAAATTAGGTCGGCCTCCCTTGACCACCAGCCGAGGGATGCGATCCAGGGGCAGCTGTGAGTAGGGCCGCAGGCCGCCCGCCAGAAGCTCCCACATGATAATTCCAAAGCCGTACACGTCCGCCGAAGCATCAATCCTGGGATCTGACCCAATCCAACAAGGTAGGGGTCGGCGGAGCGGGGCAATCATCAAGTTCGAGTTCTTCTTGTACGGAAGATCTGGGGGGAGTTGGGGGCTTACAAAACATAGAACAGAACTCGAAGATCGGCGCAGGGAAGAGATCAGTGGGCGCCATTTATTAGACAGATGTAACGACTTTCCCCTAACAAGTCAAGAGCTGCTCCAGGTCTGGAGGTGTGGCGGTGCCGGTGGCCGGTGCGCCACACTGGCAGGTGCCGGTGTGGCGCACCGCCACCTGCCCGGTCGTAATGTAATGCGTGATTCCCGCTACCACACTACAGCTCCACCACGCAGCTTACTTCACTTACCCTTGCTGAGGGCCTCCGGCGGCATGTGTGTCACCCTGTCACGGGGTGATGAAAGGCGCAGGACCCCGGGAAAGCGACATCACTCACAAGGAAGCGGGGGAGCGGGGGAGAGAACCAACGCAACGGCGGCGTCCAGTCCGGAAACACAAGGGCGGTATCTTTCGATACCTATTGATGAATCTCTCCTTTGATGGCGAAAGAAGGACTTATGGACGCATGTGGACAAGATATGCTAAGGCTAATCACTTACGTTCCTGCAGGCTGGTCCACGATAGCATAGCGGTTGCCCTCGGCATCCACCTGCAGAAGTTACCATATGCAAAATAAAGGGGCTCTTGGAGAAGTCCCCCCTTGGAGGCGAAGTCCAGAGATGCCAGATCAGCATCGCCCGCCTTGCCACATTAGCCATAAGTTTGTCACAATAACCTTCTTCACCGCTTACGCCGGGCGACCGGCTTACCCCATAACGTGAGCCCGGTACTCGGACAGCTCAATGCCGATAGTGGGACAGGATATGGCCGGGACCATTATTCACAACCTTGAAGAGTCAGGACCTGACCACACATGGCCCGCTTGACCCTGTGAGACCGGCGCGCCCTCTCCAGCACTGACCTCATTGAGCTGCAGCACGAAGCCGAAGTCCGCCAGCTTGACCGTGACGCCCCGGGGGTCAAGAGGATTAGACTTCAGCAGCAGATTGGCTGCCTTGAGGTCTGCGTGGCGCGCAGATGCAGGGGAGCGAGCGGTGCTGCTATTTGGGCCGGCGGCGGCATCCTCGGCGGCGGCTTGGTCTTAACTTTGCAACTCGGCATCCGTCACTTCTTTTGAAGCGTCCCCTCACCGCCCTCACCCGGACCGGGCTTTCCATCCGCCTTCATGCACACACGCACACATACGCGCACGTACGCAGCAACCTCTTACCTCGGTGCACCAGATGCAGGGAGTGCAAATGCCTCAGGGCCAGGGCGACATCCAGCAGCGTCAAGTACACGTCCTGGGAGCCGAGGTTTGAGAGACGGACCCGGAGAGAAGCCAGGAGAAGGCGTCGCATCGTTGAAACCAACCAATCAACTCAGGTGCCGGTGAAACGGCACGAGAGCATGAGGACCAGAGTGCTCCTTAGATGCTAAAAATTTAGCAGCACATCAAGCAACATGCGACCAACGCTGTCAACAGGTTTCCCTAAGTACATCATCATATGCTGGTGAAGACTGTCAACGATTATGGTACGTATTATCCGCGGAAGGCCCCGCCATCAGTTCTGACTACAAACATACACACACATATACGCACACACATCACACAACACACACATACACACCTTTTACCTCTTTATTAGAGAGCACAGGGAAAAATAAATTGCGCGCACGCGTTCCCCCAACCCCCATAACACCATAAAGAGTATCCGCACATTCCAATGTCTCGCCAAACTACCGTCACTACCTAGTATGCGCGGTAACCCCCTCAGTCGTGACACCACGCACATGCATGCGGATATTCCATACGTGCGCACCTTCATATCGTACGGCATCGCTTTAAAGACATCGTCATATAGCCGTGGTACAATTCTGGGGAAGGTCCTCGCACATAAGGCCGTCGCCAGGGAGCCCTTGTCGCACCACTCTACCAGGATTGCTGTACAGATGCTGTCGTTTGGCTCTGCACAGGAAGCAGACGCGGGCGACCCGAGGGAGGGGACCGGGCGAAGGTGTCGCTTAACACAAGGCCGGATACCGGAGGAGGGTGGGAGCACGGGTGTCGTCAGAGCCGATTGCGAGCATGCCGCTGTTCAAACAACAAGTCGCACAGGGCCAAGGAAGATGCATAGGTATCATGCGCAGACCCATGGATCCCTTTTACGTACTGCTAAAACCCAATCTGGCTCCGTCTACAAGGTGCCCTATCCCATCACCCATTACCCACCCAGCGGGTCATTGTCTTTACCGCCTGCGTCGCCGGCGGTCGCCGCAGGCGGTGCAGGTGATGCTGGCGGTGTGCCACCATTCGTGGGAACGGGAACTTCTCCGGACACTGCCGCCGCCATGGTACCCTGTTGCAGATGCTGTTGTTGCTGTTGTTGCTGTTGTTGCTGGTGGTGGCGGCCATTGCGCAGAGTTTCCGGCACAGGCTGCAAGTAGAACTGGTGGCTGCCGTCGCGGTTCTTTCGCAATTTGAGGACCACACTGTTGAAAGTGGTGTACACCTTTAGGGGCACGAGGTGGAGCGGAATGGAAGGCAGGGTGAGGGTACACCGTGCAAGTCAGGAAGGGCCCGCACGGCTCGGAGGGAAACGCCGCCTAACATATCCGCGCCCATAGGGCGGGAATGACCACGACACTGTCGATTACAACACGCACCAGGTTCGCATGCTGCTCGTGTTCGCTCTGCGCTGGACATCCCGACCTCCAATAGCTGGCTTCTAAACATACCCTGTCGCGGCTGGCTTCCTCTTACTGGTTCTGACTTCATCATCACACAAGACTTGCATTCCACTATTGCATTCTGCCCGGTCGTACCTACATACTCCTGTTCCACATCCTTCCTGGTCACTACTGCTACAAGCACGAGTTCCACTATCACTAAGGGTGCGGAACCTTAGCCCGTACTTATGGCGTTGGTTTACTGGTTTACTTATGGCGCCCCTACGGATCATTTGACGGAGCCGGAAGGTGGGCAGCGTGAATTTCCATGGTGGTGCGATACCTCAACTTCTGCCTACCCTACTCCTCTGTAACAACAAATGTGAGGGTCCTAATTGGTTTTTAGCTTTTAGTATGCAAGCATGAGCACGCACACACAATCTATATTCCTTCTTGCCCCTAACCCCTCACTTGTACGATGTTGGGATGCGACAGCATGCTTCCACACCACAGCTCCATGGCATGACGCAGCATGGCCCGCCGGTTCCGCAGCATCAGGCGGTCCCGCTCGCTGGTATCCTCACCGACCCGCGGAACCGGCTGGCCCTGCCCTTGCTGTGGCGATGGAGGCTGGAGGTCTGGAGTGATGGGCATTTCCATAAGCTGTGAAAGGCAATGAGACGCAGATCACGGGAATATAAGGAGTGATGGATGCTCAAGAAATACAGGGAGCGCTGGCAGATCAGGTGGCCACGGGGCAGAGTGCGATAGAGCGCGACTGGGTGCGGAAGGAAATAGTTATTCTGGTCGCCAGCCGGCCCGTAATGAAGGGGAAGGTAAATGTGTGCGTGTGTGGTGTTGGGGGGAGGGGCGGGAAATGCCCATCAAATGCCAGAACGCGGTGCTGAATAAAGAAGCAGGAGCAGGAGGAGGACACAAGACTGCAAATCCTGGCCGTCTATCCGTCTATGCGGGAGGAAGAAACAACCTAAGGACAACCTAACCCTAAGGAAGCAAGAAAGGCACAGCACAGCACAGCAATGTGGGACGGGTGGACTGCATCCCATATAAGCCGCAGTGGTTGCACCAAAGGCTTATTTTATGCAAGGCAGGGGCAATACATCGGTACAAATCAAAAGCCGCAACCTCCAAAGCCAAAGACAAGACAGAGCCCCATAATCGTTAACAGCACCACGCCTTCGACCCCAGCCGCAACAGCACCCTCCCCGTCCATACAGCTGCTGATGGAGCCCACTAGGGCATGGCTCAGGTAGGCAGGCTCCCCTTCGACTTCATGGGGCCCCCGGACTTCAGCTTCATAGAACCGTCGGGTTAGCAAACGAACCGCGAAGAGCGGGAGGAAAAGCGCACGCGTCAAAATTCCCGCGTCAGCTATTCACCGCCAAACCATACCTTTGCATGCGAAACACCCAAAAGGTATCAGAGTGGGCGGAATGTGGCAGCGCCGTGCACCCCTCTAATGCAAACGTACGTCACGCCGTCTGCTTAACACGTCTCAGTCATTGGCGTGCCAGTCATCCTGGAGGCCCAACCGCCATTGCCTTATCCCAACCGGCCAGAAGGTACTTTCCACCTCACCATTGACCTCACCGCTTCATTTCCCCCCGCCCCTTCGCTTCTCACCTTGACCGCTACGTCTGTGGCCCCGCTCTTACCACGCAGCACTACACCCCCCCCGCCCCGCCCCAGAACTTCCAGCAGCTGCAGATGTGCCAGGTCGCCCAAAAACGCGGTTCTGAGAGTGGGACAGTGCCAAAGAGGGTGTTGGGGTTGAGTTAAGCAGGAAGGGGGCGCACTTGAGCGTGAGGGTGGACGTGGTGAGTTGGAGGCGGCACCACTGAAGTAACCGCAGGGTGAGCTCAGGTCAGTCCCAATGATAGAGGGCAAGGCACGAAGGCTCCAAAGGTAGGAATTCTGTAGGTCGGCGAGGGCCCATCATGTAGATGCTCGGAAGCCAAGGCAGCCTCAATCCAGTGCGAAGCTGGGACGCCCACCCTTTTTTTAATGTACACACATATGCATATACACACATACATGTATCTCTCTATCTCTCTATTTACCTATATCTACATAAATAAAAACATACATATTTATATATGATAAAACGAGATACAGTGTAATGTCAAGTGTAAAACAAACAACCATTATTCGGGTGAAAAACACGGGGGGCACGTAATAGGAATCCACATACACACACACAGTTGCCACACCTGCCCCGCTTCTTGGGTGCTGCCCAAACCCTTACATATCACATCCCGCCTTGTCCTAACCCATCTTGCCTGGCTGCTGCCACGGTGTCCGCGGCCGTTGCCGTGATGCTAGATACTAGCGCGTCCATCTGCTGGCGAGCCATCTCCCGGGCGTCCTCGGCAGTCACGTGCAGAATCGAATTGCAATGCCACAGCAACCCAACCCCGCCACTACGTGCAGCACCTCCACTGTCCGCTGGTCTGCCGTTGTTATTGGGGTTGGTCATGTTATTTGTTGGCACCATTCCCGTCATTGAGTCAATCAAGCTGCCCAAGAGGTCCTCCACATTCGTAGTGGCGGTGCTGAGCAGCTGGTCCGGAGGGCAGCCTCCGGCGCCAAGGGTGGCGTTTTCGCCAGCAGTGACTACTGCAACGCTGGGATCTTCAGGGTCAATAACCGAACCCCCCGTTTGCACCGCTGATGCCTGGAGGCCGCGTGCGGGGACGCGGGGGACGCGGGGCGCAGCCTGGGCCCGCGCCTCGATATTGAAAGGCCTTAGGACGCCTTCTAGGGAGAGGCTGACTCTATCGTTGGCGCTGCCACGGATACCAGCAATATCTCCGCCGCGGCCGCCATCATCATTATTGGTCCCGCGCATGCTGAGAAAGCCTGGAGGTACCGGGAACCGGAAGGGAGATAGGTGTTGGGCGATAGAGGTTGCAGAAAACCAAGTCAATTTGAAAAGAGTCCTCAAGAGCCTCCCGGTCCCTGTGTCTCTTCAGATGGCGGCAGCTGCGCTACCGTTTTCCTAGCAATTCCTAACATGTGAACCACAGCTTTGTAGCAGACGTGCAGATCCCGCAGAGTGGTTCCCGGGACCGGGTTGACCGGATTTCCTAACCCTTCACCGGCACCAACATCAGCCCGGGCGCACCCTTTATGAAAGCTTGTGGAAGAATGGATCGCCCAGGTGGTGACGGTGGAGGTTGCTGGGGCTGCTGCTGTCCCGGACCTGTAGCCGCGGGTGCTACTAATTCATCCGTGTTCAACAGCATGCCGCTGATGATTCCGCTCGTTTGCCGGGCTGCGACGCGTGAGGGAACAGGGCCTTGGCCTCCGTGACTGGGGCCCGGGACTGAGCCCCCAGCCAGGGGATTACCACCTAGAGGCGCTTGTGCGGAGGGCCGACCGTATAGCGACAAAGCGTGGACACCGACGCCGCTCTGGGCGCCTGACAGGCCTCGGCGGCGTGAGGACGTAGCACGGCCACCACCGCTGCTGACGGGCCGGACAGAAGCTGTCGCCCCTGGCTGCGTGGCAGCCAGGGGCCCGTTACCCTCGTCGTTGAGCTCCAGGCCGCGCAGTACAGCATAGGAGCCTGGCGTTGCTCCTTTGAAAACCTCCAATTCGGGCGCTAAATCACCGCACATGCGACTGGCGACAACACGGCAAAGAACCTGTTGGGATGTGGGGAAATTAGGACTTGCGATGTATCGTGGAGAATATCCAGCTTCATATCATAATTCAATGCACGGCGGCGCCCACGTTAATGAGACTGTTGCGAAACCTTCCTGACAAGTGATGAGAAAGTATTGCACGTACAAAGCATGGAAGCACCCCCGTGGTTACCATGGTAAGCTCCGGATGAACCAGGACTGAGGGAGATTACCGCTTGGCGGTTGGGATTCATATTGTGAATTGCACAAATTCTTATAATATTGTGGAATGCACAAAACCCACCTGCCCGCCGTATCGAACGCCTGAAAGTGTGCAGTGTGACGTCAAACCGCCAACTTACTTATCTGCATTGCGTCCAGACAACCTCACCCACCAACTCACCTCATCCACCAACTCCTGGCAGCTGGCACGCACCGCTTCCAGGAGAGACCGGGGCAAGCGCGCTTGGAAGCACACATACAGGGCCAAGTACCCCGGCGAACTAGGCGTGTTCTTAGCTGTCGCTCCGGGGCCATCTAAAGGTGACATGCGTGAGGATGCCGTCAATCTGTGTGATGGCACCAGCACGACCACAAGCGAGCGCAACCCTGCGCCCAGTCCCCCACCGCCACGGAAGATGCTGGCACTTCCGCCGTTCGGGCCCGATGTTACGGTGTTGCCCGTGCCGATGCGAACGGGCGAACGTGTTCCGGTGGGACTGGCGCACACACCGCCAACACCCGCCGCTCGCCACGGCGCACCTGCAGACGCACCAGTTGCATTCAGATGCTCCTGCAGCTGCACGCATGCCCGCTGTAGTGGAGTAGGCACCGGCGAAGGTACCAGCGCCGGCGAAAGATGCTGAAGCTTCTGCAGTTCCTGTTGCTGGCTGAAGATGCCCATCAGCAGACAGACATCACGGCAGGGACGATGCACGTCCTGCAGCAGCGAGCAGCAGTCCTCTACAATTGCGGGGTTGTTGACGCCACCGCCACTGCCAGTGAAGCCATTGCCGCTGGCGGCGGCATTAGAGCACACCTGCAGCAGCGTGTGCTGCAAAGGAAAAGTATGGGCTGTCACAGTGGTGCTGGGCGGTGGCAGATTACCCCCGTGCCATGAGTTCATCATGGCGCTTGCAGAATTGCAGCCGGCGGTCGCCAGGAAGCTGTTGATGTTCGTACAGGTGTTGGCAGCGTTGGCAGACTTTGACGCCCGAGTATCGGCTGCCCGTAAAAATGCGCTGGCGGGGCCCGCAGCGGCAGTGGGGTCAGCCCCCAACGGCAGAGCCACAACTAACGGCCGCGTCGTTGTGGTGCCGCTGAGCGTACGGCGGCTGAGGATAAGGTCTACCGCTATCGCTGCTGGTGGGCCGCCGGCGGCAGCGGCAGCGGCAGCAGCAGTGGCAAGGCCTGGCAATGGGTCAGCGGCCATAACCGACTTGACGGAATGGGGCCGGCGGAGCAACCAACCAGCTGGTGGGCGACCTTGCCCATGCGAAAGCCCTCCTAATCCTAGTGCTTGTCCCTGTTGCTGGAACATGAGTTGCTGAAGGGACGGACTTTGACGAAGGGAAGCCTGCTGCAGCTGTTGCTGCGGCATCTGTTTTGTCCTCTGCTGCTGGTCATGCTGTATGGGTTCGGCCTGCTGTTGGTCCTGCGGCTGCGGGGTCCCAGAATTAAGAGCAGAAGCCCTGACCACGTCCCGGGGCAGACCTCCGGAGTGGGAGCCGGCTGCAAGCAGGCTAAGGCGCCTCGTTTTCGGCTCGGCCCGGGGCCCGAGCCCTGATGCTCTTAGACCAGTAGAGATACCAATGGAGGCCGCGCGCGGCAGCCCCGGTAAGTGTTGCTGTAGCTGGCCCTCGACTGCAGGCCCCAAGGGTCCCACGGCCGCTTCAACAATGACGCCCACATTCGGCGACGGTTCCAACTGCGAAGCGTCGTTTAAGCTACATGTATTGCCATTCACACTGCTGTACTGTGCGTGCGTCACGCCCCGCGACGATGCGGCCGACTGCTGCAATGGTGAACCCATGGCCGCGTTGGGCCCTGTAAAGGCGCCGAGCAGGTAGCCAACGCCGGGGGCAGTGCCACCGTTGCTGTCAGGCGGGCCAGTGCCGGTGCCAGAGCAGCTGGTGCCACCGTCGCCGGGCACCAGCACCGCCCGGACAGCTGTATCCAGGACGAACTTGCGTAGCACGTGGGCTGCCACCAAGTCACACAGGTCCGCAGCCAGAGTGTGCATAGTGCCGGCGGCACACAGGCGATGCACGGCTGCAGTGAGCCAGGGCAATTGATCTGAGTCGCCGCCCTGAACCACCATGGAGATGGTAAAGGCGAGTGTGTCCAAGGAAGTCCCATTTGCCAACAGCGCCGCGGCGGCGGTGGCGGAGGCAGCGTGTCCGGAGGAGGAGCGCCACATGGAGGCGCCTGATGCGCCTGACCCAAGCGCGGAGGATCTCACGGCCGCAGGAGCTGCAGGGACCGGCCTTACCAGGGATTTGCGCTGGGAGGTCTCTAGGGTTAGCCAGAGTGCTCCCATGGCGACGCCACCGTGGAGGAGCGGCACACAGGCCGCTGAACGGCTAGTGGTGGCGGGAACCGCCATCTGTTCGAGGTGCAATGCAACGTGTATAGGGAGGTAGGAGGGTGTGGTGGCCACTGCTGGTACAGGCAGGGATTGGAACGGGACTGTGCACAGTCAAATGTTCGCTAAGAATGTAGGTTGCCTGACAATCTTGACGGTATTGGTCAAACATCTTGCCATGTGAAAAGGGGCTGACTTAACGCAGCAAGTGTGTATTCATAATAACTTAATGGCAATGGATAAGGGCCAGGACAAAACACCAGGAGTGCAGAAGAAGCTAATTGGAGTGGGTTGGAGGTTGCGTGTGCGCGTGCGGAATGGTCGAAAGAACCAGCTGCGGGTCACGTTGGCGACGCCGATGGCACACACCTTGGAGACGCACGCCTGGAGTATGACCACAGCAACCTCTCTGTTAACAAATGGGAACGAGTAACCGTGATCGACGACATCATCTGTCCTTGCGTTGGAGCTCTCCAGCAGAACATAGCACGCTGTCTGGGGTTGCGGATCGCCCCTCACGACACCAACCAACCTACAAGCAGCAACAACAACTCGTTTCCCGGCAAGGGTATTTCGATAACTACAAGAGCATCCCCATCTTACGTTGCACGAAGTCCGCCCCGTTCCTCAAGAACATCCAGCAAGAGGCGCATTCGAGTAAACCAACTTCCCTCCAGCGCTAATAAAGGTTCTCGCAGTAACGACAGAAGTTCCTGAGTACAGTTAATAAAATAACGTCAGCGATAAACTTAGATCTATGCACAAAGGATGTAGCCATTAAACCATCACCTCATCCTGCGCGCGTGAGCTCGTTGGACAATAGTCCAGCACAGGAGCTCCAATTGATTCCTCGTTATACTCATTTGTATAATCAATGCTGGACTGACAACCGAAGCATTTTTGCAAGAACGAGGCTACCATACTTGGTCACAAGTTTATTCCATTCATCCCGAAATAATGTTTATGTATGAAGCTGTGTGGCCTCTCATCTTCGCAATCTACCCTGACGATCAGAGCGCCGTGCTAAAAAATGATAGTTCGAAAGTTTTTTCCTTAACAATTAATTTCTGTATAAGGACACATGAATGTGATCCTTACCTTCGGACCGTTACCTTGTCTGAACCTTCACCTGACTAAACACGAGGAAACGCCGTACGAAGTCATTTGAGAAGAGGGTTTCCTGAAGTTTTTACGCGTCATCCACTTTGCATTTTCAATCCTTACGTTGCAATTTATTCTGTGAGACGTGCTACAATCGAAGGTTGGACTTGCATGCCATACCTACGTTTCCAGTTCATTATCCCAACGCTAACGAATGTTAAAACGACGAACTTCTAGCTTGAGCGATTTAGAGGCTGAGGACTGTACGTCAGCTGGCGATGGCAATATGCTTCGGTTTTGGTATCTAATCACACGCATCATTGTTCATGCCTTGCTGCAGTGCTCTGCCTTACCAGTAAGGTCTAACCGTGTCTAACCCATGAGGTAGGTTGTCCGGCCACGTCCCACCGCAGCACGCATCAGCAGCGGCCACTTCCATCTTCTCCTTCCTCCTCCTTCCGTCTCCGCTAACGCACAGAGGTTTTGCACAGACTTGGGAATCTATCTAGCGCGGACGGTAGCACTGCTAGTAGGCCCACACACTGCTAGATGACAGGGAACAACAGGAGATAATATGGCGTCGAGATGATGTACGCGTTTCAAGATCTCATCCATTGAAGCCCGTCGACGATGCTGTGAGTGAGCCTTGGAAGTTCTCAACGATTCAGCAGAATGGGCAGGTAAAGCTCTGGCGGGCAGACCTACCAGGCTTTGCGCACTTGTGTAATATACTGCTTACTATGCGTATCGCGTACGCCGAACTGAAGGGCCGCTGATCAACGCCATTCCTTGAGGAGCGGTAATCCAGCGACATCACTGTACCGACCCGATCCTTCCGATCTGGATTTTATTATAGCGTAGAATAAAAAATGGGTACTGGCATGCGGTAAGAGTACCTCCCCGTTATCCCCGCCGTGCATACTCAGTTGTCTCCTAAGCCCCGAGACAGGTTACAAAGATGTACAAACGGAGTCACACATTTAGCTTCATTTAGCTTCCTCCTCATTTCCTCTCCGTCTAATAGATCACAGGCGCGCAGGGGACTGCCAACCGACAGGTTTCGGGGATCCAATCCCACAACCTGCCTCAGTCACGCCTGCCGCATGCTTATCACCATATAAGTCATTTTCCGTTTCCCAGGTTCGTCTGTAGGCAGCCTTCGAAGGATTACACACAGCCGCAACACAGCCCGGATACCAGAGACAGGCCATGGACCGTGCGCGCAGCAAACCTATTTAACTCGTTTGTGGATGCAAGGCCATTATCCTGCCGGTGCATGCTTCCTTTCCCATAATTCTTCTACAATCGTAATATGTACGACAACACGATATTAATCGGGATGTTGCCGAGTTAACCCAGCAGCAGAAAGAAGCAACGCCTGTAGCATCAAATGTCCGCCCCCTCAACTTGAGTCAAAACACCCACGCTTTCTGGGGCAGGCCCACCCAGGTACAAGTAACAGGGCCCTCGCCGTAAAGGTCGGAAACCGCTCCCATGGCATTCATAGTAAAATAGTTTTAAGCATACAATTAAAAAGCATAAGGAGAGACAAGGGTAAAAAAGTATACCCACTCTTCGTTAAGAAATGGTTGAAAAGAAGTTAATCGGAGGGCTGGATATAATGCGAGAAATAAATGCATTTTCCTTAACAGGTGTAATCTGGCTGACTCTCATGAACATAACAAATAAAGCTCGAAAGTATCCTATCAAGCCCCTACTACCGTACACCATGGCTGCAAGCCGGCCGGCGGCGACGTAGGCCGACCGGCATGCCCAGGCTACTTGGGCAATACTTCTGTTTCGCACTGAAGTACGGTACTTTGCTAACAAATACTGCAGGCAAGCATACTGGTATTCCAAGAACCCCGTCGTGGCATTAGTAAGTCTACCCTGTCAATATGAAGGGCCTATCCTGTGCCTTCATGCATGCACCCCAACACGACACACCATGCAAGAATGCATCATATCGGGGCACTTCCTTATATTCATAACATCTAATCTATTGCATGTACTCGCCAAGGAACGGCCCACTTACGAAGGTGCCATGGCCCCTGAAGTGCAAATCCGCGTGTCAACATCAGCCATCAAGCCAGCTGCTGCAGCTGGAGCAGGATCAGACGCAACAGCAACGGTACCTTCACGAACTTCGGTAAATCCGTCTATGGCACCTTTGACAGGGCTTCTGCGGCTTTCCACCGCGTCCGCCAACGACTCCAGGGCTTTCACCACCATCTCCATCGCCCACCATTCGTCCAAGCTATCTGGCCCCATGCCAAGGCGGCATGACACCAGGTACAAGGCGCGTTGGCGTGGCGGTGGCAATGTGTTCCAGACTGCCAACACCCGCTCCAGCCGCATCTGACGGTTCGTTTCTGGTTCGCCAACCTGTGGCTTTTGCTGCCCCTGCTGGCACCAAACCAATCCAGTTGGCCGAGCCACACATTTCCCCCCGCCATAAGAAGCATGTGCGTCAGGTACATCATCAGCTGGAGCATGGTCGATGCTGGAGCGCGTTGATCTGCCCGCACTAGTAACTGCAGCCACATGGGCAACGGAGCTTGTCCCCTCCTGTGGTTGTGGTCGCGGACGCTGTATATGATGGGTAATGAGCTTCTGGACGCTGGTGGCAAGGCAAGAGGCGTCCATGCGGAATATCGTGGCAGGGTCTGGCGCTGGTGCAGTCTGATCCGCCAATCCCAGAGCAGTGTCTGACGTAGCCACCGCGAAAGGTTCGTTCACCCATTTGCTGCCGTGCACGATTGTGCGGCAGCTTCTCAGGAGCACCCCACGGCCGCCGAACAGACTCCTGCTCGTCTTAAATCCGCTAACGTGCACGGCCGCAGTTGCAACCCGACCGTTGACCGTATTTCCTGGAGGGCAGTGGAAATCGCCAGCAGCGCCACCCATTGCATCCTTGCCTAGGGCAGGGGTACCTATATCAATGGCAGTCACCATATCTATTCGCAAATCCTTCGCTGTAATACACGACTGCGGCGCACCATCCGATACGGGCTCCGGAGCAGCTATTTGCGGGATCGGGGCTGTGCCGGCCCCATTGGCCTCGCCTGCGTCAGCAAGTTCCGATGAGGTGGCCGCCTGCCCTTGCTGTGCTCCCCGGGGATTTGAAATATCGCATCTATCTGCACCCGACATGCCAGGGAAGGTGGGGGGACCGAGGACCCGAACCGATGTGCCGTCGCAGTCAGATTCGTATTCTGAAGCTGAGCCGGAGGAGGGCTCCTGGCGGCTGCCGGCACGTTTAAGTAGTGCATATAGCTGGCGGCTGCGTACGCGCCACGGCTGAACGGCCCTGGCCACGCCGTCCTGCTTAACCTCCTGACATCGACGCGGGTCCTGATGCTCTCGTAAGGGTGCGGGTTTGCACTTGACCTGTTGCGCGGGGCTAATCGCTGATGGCGTGACGCCAGCGGCATCATTGCCATCGGTTCGCAAGGACTGGCCTGCAGGCTGCGGCTGCTGCCGTCTCTGGCCACACCCTTCTTGCGAAGCCGGCTGCTGTGGCCGCGGCGGCAATGGGCAGCGCGGCACTGCAGTCATAGCACCGGCGATATTTTCTTGGGAGCCATCGCGAACCCGTTGCGGCGCTGCCTCTCTGATCGCCTTGAGGCGTGCCGCCAGCCGAATCATAGTCACTTGGAAACGTGGCAGCAGACTGCACTGCCGTTGATCCTGCGGCGCTGCTGCCTGCACCGCCGCGGGTTTCGCAGGCACGGCGGAGGCAGCCCAGCGCAGCAAGTCGGCAAAGCTGGGCAAACGGTCATGGACCGCCTTGGGGATGGCTCGACCAGCCCTTCAGACAAAAGAAAGGCGGAAATGCGACATGGGACATGCCAGGATGTTGCATGGACAAGCTAATAAAGCCAAGAACGCTTCTGTTATCTGTTTGGAACCATGCATCAGCTATACATGATATAGCAACATGGTAAGGAAATACAGTGACCAATAAGATAGGGCACGGGAACTACGCAAGTATCGATGCCGCATACAGGAGGGCGTGCATGCGACATGTGTTATGGGAACCGCCAGGCCCAAATGTGACGGGACCCGGGACTCATACACTTAACCACATTTAATCATGAGGGATACAAGGCTCAGATATCTTACAACGTCAAATGCCAAGTTTCACCCGCCAAAGACCTGCGTCATACTGTTGGGAAACCGGTCCCAACACGGCAAGCGCGTCGTTCCACGAGCGACAAGTCACAAACTGCAGCTGGAACCGCCGAAGCCGGGGGCAAACCTGGCTGGCCGCCCGTCCTGCCACTACGTGCCAATGCAGTCCATAATGTGCCTTGACCCTAAGATACGGCACTCTGCTTTTTGCATCAATCCTCAGGGAGGACCATAGCCGGACTGGCAAGCCCAGTCTGGCGACCCCGCACCCACCCGTCCCGCTTGAAATCCCCCATCCCTTCACTTCAGACGTAAAGAAAGAAAGGGACGGACCTCCAGGTTCCCGTTCAGATGTCCATACGTCACCCTTCCCACCTCTCCAACTGGATGGCGATCATGATAATCTGCACGCAGTGGGATCCACACGTGGCCATCAGCTCCCAGAATTCCTCCAGCGTCAAGCCCCGGACGGTTTGCTGCGCCCAATCCTGGCGCGAACTATGGGTCTGCTGTGCCACCTGAATGGGGTCCGGGTGTTGCTGCTGTGTTGTTCCAACCAATGACGAGACGGCCATAGCAGTACGTTGCCCATGCCTGGTGGCACCTCCGACCGTCCCGCAGGTGGCGCTGCTGCAGCCACCCCAGGGCCCCGGTTGCGGGGACGGTGAAGCCGCTGTAGCCATGGCTGATAGCCCCGCCAATCCTTCATTTCGGTGCGTCTCCCTAGCTGTCTCACACACGAAGAGCTTGATGAGCAGTAACAGCTGGTTCGCCAACTGCGACAACGGGCGCAATCCAGGGCGGTGCAACTTCATCGTGGGGCACGGGTTGCGTCTCTTAACATGGTTGCAGATTTCCCTTACAAGTAAAGGAAACTGGAAACTCGGCAAAATGAACAACACATAGGCAAAGGTGATGGAAAACGACGGCTCATGCGCTGGTCCCTGTACGACGCCTTATATTGCTGTCCCAGCAACAGAAGGCGCTAAAACGTAGGACCTTTCACAAATCAACCAGAACCCGTGGGCCCTGGGCCCTATGCCCATCTCGCGGGATACTTCACCTCCATTCCCCCCCAGCCTGACCGCAAGTCGCACCTTCGCACCCGCCTCTGGCGGGACTCTGTTCAGCGTCACATAAGCGTGCTGAATATAATGCACCTGGAGCACTCGCAGATGAAGAGGAAGGCAACCCAGTCGCCTGTTCGCGACCAGTTGAGGACAGGGATTTGACCGAGACGCAGCAGTAGCACCACCAATGTTAGTCAAGAGCAGGCGAGGATAATGATGAAAGAATGCCAACCAAAAGTAAGCGAACAGGAGGTTATGACGGCAGGAGGCCGAACAAGAACGACTCGACAGCAGTCGGCAGGTATGTTGCGAAGTGCCGTGAAGGATATGGCGCAGCTAGGGTACAGGTCAGTTCCAACCACATCCTGCAGATGCAATACCAGATGCTTCAATGGGGGTGCAGGATTTGTGGGGTGGGTGGGTACCGGTAAGCCAGTGCCGCAACATCTTACCTGGTGCAAGGCGTGCAACGTCAACGTGTTCTCTGTGCACTGCAGCCACCCCTCATCTATTTCCAAATGGGCCCCAGAACCCATATACACAATTGCGCGCGCGTGCACACACACACACACACATGCACACGGGGTATTGGCCGTGAGAACGCGACATTGTCAACACTGATTCGTCGGCAGTTGTTAATCTAGTCATCGCATCCCAAACCTATCTGACCCAAGCCCATCCCACCCCGGCTACGTCCCCGCACCTGCAGCAGTCCTCGATGGTGGCACTGAAATTTGCCTACATAAGGATAACCATCGGGGAGAGGAAATTGTTTTGAGATTGTGGCTATCCGCATAGTATGCAGTCGCGAATCAACCTACTGCGGCTAGTCATTCGTGCAGAAAAACCAGAGCCAATGAAGCTGCGGGTGTAGCTGTCTCAACCATCTTTATGCCTCTTTAGACAGGCCAACAACCCAATCAAGGCATGTCTCGACACTTCGCTCCTTAGCCGAACCTAAACCACGACATTTCCAGACCATAAGGATGCTCCCCAGCTGCACGCCCACCTGCACGTTGGTCAACAGCTGACGTGCCATCGCCAGCGCCTGAGCCGCCTGGCAACCGTAGCCCATCGAGTCGGCCACGTACCACCAAGCCAGCCACTCGTTCGTCACCATGACGGACAGACCCGGCGGAGGCGCCAGGATGTAGCCTGGGGCTGAAACGCCACCACCATCTCCGCTGCTCCCATGCCTGCCGACCCCCTGGCATGCATGACCGCCTGCACCTAGGTCCCCGCAGCCGAGATGATCGCCACCGTTCTTGTTTGGACCGCTTGGAACACTTCTGCCGTTAATGCCACTGGGCTCGCCAAGTACCGACCCGGCATTTGCCCCACCCGGCGGACCAGCCCTAACCCCTTGGCTGTCGCTGCGTCCCAATGCACCTTGCCTGAAAATGCCACTTGCAGCTACGAGCTCGCTACGATGGGGACCGGGGTCAATAGCGGTAAAGGCCCCATTGCCAGGCCCCGACTCCCCTACAGCCCCATCTGTCATGGCACGTTCCCTAGGCGATTGAGGTTTTAAATGCTGCGACGGTAGCGGTGCCACGTACGTGTGGTGGACCAGCGGCTGTCCCACAGCTTCTGGGGTAGGCGCGCCAGTAACTATGGCTATCGGCCCCCCAGCTACATTCTCCCTCGGTAGACCCACTCCAGCCGCGGCAGGTTCTTCAGGCAATCCTGGGTTGGGCGAGTGCTGTGCGAGTGTTTGTGTGGTGATTCCCGTGACACAGGAGTACAGGGATTGCGGCTGCGCCTCATGCCAGTCCAGCTCCATCGGCAACCCCTGTGGCCACGGTTCTGGCGCCAGTCGCACAGCTAGCTCTGGACCTCCAGGGAAAGGCAAGGCGTCCAAGGGTGGTTGAAGCGGCTGCGACTGCGGGAGGTACGTAAGAAGGGAGGGTCTCTAGTTCAGGAGATGATTGCTAAGGCCACGTGCATCAGTTATCAGCGGGCTGTGTGCAAATGTGTGTTCACCTCTTCCTTCCCTGTTTCCATCACCCCGGGGTGCTGCTGTGCATCACTTACCATGCCCACTTGCGCATCAGTTTTTATCAACGCTCATGTAAATAACGTTTTGCTACCGTATTGAGCACCACCATCACTCGTCCTGGCTGGCAAGAAGCTAAAATGCGAAAAGGCGTGTGGCACGGCGTCCCGTATAATTGATCAACATGGACATACGCTCGGAATGCCACACGGGATCACTTACCCCACCGCCAGCATAACCACCTCCCCGTTCCGCTACAGGCAATTGAGACTCATGAAGATGCTCTTCTTGGCAATGCTGCTGCCGCTCATGGACCGGCACCGTGAGGGTCTCCAATGCCGCCCTTGGATGCTCCGCACCATTAAGCTCCACCTGGGTCTCCAGTGTTGCTATGGACACCGCAGCTGGCATTGCTGCCGCTTCTTCATCTGCCGCGGCTGGCGACGGAGCTGTCGGAGCTTCGATCCCGGATAGTGAAGCAGAATGCGCAGTTTTTGTGCTGCCCCCTTCCCTCGCCACCGCTAAGCCTGCCACTCCATCGCAGCTCCCAGATGCCCCTTCTCGATTTCCGCGCTCCAGTGCCGTCGCACACTCATTTGCGCCGCCAATCTGTTCCGTTTGTTTTCTGACAGCTACTGTGCTTCCATTGCCCGCGGCAACGGAAGCAGGAATCTGTGCTCCGTGCGCACATTCCAACGCAACATCTGCTCCAGGGGTGTGGTCAGGTGCTGCGCCACAGGGCTCTGCCTCAAGCCCCGCAATGGCGAGCCCAACGACGCCTGCGGCATCCACGCCAGCGTCGACAATAACAATATCCATGGTCCCAGCGTTCATAGTCTTCTCTGCGGGCCCAGCTGCAGTAACATCCACGGAGCCATAAAGAATTTCAGTGTCTTCCCCAGTCATTAGCGCAGCTGCAGTCCCTCCAGCTTTAACCCCCAGATCGGCAACCCTTAATGTGCCTTCAAGTCCGTCGTTACTCCCCATAGTCGCACCATGGCAGCTGGCGGTCCCATCAGGCAGTACATTATCATGTCCGACACCTCTACGCTCGCAACTGCCGAGGACATCAGCAGCACCATTCCGCATGCTTCCGCTCCCACCGGTGGCATTACCGCCTGATTCATCATGACCGCCGCTGCCTCCGGCGCCCATGCCACGTGCGTCTGAGCAGGCGGCGCTTATGCTGCCACCTCTGGCAAACATAACGCCATCTTCATGACCATTCTTCACATTACCACCACTCAATCCCTTCGAACCCAACCTGGAATTGTGGGCAGGCTCCGCATCCTGAGCCGATTGCAGGCCGATGGGTGGATTGCATCCCAGCAGCCACTCAGCCAATGGCACTGCTGATGGCGCTGCAGCTTGTGAAGCATCATGGCTCGCAGGCGCGCATTTCAAATGCTGCGAACAACCTCCGGGTGAAGATTGGCCTGATGTAACTATTCCCTCTCCAGCTGCTGCTCCGGTCGTGGTGTTTGGTGCCTTGGCTGCTGCCACCGATAATACCGTCTCCATGGCTTCGGCCTTTACAAGCCGCTCTGTTCGACCATCATTCTGGGTTTCCAGTTCCTGCTGAAGATTTGCCTTTGAATCCAAAGCGCTGCCGTCCTTGTGTCGAGACTCGACGTGCGGACCAGAATGGCTGCCGATGGCATGTTTACTAACTGACGTGCCATAGTGCGCGTTTATAAGGTGTGGCCGCTTGGCAGCTCGCTTTGTAGGTGATTGAGTGTTGTCGCTGTCGCCTCGCATGCCTGTGGAGACGACCGGTACTTGTGATGGCGACAGTGCAGCTTGCTCCCGGCGTTGTTGATGTTCCTGTACGCCGCACACAGGACCATCGGCTCGTGTCATCGCTTCTAATGGGCGCCGAGCAACTTATCAAATTTCTAGGACTTCATACGTAGAAGACTGTCACCTGAGGCAGTTAAGACTTAACGGAAAACCTAAGCAAGTAGGCGATCAGATACTAGGCACAAAGCTGCAATACCGTTCCTCTCAACGGCCATCCCTCTCTACAAACCCTTTCCGCATGCCGCTCAATACGAGCTATCTTTTCCCCCAAGCACATACGTACATACGGAGGGCGCTTCCTGCTCTTCTTGCACTGTGCTTTCAGCGACCGCGTTCAATATTCAAAACACATGGCCAGATCAGCATGAACCAGAACCCTGGCACAGGCCCCATATAAGGCCACGATGCAACTTGCAGTGAACGAATGCACGGGCGTAATTCAATCAGAAGCTAGAAAGCAACCTGCATCTTGACATTGCTGGTCAATTTCCTACTCCTTTTGCACGGCTAGTGTCCAGTCCACGAAACTGAGGCGGACGTACCTGAGACCCAAGTACCGACGCCCCTTTTGCAGGATGAAGTTGACCCCCTGGAGGTAGGACTGGTCCAGATGCCGTCCTGGATGCGGTACGCGCTGACACTGTTTCTAATCCCGGCACGGCCAAATGACCGCGTCCGGTGATGGCTGGGTGACTATTATTGTTACCAACACCAGTCTTGGTGGCCATGGGCCCGGTTGGACCCATAGCGGCGGCACATGCTGGAGGACCGGTATCAAGGCCACCGGGAGGGGCCTCCCTACCGCTGCCATCCCCGTCCTCGCCGCGATTGCGGCCAGAGAGCGCCAGTTGCGATGGCCCCACTGATACCACCTTGGGCCGCTTCGGCGGCCGAGCACCTCCGTCATTTAACACCGCTTCCGTGGTTGATGCTGTCAGGATTGCCGCCTGAGGCGATACCATACTTGCGGATTTGTCATGGCCGTCAATACCACGGCCCCCGCTTCCGGGCCTGCAGGAGACATCCCGCCCTTTTCGCATCACAGCACCTTTGCGACGCGCCTTCCCTGCCTTCGCTGACGGAGGATCTTGTTCTTGGCATTGACCTCCACCTTGCGATGCCAAAGTGCGCAGGGATGTCAGCACTGAACCTGGCGAATCGCAGCCACCGACACCGCTATGGCCGTGGGAGGGGATGCCTTCGCCGCATTCCACTAGAACATTGCCCTCGTTACCACTGCCGCCGCCTCCGCCGCTAGGCCGGACCCGGCCATATCCACTGCTGCAGCCGCTAACACTGCCTTTGGGGACTCTTAACTCCAACTGCCCGGCCAGCCGTCCTGCTGCCGCCGGAAGTGGCGACGGTTGTTGCGATGGCAAAGGTGGCGGCAGCCTTGCGCGCTGATCCCCAGTTGGGTGTTCACTGCCGAAATGGACAAAGTTGACGCCCATTGCGACCTCGTCCTCCTCTCCGTCCGTGAATCTGACCTGCCGTGAGGAGCGAGAAAGGGCTCAATTCCTCCTCCGGATGTCATATGGCACGAGGTGTACCTTGCCACGCGAACGAAAAAGAAAACGGATCGGTACGGTATGCTTCCTTACCTTGAGATGCCCCGTCTTCGGACTGACGGACAGGACGGTTCCTCGATACCAATTACCATAAGGAAACGGGTTGCCGGAGACACCAGGCTCACTGCCCGCAATGTCGTTCCACCACAGGATCTGACAATACCACGTCAACCGTCAGCCACAGGCCGGCGTCCGGGAGGGGAAGGTCCATTTAGGGACAATACGCGAAGCGCAGAAGGGAAAGTACTGCCGAGGCAATCCTCTTGCCTGAGCTCGCGGTTGCCGGAGCACCATCACTTAGCGAAAGGTGGATGAGTCCAGCAACAGTCTACAGAGACACAGGTATGACAGGTATGCAGCTGCAATAATCTTGATGCTGAATTGATTTTACAAGGCAGGAACAAGTCACATGTCATGTCGCTACAAGATATCAGAAAGGCATTTGGAGGAAGCATACCTCACCTCACCGTGCATCCCCTCCATTTCCGCATTCCGAATACCTTTATCGCCCCCATTGCCTCATCAACCTTGAGCCCTCGTTTCTTACAAGCTTTTTCCGTTTTGATTCCACCCAGCATTCTTACCCACCTGCACAACCTTGTTCGCCAGGCCGTTGCCACGTCCGTGATAACGCCGACAGAAATCCGCTATCCAATCGCCCAGAGCCACCTGCGGCCATAATCCGCTAGCCTTGTCATAGCGCTGGTGTATTTCAGGACGCCAGGTCATGTCTGCAACACGCGCACAAGCGGCCGGGGCGAGCAAACTGCGTACCTGGGCCGTGCAGCCCACCCATTGAACCCGCTTCAGGTACTATCACTGAAATCAGAAAGCGATAACGTCGTCCTCTCCCTCATCTGACAAGGATCACCAGTGCCGGCAACCGCCCATTACATGTCAACGCTGAAATTTGGACCATCATCACATGGCTTCATCTTCTTCACCTGGAAGATTTGTTGGGGTATCCCTTGTAAGGTATCCCTGACTGCTACCCGGCCAGCGATCTGACAGGCGTAAAGATTGGATGTCCAGTGTCCACTTGACTAAGATCCTGAACTTCTCGCGTGAGCTCGCACCCACCATATGTTCGCGCCCACTGACACTCTCGCCTCCATCTCCAGCCCGCTGCACCACCTGGATGCTTCGCTTGATCAGCTTATCAGCCTTTTGCGGCAACCGGAGGTCATTTGGAGGCTGCCAGTTAGGGTCCTGTCTGTTGGAGTGGACGAACCAATCCTCAAGATTAAATAACGGACCGGGCATAGGTTGAACTGCAATTTTGGTCCGGCTGCCACCGCAGCCAGGGGCCTTGCCACGGCTGCAGTTGGCACCGACTGTATTAGCCTGCCCCCGGCGGCTGCTCCTGCTGGCATTGACGCCGTCAGGTGCGACTTGGGAAATACGGTCGTGGCAGCAGGAGCAATGGCAGGCCTGTCGCAGGGAAAAGCATCAGTGTTTGGTTGCAGGACTGTGTCACCCAGTTGCTTGCTACGCTGCGTGCTGCCACAAACAGGTATGTGTATCGTCATAAACCCGTAATGCAACTCGTATTTTGGAAACCCTGACACTGCCACCGGTCGGGGCTCAGGTGCACTGATGTTTTCGGAGCAGCAAACTTTTGGATACACCTAGATCTTACATTTACCCCAAATACCGCTTACCACAAAGATGTTAATCGCAGCCGCAGCGTGGCCTCCAAGTAGCTCACCCTTCACACCATTGCAGGATAACCACAGGACCTCAGGGAGGCATGTTCGCTGGGCATGAATCAATGTCGGCCATCCTTCTTGGTTTTCGTAACGAGGTCCCTGCGCACGTCAACCTCGTAAGGTTGATAGTCAGCCCTTACGAGCCGCGTTTAACATCGTCACGTCGTCCAAAGATTTACCCCGTGGCTGGTAATTTCCATAGTATTCACGGCGGTAAATGTCCCATTTTTTGATGGAGATATGCAGCACAGCTTGGGTGCGAGCGTGGCCCCGCAAATTGCTTCAATTAATTGTTGAAATGGACAACTGGTTTCGGTTGTACATTCCCTATGCAATTTGTGCGCGAAAAGTACAGAGCTACAATCGTTGGTAAACGGACACCAACTGAAAACATTGTCATGTACGGTAACAGTTACGGCAACGAGCTGCAGTCATGCTCTCCATCCCTTACAAGGTGTTCCTACATCCCCCTTGATTGAGAACTTTCATTCTTGCAAGATAGATCATGGCTTCTATGAGCAACGCGTTCACGCTCCTTACAGGAGCGGAACAGCAGCTAAACAAAAAGAAGAAAAACAAGAAGCCAGCCGCGAATGGACATACCACGCAAACAGCGCCTGCACCTGCTGCTGTTCCGCCCCCATCAACACCAGTTTTGGTGCCACCGGTCAGCAGTGATCTGGTAATCGGAGTGAACGAGGCATGCGCAATTTTCGAGCGCGCTGCACGCGAAGCCAAGACTCAGGCCGACAAAGTGAAACTCTGGAAGGAGTGGACGCGGCTGGTGGGTTTCTATCGACGGTGCCCAGTGATTGTTCGTTAGTGCTATCCCACTTCGGTAGACGAAGAGGGGTTGATCATGATGCATTTATTACCTTCTAGCGTATGTCATTGAATATGATTACTGTTAGAGCTGGCCATGTTCCTGGAATGCTTGACATATTCATATTTATGGGTTCAGCAACCCAACGGATATGTACCGTTTTTATTTGCAGGCGAATGACAAGGCGTCAAAATTGAAGTATGCGGACGCTGACGGAGTCAATCTGGACTTCAAGCAGGTATGTCGACGCTACTTCCGTTTCGCTGCCCCTATACCATCTCCTCAGATGATGCCGCTATGAATTGCAAATGGGACCTTTTTGGAAAGGACATGCCTTCTGTCCTTTGATCAGGTCATCCTGCGGTGCAAGGCGTTGGAGATCTGCGCGGAGAGCTGTATCTCCACTCCGCTCCACGCGGACAAGGAGAGCATCTTGGCCCAAATGTTTTCGTCGTTCCTGCCCAGTGAGAACGGAGCTTGCAACACCCTGGCGAACATACTGCTGCGGCTCTCAAATTCTCTTTCTCAGGACGCCCTGGACACCTTGGGTGCAGCACAGCGCGCAGTTAGCAGCCTTGTGCAGGCGCTCAAGTCCGCCGCTGTGAAAGATGAGGCGGAGGTGGAAGCAGCGAATCCCCTGGCAGCCTGGCTCACTCGTGTTTCGGCCCTGGACAAGGAGATAGCGCGCCAGCAGGCACTATTACAAAAGTTTGGATTAGCAAACAAGAATGTTGTGACAAGGTCTGTTTGCCGTGTCTTACAATGTGGAAGGGGAGGGTCAACATCTTGGTGCCGGAATGGCGGGACAACGACGTGAGGGAATCTGTAGTGGGTATTTTGCCTGGGTTTTCTCAACCCTCCGAAAGTTGGTGTGCTCGTACAGTGCCCGTTAGTTGCTTTTGTCCGTGTTTTCCCGGCCGTTGCGCTATCAAGTTAACGCTGCCAGATCTAGCCTCTAAAGCTCAGAATGGTATGATGTAAAGAAAAATGTTAAGCATTCGCAGTCACACTTGGCTAATGTTGTGTGGTGCTCTTGATCATATTTTTGTTCCAGGGAGACGGCCAGCACAGCTCGCCAGCTGGTGAAGCTTCAAGAAGAGAAGTTCGACCTGCTGCAGCCGGAGGCCATTCCAGCAGCCAAGCCGCCCTCCGGTGCGCTGGGCGTCTGCTTACGCAGCGTCGAGGAACTGAAGGCCGTGATTGGCGCCCATCTTAAGGTGGGGAGGTGCTCGGGATAAAGCACGTGATAGACACTAGTTCGAAACACGTTTTAGCTCTCCCGTAAATCCAAACGGCCTTCCGGAACGGTCATCAGGCTGCCAGGAGAGGGCGCTGGTTGTTTTCTCCTGTTGCCCCAGGGCCGAATTGTTTCAGCACCTTGGGTCACCAGACACGGACAGGCTGACCGTGTCTGCTGCAAGTCCGCAGTCGTTGCAGTCCACAACAGAATTCCCACGTATTTAGAGTGGGCGTGAGGGTATATAATATGGGCAGACTACTGACCAATGCAATCCTCGCTGCAAGGAACCGTTGCCTCTGCAGGTATGCGGTCCTAGCAGAAATCAACGCTCATGGAATCTTTAACTATGAGATTTATGTGGTCAGCGTTGTGATTATGTTAGCTTCCCGGGCGTGGTATCTGTCCTTAGATCTGCTGCCGCATGCCTGATTTGTGGGTGAATGTTTTCACGTGATGCGGCAGGAGGCGGAGTCAAAATCGCCGGGTGCCACGAATGTGGACGCATCATCGCGGGCTGCCCAGATTGCAAGCTACAAGCGTGAAGAGGAGATCCTCGCTACACATGCCGCGCAGGTTTGTAGTCACCGTGCGTAAGGGGCTAGGTATATCTTTCGCCTGTAACGATCATGTTGTGACAAGCATGGCCAAGCTGCAGCACCTTTGCGTAGGGCACCTGACCCGGTTCCAGCGGGATGTGCTTTAGACAGTAAGGGAGAATCCTATATGGACGTCGAAATTTCAAGTTGCATGGTTGCTGGTTTCGCTTTCTTCCATTCGCGTTTCGAAGCCCCAGACGTCTCTGACCTGAGATAACCTTGCGCTGCAGGTGGCGACCCAGATCCGCACTCTTGAGGCGCAGCTCCAGTCACTGCACGCTCAAGCGTCGGAGATTGAGGACAAGCGTGCGGCGCTGGCTGCAAGGCAGCGGGCCGTGTGGGAGAACGGCAACGGGGCAGGCAACAAAGGCGGGCGGGCACAGGTATGTGTGCGGCTATTGGCCTTGCCGGACTCGTATGCTATGCACGAAGTGAATGGACTAAATTATCCGAAGGTGCAAACACCTCGCGCTCGTACTGCTGCTGTTGACGTTCAGGCTGGACCCGCTGCGCTATCCCCGGCGCATTACCGTGATGCGCTAGGGCTGGCGGACGCCCTTGCGGATCTGGCTGACCCACGCCGGTTGGCCGCCGCTTCCCCGGACCAAATTCTGACTGTCCAAACAGCACAGGTGAGGCTGCGGCAAGATCATATCCGCAAGAAGGTTGCTGGCAAAGCTAAAGGGGTGCAGGAAAGCCGGTTTTTTGTGACGATTGTGCTGCTTGTAAGCTACTTGATGGCAAGTGTTGCGGTGTTTCAGGTACATTCCACGACTCCCTGGTGCAGGTAGTTGCGTGGATAAAATGATTGTGTTAAATGGAGATGTTTTGACTCTAATGACTTTGTATTACAGTCCCGCCACGGCATTTCTGTTGTGCGAATGACCACCGTATTTGTCCAATAATGTTGTATGTTTGACTTGTCCCCCCTGGCTGTTCGTGTTTCCCCTTGCTTATATCGTGTTTATTGCATCCTAGGTCAATTGCCCAGTTGAGTATGTGGCTGCGGCAGAGCACCTTATGAGCATGGCGCTGGGCGCCCTGGGCGAGGTGCCGGCCAAACTGGCCTTCTTACGGCAGCGCATTGCACAGGCATCCAAGCTCGCGCAGCTGGGTGCAAGTGCGGGCAAGTTTCTGGAGGAGAGCAAGTACGTGAGGATATGCAGCGGGTCGAAGGGCGGACACATTCAGCAAGTTTCATGATCTGCTTGGGCTCGGTTCATCCAACGGCATCACGTTAGATAATGCCGTTACAACGAAGCCCACGGCGATAAGCTTGTAGTGGCAGGGCTCCATTTCCATGCTTCATATGCGTACACGGCTCACGAACGGAGGGTCGTGTGCTGGCACCGCAACCCTTTCACCTACCCGTTCATCTCTATCCTTCTCTATATTTTGGATTCCAGCTATGCGGGCCGTGGGCAATGACGATTTATCACGGCCAAATGAGGAATATTGTGGCCCTTTGCCGATACCTCTTGCTCTGCGAGCTTAGGACGGGATGCCCTTTGCATCTTAAGTTTTCTTTGCTTCCCTGTTTCAGGCGTCAGTCAGAGGAAGCGGAGAAGCTGGTGGCGGATACGATGCGTTTGGCGGAGGAGATGGTAGCTGCCGCCGCGCAGGTAGGGGTATGCTCGGGGTTTTCGTTTTTGAATCCTGCGACACGCGAGGTAACAGCCAGTGGTATGAAGTTCGTTAATTTATCCGAACGGCCCTCAGGTTCGCACGGATGCGCACAGGCGCTACGACGCCATGGTGCGATTTAACCCGGAGAAGGCAGCTGTGGTGGCCGCCCATCTTCGCAATGCGGAGGCCCTTGCGGCACAGGTACAGCGTAAGGGGAGGCCAGGGAGGGAAACACAAAACGGCGCCAATTTCAGGCCGCATTACGTGCCTGAATGTAGGACCATGCACCTGCACTGGGCCGCACTGGCACAACAACTGACAAGGCTGCAGTGGCATACATAAATTCTGCAAATTTAGGGATAAAGCTCATCCCCAGTGCCCGACGATAGTGTGGAACATTGCAGCGATGGCCAACAACGCGTGCTGCACATGAAAGCCGTTATCTCTGGTGTTTACTGCACCCTTTAGACGGGTTATGCGATATCCGCATGTTTGCAACGCCACGAAGCCGGTTTCATGGGTTTTATCTTTAACCGAGTCGTGGTGCATGTGTACGGTTATTGCAGATTCAGCAGCAGTACAACGCTGTTCTGGGCGCAACCAACGGGGCAATGCCATTAGCTCCGGAAGCACCTGCAACCGCTAGTCCACAGGCACCCGTGACTACCGGCACTGCTTCGCCGGCATACGCTCCTCTGGCCGGCGCCCCCATTGCGCCGGTCCCGGCGTCCGTCGTGGCGGTACCTAGCCCCGTCCCTGCGACGGCCCCAGGCCCGCGTGCGCAAGTTCCTGCCCACGCCACTGCACTTGGAGCCAACAAAGCTCCAGCAGCTGCTCCCACGCCAGCTCCGGTCGCGGCCACACCGTCTCGACCCGTCACGGCTGGGCCGGCCCCACGTCAGTGGGCAAAAGTAGAGGCGCCTGTGGCTGCCTTGGCCACCGACGGTTCGCTGCCTACGCCAGCGGAGGCCTTCAAAGGACCCTCCACGTCCACGGGGACGGCCGACCAGGACGGTTTCAAAACTGCCGGCAAGAAGAATCGGCGGAAGGTATGATTGGTGCCCCAGCAGGTCGTTAGCTGGGGCGAACGGTTGTAATTTGTACCTGCGCGTTGGACGGCATGGTGATTGCACATGGAGCCCACCTGCCTCTTAGTCGGCTGTTGGTGGTCGACCTCCTTCATGGATGAAGTTTCCTCCTGGTTGTTCGCCAGGCTCGGATGGTATTGAATTCATGGTCCTCAGTGGCTGGTATCTGGTGCATGGGCGGAAGCACAAACTAGCGGGCCGTGCAATATAGCATATTGAAGGCAGGGGTCAGGACTTTCGCCCGTTCAGCCAACGAATAGGCCGTCCCTGCTGAAGAGCGATGATCCGGAATGGAATCATATCAGCTCAAGCGAGGTTCGAGTTTTGATCATGCTATGTATGATCATTTCTGTGGGAAAGTTTCGATCAGGTTATGCCCTGTGGTCCAACTGAGAGGTGGACCTACAGGTGTATGGAACTTACTCCACATGTTATTAAACCGAGGAAAAAACGCGCGGCCACAGGATTCTTTGTGGCAGAAAATTGTGCTTGATCTTGCAAGTGTAACTAGAGGCGTAGCGTGGTGACGTTAAGGTGGATCTGCAAGAAGGAAAACCGTGGTCGCATCTTTACGTCAAGGTGCCGTAAATTGTTGTCCCATCCTAAAAGGTGTGAATGGCAGGAAATTTTTGAAAACCGCGATTGATTATGTGTGGATTGTGAAGGGTCTGTCGCGCCATTGGTCGCGTCCGGGCCAGCTGCCCATGAGTTCCATGGGGCGACTAGGTACTTAGCGGGCGGCGATACGGCCGAGAACATTGGCATGCGCTGAAATAAGGGGATTTGGGGAAATGTTTTTGCTCTTCCGTGTAACAGGTCTTATGTATCGGCCTATGTCCAGCTTTCCCAGCATATTTAATTTATACCTAAGTCTCATGAGGACGTACTCGCCCGTTGCTGCATGTCGGCGTGAATGGCGTAACGAAACGGCACAACACCGCGGTCTACATTTTCTTAGTAGCGCAGAACGGTGCCACAGATGCCGCCATTAAATTGCCGCCAAATTTGTTGCCAGATGAACAAGTTCTACAAGGGCGAACTATCAAGCACTTAATCCGCACCAGGGGATATCCGCACTGCCGGATGATTGCAACAAGAGTACAAAACAACCTCTCAACGCAATCCGCACGAATTTAGCTACTAAATTCAGGTCTGGCATGCAGGAGGTTCTTTCTCCCTCGCCCAGCGCCTTCGGCTGGATCCGGTCAACGTTACCTTGAGACCTAATCCCATGCTGAAGTCGCCCTTGCTTTTTCAGCAGGGCGACACACTTGTTCGGCATCACAAACACTCATTAGGATAGCCGATGCAGGAACTGTACCAACCCCAGCCGACCGCACCGCGCATGTCCACGAACACCGGGATTACAGCAGCTGGAGCGACAGGGAAATGCTGTAACCCGGAAATTCACAAAATGCGCCCCACCGACGCGCCTACGAAAAGTTATAGAGCGTTCCAAGGAAATGCGGGAGGCACTCCATTGTCGCAATAAACGCGATGTTTCGAGGAAAGAACTTTAATCTGCATAAATGCACAATACTCCACGGATGCGCCATACGGCCGTACCCCTGCTCCAGTGTCCATTATCAGGCGACCCAGGCCCCCGGGCCGCCCCATGATGCCGGGTTATCCAAATCCGGGCCACACATACCATTTAGACCCGAAGCAAATGGCCCTGCGCGAAACGCAACAATCTGTGCTCCTGCACGAGTCCAACGGTACTTCGGCCCGCGCGGCTGCAAACTGTTCCGTTTTCGAATAAACATGGCACCATCACTGAACACCACAACCGTGTCATGGTTGGGATGTAACCGTACATGCGACATCCTACCCCCAAATCCCACCCATTGGTGTCACTGAAACGATCCACAAACAGTCTTGGGAAGCATTTGGTTAATCATGAGGTCGCTAATGGAAGCGCTGAATCCTGGCGCCCGGCAACACAGCCACCGCCGATTCAGCCAAAGTTCTCCCTCCTCCGGATCCCGCTCCTTGCCCAACCCGCCATGACTTGAACGGTCTACCGTACACGCGGTACTGCTGCCACGGCGCGCCATATCGTAGAGTTCCGGGGCAATGGCGCTCAGCGGTAGCTGGGAGTCACGGGACCTCCGAGAGCACTATATGCCATCGACTGCAAGACTGAGCCCTCCTCCTCCTCCTCCTCCGTCTCGCCATCGGGGGCCAGCAGCTTTCATGCAGGTGACCACCCCGATGCAGCTCCTGCGGGAACTAGAGCAGTCCCCTGACAGCCGCGTCACCGGCGACGGCGCTGCGAACTCCAAGCTTTGAGCTGTCACTGCCGCCACCCGCAACTGCACAACTCATTTCTGCGTTCGCTCCTTGACCCGGCGTCTCCGTCACTGGCCCTGTCGCCAAAATCGTGCGGTCATTGCGGCTTAGCCACTCCAACAGCTCCTGGAATGTGTCTAACTGGGGCATTCCCCTGGTCTCGGGGAGCTGCGGAACGCGGACAGGGCGCGTTTTATGTAGGCCACGTAGAACCGTGGTAAAACCAGCATGAAACGGAATGTGACCGTACACCAGTGTAGTCATAGCGGCTTTCTCTTGCATGGCGACTTCCGCTCACGTCCCGGGGGAGCACCGTAAGTCACTCCATCCTTAACGGCCCACGCTTTAATATACACCTAATGCTTACTTAATGATGACCTGCTCACCCTTCGCAATCAACAGGGGCAGGGGCTCTACGGCAGGGGCAGCGGCGATAGTGTTGGCTCTACGGTAGCAGGCAGGGGCAGGGGCTTTTCAGAAGTGGAAGGGCAGGGGACCTGCAACAAGGGCTCTACGGCATGGGAGCAGGGGATCCCGGGATCCCCTTGCCGCAGCCCCTTGTGCATCCCCTGTTGGCCCCTGGCTGAACCCCATCGCCGCCTCTCCTCTCCGTATCCATTCGCCGCCTCCCCTCACTGTATCCCCTGTTGCCGCCCCTGCTGCGGCGGCTACAGCTGTGGCAGCGGCTCTGCCAGCTGGTGGACAGTTTGAGTCACCTTGTAAGGAGTATGGTCGGAAGGGTGTCTAGTGGTCAGGACAGAGGTCTGCTGATCAAAGAAAGGCAGGCCACGTGGAGTTTTAGTTTTTGCTGTGTGTGTGTACATTACCTGTATGCCTCTGTATGTGTGTGTCCATGTCTATGTGCCTTATGCCTGTTTGACTCTGTGTGTGTGTGTGTGTATGCATGTGTGTGTTGTTATGTTTGTGCTGCTGAAAGATATGAAACGTTGTGCAGGATGGCTGCCAGGCCTCAAGTTGTCCTCATGACCCACTTTGCCAACATATGCTTGCCTTCCATCCCCCCTTTCCAACAGCTTCCCGGCAGCCACTGTTGCGGCGGCTGCAGCTGTATACTCACTTGAGCTTGTCACGTAATAAGTAACACCGGCTGCGTAGCAAGCTTGGGAAATTTGTGCATCTCCCCCCTCGCTCTCTAATACACCATACCTAGATGACCTGCTCACCCTTCACAATAAACACCTGGATTCATTGCTTTTCCGAGTGCCCAATGGCGCTGCCTCGCTGGGTGTGCGTGGCATCTACTTTCCCAGCTGGAAATCCCCTGGCAGTCGCATCCTGAGGGAGCCACTCCCTTCCCGGATGTCTCTCCTCATTCACTCCGTTCACATTAGCTGCAGCGGGTATGTGACTCGCCTGCTTAATTAGCTGCTGTAACCTGCCTTCCAGGGCCTCTCTGTTCATGTCGCGTCTTGCATTTGCACATGCAGCCAACAGGGAAGAGAATCAGTGTAAGCAAACCGGAGACTATGCAGGGCAGCAAACTTACGAGACATGCATGAAGAATACATGCGTCCAAGGAAACCGTGCAGCTGAGGTTAAGAAGCTAGGTAGTAAGCAAGAGAAATGAATGGCGGCCTTTGAGTAGTGACTGGAAAGAGAAAGGTAGGAATTATAGTCGGAAGGGAAAGAACGACACAGGCATGCAGAGAGAATTAAAAGGGAAGGAAAGTAATTCCTTCATTACGAAAGGTGATAAAGCTTGCTGTGAGCATACAACAGTCGCAGGGATCACAGAGGGAGGGAGAGTGGGGGGAAGGAAACTGGCCTTTGCTGCTTACAGCCGCCGCCTCCTTAGGTGAGTTCCACGCAGTGGGACCATGCTTCGTTCGGTTGGTTTGCCTGCAGTCATCAGGCTAGGCCGGATTGGGTTGATGGTTGTTGGTCGGCACTGTCGCCGTTGGTCAGAGCGCGCCTTTTAAGGAACGAAAGGGTTCTGGAGAGGTGCGCTTGCATGGGCAGCCGCGCCACCAGTCAGATATCAGCAAAACTAATTCATTTACCTAGGGACAAGGCCGACTGTCAGCCGACCTTCACGTTTAGTCCTGGTTTCGTCAGCACCAGCACCAGGTTTCGGTTATTCAACCCCGGTCTTGCACCCCGGTCCTCCCCCCACGTTATCCCCTTCTCCCCTTAAATCAGAACTCCCGGCCTCAGTGAGCCCCATTGTCGCCCGGTGGTCCTTATGCCGGCGGTAGTCGATATTATTCAATCTCTCCCACCCTGCCACAGGTGCTTCCGGATGTGCGTCACGCACTGCCGTGTGAGCCCTGAGCGGAGCTGTTGCCTCTGTTGGACAGGGAGGGTTTCTACTCCCGAGTGCCGCCAGGGGGTGATGTCAATGCGTTCAGGACTGCGGGGCCATGTGAAGTTGCCCACCTTGCAGGTCGGTGGGGGCCACAGAGGTGTGTGTGTGGTGAACCCAGACCGGGGGATCGGGGAGGGGAGGGGAGAAGAAGCTTTGAAACCTTGTAAGGCGTGTGGTGGGAAGGGGGTCTAGTGGTCAGAACGGATGTCTGGTCATCAAAGGAAGGCAGGCCACATGGGTTTTAGTTGGCGCTGTGTGTGTGTATGCATGTGTGTGTTGTTATGTTTGTGCCGCTGAAAGAAATGAGACGTCGTGCAGCTTCCTGCAGCTGGCATGGCTGCCGGGCCTCAAGCTGTCCTTACGACCAGCTATGCCAACACATGCTTGCCTACCATCCCCCCTTTCCAACAGCTGCCCGTAACGATCTGACCCAGATGGCCCCACTGAAGTACATTTACATTGGCCTAGGGGATAAACAGCCGCCCCTGGCCCCCCCCCTCAACATACACAACACACACCCTGTTCCTCACCCCCGGAACCCCCCTCCCAACCCCTTTAGGAGATTGATCGCTACGTTGCCTCCTGGACGGCCCGACTGCGGGAGCTGAGCAGCCCCGTCTTCATGTTCACACGGCCAGACGGCACCCGGGTGCTGGGGCTTTAGTGGCTGCGGTACCGGAAGCGACCCATGGATAACGGCGGGTTACAATCTTTCCCGGGTGTGCCAATTGAAGACAAGTTGGCCGGTGAAGGGGAGGACGGTGAAAAGGGGGCTGCCAGGCCTTGTGAGGCTCCTGGGGTGAAGGCCTCGGAGGAAGTGGAGCTGGGCGCTGAAGGGCAGCTGCTGTTCGTCGGCAACCACCACCTATATGCCATCGACATGTTGGTAAGTGAGGAGAGGCCCGACCTGAAGTGGTGGCGACGTGGACCCGTGGACCCCACGGGCAGCAGCACGAGGCGTCTCAGAGGATTATTGGTCCTCGTCTTGCACTTCGCGAGGGCCTTTCGTAGTCGGCCCTTCGGGTGTCCGGCAGGGCTAAATTTTTGACAGGCTGAGATTCGCGCACTGTGCGACCTGCGCGGCACCGAATAAATCTAACGTACGTCACATCTGATCAAGGATTGACCGTCTCAACACACTTAGCAGTCATCATACCTTGTACCATGGTGCATTGCTAACGTAATAAGCGTAGTATGTGGCAGACCTGCCTGTGTGGCCCACTCATGCTTGTACGTTTATTTCGACACGGTGTGATCATTTTTTTGCTTGGAGCAATAAGAGTCCCTGATCGGCCCCAATAGTATTGAGCTGTTGGGTTTCCTCGTTCTGTGTTTGTTCTGGTGGATGCCTCCCCCCTCTCCTGCTAGTGATGGGTTTCGCTGGGCTGCCTGGAGCCATTCCTACGGGTGCAATGAAGGGTTGCCTGTTGGTGTTTAACTTAGGGCTTTTAGCTTTCCCTGCTCGCGGGCATCTAGCAGTGAGGTGCTTGTTTGTCAATTTGCTCGCCCGGTCGCACAGGTCTGTGTTGATGTTAGGGGGACGAAATTATTACGATATATATCACCACCACACGCCACCACTTAGCCTGGCAGCCCGTTGATCCTGGCCAGCGAGGGTGGGATTTGGAAGCAGCTGGAGTGGTCGTACTGGCAGGACACTGTATAAGTTATGATAAACCCGAAATAAACTTGTGGCCTCTCCTCTCGTCTCCTCGCCTTGCCTTGCCTCTCCAACAGTTGTTTGCAAATTGACAAGGAAATACGGAACAGTGCATGTCCATCAACAGCCCGACATTTCCCGGTATTTTCCATATCCGTCAATTCGTAGCGTTTCATTGCACTGCATGATGCCGTAGGAAAGAGCGAAGTTACTACGATGGCTGGACTTCGAACCGGGTCTTCCGGTCGGCAACCGACATTCTATCTAGCGGCCAGGGCGGGGCTCCCTGGGGGCTGCAGGTCGCAGGGCCTTGGGTAGAGAGATTCTGCTTAAGCCTCGCTGTCTTCTCGCATTTAAAACTCGCTTCACCCCCTCCGTTGCCACTCGTCGCCACGGAATCTCAGCTTCGAGAGCCAATTCCGGGATTTGTTTGTGCTCTCTTTATATTATAACGAAACTATGAAATTAAGCATGTCAAGTTGGTGTCTTAACAGTTCGCCGAACATGATTGATGACAAGCTGGCGAATATAAGCGTAGGTTTCTCAGAATGAGAAGGCAGGTTCTTAGACGATAGTACGACAACTCGTACTTAGGTCCTTCTTAAGGTATGGAACGTCACATCACGGTCATTCGCCGTGTTGTGACACATCTATGCATAATTTCTGCTTATCTACTACCTAACGAACCCACCACTCACCCAGTTGCAGAGAATCTGTCTACAATTCGGTGGCTTCAAGCGGAATGTGTCATGGCCGGCCACTGGTCCAACCTAAAACACTTGACTGTTATTAACATGGCCCTCAGGAGTGTAGGATTTCGCAGGCAGGAGTCGTGGCTTTTTGGGGGTTCTTGTAGTTAGGTGCCAAGCCGACTAGCGGGGCGGCACGGGTTACAGGGAATCGCCAAGCCGATTAGCGGGGCGGCGTGGGGCTAGGTAAAGAGCCAAAAGTGGAGCATCGCTGCCACGGCTCACTAGGTTACGATTGTAACGTACTGAGGATAAGAATGCACTGTATTCTGTACAGCTCTTGCCGGTATAACTAGAGCCTAACAGCCTTTCGTGTGACACTCTACGAAGCTTGGTCCAAAATGTAAAAAAACGGGAGGCCGCGGGTCGAAGCCCCGTGATCGTAAACGCTTTGGCGTCGATGTCCGTCCTGGTATGAAAATTAAAACATTATTAAACATTAAACTTCAAATAATAATAATTACCCCGAAATACGCATAGGTAATCTAGTTAGTTAGTAACTGGTTTTGGCCCAGGAGGGCGCGAGAGAGGCCGAAGCCCAGGAGTCATGTAGTGACCGTACGTGATTACCGTACATTCCGAAATGATGTGAGCGAACTATACAAACTATACAATCATAAAGACCGGAATTGCGAGCTGAAATAAAAGCATCAAAACCTCAAGAGATGGGGTTGCTGACTTAACGGTAAGCAATCGTTTTTTATCCGATTACTTCCAGGTGCCGTATTTTACGATTGAAAACTTCGTATCGTACCTTTTTACCTTGCACCGTTGCGTGACATGCATCTAGTATGACTGGGAGAAGGACTTGGGAGGGGCCGCAGCAGAACCAATGTGAAAACTGATCCGTCTCGAGGTATGGACGATTGTGGTTCTGGACCAGGGGAGGGGTTGGTGTTACTCTTTGAGTTGCGTACGTACGTAAGGGTGCGTACTCATGTAGAGTCATCATCGGTGTGGATGCTGGTTGGGCCTTTGGTTGGCCGTTCTTTATTCGTCGCATCTGCATCGGTCTTTCTCTTGCGCTCGACCCATCGCTTTGTTCATTACCCCACTGCTGGGGACAATTGTGTGTAACGAGATTTAGCAGAAACCCAGCGGCAACGCCAATGAGTCGACGGGATGCGGGCCGCGAAACATTTACGATGGTAATAATCCCCGGAGTAAAACAAACTTAAGTAACGGGAGCTAACAAGGCTGCTTGCATAAGGAGTATGCCGCGCGGGAAGGCAGGGCGGGCCCCAGTATGACGGCAGAATTCGCCGCGACCTGTTGCGATTGCGACAGGTAATGCAATCAGGTCGCGGTTGAGACGCTTGGCAGGGCTTGGCCTAGGTCCAGCTTGACTTAAGCCTTGATAACCGGTTGTGGCTTTCTCATGGACCCACGCTGCATCGCACAATTGAAGGCTGACAATTTGGGTACGTAGCCACGTCGGCGGCGGACGTACTTCGACTGTTTCTAGCTGAGTGTAGCCAAACATGTTCACCGCCCATGAAACCGCCTTCCCGTGAGCTTAATCAACCCTATGCAAAAAGCATCTGTTCAGAAGTGTTCAGAGGCACATATAGGGGCCCCAACTTTTCACCAGCCTCGAGGCAGCTGATACCCGTCTTATTACTCCTGCATAATACGCACAAAATGCAGTTTTTTCACGACTACAGCTTCCGAAGGGCTCATTATGGCATTGCTTAACAACTAGCATCAGCTCGTTAAAATCCACTGTTATAAAGCTATCCACTTCGACGTTTCGGGTGTAGCTCTCTTGCGGACGGCTGCTGTATAAGTGTTAACGACGCGTGCTTGTGCGATTCGGACATATACTATAGGCATCAGATATCACCATCGTCCAACGTAAGTAAGCACCCGATGATGTCGACACCCATCAACAAACATTCATCCATTGAAACTGTCGGACATGGAGGACCGGGAAAGGACGTGTGAGGGACACAGTCCGCATCCTTTCAGCAGCGCAAATCCTCCTGTCGCCATGGACGACTAGATTGCACAACTGCAATCCCAGTCGCCAGGCATCGGTCCTGGTCCTGCGGCACACTGCAACCGTCCCACAATGCCCTTCGGCAGTTACCCCCCTGTTGGGGAAAATAACCTCAATGCGGTCCTGTTGCAGCAAGATACTGTCCCCGAGTCGCCGAATACTCCCCCCGCGAAGGCTAACCTCCATCTGGTTAGGTCCGACGACTCCTTATTGGGCAGTTCCAGCTCAAGTTCATCTTCCGCCACCACCACCACCACCACCGGCACTACTTCTGCCGCCATTTCGAACTCTCTGCCTCTCCGCCTTCGGCCCCTTATCCCTTCGGACGAAGCCGTCCTTCGAGATATCTGGATTGACGGATGGGAGGACACCCTGGTGCAGAAAGCACCCGCCATGTGGCACGAACGCGTCCAGAAGGCCCGTGTGGCCGTCGCAGTCAGCGCCACGGCTGCGGCGCTGTGTTATACCGCTGCCCGCTCCGCCGCCCTTATGCTGCTTCACCGTCCGTCTGCTCCATCACAATGGCCAGAGTTGTGGGGTTTGTTACAGCTGATGCTATCGACAGAAAGATTTGAAGCCCCAACCCTCCCGGCGGTGCTAGATGTCCTGCACGTGATCGCCGCCACATCAAGATGCATGCTGGCGGTAGCATTGGTGGCGGCGGTGCTGGTAGTCGCAGGCCCGCTGGTGGTGCCGCTGCAGCTGCGGCTCGCGATCCTGCGTGTGGACTTTCATCGAATGGTGCGTCACATGTGTCCGGATATGTGGGACATGTACGACAGCTGGTCGAGGCCAGCCCACGGGCGGGAGTATTGGGTTGCGGAGTTGCTACCCGGAGGGCGAGTGGTTGGCGGTGCAGCGATTAAGATGGGGGTCGGAGTGCGGCCACTTGCGCCGCCAGCAGCAGCCACTTGTGCCGGGGACGCACATTCTAAAATCTGCACTGAATGTGTTAGCGGTGCTGCCGCAACGGTTGCTGCCGTACAACGTCTTCCGACATTTCCCCCGGAAGACGAGGCGGGTTTCTCGGAGTTTGACGTGCACGGACATGGCCCGCTGGAGAGTACGGACGCACTTGTATATCGGGTGGTGACGGACCGGGCGGTGCGGCGGTGCGGCATCGGGCGGCGGCTGATGGAGGTCCTAGTTGCGCGTGCAGCAGCGGTCGGTGTACGCCGGCTGGTACTGGTTACGGCGAATGCTGATGCCATGGACTTCTACCGGCGGGCGTGTGGCTTTGAGCTACGGCCTGGAGTGCGCGGCTACTGCGGTGGGAAGGTGTTTTGGCGCGAGGTTAGGTCCACACAGGACCAGGAATAAGTAATAGATATAGGTAGTATAAGTATAGATGACTGTCCAGTTGTCTGGAGCGGAGCGGAGCACTAAAAGAAATTCTCACACTGGACTCCTGATCCGCGAGGAGGATTCTTCCAGTCATGCACGAAGGAGATAATCCTCGTCGTTTTTAACGAAAAGGGACCAACTTATAACAGCTCGTTGAAACGTGTCGGTACCAATATATTACATGCTGCTGAAAGCAAGGGACCACCGCCCCAGATGCTGGGTGTATGCTTTTAGCATCTTACAATTGTGGATTCGTGTTTGCCGTACATTGTACGATAACTAAACCCAACCCCGTAAACAATCTAGGTCAGCGGCTCGAGAGATTACGTCATCACCTGCTTGGGATGTGTCGATTGAAGCGGTGAAGAGTTCGGTGTTCCACGTTGGGTCATGTATAAAGCACTGTTGTGTCGTTGCTGTATATACAAGTAGGTATGCGCCTATCTGGGACTTGTGCGTACGAAAGCGTACAATGCTCCATATTGGTTGTTGCTCCATATTGGTTGTTGGTTCTTGGTATCGAGATATCGAAATGCCCATTCAGCAAACCAAACAGGCATCAGGACATTGGTGGTTGATATCGCTTGATATCCGGCGGAATTGCAAGGATGGAACGCCGTGATAAGCTACATACATAGCGCGGTGCCCTGCTCGATGCTTGCTCGTCGTAATTATGTTCGCAATGCATTACGGTGAATGTGCGGCAGCTTAGGCTGCAGCGCGGAGCCTCCATTGTTACCTTGTTGTTGCCTCTGGGTGCGTGGTGGTGGTCGTTATGTTGGTGGTTTTGGTTGTGGGATAAATAGAGCTTTTATCAGTACTTATCAATTATTAGGTGGGGGAGGGGGTGCTGCTGGTGCTGGGGGAGGATGGTGCTGGTGCTGGTGCTGGTGCTGGTGCTGGTGCTGGTGCTGGTGCTGGTGCTGGTGCTGGTGCTGGTGCTGGTGCTGGTGCTGGTGCTGGTGCTGGTGCTGGTGCTGGTGCTGGTGCTGGTGCTGGTGCTGGTGCTGGTGCTGGTGCTGGTGCTGGTGCTGGTGCTGGTGCTGGTGCTGGTGCTGGTGCTGGTGCTGGTGCTGGTGCTGGTGCTGGTGATATTACGAATGGGGACGTAGCCTGACGTTGATTTTTGCCGCTGTTTTCGCCGTTTGGCTGGCACATGCAGATGCCTTCACGTATTATTGGGAACGGGCCCAGATCAGTTGATGTGGGTGTGTGCGCTGTCCTCAGTACCCCGGCACAGAACAAACTTTTTTCCATGCTTCCACTAGCTCGATAGCACGGCACGTTCTGGCATAAAGTATCGTTGTGGACGTTCGTTTCACTACTGTCTGTAATCACGATCAGAACAATGCATGTGCGCTCCTTCCTGTGTTTATCTGCTTGACATCTTCATGCAGATGTGCGTGATCGATAAATAAGAATGATTACTGTGGTGTGATTGTGCTTGTTTCGTGGATTACGGACCCACCATCGTGCAGCAGACCTGCATCAGGTGTAGCCTTTGGGGTGGCTTCCGCCGACATTCGACTTTCGAGCATACTTACCTGGCCCGCTTCTCGAGGTGGTCCCTGTGGCCTCGGTTGTATGATTGGTCCTCGTCTTGCACTTCGCGAGGGCCTTTCGTAGTCGGCCCTTCGGGTGTCCGGCAGGGCTAAATTTTTGACAGGCTGAGATTCGCGCACTGCGCGACCTCGGCACCTATGAACAGATCAATAAATGCGCGTACGTGATGAATGCATTCCAAACGTCCGTTTCAAATGCATCCGATGGTTTAGTTGGTTTTGACACAAATCCAATTTCCTGACTAACTGACGACAACGGTCGACACATATTCTGACATACATTAAGGACTCTCCCACAGGCTGGGCACCACCCACCCCAAGGGCCGCGGGGTCCAACCGTCCCTGCGTGCCCTGTGTGACTTAATGCGGAAACTTCAGCTTTTGTTTTCAGTTATTTTCGGTTACATTTGTTCTTTGGCAGGGGTATGTATGCTCAGGGTACTTGCAAGTAGCAATAGTACTCGCAAGTCGCAATCATTACATGTCACGGCAGTCCGGAAGTGGCAAGTAGGCGTGACTCTTGGGACGTGGGAACTCCTAGAGGGTGCCTGTAGAGATGGAGACGGTGTGGCTATGTGGAGGTGTTGCAAGAAGACCGGCCCTGAACCCAACGACGACCTGACCCAGCGGCCAGCTCTGCGTGTATGTATAAGGTGGGGTTGGCCCGGGCTGGTTGTATATGCTCCTTTTACCGCCTCCTGGAGTGCATCCTTCAGCGAGGATCATGAACGGGGCGGGTTGTCCTGTATGTGTTGGATGGAGACACTTCGGCAGATGGGGGGAGACCGATACAGACCTGAGGAGACCTGAGGAGTCTACAGTCTACATGTGCGCGTGGGTGCTCGTGCTTGCACACGGTTACAAAAGCTGCATGCAGGGTACTTTGGGGGTTGGGTACTGCCTTTGGGGGTTGGCTCCATGCGGCGTAGGTAGGTCGCCCTTCCTGCCTCTCCCCTCTCCCCTCCTTTGTCCTCAACTGAGGGAACCTGGGTTGCGCAAACGGGAAGGGCAGGACTTCCTGCGGAGGTCAAACCCCCCGTGATGGGGCAAATTCTGGCTTTTCCTGCTCTTAGGGGTGTGAGGGGGACGTGGCAGCGGAATGGAAATATGCTTGCTGATGGGACAAGACAGGACGCGTCATTGAAGGGGATTTATGGCTATGCAGCTACCCCATAGGCCTCCGTTGTCAGTTTTCTGATACGGCACGTCCCAGTGTACATGTATCGTCACGGTCCCAGTGCGCTGACTCGCTGTCTTGGTTGTCGGACATCCGCAAGGCTATCTTGGCTGCCTTCTACCAGGTTATACTTTATTACAGAGGAAGCGGCCATCCGCACCTACGATAGGTATCAGTCTGGTCGTCATGTATCGTACAGGGTGGCAGCTACTCAGAGGCTGTGGGTACCCAGCGTTTGCTGCCGTTAGAATCCAGCTCTATCGGCAGCAATAGGGGCAACATCATGTCGCGATTGCAGGGAGTTGGGAGCAGCTTGGATGCGCTAAACCAGGTGACATTGCAGGGCCTGGGGACCAAAACCCTTCTAACACCGGTGCATGGCCAGACACCCCTGCGTCTGGGCGGAGTTACCGGCTTTCATGGCTCAAGCAATGCAGCTGTAATAGGCAGTGAAACGATGCATGGATCAGCACCAGCCTTTGATGCCATTAGCAAGGTCTTACAGCTAGTCATGGGGGAGGCCTATGGCAACTTACAACCCAATCTTTGCTGCATCCAGGTCCAGGGGGACATGGGGGGAAGCCTACGTTAATACGTAGCGAAATGTTTTATTGGTCATGGGGGCCTGCGGATATTATATTCCAGACAGTGTTCTCTGCGTCAGGGACGTTGCTGCGGTGTCACCACCCCGCTACCACCCGCACGGTGCTCGTTGCTGGGTCAGGCGGGGTTTTCAAGGGCTTGCATACTTTGTCAATCCATTCCCGCACTCATGTTTCAATTTATTTTACACTTCATGCGGTAAGAATTGGGAATGCCTTACATGTCCACGATTCCTCCCACGCACGCTTACGGCAACGTGCAAGTGACGGTCGACGACATTTGATTTTACATTAACTACATGTTCCTGTCGAGAAATTCGGGATCAAAGACTTCCAGGAAAGTGTTGGCCACGGTAATTGCCGCATAAAGCAAGGCTAAGAAAACGTGACAACAGGATTAACGAGTCGAGGCGCGGTGCGGGAAGAAATCAGATGCCTCTAGCCTTTCACGCGAGACCATGATAACAGGAATGTACTGAGGCGAACGAGGAGGTGAACGAGGAATCAAGAGCACAGGCGAGGCGCGAGGCGCGCAGACTGGGCGCGGCCGGCCCGGGCGATTCGGTTGGGCCCGGTCCGCGCGGCTGCCGTACCCGGTCCGCGCGGCTTCTACACTTAGAATGTAACCATCCTTGGATTGCATCTGGATCACGGCGGCGTGTGGCGGTAAATGAAAGGAAGTCCAGGTATCTTTCTTTTCGATGCTACAATCATACGCAGTGCGGAAGGTACCTTTGGATCTTAAGAGCTCACCGTAACCCCATCAGATCACTTAAACCGAAAAGCTTGCATTACAGACAACACAGGTTGAGAGTTACACCTCTCAATTGCGTGCGACCTTGTTCATGAGGTCGCTGCAAGGTTATGCAAGATGCCTCCGCTACGCACGATACCCGCCGGAGCCCTGCATGCGGAGCCGGGCGGAGTAAGGCACGTGCGTTGGTTTCTACCTCCAGGTAGATTCAATATCGCAGTGCACGTATGCATGGATACGTAGTTCGTCTTGAGTTTGCAAGTTCTCGTGTCAGGAAGCTTTAATTTAGCGCATGTATTAGGAATGTACTGTTGCATGTACGGCCTGCACATGGCTTGCAGGCTCAGCACGCCTACATGTTTTGCTCAATAACGTATGATAGTTGATAGACTACTTCACAGATTTAAGGCCGGCGGATATAGATGGTACACGGTTTGAGGTAACAATAGTGGGGCTGCGATGGCGGAAGGTTACATAGCGTTCCTGGAGGGCGAGGGTCTATCATCAGTACCAGATGAAGTAAGTAGTATCTCGGCTGGTAGATTTATGAAATGTTCTTCGTTTGTGACGGTATGGCGCGCCCGCAAACCTATGCAGGTCCTCCAGCGGCCGGACTGCACAACCTTAAAACTTGGTCGCAATCAATTTAATGTGAGATATTGTTTATGTTTATAGTTTGCTCGATGTAAGAACGACGCACTGATGGCTGGGTCGTGCAGGCATTGCCGTTGGGAGTCTTTCCCAGGCTGCCAAACTTGGTGCTGGTAGACTTATCTAGAAATAAGCTTACAGCCATCCCAAATGACATCGGGACATGCAGGTGCGTGTAATATATTGCCCTGTCTAGTGCCTTTTCGGCCTTGCTTTTCTAAGCGGCTTCCGTTGTGGTTATTACAGGTCAATCAAGGCACTGCTCCTTGGTCACAACAATCTGAAAGTCATTCCACCAGGCATATTTTTGCTGGGCGGGCTTGAGCAGCTAGACCTGAACCACAACAGACTAACCGACGCGAGCGGACCCTGGTATCACCTTAGCTCGCTGCAGGTGCGCATTATCTGAAGCCTTAGAACTTAAGCATAGCAGCAACTAACAGTAAGTTATCCGAAAAACGCTCTAGTCTTAGGCTAGCCGATAGCGCCACAGCTAGGTGTGTAAGCCAATTTCAGTTCCCGGCATCACAAGAAAGGAGACGAGAAAACGAAATCCTGCCTTGATTTTTCCACATAATATCTTATGTATTACTTATGTAGAATCTTAGGACATGTGGAGCGTACGTGGGCGGAGAGGGACTCTTCCGCACTCATCCCGCCGCCAGTGCACAACATTCAGCACACAAGCCGCTAGCGCGGCTTGCTCATCCTACAATTGCGGCAATCTGCCATTCATCTGAGATAAACATTAAACTTCCCCTTCGATCCAATAGACCTGTGCCTCATCCCAACTATTCCGACATATATACAATAACACGCCGCTGCCTCCGTACTCGGAATCCGCTGCCATGTTTCCCCATTTGCACGGCACATCCTCCATCAAATGAAAACTGTTACCAACCACCGGCTTCGGAGTCCGCACGCCAGCCATCGCGAGGCCACCTGCTCGCTAAAACTTGACCCATTTCGCATCAAGCTATCCTCTCCCATCCGCCGTTCACTTCACTTGCACCCCCTTCCCCCGTCCATCCGCCTTTTGGCTGCCCACCCGTACCACAACTAGCAGCCCCGCTTTCCAGTATATACTCATCTATTACTACTCGGCCAAAACTACGCCGTGCAGCGCAATGTTTTCCAATTATCAGGCTAGGCATCTGTACCCGCCTTACCCTCCCCTCCATCCTCCACCTCCCGGCCTGACAATGAGCTTCACCCGATTAAGTAACCTGCCCGCACCTCCTGGTCCGTCCGTCCGTCCGTCCGTCAGTCTCTCCATCTGGCGCACAATGACCTCCGCATGCTGCCCCCCGACATTGGCTGGCTGCCGCTCACCTCCCTGGAGTTAGTTGGCAATGACAAACTGCGAGTGCCGGAGGGCGTGCTGGCAGGCGGGTTCAGGTACGAGAGTGACCAACCCCTTGGTGTAGACCAGCGTTGGAGTCCCGGGTACCGTCTGTGGGAGGGAAAGTGAAATCCTGACACCTCGCTGCTGAAGTACCCCGAAACGTTTCCCCTCCGCTTCCCGCTTCCCCGAGATCCTGTTCTCACCCGCACCCCGCTCTTCTTTTCTCGACAGGGCGGTCATCAGCTACCTGCAGGTCATCTGTGAGCAACACCGGCTGGTGGAGCAGCACCTGGACAAGTTCGCGGCACCAGCGACTGAGGGCGAGGGGGGCGGGCCGCTGAGGGTGGGTCACGAAAGGAGAGGGGAAAATGAAAGACCTTGGGGTCCCTTGGGGGGCTCAAAGGGAGTGTAATGACCAAGCCCTGTATGTGGCCCTCGTATCTCGTATCGCCATTCGGTACAGACAGGGTGGGAGGGGTGGAGAGGCGGCCAACGGGGTTGGCTGGCCAGTATACAGGGCGTCGCCGCCTTCATATGGCAGCATGGGTGATGGCAGCTTAGAGGGTGGGTGCAGGAAATAGAAGGCGGGGTAACTACCCATGAGGTGGTTGGGAATGGGGGTTGAGAGGACGGACGGTTGGAGTCGCATGGTGAGTCGATAGTGGCGGGTGCTGGTGGGGCCTGAGAGTGTAATGGTGAGACTGTGGTGTGGGTTTAGTGGTGTGGGGGGTGGAAGTATGACCGTTGCCACATGCGGTCTATCCTTGCAATGACAAATAATCTCCTCCTCTCGTCCCCACCTGCCCCTTCATACCACCGACCTGCCAACTGGATAATGCGGGCCTCCTCTGCCCCTCCTCTTCAGGCCCGACCCACCGACCCGCACACGCTGTCCATGTTGGTGGCCCGCCGGCTCGGGGCCGCCGCCGTGACGGGAGTCCTGGATGTCAAGTACGTGGGCACTGACGCTGCTCTTGGGGAGCTGTCCAAGCTGCAGGTGTGCAGACAGGGGGATGGGAGGGGGAACGTGGAACGAGAAGTAGACGAGGAACGAACAAGTATGGAATAGCGTGCGTATATGAGAATGCGCCGCAGGGGTAGGTTGGGTGGGATATGGGGGTTGGGTGAAGTGGAGGCATCCCGGACGGGAGATCCGCAGAGGCGCATGAGAAAGAACGATGGCCCTGGGGGACGGAATGGGTATCTGGAGAGGGGTGTATCTGGAATGGTGACGGTTCGCTCTCTGCCTTTTTCCTGCCGTTGCCCCGTCCCGCCCCTTGCCAGGCTGTCTACGTGGCGGACGTGCGGCACAATGGCTGGACATCCGTACCGGCCGAGGTGCTCAAACTGAATGGCTTGGTGGTATTGAACGCGTCTGATAACGATATCGAGACGTTGGCAGAAGGTGAGAGGAGTCGCTTCTTTTTGGGATTTGGGTTCCGCATTTCTCTTTGTATGTGTTCACCCCCCTTCGCATCCGCACTTCTACAGACGCAGGTGCCTTCGTTTTGGTTAGCGTCCGTCCCCAAGCTGCGAAAGGTGACAACCGTATTCCTCCCTCGTAGCCCTCTGAACTGCGTGCGGCACCCTTTCCCCTCTTGGCCCGCAGGCATCACCCCCCAGCATCTGGGTGTGCTCAACCTCTCCTTTAACCGCCTGGCCAGTCTGCCCCCCGCATTGGGAGCCGCGCCCGTCCTGCAGCAGATGTACCTGGCCAACAACCGGCTTACGGATCTGCCCCGTACCTTCGCCTGCTTGCCCATGGTGGACCTCTTCCTCAGCGAGAATCTCTTCGAGAAAGTCCCCATTGCGGTGCTGGGCATGTCGCAGCTGGCGAAGCTGTCCATGGCTTGTTGTCGGCTCAAGGAGGTGCCGGATGCGCTCGGCAGTGTGGGGACGCTCAAGTGAGGGGCGAAAAGGACGGGTCGAATAAGGGGGGATGTGTGAAAAAAGGGGAGAAAGAGGCACAGATGGGATAATAATTTATGACGGAAACCGAGATTTGGAATGAGATCTAACTAATTTCCCCTACTACAAGGGAGGGGGGCGGGAGGGCGAAGAGAGATAGAGGAGCACAGAAAGCCAGAGGGGGCCCGGGAAAACGAAAAAGTGGAACGGGGCGGCGTGCTGAGGAACGGGTAGGGTCAAGGTTATTGGATGGGTGAAGGAGGTTCAAGTGGGGGAGAGCGGGTTGGAACGTTTGCTGACCTGTGGGGGAACATGACGTTTGTGCGTGCTGTCCGTGCCGATGAGATGTCTGTGTGTCTGTATGTGTCTGTATGCCGTCAGCTGCTGCTTAGGTGTCGCACTGCCGCATATTACCGTCTTTCCAATAACTCTCCCTTTTTCGATTGCCCAAAAATTCGCTGATTCCTTCCTCCGTCCCTATGGGCCTATTCCTCCCCTAGCCCCTGGTCCCGGCCACCGACATGCGCTCTTCGTCGGGTCCGTCGGGTCTCGATTCGCTTCTCTCAAGTCTCTTCCCCCCTTTTTCAATTTGTTCCCTTACCTTCCCAATCGTCCCTCAGATTCCTGGACCTCTCCTTCAACGAGTTGCGCTCGCTGCCTGACGGCCTGTCTCGTCTGACGGCCCTCAATGCCCTCAACATCTCATTCAACCCCCTCGCTGGCTTTCCCCCCGTCCTGACCACAATCACCGGCCTGCTGGAGCTAAACCTGGACCATACAGGTACCTGCGACATGCGCGAGGTTATGCATCCGCGCGCGCATGTGTGCTGATGTTTGCGTTTGTGTGTTCGTGCGCGCTGGAACGGCCCTCGAGGGCCAGGTGTTTTGGGTAACCAAACCGCTTTACCACCATGACAAGGTTGAGCATCAAAGGCAAGGGCATATGCCTTGTTGTGTATTACGTATGTTTATTTTAATAAATAGATCGCACAAGTGCACAACTGTAGTTTCAATGGAGGCGTTTTCAGTAGGTCATTCTGTTGTCCATTTGTTTGGCTGCCATCCGCTGCACCGAACAGGATTGTCCGCCACCTTTTCCTGCCACCTGTTTGCTGCCCCCCTTTTCCCTTTCTAGTCTCAACCCGATCTCTCTCGCTCCACCTCACGCCCATCCCTCTCTCGTTTGACGAGCATAGGCGTGAAGACTGTTCCGGAGGGGCTCGGGGAGTTGCGGCGGTTGGAGGGCTTACAGCTGGAGGGTTGCCCCCTGCCCGAGCCGGCCGCCACCTTGTACGCGGCGAACCCCCTGCTGCTGGTGCAGGTATGCGCGCGAGAGGGAGGGGAAATTTCCAAGTGCAAGCCCGTCAGGGGAGAGCGGAGGGGAGGTGGTTTCGCTGTCATGAGGTCACGAGGGGAATAAGGCCCCGCAGGCGGCGAGGAGGGAAGGGTATTGAGAGGGCGTCGCAAGTGCCCGGGTTGTGTCCCGGAGGGTTCTCACTGCAACAGCCTCCTCCAGTATCTGTGCGGCCGGCCGTGTGCCGCCGCTGCGCCTTCACCTGACACCTGCCCAGGAGTCCATTTCCTCTTGCCCGTATGGATTGCTTTCTTGCCGTACCCGCCGTACCCGCATTGCCGGCCGTAAACCTGTAGGTGCACAACACAGCGCTCACCTCGCTGGACCTTTCGGGGCTCGGGCTAGATAAGGTAAAGAAGTATATGGATGTCTCTCTCCCGTGCCGGTGATGAATGGGCAAACGGTTCTTATTGTGGAGAGAAGCGGCACGACCTGGGTGCGGTCTGTGTGGGTTACGATGATGCCTGCGCAAGTATTTCCGGTTGCTCTTATTTAAAACATAGGGTTTGTTTGCCGTATGTCGTACGTAACCTTAGAGAAAGACGCTAACGATCTAATCACATGCATGTGCCTGTGGTCTTGCAATCCACAAAAGGGCGGAGGACTCCATTCATCCGCGTCACCTCGTAATGTGTATTTACAGCTGTGCATCCCCAAACACGTTAGCGTTCTCCCAACTCCATTGTTCCTCTTCTTTGCTTCCCCTTCCCGCCTCCCGGCCCCAGATCCCTCAATTGTCCCGCTTGGTGGGCCTTACAGCGCTGGACCTCTCCCGGAACAACTTCACCCGGCCTCCAAGCGAACTGATCCGCCTCACCGACCTCCATGCACTCAGCCTGAGAGGCAACCCGCTGGCGTTCCCCTTCGACGTGCTGCTGGAGGCGCAGGGGGATCTGGCGCTCGTGGAATTGATTGATCCGGAGGCCGGTGGGTTGGCGGTTAGCGCTAGCGGGGGCCGTGTGGGGTATCAAAGTAAAATTTCTACGTAGTCCTAACATGATATCTGTCGAATGAGCTCCTACTGATCTCTTAAGGGTGCCTCAGCCATAGGAATGGGGCGTGCGGGACAGGGGTGAAAGGGTTTGTTTTTGCTCCTGAAAGGGTTTGTTTCGAGGCATGTGGAGGGTGTGCGGGTTGCGAGTAGGACTTGGGACGTTTGACGGTTGGCAGTTAGAGGTGTCGGTTGGAGTTGGCGTGTTTTCTCCTCGCGAATGCCCAGGGGTCCCCGCCCTTCTGCTTTGGCATGTCACGTTGCGATTGACCAGAAACAACGCAGATCACGTTCCGCGACGCCCTTCATTTCCTGGTGTTTCCCACAATGTCGCGAGGACTCGAGAACTCCGCCAGGTTATGGTCACGCCCTCGCATTGTTCATGTCTGAGTCCACTATCCGAGACCCTGATACCAGTAATAGCAACCTCGGTCAAGCCCCGGTCAGACGGCCTCTGTCCTTCCTTCTTCACCACGCTTTTGCATTTGCACTCCACTCCTACCTTCCCCACAGCCCCCACTTCTCGGGTCTATGATTGCGTCCGGTATTTCTTAGAGATCAGTTATTGATTTCTTTGCACTCACATCCAATGGCTCCCCAACACCCAACACACGCGCACACACACATTTCCCTGCCCCAAACCACCACCACCACCCGGGCCCACAGACAAGGTTGACATGTCCGGGTGTAGCTTGGACGCGCTTCCCTCCGAGGTGGCCCCCCACGCCGGCATGCTGACGCAGCTGAAGCTTGCCAACAACCAGCTGACGGCGCTGCCAGACTGGTTGTCGTCCTTTGCGGCGCTAGCCACTTTGGTGCTGGACCGCAACCGGCTGTGGGAGCTGCCCGCGGTGCTGACCAGGATCCCGAAGCTCTCCATCCTGATGGCCTCCTTCAATGCAATTACGACGCTGCAGCCCAACGTACTGGCAGGACTCAGCAGACTCAAGGTGAATGTGTGTGCCTCATTTGGCTGTGTGTCTCATCAGCCGACCTCCCTCGCGGATCAAGACTAAGCGATTCACTGTTTGCAGGTGTTTATGCGTTTGCCAGGGAAGTTATGGTTGGGTTCATGACCCCCAGTAACCCCTCCGTCCCCTCCACAACAGGCTCTGGTGCTTCAGAACAACCAGGTCACGGAGCTTCCCGCCAGCGTGTCTCGGCTCACGGATTTAAAGGTTCGTTAATCCGCTTCGCAACCGTGATCCAGTCTTTACCCCGTCCCCGCATCTTCCCCTGGTCTTCAACTGATCTAATATCCCTGAACCGCCCTCCGCTACAAACATGAAACACAAATATGTACACATTTCCTCTCAGGGCTACCAAACGCACTTTGCGGTTATGACAAAGTCAGTTTGATTCTGTTGAACCGCTTTTGCATTTATGGATCCTTTTCTGGCATTGTCAAAGCGCTTCGGATTATTGTCCACCACCTGGTACTTCCAACTCCACAGTTTCCTTCCATCTCCCCTCGCATGGTCCGAATCTGCAAACCGATTGCCGTCACCATGTTTTAACCCCAAGTGGTTAAAAGTGGCCTGTTTTCCTTTCCTGATTTCATTGCCTCGGACCCTGTCCCCGTCACCACAAATACACAAACACATACACACAGGCGCTGGTGCTCTCCAGCAACCGCCTGACCACCCTTCCGGACGCCCTGTGCGGCTGCTCCGGTCTGCGGCTGCTGGACCTCTCCCACAACGCCCTCACTTCACTGCCCTCCGGTGTGGGGGCGCTGTCAAAACTCAAATCCCTAAAATTGAGCAACAACGAGCTTCCAACGGTGCCGCGCGGGGCGAGCTGCCTGCTGGGACTCACGGAGCTGCAGTTGTCCCACAACCCCCTGCCCCTGCAGGTGGGGTAGCGGCGGCGACGGAGGGAGAAAGGGAGACGGGGTAACATCCCGAGAATGGAGGGGGCGTTTGAAGCATGAAAGGGAAGGGGTGGGCTCCACGACCCATTCGATGGGACAGGAAAGGCCCAGTACACGATTGCTCGATATTCAGGTGTCCCCGCGCATTGGGCATTCCTGATGCTACGGGTGCTCTTAACGAGTCTGGTTTGATTCTAACTAAACGCCAGGGTATGGAGCTCAACGCCACTGGTGCGCCCGCCGTACGGCAAATGCTGGCAGCGCTGCTGGCGGCCTGTGCCACATTGCCAGCCGCCATGCACGCGGCCGAACTGGAGGCGGTCGCCACAGCACTAGCGTCCAAGGCCGCCACTGCGGCAATGCTTGCGGCTGCGGAGGAAGAGGAAGAGGCGGCGGCGAGCGGCATGGGCACAGCGGCTGAAGCCGAGGCAGAGGCGGCGGCGGTGATGGCGGATGTGGAAGCGCTGCGTGATGAAGAGGAGCAGCGGGTGGCGGCGCCGCCACCGTCAGTTCCCGCCAGCGGTGAGATCCGGACCCTGGAGGATCCGGAAGCCATCCGCAAGCGCGTGGAGATGTTGCAGGTGCGGAGGGGTTGAGGAAGGGCGCGGGCCGGCATCTCGAAGGCATGACTGAATGTCTCCATGAGCAGCACCCAGTTGCTATTGGGCCGAGACCTGCCTAATGCCCGGCAGGGCTGCCTCGATGGGGACCGCTTCCCAAGGGCTTGTCACGACCAGAGAGGTTACCGCGCATGGTGCGTGCCGCAGCTGCCAGCATTATGCCGCTGGCCATACGAATGCCAGACAGCCAAGCAGCATATTTACCTCGCAGCAGCAAACCAAATAATCTAGTAATAAACCACTCGCATGTTATGGGTCAGCGGGACGGTAGTTGGGCGTGACAGGTTCCTTCGTCACGTGCCCACATATACTCTTCCAATTTCCTTACCCCTCCTCCGCCTGCTATTATTGCTATTATGGTTTTTTGTTGTAAGCTGTGGCTGCGAGAGAGCCGCGAGCCAGGAAGCCTCTCCTTACTGGAGGGAGCAAACTAAGGAAGGAGGGAACCTGGGAATACGGCCCAAATCACTTGAAGCCGTACATATTGTACGGCGGACCCAGCGGGACACAACCTGCTCGCGCGGCCTGCTACCGTACTACTCAACTTAAGACTAAGCAAGCGCGGATCCGGCCCCTCAGCCTTGAGAGGGACTCCACAGAACGCCGACAGCCTAAAACCCACGACAGAGCGAAGGGGGCGAGCGGGCGGGAAAGACAACGAAACAGACCCTAGCACCGAGAACCCCTCTGAAGCACCTCTCCGACAGCAAACTCTAGAACGCAGCGCTGGAATAGGTGCTGACAGCCACACAGAGGAACGGGACACAACGTCGATAGACAAAATAACAGAAGGCAGAGAGGAAGCAACCCTGTCTACGATTGCCGTACAGCCGGCCCCCAAAGTACTCATATCTGCAAGCCATAATCCTTAAGAGTCCCAAAATTTAATATTTATAATAGTAGCACTACCACTGCTGCTGTGACTGTTATTAGTACTTCTAATAATGGTAATACGCCGTCAAACAATATTCCTCTTCCGTTGACACATCCCCGCAATCGCCTCTGTATTGCTCGTTACGGCCGCCTTGGCTGATCCTCATACCCCCCGCAGGAGGAGCTGAAGCAGCTGCACCCGGATACGAGGTGGCTCTACGTTCAGAAGCACCAAGAGACCATTGGTCGGGACCCCTTGCGGCCAAAGACGAACGCCTGGCAGAAGGTGCCCATCATGAACATCCCGCGTATTATTGCTGCGATCAGCTCCCCACCGCCGCCACCGCCAGGCGACAGCAGCGGCGGCGGCCTGCTGCCCGACGGCAAGCCGAAACGGCCGCAGGTGATGCACCGGTTCAAACGTGTCGCGGATCAGAGCACCATGGCGATGAATCTGCTGAACCGGGTGCAGGATGTCCTGCATAACGGACCACCGTCGGGGGGTGCCTCGGCTGGGCCCGGGAGCCCGGTGCGGACGCCGGCAACACCAACGGGGATGTCGGCTCCGCAACTGCCGTTGCCGACGTCATCGCTGTCGGGGCCGCTACCCATGCCGCCTGGGGTCATACCACTGCCGCCGGGTATTCTGCCAGTGGGCATCATGCCGCCAGGTATGGCAAATGTGCCACTGCCGCCAGGGATGCTGCCGCCGCCGCCAGGGATGCTGCCGCCGCCGCCGGGGATGTTCCCGCCGCCGGGAGTGCTGCCGCCGCCAGGGCTGCTACCGCCGCCGCCACCGGGAATGTTCCCGCCGGGTATGATCCCGCCGCCGGGACTGGTGTTCCCGCCGGGGATGCTGCCGCCACCAGGGATGATGCCGCCGCCGCCACCAGGGATGATGTTCCATCCCCCGCCCGGTGTGTTTCCCCCCGCCATGATGCCGCCGCCGCCGGTGCCCCATGGCCGGCGGTGAGGATCATCGTCTCTTTCCGTGTTATGTGCGTGTTTGTCTGTACATACGGGTTAGTGCTCCTTCGTACAACCCTGGGTTAAGCTGAGGGCTCGGTAGCCGGTCTGGCCAGGGGTTTTCATTCGAGGCAGCAATTGCGATGCCGCCTGATGAAGCCGTAATGGTAATAAGCGATATGTGCTGATGAAAGATGGAAGACCTGATACAAGGATACAAACTGTAAGGCATGAGAAGTTTGAGTACACAGGTGCAGGTGCGAGTGCAGGTATGTGGGCCGACTTTGCGTTTCATGATTGCAGTGATGGTGATGATGAGGGCGAAGCGATGGAAAAATGCGGAAATTAAAGCGGATCTAAATACAACTAGACACACACACACACAGGCCGATGGTTGTGTCGTACTGTGCTGTGTCTGCCCCGTTCCTACTACGCTGCAATGGATGACGGTAATCTACGCATGATACGGCATGTTGTACTGTTGGGGCGAATGCGCGAACTGATCGGGGGATCAAACCAAGTGGCGATTATCATGATGCCGGATGTCGGATTAGCAGCAGGAGGACTGTTCGGCTGCGGCGGTTGTTTTGGAGGCGGGTTGGATGGTTTCAAGGGTGGATGCGTTTTCAATAACGTTATTGTGTCGCTGTCTACATCTCTGGCGCCAGGGAGCTCGCAGGAGCCGTCGCCCGTCGATAGCAGCGCGGCTCTCTATGTTTAGTTCCCGCGGTTCCCAGACCGGATGATGCTGAATGGTCCCGGCTTAGCAAGGATGATGGAAAGAAGAAGGGGGGCTTGCATCCGGGTGCCAAGCAGGTGCGAGAGTCGCCAGGTAGCTCGTAGTGCTGCTGTTGCATGCTTGCATTAATTCGCTTTCGCGGGAGCCCGCGCAAGTGGCTCCTGCCCGAAACCATCTTCACCTGCTTTCATCTGCCCGTGCGGAGTGGTAGATTTTACCCTTAATGTGTGACCCTATTTTTTGTGTTCTGTCTCTCGCCTTCGTTCACTCTCAGGCCCCACTCGTTGTTATCCAATCAGTTCGATTCCAGAATTGGAGATCATCGATATATCGCATAAATGGATAGATGGTCATACCTAAGTTGAGCTCCCAGTGTGAGCTGCTGCAGCCGCCGGGATCCCGAACAGCAACGTGAGCCCCGAGTTGGTTAGCAGTTTCGACTGCTGGACTAAGCAGGGTAGCTTTCCCTAAATTTTATGCTTGTTTTCCCCGGGGCGAATTCCTCTTGCCTCCTAACCCTGGACCGAGGTATGCTTGTCCTGGTACAGACGCCATGTCCCGCGTGTAACCTATCTAGCAGGATGTTGTCTCTCTGTAACATTGATCTGCCGACAACATGCAAAGACCCGATCGTAAAATGCCCTTACAGCTGGATGCTGTCCAGAATACTTACGATGTGTGATGAGGCCACCCGGTATGCTTGATGGCGCCTATAAACTTTCCCTACGTACATGCATCCAGGCAGGCCCATAGATCTAATTGTGTTGGTGCCGTCTAGCAGTAGTATTTGTTTTGGGTCGCATATGTCGGAGGAGCGCAGCTATCCAGTCAGAGCCTTTGTCTGGACCAGCATTGACACATAAAGCCGTGATAGTCAAGGGTTACAGACCGTGCACGCTCTTCAGCCTCCGAGCTCCACCAAACGTGGGAGGTATAGAATCACGACTCGGTCAGACCCGTGCAGAGGTGACCCCTGGACCCGTGCCAAGCTCGGAAAGAATCATCTCAAACTGCTGCCGTGTGAAGTCGCATGCAGGTGCATGCGACCACCACATAAGCCGGCGTCCGATGGAATGGATGAGCTCCCCTCGCAGCTGCGCTGACTTTTCTATACTGGACCGGTAGCACCGGTAGCTGCAAACGATGACCAACGAATGTTTCTCCATAGCATATTCGCTAACATCAGATGTAAACATGCAATTGATTGCGTCATCGGTCTCAAGAGTTACAACAGAGCTAACCGGCCTTGGAGCCAGCTCTGCCATGTTGTCAAATAACGTCGCTAAACGCCTGGCGAGCGGTTTTTTAAGACCGCTCTAGAGGCTTTCACAGGCAAGCCTCGCCCAACCTCCCCCCAAGAAACAGAGCGCAGAATAAAAAACATCGATCAAGACTTATAATTGCATAACTTGGTGAACGCAAAAGAGTCTGAGGGCACAGTTTATCCCCCGGCATTTCAATGCTGCCGCATAATTTTCCCCCTTACGGGTCCCCCCCACGAGCGCCCCACCCTGCGATCGCAAGATCCTAAACCCTGCACCGTATACCTATATGGCGTGAAAGGGTCTATGTAGGCCCCCGCTCGAATCAATAATATACCGCGAGATCGTCGTATTTTATAAAAGAGAGACAGAAAATAAGCGCATGATAAATATTTTACCTCCCGCGCGGTGATCCTCCTGCCTTTCAGATATTCGGACAAAACCTGTCCCTCCGCCTGCGCGTTTGATCCCCCTCGTACACCCCCGCCCTTATCCCCATCTTTAAGGACGGAGATAAAAAGCTTAAAGTTAAGCTCTTAAGCACCTCCCTACCTATTCCAGTCCGGCTGGACACGGAAAGGTATCACACCTAACCGGCTTACCTCCCAACCTGGGGCCCAACCTCGATATCCTCGTAAATAAGATGAGCCATGCGAAGGGCCTTCCGCAGAGCATTCTGAGATGCGCGGGCTTAGGACTCGCTGTACGCGCACGAAATCAATCATCATCCCGTACATCGATTGACGTTGTCAGACCCCAACCCCGGCCCGAGATTCATGCCTCATGAAGAAGGGAAGGCCAAGGTGGTCTTCATGGCCAACTGACTGCGGTATCCGACGTCTACATGCCCTCAACATCGGCAAAGGGCCACGTAGCGGTGCTTTTAATTTTACTCGCCAGCTCAAATCGGTTAAATTTCCGTACGCGTTATTACTGCAGTTCGTTCCTATGCCGTACGGGTCAGTTGGGCGAGTGCCAGCACGCAGCACGGCGCAAAGCTCACTCGCACAAGACCCACGTAGACGGCTCGGTAAGCAAGACCCACGTATTTGTATACGCACCTGTCCGGTGTCCTTATGTCTTCCATCAAATCGTTATGCGATATGTGCGTCCTGCAGAGGTATCCATTGCGCCACCACCGGCGCTATGCATGTATGAACAGGGCAGCACCCGATGGACCTCATCAACCACCAGGGAGGCGATTGCCTGCTTGGGAAACCTTTCCGTACTTCAGCTGACCTGTTTTTCCGCCGCCGCCCGCTTCAGTTTTTGAATCAAGCTACACATCCGTGTCATCAGCCCAGCACCCCCCGCTGCGTGCCAGCGCGGTTTGAAACCCTCCCCGCCCCTTCATCACGCTGCTCTGTCTCCGCCACATACCCTTCCATCTCATAGCTCATGTACAGCCCATCACGACAATCCCCCCCTCCCATACACACATAGCGGCACACAGGAGGCAGATGAGACAGATGCACTCACTCCCGATGTTTCTATCCCACCTCCCGACTTTTCCCACTGCTCTCCTAACCACGGCAACTTCCGCAACCACCTCGTCAACAGCCATGTACCCTTTGTTTCGCTCTCCCTCCATCCAGCATCCTCCTCCCACACAACGCCGCACGCAGCAAGCTCGCCCCTTCATTTTCCAACAGCCTCGGCCTGTTGGCGTTCCGAATGGCTTGGCGCTCCTCTTCCCTCCCCCCTCTCACCGACGGGCGCTCCAAGCTATCAGAAAGCCAACGCGGTCCGATGTGGCGCTTCTGTACGAGTCAAAGACAATGTCGCAATGTCGCGTGTGCCAGTACTCCTGCGGCTGCTACTTGCTCTTCTTTACGGCAGCGGGGTCATTCATTTTGCTGGTGGCAGTGGTCTTCTTCTTCTTGTTGAACGCAACGAAGCGGGGCTGCTGCACCGCACCCGCGCGAGCAGCCGGCACCACCGCCGCACCGCCGCCCTTGGGATTCTTGAACAGCCGCCAAGCGCGTTGGATCTGCTGTGCAGCCAGAGACTGCGAACACAGGGCAGCGGGGAGGGAGGGAGGGAGGGAGGGACGGAAATGTCCAGCGGCGCCTTAAAATGCTAGTCACCCAAAAACGGTCGCCGCAGGGGCCTACGGCTTTTGGTTCTACAGAAGCTCTACAGCTGCTGATCGAGGAACCGTGATTTGGTAAGTCCCACAGACAGGGAAGGAAGTGATGGCGGCGGCGTTCTGAACCACTCCTCCAACCATTTGAACGAATGAAATGACGACGCGCCTGTTGAGGTCGGCAAACAACTGCAGGTCGCCGCACGGCTGAAAGATCGGCAGCAGTGGCTGACTAGTGACTACTATCTCCAGGTCGCTCCCGGCTGTGTAGCTGCTCGTGCATGCAACCCACACACCACCATTACTTGCTCCCCCCAATCCCTCCTCCTTCACTGCAGAGGACACCGCAGACGAATTCGGGCGCCAGAAATTCCCCCTGGTCGCGCAGATATACACACGCATCACACATACACGGACACACACACACGACAACAGCAACAGTTAAAACCGATTCTGGCCAAGCCAGGTTCGTGAGCATTTCAACTACTCCCCATACCGAACGCCGTACAACCCCGACCTCCAGCCTGCAACTGCCGTCCGCCGCACTCACTCTCTGCGCGTCCTCGTCCGGCCACACGAAGTCGAACTCCAGGGTGGTTTGCGGCGTGGTGCCATCCGCCGCGTTGCCGCGCAGCACCGTCCACATGTTGACGCCCTGATTGACCCTCTTGGGCTGATCGTCTGATGGCGCAAGGGAGGAAGAAACGCCAAATCCGGCGAAGGAACGGACCGTTGGAACTAAAAACCGAATTATTGGTTTTTAAGCTGCTGCTATTAATACCTTAATAATATTGCTCAAGTGTTTGAATAAAGGCACTGCGGACAGAAGGCCACGTGGTGGTGCAGTGAGAATGCGTCCGGAGCGACACGGAGCGCAGATGAGCAAGTGGCCCCGGGAGAGCGAAGAGACAGAGCAGGAGAGGAAAGGTGCAACATACATATGGAAACGCCACGAGCGGGCCAGTGGGACTTGAGCACTTTGACATTGGAGCGTTCAAGGTCACAGGGAAATAACCGATAACGGACAACTGATAACCGACAAGCGCATCGGCATTTGCGGCTTCCGCCCCTTCTGCTTCAGTGCAGTCCAACAACTGTCATCCCTGGGGTCTTGTTTCCACTCACCAATGGTTAGGTTCTTCCAGCACGGAAGCGGCGAGTCTAACGACTTGTTGTACAACTGCCAAGCGAGTTCATGTTCGTCCTCCTGCAAGTGAAGTGTAAAGTGTACGACAGTGCAAGCCACGAAGAATTTCAGCTTTGTCTTTTGTGAATAACCAACGCAAATTCGTCCTCAACATGTGGTACGGCCCAGTGCTGGTACGGTGCTGGTGCGCGTGTCGCTGACGCATGATGGTCCGCCAGCCGGAGAGACTCATACACACACATATACACCCCACCAACACTATCACCAACGTCAACATCACTTCTTTCAAAACATCCTGCACCCCAGTTTGGTCCACACCTCCCTCACCCCTCCACCAGCGCTCCCCCTCTTCTTCGTCCCCACCTTGTACATCCGCAGGCGGTAGTGCATGGCGGGTCGGGTCTCGCTGTACACGTTCATGTAGCCCAACCGCTGACCGGCGCGGACCTGAGGGGGAGGGAGAGGGCGGTCAGCAAGTCGCATGAAGGCGGGCGGGGGCGCGGGAGTTGGAGTTACCGACCACTGAAGATCGAGAGAGAGAGAGAGAGAGAGAGAGAGAGAGAGAGAGAGAGAGAGAGATCTGCAGTTCCGTTGCTTCAGCTCTTCATGCGAACGAAGCAAACGCTGCCATGTGGCATTCAGCCCGGGCGTCTCAAACACCCCGGGCCCTACCTGTTGCTCATTGGTGAGTGTCCGCATGACGTCGACCCAGTGGCCATCGCGATCCGTTATTCGCGCCCAAAACGCCGTCACTGTCTCCACTCGCTCGTCCGTAGCGCTGGGCGGCAGCAGCTGCAGCAGCTGTATTAGCTGCCAGCAAGTCAGGTAGTGTCGTACAGACAGGATCCGAATCGCCTCTACGTAATGCACCATGTCGCGTACGTACATCGGTGGCGACCCGCCGGTCCCGGATCGCGGCCGACCGCTTGGCCTGACGCCCTGGGCGCTACGCTGTGACAGCGGCGGATCGCCGCCGGCCGCCGCTGCGCTGGTGACCTGAACCGGCGAGTCCACTGGCCCCATTCCTGAATCCCGGATGCCGTACACGCTCCGTCGGTTTGGCGTGTCAGGAGCTGTCGTACCCGCGACCCCGTCCCCAATAGCGAAGGGTCGAGAGCTATTCGGCGTTTGTGGCGGCACGTACGACGATGATTCCCGCGGCAGCCGCGGCGTCCCCCGAGTGCCGCTGCTTGGCGTCGCCGGCGGTTCCGTGCCCTCCCCTGGAGTTGGGGATCCGGCAGCGGCAGCGGCAGCGGGGGCGCCGCTCACTAAAACACCGATCGTGTCCCGGCGCCCCGTCTGTGTGGCCTCGAGCGCGGCGGCGATGGCGGCCGCCTCCATAGCCGCTGCGGTCTCCGGATCGTCACGCTTACGGATCTCGTGTGTGGCCTTCCAGATGTACGCAACACTCGCTGAGACCGGGTGCTTCCTTGTCCATGAGTCCCAGCGGCGCAGCGCTCCGACGGCGGCTGGCAATGCGGGGTGATCGATAATGCGCGTAAGGCCCACCGGGTCCAGCACTTCCTGATTTAACAAGTGGGAAATGAGTACGGCAAACTGGGCGCGACACAGGGAGCGTGTGCCGGGGGGTGGGTGCCGCAGGTCGACGAAGCAAAGCTCCAGGATGCCTTCCTGTGGAAGGTACCTGCGTGCGACAGGGGTGGGGTGGGGCCAGCGGGGTAAAATAAGAATGTACGAATACAAAGTAACTGATATCCGAATGTAGAATCGTACAGAATCGTCGGTTTGAAGAGGAAAGGGAGGGGCGCCCAGCCGGCCGGCAGCGAGGGGCAGGGAGACCGCGACTCCAAACGGTCACCCTCGGAGAACCCGAGATGGGAATGATGGGTAGCGGTGGCGACTTGTGAAAAGCCACGCTGGGGATGCATTTAACGCGGTACGGCTTGGAAAGCTCTGTGCTGGGGTTTCATTTCCTGTACGGAAAACACACACTTACGCGCGATTATTAAGTAAAATCCCCTTTTGAGCCCGACGGGTACTTTGAAGGTACTGCTTTCTATCCACTCTTCTGTAGATAGAAAGCAGTACCTTCAAAGTACCCGTCGGGGTCTTCTTCTCTGTAGCCAGTTTAGTTAACTTGAGCCAAGCTGCCCTCACAACTCACAACTTGTGCGGGTCGGACACGTCCGTGGGAACGCCGTCCATGTTGCAAGCTGTGAAACAGACACGGTTGGGGTGGTGCGTCAGCTTGTTGTCGTACTGCTGGATGTACTGCTGCAGCAGCTGCTTGGCAACGCACTGGTGCGGAAGTTGACTCAGCATAAGAGTGTAGCGGCCCGTGGGGTTCTCCGGGAAAAACATGCGGACCTTGCCCAACCTGGTTTCCACCTGGACGGTGGCAGTTGGGGGTTTCGGCGAAATTGGAAAATGGTTATTGTTCAGTTAGTTCGTTAATACATCTAACATGTGGGACACAGGAACTCGCGCCAATCCCGGGCTATCCCGACCGGGCCCCTTTGTTTCGCCCACCTGTTCTCTGCTGCTCGGCTCGAGCTCATGGAGCACCGCCCAAAAGTTTTCCGTATCCACCAGCACACCAAACGCCTGTACGACAGCCTCCGTACGCATCTCCCGGCCGTCGAAGCAGCGCAGCTGAGCCAGAGGCAGAGTCAGGCGGGCGGGGTGGAGGGGAGGTGAATGGAAGACGACGACGGGAACAGGTTATGGATTTGGTTTTGAGCGCCCGAGGCAGCGCCCTCAATACCACGGGAGATAAATGGTGAGATGCGACACGAAGGGGTTCGGGTTCCAGCGATGTTGGTGCTATTTGGTGTACCGTACCGTACCGTACCGGGGAGAGCGTAAGGCAGCTCGTTTGCACGACCCACCCCACTAACTACCCCCTATCCTAACCGCAAAATCCTAACAGATTGCCTGTAACCTAAATCTCGCCGCCCAAAATCTATGCTATCCCCGCTCCAGCCCTGCTCCCCCGAACGGTGGCCCCCGGCTCCAAAGCCACAGTACCGCCTTCCACTGATTGCCCCATCCTGCTCAACCTCACGACCCCCTTGGCATCTCATTCTGCGGCTCCCGCCACAAGATTGCTTATGTGACTGCACAAGACAGAGGAACGTTGCCGTAGCCGCCACGATAGCGTCGTCACTCACAATGTGCTTGAGCTGCGCACAATTCAGGTAGACATCCGTCACGAGCGCCTCCAGCAGCTGCAGCTTCCACTCGTCCGTTGCGCCCTTCAGCTCTGTAGCGCTGGATATCTCCGAGGTGCCCGGCACCCCGCCACGGCCCGCACCGCCACGGCCCGCAGCAGCGACGGCGGCGAGCGACTTGATGCTGACGCTGCCGGGGCCGCCGCGGGGGCTTTTGCGCGGCAGGGCAGCAGGAGCGCTGCCGCCCTTGGCGCCGCGCTTTAAGGGGCTGCCCTGCGCTGATCCCCCGTGAGAGCCCTCTTCCTCCTGTGCTGAGGTGAGGGTCATAGGGCCCTGCGGGGTGCGGGAGCCGTCCGGGTCCGCGATGGCGAACCACATGCTGCGGACCTGTGCCGTCGCGGTGGAAGGAAAGCGGGTGGATTAACAAATTTATATCGGTGGATCGACGCTGAAAATGGGGTCACTTCTTGTTGTTGTTCCTTACAGCAAGCCATGAGGAGGCGAGTGGGAAAGGGAGTGGGGGGCTACACGGGAGGGCGAGAGCGAGGGCACGCGATAAGCAGCTGGGGAAATTTGGAGCTGGCGGGAGGTTCGAATGGGACCGCATATCAGTCAGGCGAGTGCAGTACAGTGGGTACAAGCGGGTGCAAACCACACGTGTGGTGCATATACACGCGCAACTCCCCTGAGTGCGTGCTCGCGATGCTTACAGTTTTATAAGTCAAATTACCAGCCTCAAATACGCACACATCTACGCGCACACATGCGTGTACCTCGGTGTCTGTCAGCGGCCCCTCGTCCCTGATCAGTGGCGTGCAGGAGATGAATTCCACGTGAAGGCGGCCCCGTACGGGGAGCTGTGTGCAGGAGCACGGGGCCAAGTAGGGCGTCACGGTGTTTACATGTGTGTGTGTGTGTGTCTCTGTGTCGGACATTATGAGACTGGATAGTACGAATCTACCAAACGCCGCAGCGCAGCGCATTGATACATTGGCACGTGGACGTGGCGGCAGGGATGAGCACCGGGACGGTGTGGCGAGGTGTGTCCCACTTCAGAGCACATTATCGCACTACGCACCTGCATCTGATTTGTGTTGGTGAGACGGAAGGGCTTTCCGTTGAGAGTAGCAGCCCGCCATGAACGAAGTCCCATGTGAGACGCAAGACCCACCAGCTCAACTGCCACCTGTGGTAGTTGATTAATCAGTTGGGTAGTTGGGGGTTATTAGCGAGCGGTATTTTCGTAAATGCAGGGTAAGGCAGCCGCCACCGGGCTATGTAACGCCCGGTCACGTACGGTGGTGCGATATACACACACGCACACACATGCACACACAAGCATATACACGCACACATATGAGAGTCACTACGGACACGCAAACAGGCGCACACCAGTACCTGGTAGTGTGCCGGGGTTTCGAGATCCAGGTCGTACACTCCATCTGGGTCGTGCGGGTCCCACACCACGGTGCTGCCCCCCATGCCGCCGAACGAGCAACCCAACAAGTCCACCTGATTAGACAAGCAAGGTGGCGAGAGGGAGGCAATGTAAGGAGGTAAAGAAATGTGTTTTCCGCGGGAGGAGCGGAAGAGCGGCGAAGTGAAAGCGAATCCTGGGAAGCCCTCATCACATCACATCACATCCTGTACGGGGTCCGTCCAGCCTGATCCTGTCTCCCTAGTCAGATCAGCACAGGACATCACATCCCTCGCCCAATCAATACACGATGCCTTGTCCCCCAAAGTCCGCACCGATTCAATGACGCCCTGGTGCAGCGCCTTGAGCAGTTTGCGAGCTGCCACGACCCCCACTGGGTTGTCACGCAACACGAGCTGCGTCAGTGCGCCGTTCTCCGCCAGCGAGTCAAGCAGCACCAGCGAGGTGTCGCCACTCACTGAGTCTCCTGACATGTCGAGAACCTGCAGTGTCGTGTTTCCCTTGAGGGCCTGAGCGGAACAAGACGGCGACAGAGAGAGTGACGGGGTGGGGGGGGGGAAGAGGGGGGTAAACAGGGTGAGGACCACAGAGTCCAAGGCTAAGGGTGCAGAAGTTCAAATTTGGGGTCAGATTTTGGTGGGTTCGGGCCTTTGGCGGGCTTTGGGGTAGGGGTGGGGACGGACGAGAGTATGTGTTTAGATTTTGAGGTGTGGGTGCGGATGTGGTGTTCGAGTGAGGAGTTTTGCGGTCGGGAAAACAAGGGATGCAAATTATCGGGACGACTTGTTCGATGTGTAAGGGGAAACACACTACCGAACACACACTCGATCCGAACTTTGCTGCATCAAACGTTACTACAACGAACTAACGACTATAACGACGAACTGAAAACGTCTTCATGACCATCATGAAGTCTGCTGTTTTTGCGATACAAGCAAGCTTCGCGCTTCCGGTGCACGTGTTTTATCCAATACATTGGCAGTTTCCGAAAACGAACTCCTAGGTATAATTTTGGCCCTTTGACGCAGGATGTCATGATCTCGATGTCGTCAAACCCTAATCAGTACGGGGCGACGAGCGTGTAGCTACTGCTGCGTGTACGGCTCCCTTTCAAACTATCGGCATCGATAACAACAACGATTCCAACAAGGATATCGACTCCGCAGCCGCACCTCCTCCGTCTCGAACATACCTTCGCGATGTGGCTGGCCCCTACATCCGTGATGCCGGTCCACGCCACGTACAGCTGCTGTATGGAATTGGAGTTTCGGAGCCCCTCGCCTATGGACTGCCCGCCGCGCTTGCCCAATGTATTCCAAGACAGGTCCAAGATCTTGATGGCACTGGGGACCGGGGATTGCACGTCCACGAAATATGTGTATATAATATAAACATACGTATCCGTACATCCAAACCAAAGTGCTCAATTACTAAATAGTTCCATACATTTGACCGGGTTTTATCAGATGCTTAAACCGCCGTCGCCATCAGCAGCAATCCCAACCTCCCAGCCTCGGCCTCTTTCCCCTTTCCCCGTTCCTCCAAGGCCCCTAAGAAGCCGCCTCTTCAGCCCTTCCTCTTTCACCCATCCATCCCTGGAGAGGTCCCGTCGCTCTGCATCTGTGGTCCCTTACTAACCCCGACCTCAGCCCTAACTTCCGCACTTGCTGTTCTCCAGCAACCGCCCCGCCGCCGCCGCGCCTCGTTCCCCGAGACCGCAGCGACTGAGTCTGAGCTCCGCCAGGTAAGTGTAGTCAGACGAGGCCGCGTCACACAGGAGCTCGGCACCCGCGTCGCCGATTGGGTTGCCGTCAAGGATGAGTCGGTGGAGGACGCCGTGAAGTGGGCCCGCGTCAAGGCCGCGGCGGAGGCGCTGGGCCTGCGAAGGTGATTGATTGTCATCGTCGAGGTGATGGTGGTGAGGAAGGAGGTGGTGCGGGTGGGATATGTGGGCCTCGTGGCGGTAGTCTTGGTGCGGGGATAAGTGGGCGGGGCGGTGCTGGAGGTGATGGTGATGGTGTGGGTGTTTTGTTGGTTTGGGTTGGGGTATTGGGCGGTGATGATGGTTGTGAGGGAGATGATGGTGAAGAGTTGATCGGTTATTGGGAGGTGCAGGAGGTGGTGATGGCGATTGTGTGTGCGTGCGTGCGTGTGTGCATGTGTGCATGTGTGCGTGTATGTGTGCGTGTATGTGTGTGTGTGTGAGTGTGTGTGTGTGTGTGTGTGTGCGTGTGAGAGAGAGAGAGAGAGAGAGAGAGAGAGAGGAGGTGAATATACGAGGGGAGAGAGGGGAAGGTTTGTACGCAGTTGCATGAAGCAGTCGAGCAAGCCAGTGCGGCGATTATAAACACCACCATGCACACGGGTATTGTCGCGGAGATGGTGGTGAGTCCGTGGGTCGTGGAACGGAGAGAGGAAGGGAAGTTGGGACAGAGGGAGGGACGGCGGAGGACGAGGAGGAGGGGGAGGGAGAGAAGGAGAGGGAGGGAGGGGAGAGGGAGGGAGGGGAGAGGGAGGGAGGGGAGAGGGAGGGAGGGGCAGAGGAAGAACGGAAAACAGGGAGCGGCGGGGAGGAGAAAGGGAAGAAAGGGCCGGGGAAAAGGGCGCGGGAGGAGAAGCAGGAAAGGGCGATGAGGGGGAATGGGCATTTAAAAAGTTGTTTACAAACAAATTGTTAGGATTGGCACAGCTGGACAGGCCTCCTTGCTAGCTGCCCGCTTTACAAAAGCGGGTTTCGGCCCAACGAATCCCAGCAGTAAGTTCCGCAGCTCAGGTTTCCCTTCAAGCGTAGATTGTCGCGCGTCATCACGCGTTCTTCACTTATTTGCATGACCCTTACCTTGCTCATGGCCGCCACCTCGTCCTTCATGAGCGGCAGTAGCAGCTCCACGCTGGCCGCTGTAAGGTTGTTATAACCTAGGTCCAGCCGGCGCAGCGCGCCGCATTCCGCAGAAGCCAGCCGCGCACCCAGTGGCACGAAGGCCTCGTCGTTAAGTGCATTGCCCGCCAGTAGCAGCTCCGAAACCCAAGCCAGATCGGGATGGCCCAGTACGTCCACGAGCGCCACGATCTATTTTGGCGGTTTTGGGGGGTTACGGTTGGGTCGTTGTGATTGTTAGTTACCATTGGTTACCGTTTCTTGGTGGGTAGATCAGTAAGTTTGTCGGTAGTTGGACGGCGCAATCAGCCGGGGCTGGTAGTTCAGCCTTAGCGGTAACGAGAGCAGCAATCCGATTCTTCAAATCGCCTTTGAACCAATCTATTGCAAACGTTAAAAGTTTGAATCTATTCAGTGCTGCATGAACAAAGTGAACACTGACGATAAGTAACATGATATCACGGCGGCTTGGCGGTGAGCGGCAGCGCACAAAGGTGGAAATGGCAATGTCAGCTGCATCGCGTATGACGGGCGGGCCCATGTGCCGGCCAGCTTCTCCCAATTATCTAACAGCCAAGTTGTATATGGGTAGGTTGGTTACAGCTTTCTGCTAGGTGCACAGTGTACAGGGGCTCCTGTCACTGGATCTTCCTGCCTGCTGTTCTTGTTCCTGTCCCCTTGCCGCGTCTCGCCTTCGCACCTGATCAACCCCGTTGACCGCGTGGCTGAGGTTGAAGGACGTGCGGGTCTCCTGCTTCTGGAACCGCCGCATGAGGCGGCCCACTTCGCCCACACGGTCGCACGGACCGGTGCGTCCGTTCTCGTCAACTTCGGCACCCGCCAGTACGGCAGCCATCGCGTGACTGAATGCCGTTTGCGCAGCGGTGCCGTGGTTACGTGGATGAGGAAAGGGCCGGGGGCATTACCGGGAGGCAGGAAGGCGTTGGAAATAGGGATTCGGTAATAGGGCCCGGCTCCTTCTTTGGGATGCAGTAATGGGACGAGAGAAGCATCGAACGAGGGCGGGTTTGCAGTGGAGGCGGAATATGGAGAGCGGAGGTTCCGGGGGGCTCGAAGGGGTGCATGGGGACGTGCTCCCCTACAGACGAACTCCGAGAGTGGAAGGTGTGGGAGGGATGACCAATGGGCCGGTCGAGGAGAGGAGAAAGCGCAGCCGCTTGGCAGAGGGCAGTTGAACGAAGGGTCCCCGTTCTACGCAGCTCACAAGATGTACCAGGACCCCGAAGAACCTTTCCCAAAGCCAGCACCTGAGGGAACGCGTTCTCCCCGAACTCAGCAGCCATAACTTCCCATCCCTGAATCCGGAACTGCAGACAACACTGGTCCGGGGATTTGTTGCCTATTTAAGAAATTCGATCAGCTTTTCATGACGGTCACGGCGGTCAAGCTCAATCCCACACCAGCACCAGCTCGAGCTGCTTACCGTGGGCCCCAGCGTCGCCACCTGCCAATTTCCCAACGCTTCTAAACTGCCGGCGACGAGTTCACGGTCAGGTTGTTCACAGCTTTCGGCAAGAAGGTTCTATAATCCCCTCCCCACCCCCAACCCTCATGCGAGTCACGTACTCTAACCCTCACCGTGTCTCCTCAAGGACGTCGAACGCGGGGGGCATCCCCTGACCGGGCGGCCAATCCCAGCCACCCACGTTACGCCGTCTGAGCTTCCGGCGGGGTAGCTCCTCTGGCCCAGTCCCAACGGTGGAGGCAGTGCCGCTTCCGTCGCTGGGCGGCAGCGCCTGCGTCCGCGATGATGATGGGCTCCCAGCTGATGCTGCTTGCGTCGTGCTTGCGAGAGCCGCCGCCGCCACCATGGCGGCAGAGCGGCTTGTGCTTGGAGCACGAGAGCCCTCCGCGTCGGTGTTGGCCCCTAGGCTTGGGGGAGCGCTGGCCGGCCCAGAGACGGCTGGCAGCTGCGTCGATGTCGCCGCCGCCGTTGCCGCCGCTAGCAATTTGTTGCCGTTGCTCAAGGGCGACAACGTCGCATAAATATTCGGCGGCGGGAGCGCCTCACCATATGTGCCCAGCTTGGCAGCAGCACGAGTGAGCGGCATCAGCGCGGCGTCCATGGTGCGATTAAACACACCAAACTGGGGGTTGGGACCGCATGGTGGCGGTGGGACGGGAACCTTAAAGTTGGGTCTTACGTGCGCCGGGAATGAGTTTGCAACGGGGATATGGCCCTGAGTGGCGGTGTTTCATGGGCGGCAGTTATATGGGTTCCCAGTTCCGTGGCGAGACCTGAAATGGGGGACTGAACCAAATGGACCTAATGGAATCCTACAGAGGACGGTCGCGGGTTCGGCTGACAATGAGGGTGGGATGACCCCCCCTTATAAGCAGCCATGGACAGGGGAGCCACAACAAAGTCCTGAAGCCGCACAGTCCGCCTTTCTGCTCAACCTCTCCCCACGTACGACGTCCCATACAATATTTGCTCTTAATGCAGGAAGGCCAAGAGCTACACCCGCCTGGTGTACGCCTCACCCGCGGTTCAGTCCCGACCCATAGTCCATTCCCTAGCTCCCGCCCTACCTCGACCTCGGTCAGCGGCTTGGCCTGCCTCCTCGCCTTGAGGCCGCTGATAGGGGCCGCCAGAGAGGCCCGCAGCGGCGACATGGACGCGGTCGCGGCGGCTTTGGTGGCAGCAGCACCCCGCAGTCGTTCGAGCCGGTTGGCCGCCCAGTTCCCGTTACCAGGAGCTGTGTAGGGCCGAGCGCCGGAACTACTCCCTACACGACCAGGTTTAGGAGCAAGGATAAATGCATAAAAAAAGAGAAAAGACGGTGATTAGCTCGGCGAACTGGTGAAGGTGGATGTTCGCTCTTATCTGGCAGTAAGGAAACGCTCTTCCTTTCCGGCGGGATGCAGGTGAAGAGGAGAGATGGGGCTATCGCAGGTGTGCTGCAACAGGGGAGGAGAGGCGTTGATATCGTTGGTGGCGATACCCAGCATGAGACACTCACCATGAAGTGTGGATGTGTGGCGAGTGAACCCGGGCGAGTTACTGCTACTGAGCGGTCGAGTGGGCTGCAGCGCCGCCCCGCCACCGCCATTGGTCCGGTTTGTTGGTGATGGATTTCGGCTCCGCGGCTTGCTGGTGTTCTCACTGCGCCCGGCGGCGGCAGCAGCACCGCCGCCGTTGCTAGCAGCCGAGGCCCCTGCGGAATCATCACCCGCGGCAGCTCGCGGACCCCTACCGGGCCGCACCGGCGACGCTGGCCGTGATGCCGATTCTGACCCCGGTCTAGCCCCCGCCGACCGCGTTGCCTGCGATGGCTGCTGGGCACGTGCCGGTGACGATGGTCGTACAGGCGATAATGTCCGGGTCGGCGAGCCCGCCGCCGAGGTGCCGTTGGTCGCCGCACCGGGTAGCGGTGGCGGCGGTGCAAGGCCCTGCACGGGATCCACGGCTTGTCCCGTCAGGACGGCATTGATGATCGCAGGATCGATTCCCGCCGGCTGATGATTACCCATAAGCGCGCCCACGGACGCGCTCCCTGGTCGAATCAAATGCTGCAAGTGAATGGGCACGGCGGGACGCGGAACGAGCGTCGGCGGTGCCGGAGGCAGCTTGATCTTATTGGTGGACTTCTTCGAGGACTTTTTCCGGTTGCCAGCGCTGGACGCGCCACGCCCTGTCGCGCCGCGGCGCGCTGGCGGCGTCACCGGCAGCAGGGGGCGGCCCGCCGCCGCCGCTGCAGCGGCAGCGGCTGCGGCTGCGATGGCGGGGCCCGCTGTCGCAGGTCGGCTCTGCCCGGCTGCCAGCGCCGCTTCAACCATCTGCCGCATCATCAAGTAATCCGCGTCCCGGTTAACGTACGTATTAGTAACCGGGGCGTCCGGAGGCTGGCTAAGGCTGCCATACGGCCCAGATACGCCCGTCGTCGCAGCCACGGCAGCCGCGTTGGAATTTCCAATACCGCCAACGATGCCACTAACATTCCCATTACCGGTGACGGCGCCGCCGCCACTACCCGTGGTGGTTCCTGGGCCGTTGGTGCTGTTTGCCAGTGGCACGGTAATTCCCAATGCACGCTGATGGAATAGCAGCACGGCTTTGGACGGCAGGAAAGCCGGTTGTTGAGGTGCAGCAGCGCCCTTTTTCGCTAGAGCTCTTCGCTTCGCCGCCACGACAGCGGCGTCCAATGGGGTTAGTGGCCCCGAGCTGGCGGCGGCACCGGCGGCTGCGGTGGATGGCATGGGACTGGGACTGATGCTTCGGCCCGGCCCCGGCACTGCTGCCGGAAGCGCAGCGGTGGCGGTGATAGCCGCACCTGGCGCAGCCGGCGCCAACGGCGGCACGCGCCCAGCAGGGGCAGCCCCGACACCGAAGGACGCAGTAAGGTGCTGAGATGGCGAAGCCGGGCGACTGCCGCTGCCCCCTACGGCGTTGGTAAAGGAGCCGCTTATTCGGGAGGGCGGCTGGGATAAAATCCCACGCCCTGGAGACAGTGCTGGGCCGCCAGCGCCTTTGCCGGGAGATTCCAGGTTCGGCATGACCTGCGGTTCAAATGTTCGGTGGGTGCCGTGGTACGCGAATTAACATGCTACCATCGAACTGTAAATCTCGCATTTCAAATCCGAACTCCAATGTGGACCTAGGATTCGGATTAGCATCTTAACTCCCAGAGCACATGGGCCGCAACCTCCACCACCTCCCTCCACAAATCCCCCAACGTCCATCTAGACAGGATTACAAGGAATGCGGATGACATAAACAAAGACGGAATACCAAATCAACACGTCCAGGAATAAGTACGACATTGTACGAGATGATGTTCAATCTGCCGTACCAGATAGAGCTTCTCTAGTACGTCTAGCTCCTCCTGAGTGGCTTCATCATCAGAGGATATGGGCCCTGGATCGCCGTCGTCACTGCTGGTGCTGGAGGGCGGCCGGGGGGCCGGCTTCGGTGCCAGCTCCATGCTTTCCTGTAAGGCAGAATATCCGCGCGGAAGAAAAACGTAAAAACGACAATGGCGGGCAGCGTCCTTCATAAATCCAACGCATGCTGACGAACTGTATGCCTTGCCATGGCATGGCTTCAAATGACCATTCGGCCACCCGTGCACCTGACGTGTCCGTGCTGCCCCCCCCCCCACACACACACATATTTCGCCCCCACCCGGCCCAATACCCCGTCCGGTGGCGTCCCCTTTGCACTGACCACGTGGGGCCACGCCTTATCTGACCGACCCACGCGTGCATGTCCGGTAATCCCCTGGGCGGTAACTGAGTTCGTTTGTTTCGTAAATCAAACAGCTTTACCGAACCGGCCCATCCATAGCCCGATGTCTGGCGCTTGCCTGGAAGAACCGGCCCAAGGCCTCCGCAATATTATCGACCGCTGCCACTTTGCGAGGAACGGCCCCCGCGTCTTTCACAGGGGTGCGGCTGCTGGGTCGACCGCCTGTGCCACCTCCAGTAAGAAATCCTCCCGCGCCGACGCCGGTGCTGAGGATGGAGACGCTGCCCCCACGCCCTGTAGCCGCGGCTCCTCCACCTGGGCTGCTGATGGCAGCGCTTCGGGGACCAGGGCCCGCGCCAACAGTTTGGTTTCGGGGCGTAGCGGGGCCAATCATTGCAACGGGACCGATCATTCTCCCTAAGGACGAATTTGGCTGCGCACTGCCAGTGGTGGCAGCGGCGGCCATCACTGTAGCTCCTGGTCCGCTGCCGCTTCCACTTGTTGTGGGTATGGCCCCAACGGAGCTACGGCGGGTGCCCATGGGCGGCGGCTGCCCGGGGCTGTCTGCATGGCCGTTAACCGCAGTGGCAGCAATCCCAGGCGCCAGAAAGCCGGCTGCGGTGACGCCGGTGGTGGTGTGTAAGTGCATTTGGAGCGTGTGGTGTGGTGGCTGCCACCGCGGGCAGCAGCAAGCACTTCTGCCAGAAGGGTAAAGTGGCTGCCCGGTTGTGGGTGAGCTGCGATTAAATGGGGCGCGAAGTCCTGCTGCTGCCGCTGTTATGCGTCAGATTGCGCCACCTGCTCAAGTAGGATATTTGGCTGCGGGAGAAGGGAAAGGCGGGGTGTCGTGAAGGGGCGGAGGTGTCCGGGGTACTTGGGATACAGACGGGCGGCAGCGTGTGGGACATGCGCAGCCATGTTACGGCGGTAAAGTGAGGAGGGTAAGGCTATGCTACCCAAGTAAAATATGTGATGTTCGGACAAGAACGCAAGGCCGTCCTTTGAAATGTCGCATGCAGCACAGACACGCATAGTGGAGTCGAAACGAAAAGCCAAATATCTCCTATGCAGGTAATTAGAAACAATATCCTACCTTTCGTTTCGCCCCCGTGCGCCAGCTTGCACCTGCCTCATTTTGCGTCGGTCTTGAAGCGCCTCATCGGCCACAGAGGGCTTTCAATCCAAGAGCTCCGACAGGTCTACCTCAAAAATGCAAACCAGCAATGAAATTATGTGTAACTACTTTTAGCATTTTCCGGGACAGGACGCGGATTTCCTTTGGCCGTATAGAAGCTTGAACTCCTCCTTCTAACTTTAAATATGAGCTTACAGTCAACCACGATTGATGGCAAATAAACTGATAGCAGAAATGTATCGGTTATTTGGAGGTGAGCGCTCCACGTCGGAGCTTCGACGGAACTCCCTCGGCAAATATGTATTTCAAACAATATTTTGTTGGTTTTCTCACAAAAGTCGTTTTTGATAGTTAAGATGTTCGGCCGTCTTAGATGTATTAGAAACTTCTGGTGAGGTTGAGATAGATAGATCGGGGAAGAAAGAAATTTTATAGCTACGCAGCATATATTGGTATGTTTCAGACTGCGAATTAGCTTTGCACGCTCAATCGGAGCTTTCATTGCAGAGGCAGGCGGGCACCGTACGCGCTAAGTTACAAAGTTGCGCGATCATTTCTTGCCTTGGTGACGGCCAAATCGTTAAGAAACCCAGAGGTACAGTTATCCCCATTTTCCTGCTCAAGTTACCTGCATATCGCGAAGCCAAGAACTTCCGATTTCTGGCGAGCTGTGGAAGCCAGTTACGCTGCCAAATATATGCAAGACCCACACACATCATTTCTTGTGTGTATGAATAGTTGTATCACTATCAGGCAACGTTTATGACTAGCAAGGCGGTCACTGAGGTTGTTCCGAAGCCAACGGTATGCCTTGAGCCCCTGAGATCAGTAATATTGTTCGCTCGATGGCGGTTGAGTTGGGTGGCAAGGTTATTATGATCATCAGTGTCTTAATCCTAACAGCATGCTCCTTCTTTGAGATTTTACACACTTCTTGAGCTTCCCACATTTCCCGGGGACGCCTGGCTCCGGAAGATAGATCCAAGCAACCGACTACGACGCCTTCAGTATGCGGAACTTGTTCTTATTGACGCAACAAAATTTTGCTAACAAAGCTGAACCAATGTTCTGCTGAATCGCGTTGCCGCCGGACGGATACCGAAATCTTATTAGTTCATCCGAACTGTAGCATTTGAAAGTCTCGGAAGTATATTTGTGTTAGGAATAAGTATATTGCTATTGTTCAGTAGCTGTTGAGCGAAATTGCACAAAGATTCAGGCACACCTGCCTGATACATGCTTAGCGAGCGCAGACGCATTTCTCATTTTTATATATGACTCATTACGAAAAGAAATTAATATAATCATAGCTATGAACAGTAAGCCCACAACATGATTTCTGGTCGGTGTCAAGAGTTAAGAAATCGTGCGTCGCAGGGCTTCATTTAGGATGAACAGCGGAGACAAGAACTATCAGCAAGTCCGAAGTCAGCCACTAAAGGCAACTTAAAACGTCGATTTACTAACGCTATTAGTTATGCTGTCGCAGGCAGGCAGGTCTAGAGTTGTAATAACCAGGTTTGATAGAGCTGACAGTGTACGACAAGTACCGTTGCTAGAGGTCAATCACAGTGTAACGTATTGAGGACACGCACTCACGCCTGATTCCGCGCCTCGTGCGTGCGATCGAGCAGAGAGATGTCGATAGGTGGGCTGGCTGGTCCATCCTTACCATCCATGCCGCTGACGACTACAAAATTATGCCTACAACATTAGTGATGCTCTTCAACGGGGGATGCCAATTGGAGCACTCATAGACATGTATAACTCAACAATCACTTGTACGGCATCACCGTACTTTCGTCCAAGAACTAGCCTTACCTCAGTGCTTGTCTAGTGTTCTAGATAAGTGCAATGGTGTTTGCCCCTCTGGGATAAGCGGATTCAAATCCTGCCTTACTGTTCTCCCTAAATATGGGAGATGTCATACATAGATGCTAGGTTTATCCGTGCAACAGCAGTGGTGGCACTGTTGGGCGCGGCAGTGGCAAACCCATGTAACTAACTGCCGTGGGAGCAGTGGCGGCACAATTACTTGAAAGCGACGGTAGCGAAGTGAGAGCGGTAATCATGGCACAAGTGTGCACCAAGCCTGCACCATTCATTGGGAGGGGTGGTGGCACAACTGGGCACTCAGGGAAAGGTTTGCTTCCATAAAGGCAGTAGTTCCGTCAATACATCCGGCTGTAACTAACTGCGTGGTGTAGTCCGGCCTATAATAAACCAGGGCTTGCCTAAGAACGGAAGCAGCAGTAAAGCTAAGGATCAGTTAATCAAAATAGAACTTTGTAAATCGACGTTTCAAAGAATATTTTTGCTACAATCGCTGTCCCTCCCTCCCTTCTCCCCTTGTCCTTGTTCTTCTGCATCCTGTCCTCCCTTCCACCTTGTTCTTCCCTCCCTCCTTGCTTGTCCCCCCACCCACCCTCCCTTACTTCTTGCCCCTCTAATCCCTCCCTTCCTACCCCTCCCGCCCATCCTAGCAGGACAAGATCTCACAACCCACAACCCCCTGATGACTTCATCTGCTTTATATAACACACACATATAAACACACACACACACACATATATATAGTGCCAACTAACAATGTCGTGCTATCTGATGGGTTAGTGTGTAGCATGTGCTTATGTGTACCCATGCGTGATCCGATACCCATGGTGGTAGCAGCAATAATGATAATGCAGGTGCTCTGATATTCAGTTGTTGTTGGTATCATTTCCATCTGTGGCAGGTTATAAATAAATAAATATATATATATATATATGATGGGCATACGTACCACACACTCCAAGCATATACCATACGTCGTCTGTGTTTCCCATTCATCCATGCAGTCCACAGTGGTGATACCACTGCTCCCAATCACGCAGTCACCATGCACCACGCGCGCCCAGTTAGTTGTGCCGCTGCGTGCTACAGTAGCTACATACATAGTCCTAATGGTGCCACCATTACCTAACCCTCCCATACAATCATTGTGCAGTCACCACTGCTCCCAGTTGTGCAGCCGTTGCTCCCAACCAATTGTGCCGCCGTGCATGGCTCCCAAGCAAGTGCATGCTTCACCACCACTCCCAGTCAGCAATGAGTTGTGCCGACACTTACTGCTCCTGCCTACGTAAGCAAGCAATACATAGTTGTGCCGCCACTAGTGTGTTACATATTATACATGTTACGCAAATAAACCCGGCACCCCTGATTTACCTGGTATCTTAGGTGGACAGGCAGGAATCGAACCTATCTGCGTACCCCAGGAGGGGTAACGCCGCCGCTGAGAACATCAGCAGGCACTTCTGCTGGTGGCTGCTGGCACGGTACGCACTACTCACGTATCACGCACGCCTTACTCCTAGCCTGCTTACTGCCGCAACCCAGCAGCACATTATGATTGATGATACTTACGATACAATAAGGCTGAGGACTTGCTGGCAGCTGTCGTCTGCATTGGCGCTGCGGGGCGGCAGCTCGTCGGCAAGTGTCGTAAAGCGCAGCTAACGACGATGTCTCGTTGTTTGGCATTGACCACACATGATGTTATGGGATTGATGTTCACAGTCATGGTTGAAGTATTCCTGTTTGCAATTAATCATTGACTTGAGAAGTGCGTTTGTACGTGTGACAGCCGGCTGCATCTATGTGCACTTTCGCTCGTTTAACAACAGCAAACAAAGGCCATATACTTATTCCTAACTGAAATGCAATTTCCGTAACTTCTGAGGTTACAGGTTGGATGAAGTAATAGGATTTCGGTATCTGTCCGGCAACGCGATTCAGTTGAACATTGGTTCCCTAAGTTCGCAAAGCTTGTAGGTAGTTTCGTTTTAGCTCAATAAGGACATATTCCTCAATATAGATCTCACTATAGGCAATTGCTTGGATCTACTTCCCGGGGCCAGGCGTAAGGGAGGCTCCTTGAACTATCTACTTAGTGAGGACTGAGCGACGTGCTTATCTCTCACGGAGTCAACTCACCAAGATGAATTAAAAGAAAATTGCTTATTTGAGCTGTTATCAAAGACGGCATATTTGTTGATTTGGTACTCGGTTAGACTAGAAGTTCGGCGAGTATGGACTACGACGCTTTATACCTTGATGCAGCTGCGCGGAAAATACAGGCGAGACGAAATAAGTCGTTGGAAAACATTCCGCTTCTCGTCCCACAACAGAGTTGTGGGATGTTTGCAGTCAGCGTGGCGCTCATACCGGGGACGCAAGAGATTCCTCCGGATGCGGGTAAGCTAACCTTTTGGCAGGTTCAAGCTCCCTCGCATTAGGCTAATGCCAAATCCATGGTATTGTGGCGGGCATCCGGTGTTCCACCTTCACGAGGACCGCGGCGGAATTTCCCCTAGGCCGCGTAACCTCTTCCGCTTTCGGGGTTTGCTTTCCGCATTTCGACTCCGTTATGATCCGTGTGCAGGATGCCGCCAACCGGATTCAAGCTGTTGCCAAAGGATGGTACGTCCGCAAGCAGGTAAGGACCTTTCCCCTTGTCCCCGATTTGTGCAGATAGCTCCTGCGAAACCCAGCAGACACAGCACCGACCCACATGCCAAACACGTTCTGCATCCCCGCAGTTTTCTGATGTTTGGCTGATCCCATCCATGCCCTTCCTGTTAGTTCCCTGACATGCGAATGAATAAAATACTTCCATTGCATATTGCCGTTCTCCACCGCTTTGCCTGCGTCCTCCCTACGCCCAGGTTCAAGAGCAGCGGGGCAGGCAGCAACTGGACCAGCGCTTCCAGGCGGTTATGGACAAGCACCGGGAAAAGATGAGGGTGAGGTGGTTAGGGTTTCTCAAGCACTTAAAACATGTACAAACTCGAATGCGTGGGCCTCACGGCAGGAATGGGTTACGGTGAAGCCAGGGAAACGAAAGTTGTTTTCGCCTACATTCTAAGGACGGAAGGACGGCACTTCATCGGCCCCATTCCTGCACGTAATCTCAATCAAGAAGACGTTTTATCTTTTGCTAGGGATGCATCAAGGCATTTCGGACGACCCAAGGACGAAAGGATAGGGACAAGAGGCACATATTTGCTAGGTCCACATATGTGTTTGGCTAGGTCCGTACAGCACGAGAAGGGAGATGGGGAGAGAAGAGGGAGGTTGCCCCGCCCCGCCGTTTCCAGTGCAAGCAGCTCCGAGACGAAACAAAACTCCTAAAGCCTTTTGCAAGGCAGTCCAGTGTGCCACGTCATGAGTTGCAAAAGGAGGAGCTGGCGTACTGCAAGCTGCTGCATAATGTCGCATGAACAGGCAGCAGCAAGCTGTCGACCTAAGTGGCTGTGGGACGAGTTGCTAGCCAAGTGAACGGCCAGGGATGGTTGCAGGACGGCAACCGCCGGGGAGGGTTAATGAGGGCATGAACCTCCCGGGGGGCACTGTGGGGATCCGGAACCCCTCCTGCGGGTTGTCTGCAACTCCAGCTGGCGCACGCACGTATACACGCATGCTCATGAACACACGACCCCAACCTTTCCCCTCACATGCACACTCCCCCACGTACTCTCTACTGTCTTCCCCATTTCAAACGTACCGAACGACAAACGATACAATAAGAAGGGCCCCACCACAGGGCTAGCTGGCTACTCCCACTAGCTGGAAAGCTGCAGTGCTTTTTCGATACATATTTGACCTAATGAGCGATGAAATGTAATAATGAGTACGGTACTTATTAATTCCGACAAGAAGTAGTTTGCGTATGATGACGTAGCTCCTGACTACACCCCGACCTTGCGCCCCTTTGCATCTCCGCCCGCAGATCCTGGAGGAGGAGAAACGGACGCTGATGGCGCTGCCGGGCAGCGAGATGGAGGAATATGAGCAGCGGCGGCTCATGGCGGCCATCAAGGTGCAGGCGCATTGGCGTGGCCTGGTGGCGAGACGCAAACTGGCACAGTCGCCAGAGCGCATTCGGCGGGAGCAGGTGGGCAGTTTGCGTGGGCGCTCTCAGGAAGGCATTGGGCCGGACCGCAGGAACACGCGGGCGCTGCGCACTGACTAAAGACGTTATTAGCCGCTCGCTGGAACTGGGTTCCGATGCGGACTATGGCGGTTATCACAACCTATGGATTAGGCGGGACCCTGAGCTCTGGGTTATGGCCCTGGGCTGGGGTTGGGGAGGATAGGAGCATGGGGAGGAGTAAGAGTATGTGTGAAGTGAAACCATGCGTTCCAAGAACCGAGCCTTGAATGCGCAATGACCTGACAACCCACCATCCGCTTATCATCTCCCAGGCTATGGCCCAGGATCATTTCATAAAGACAACTTAGACTCCGCCCCAAACCCCACATCGTAGAATGGTGGCTGTAACCCTGTTGCCAGTACCTCGTCCTTCCCAACCGCTGTTTTCTTTCTCGACATGACGGCCCCCGCGTCTCACTCTTTATGCGCCCCGCTTCTCACATCCATTCGGTGTGAAAACATCTCTTACTGCAGCCTCCCCGACAATCCTGACCGATATGGGCAGGCTGCACGTCGCATTCAGGCGGCCTTCCGCAACGTCGTCCGTGCCCGTCGCAGTGTTAACGCCCTGGCCAGCGTTGCATCTGCCTCCCTCGCTGCCGCCTCCACCACTGGGGCCGCTGGGTCGGGGCTATCCCCGAGCCGCCCTTCCCCAGGAGCGCTGCGGCAGAGCGCCGCGTCGGTATTGCTGGGAAGCCCCCCGATGCAGGGCAGTCCCGCCTCACCCAATTATGGCCGCGGTGGCGGTGAAGGAGCTGCGGCGGGAAGCCCTCCGCGGAAGTCTCCCGGAGTGGATGCGACCGGGGCGGCCCAGCGAGCTCGCACCTCCATGATGATGGGCCCTAGGCGCTACAAGGAACTGCATGCGCAGGTGCGGTGCCCGCGTGGAGCACGGTGCGGTGCGGTCGATGCGGTGTTGGTGCGGTGTTTTAACCAGGCCGGATTGAGTGCGCCCTGCAGATCCCACTCACACTCATCCATGCACATCCATATCTGTTGATTAGAAGCAACTTTTGATAAGTACGGAAGTTGTGTGAGATTTGGAGAGGTGCAAATATTGTGTGGTGCAAATGTGGCGCTGGGGGTTTGCGTGCGGTGCATTGCGTTGTAGCGGTCGTGATACCGCACTGATGCGCCTCGGGCCGTGGCGGGGATCTTCCGAAAGGGCTTGTTCCTTGCGGGCCCACTTTCAAACGGTGTGGAGTGCACGATCTTATCTGAAGGTACAGTGCTCTCCATTAAAGCCACTGAGTGCTATAAACAACCTGTCCCGTCGGTTCTCCATCTGTCGGCTCCTCTCGGTTGTTTGACCAGCTATCCGGGGTCCTTAGCTTCCGTAGGTCGTCAGCTTTTGCATTCGAAATCACCACAACCATCATCACTTATGAACCACATCACAACCTTGTAACCAAACGGTCACCAATGCAATTCCGTTCGCCATTGCATGGCGTTGCACGGCGCTTACCGGTATGTGGTTGACAGGTGGAGGGTAAACTTAATGCTTACGTGGCACTGGCGAAGAGCCGAGGGAGCCGGCGGCCCGACCCTCGGGTCGCCGAGGCCCGCCTGGCGCAGCTCCTGGGTATGTACAACCGCACGGCAACGGAGCGGCTGGCGGCTGTTGCGGAACGACAGCGCAACTTGGTCGCCATGGACACGCTGTGCGCTCAACTGGATCAGGTGGGCGGGAACAGTAAGAACTGGAAAGGTACTTCATCGGCCTCGTATGTACGTACGTAATCTACATATCTAGCTGCAATCTTCGGCTTACGTACAGCCTTTTTTAGCTGCCCCGACGCATGTGTCTAATGTATTGGGTCGGATAACGGCTGACGATGGCGGCCGGCGGCGATGGTGCCGACGATGGTGGTGCAGATCCGGCCATTGGCGGATCTGCCCCCGGACGCGGCCCCCCAGGACTTTCCCCGACCGGCCCGTGGGTCGGAGCGTGCTGAGCGTGCCGCGCAGGCGCACGCACTCAGTCTCGCCGAAGCCAAAATAGGAAACCAGTGGTGGACGCACCTGAGAGCACTTAATACGCAGGTGGGTCCGTACCTCCGGATAGGGCCCCTGGGGTGAAGTGAAGTGATGATTGGGGGTGGGTTACAGGGCTTGGGGTGAGACCTGGGGGCTTTAAACGTCGGAAGCGGCCAGCTCGCTCTGAACGAGGCATCACCGAAAATGTCCATCACATGATACATATGTGTATGCATATATATATATATATGTGTGTGTGTGTGTGTGTGTGTGTGTGTGCATGTGTGTGTGTGCGTGTGCGTGTGTATGCATGCCGAAATGGATAATGCACATGAACATAAAAAAACCACATCACATATTCAGACTCCTTTTGGCGTTGGGGTGGGATTGGATGCCACCCAGGGGAGTCTCAGGTGGCGCGTCTAACGGACCCCTCGCACCGCCCAAGTATTCTCCTGTCTACCACGCTTGTCAGGAGCACTTGAACCGTGTGTTGGTTGTCGCTTCTAACCGTTCCTAACCGCTCGACACAACGGAATTTTCGCACCCGTCAGGCCGTCCAAGATGCGCTACTGGCAGAAGATGAGGAGCGGTGGGAGGCTCTGGAGACGCGCTTTCGCCGGAAATGGAAAGAGGTTGAAGACCAGGTGCGCGACATGGACCCAACGTCAAGCGTGGGAAGAAGGACGGGTGTTGTTAAACGAATTGAAAGACGCGTCTCCCTTCCTCTCACTTGACGAATCATTCGTTCCGCATGGGGGGGGGAAGCCTGGAGGACAAGGACGGGCAAGAGGATGGGGATGGGATCGGCTTGCATCCTGGGGCGGGAACAGGCGGTCAGGAAGCCGTGGTGACGGAAGGGGATAAAATACCCTGTGTGCATAGTACCCACAGGGCGTCTTTCCTCTCAGCAATACTAGGCGGGGACATGTTACGTCACAGGAAGAGAATGGCGGTTATTCTCCACTCACGGTACATTCCCTAGGCGTCAAGACCAGGGGCTTTCGACCGGGACAGCGATCGGATAATGAATTTCATCAATGATGACAGCTATGTTGATGTAATGTGCAACGGTGGTTGTCCTGCTGCTTTCGATAATGCATTCCATCACGAGCTCAGAGTTAGTGGCTAGTGCTACACCTCCCGGACTTACCAAACGATGGTAATTCCACTCCACGGGTTGTTGCGCAGCACGTTGGCGCGTTAACTCCCCCGCTCAAGCCCGCCCACCGCTATCTCTGTCGGTCCCTGACGACGCTGCTCCGGAACCCTGACAGGAGAACCGACGGCCTGACACAATGGAGGAGGACTTGCGCGGTAAAGCCGGCATCGGTGCTGCAGCGGTGGCGGCGGCTCGGCAAGCAGCAGCAATGCAGTCCAAAGAAGACGAATACGCGGCGCGGATTGCACGGGCGGCGGTGGCAGTGCCCGTTGGGGCGCCGGGGCCGGTAGTCAGCCGGAGCGGGGATTCGTCGCTGCCGGAAAGGGCGGAAGGGGTGGCGTGAGGGACCCAGCGCCCAGACCCCTCCTAAAGGGGGGGCCAGGAATGGGCACGACAGGTGGAGGCCAATGTGACTCGGGGAGATAGTCTTGCAGTCCATCCTGACGGATAGGGCAAGGAAGGGAGGCGGGCACACAGGTGTTGTTAAGACGAGGACGCGGGCTGGGTGTTGACCGATGGAAAGGATAATGCTGCTCGGGACCACCATCACCTCGTCATGTTTTATGCATGTATATGCTGTCACATGCATGTGTGCGTATGTTGTGCTCCTTTCAGTACTTCTCGGCTCTGGTACTTGGTTCTATGGCCATGATGTAATCCCCTGCAACACAACTTTGATTACTGTAGGAAACTGTGCTACCAGCTAGCGGTAGGCTCCCTCCACGCCCTCGCGCGCTCGCCGCCAATTAGCATCTGACGATCACCCCTCCTTTACATTTACATTACATTGCTCATCCCTCCACGTCATTCCAGCTACATCTCTAATGCCGCTAAAGAAGCGGCCGTTGGACGACCGAATGTTTGGACCTACTATGGCGCTCACCGCACTCCGTAGGGCATTGTATACGATGCGCTGGGATCAGAGCAAGCTTTGATTACTTAGAAATTACATGTGCGCCATGACATGTACAGCACGCCTTTACAGGCGGGTTTCTGAGCATCTCTCCCGCTCATGCGCTAGAGCCAAGCAAAAACAGAGGTACGTACACAGCACATGTACGGATTTACGTAACACATCAAATCACTTCGGTCTGAAAACCAGACCTGGATCAAGGAAGACACCTCAACGAAAGCGGTGTCGGAGCAAGCCATCGCGGCCGTAGCAGGCAGTGATCGAACATCGCATCTCCCCAGACGGTTGGTCCTTTCGGTATCAGGGTGGCTTTGATATGACGTGGCAACGTATTACATTACACTAAATTCACGTCTTATCGGTATTGATGACTGCTAGAGCGAGCCTTTCGGATGCTGGACTCGTGCGGTGCTATCCAACTCCATTTGCCAGACTCCGAGGGTTCTACATGTTGCTCAACATATGAAAGGAACTCATTTGAAGCAACTCAATTTTTAGAGTCATCCGGACTTTTACTTTTTGTCATCAACTGATGAAACGATATCCTGATGCCGGACAAGTACCGTCACATCCACCATACAGGCATCGTGTGGATGGCTCAAGAATTACAAAGATATTTCCAATCACATCCTGTGAATCTACCACTACACTATTATCATCCCAATCACAGTAGGCTCACATCCAACCACCTTACTCATCGTGTACGGCTCGTAGTAGTAGTACCTACAACCCGACAATGCACCAACATGGAGCAATCCACGCATTGCATTTTGTACATAATGTGCATGCAACCACACATTTTCATTGCAATTTCATTGACGATTGAGTACACGTAGCCGAGTCGTATACTCGTTCGTTCAACGAACAAGTACTATCATACTAGCATCCATTCAGCTAAGCTATTCATTCCATGTCCACATGAATACGTGATTCCGTACCTTCAACACCGCGCAAACCGTAATCCTCAATCCGAGTCCACCTTTTATCTATCGCCGCCGGTCTTGCTACACTACGGCAAATGGGAGCGCAAGAAAGAGGGTCTCCCGCTGCTGGGCATGACCCCACCAAGGGCATAATCAACAAGCTTTCCTTCGCCTGGATGGTGGAGCATGTCGCCGCCGCCCGCAAGGGTGTAGAGCTGGACCCCCAGGAGATGGGTATGCCGCACGAGAACCTGGCGAACCAGGCGTACGACAAGTTCTCCGCATGCTGGGCTGCGGAGCTCAAGGCCAAGGAAGAGTCTCAGAGCAGCAGCCGCAAGCCCAGCTTATTCCGTGCGCTGCGTAAGAGTTTTGGATGGTACTACATGGTGGCGGGGCTGTGCAAATGCGGCTGGTCCCTGTTTGTTATTTGCGGCGCCTTCTACTTCGTGCGCAGGTGAGGGGGCCGTGAAAGCTGAGGTTTAGGAACGTGCACAAGGTTTGGCAGCCGCCTGTAGTACAAAGTCTGAACCTCACGTATACTCTGCCACACGCGTGCCTCGTTGCTGTGTGCAGCCTGCTGGCTCACGTAAATGGCATCTCCGACGGCCGCCTGTACTACACCGCTTACGCCGGTTGGGCCCTGACGGCGGGGTTCTTCCTGGACGCCTGGTTCCTGGGTACGTTGCAAATAACGGACTTACCGAACTGGGCCCAACTGACTGGTGGACAGCTGTGGGCCCATACTCCTCTACTGCAGAACTCTGCTTAGGATATGCATCGGTCCATCTGTCTGTCCGTCTGTCTGTCGCGGCTGAAGCAGTTGCGTCTTGCCGACCACCTGCACCGCCTGCATGACCCCATTTCTTGCATCTGTATGACTCGCGCGCTTGTCCTGGAAAGCGATGTGCATTTCCCACCTTCCAGCGCCCCACATGTCACATCAACCCCTCAGGCCTGTCCCTTCAGCGCATGGGCTTCATCTGCATGCAAGTGGGCATTCGAGCGCGGGCGGCGCTGGTGCAGGCTGTCACGAATAAGGCCTTCCGCCTCAACTCCGTGCGGGCGGACCAGGCGGCCAGCATCGTCAACTTCGTATCTTCCGACATTCAGAAAATCTACGACGGTGCTATGGTGAGTACGCGGATGCATGCACGCACTGTAGGGGCGAATCGTACGGGTGCCGCCGCCACTCTCTGACCTGTGCCACTTCCTCACCTGGCCTCCCTCCTCCACACCTGCCTCCTCTTACGAGGACCCTCCACGCCCCTCCCCCTTCCCCTCCTCCCGCCCCCAGGAGCTGCACTACCTGTGGACGGCCCCCCTGGAGGCCGCCGCTATCCTGGCACTGTTGGGCTACCTGACGAAGGATTCCATGCTGCCAGGCCTTGGCGTTATTCTGTTGGTACTGCCGCTGCAGTACTTCTTCGGTTACAAGATCATTCAGATCAAGCTGCAAAATGCGGCGCATGTGGCTCATCGCAGCTCCATCCTGCAGGTATGTACGGCAACCCACCCTCATGGTGTGGCCGGTGGCTGGTGGGAGGGACTATTTGCGGAACACTTGGTGGCAAGCGTTGGCTGGGAAGGGAAACGAAGCGCCAGCTTCAGTGCGCGGACGTCGACGCATTGTTTCCACAGGTAGGGCACCCTACCTGCATCCTACCTTCGGAGTGGAGTGCAATGGGCGCAATGGGTGATCTAATGCAGAGTCAGACTCCCGGCCTCTCCACGTTCTCAGTGTTCCTGCCCGTCCTCGTCCCTCTGCGGCCCTCTGCGGCCTCGCAACTCCAGGAGGTTCTCCCGGCCATCAAGCTAGTCAAGTACTATGCGTGGGAGCAGTTTTTCGAGGACGAGATCAGCAAGGTTCGGCGGCGGGAGCTGCGGCTGTCGTTCTGGAATGCGATGATGAAGGTCATTAATGTGGCGTGCGTCTTCTGCGTGCCGCCCATGACCGCCTTCGCCATCTTCATCAACTACGAGTTCAACAAGGATAGGCTGGTATCCTCAGTGGCCTTCACCACGCTGTCGCTGTTCAACATCCTCAGGTTCCCGCTGGTGGTGCTGCCTAAAGCCCTGCGCGCTGTCTCGGGTGCGCACGGGGACGCGAATGCGGAGCTGGGGAGTGGGAGGAGGGGCAGTCCCTGACCTGATCCATGGGGCATTGCAGCGGTGCGTCCATTATGGCGTCCTCGTCACTGACCTATGTCCTTTATTTACCGCTCTTCGCTGATCCGCATCTCCGTCTTCACTTCCCGTCATCGGCACATGTCGTCCGCCTCATCCCTTCTGCCCCACAGAGGCACACGCTTCCCTTCAGCGGCTTGAGGCCTATCTGCTGGAGGACGCACCCACCAACAACACCGGAGCTGGGGGTAGCAAGAACACGGTGCTGCCCGGAGTGCACATCGTGAGTGGGTGGGGGGAGGGGAAGGTCCGAGTGGGGAGTCATGTGTGTGTTTGGTACCGTACTCATGAATGGCCCGAACCGCCTTCGTACAACGAACCGACTCACCCTCTCCCTCCGCTCATCTACAGGAAAATGCCGTATTCCATCACCCTTCGAATCCCAACTGGCACCTGCACGTCCCCCGCTTCGATGTGCGCCCGGGTCAAGTGGTGGCTGTGGTGGGCCGCATTGGCGCGGGCAAGTCGTCCCTCATTCAAGCCATTCTGGGCAACATGATCAAGGAGCACGGCGCCACGCAAGTTGGCGGGCGGGTGTCGTACGTGCCGCAAAACCCTTGGCTTCAGAACCTCAGCGTGCGCGAAAATGTGCTGTCGGCGAGCAGTTTGACGAGCGCAAGTACGAAGCAGTGATCGATGCGTGCGCCTTGACGATGGACCTTCAGATCTTGCCGCTGGGAGATCAGTCCAAGTGAGTTTAACGGGGACCAGATGTCCCTGGGGTCGAGCAGGCGGCGGGGGCCGCGGGCGGCGGGGGTGAAGTAGCCATGAGGGAGGGAGTGTGCGGGAGAAGGGAGGGGTGAGAAGCAGCAGTGATCGCGTACCTTCTCGCATTGCATGTCTTGTTATGTCCCGCGCCATCCTCACCCTCGACCCGCCGCGCCCGCCGCCTCCTCTCCACCCCCGCCGCCGTAGGGCTGGCATCCGCGGTGTAAACTTCTCCGGCGGCCAACGGCAGAGAGTCAACCTTGCCCGCTGCGCCTATGCGGATGCTGACCTTGTGCTCCTGGACAACGCCCTCTCGGCGGTGGACCACCACACCGCCCATCACATCTTCGACGCCGCCATCAAGGGCCTGTTCGCGGACAAGGCGGTGGTGCTGGTGACGCACCAGATCGAGTTCATGCCGCAATGCGATGCAGTGGCCATCATGGACGAGGGGCGCTGCCTGTACTACGGTGAGGGTCCGGGGAGCGCTGCCCGGGAGCGGGAAGCCGGCCCCAGGTACACGAACCCCTATGAGCTCGGGAGCCCTTCCATAGGCGCCAGGACCAAATGTTTGACAAGGCCCTTCAACGTACAGATTCCAGACTCCTTCGTGCTCCCCTGCCCCCACCCATCCCAGGCAAATGGAACGCGGAGGCTCAGGGCCTCCTCGGCAAGCTGCTCCCCATTACCCACTTGCTTCACGCCGCGGGCTCCCAAGAGGCTCCTCCCGCCGCCCCCAAGACCAAGAAGAACGCGCAGGAGGGCAGCAAGGAAGCGCCGCAGAAGTCGTAAGTCGAAAATAGATCTGTAGCACATGTCGGATGAAATGGATGTGTATATGTGCGTGTGCAGGTACGGCAGATGTATGCGTCACTGCTGTACACATCAGTTCTGAGTGTACCGAAGGGAAGGAGGGAGGAAATGAAGGCGCCTCCTGCTTCCTGTCGTCTTGCCCCTGGCCCCTGGCGCTTGGCCCTCCCGCACAGGGAGTCCGTTCAACTCACCCTGGCACCCACCTCCATCGGCAAGCCCAACCCCGGGGGACCCGAGGGCCCTGCCGTACACATGTCAGCACTCAAGGCCTTCTTCATCTACACCCGGTACGGCAACTTCGTGCTGGTGGGCATCTGCTTCATGTTCTTCCTCGCAGCGCAAACCACGCGTCAGGTGAGGAGGGATGAGGGATGTGTATGTGTATGTGTATGTGCGGCATTTTGTGATAGCAAGGGAGGAATTCCCTTGAGCTGCGGACGTGCGTGGCGAGTCGGCAGACGAAATTCGTCGTACACTACTGTGTGAGGCTGCGCGGCGTGCCTTCCCGCGCAGGACCTCTTGACATCGCATGCCCCATCACCTTGCCCCCGCTCCGCCCCCACCCTCCCAACCCCAGATCTCCGATTTCTGGGTACGCTGGTGGGTGAATGATCAGTACGACAAGTTCCCCGCTAAGCGTGTTCAGGACTCTTCCGCCACGAAGTTCTACAGTCTTGTGTACCTGCTGCTGGTGGGGCTGTTCTACCTCATGATGCTGCTCCGCGGCAGCTCATTCCTCTGGTGGGTGCTCAGGTCCTCGGAGAACCTGAGGCGTAAGGCCCTACACAACGTCCTGCACGCGCCCATGGGCTTCTTCCTAGTCACGCCTGTCGGAGATCTGCTGCTCAACTTCACAAAGGACCAGGTAAGGGGGGCGAGAACGTGGGCGTGGGTGTTTTTCGTGGCGAGGAAAGAGGGGAGAGAGGGGTGGGTGATTTGGCAGCAGGTGCGAGGGCGGGCGATGGTATGGATGGTCATAGTGTACGGAATATCCATTCGAGGCTTACCCCGACACCAATGCCTGCTCTCAAACCAAAACATCGCAGGACATCATGGACGAGAATCTTCCCGATGCCGTACACTTCATGGGCATTTACGGCCTCATCCTGATCTCCACCACCATCACCGTCTCCGTCACCATCAACTTCTTCGGCGCCTTCACCGGCTTCCTCATCCTCATGACCCTGTTCATGCTCTCCATCTACCTGCCTGCCGCCACCGCCCTCAAGAAGGCGCGCGCTGTCAGCGGCGGCCAGCTGGTGGGACTGGTGGCGGAAGTGCTGGAGGGGCTGAGTGTGGTGCAAGCATTTTCAAAGCAGGCCTACTTCATCGACGAGGCGGCCCGCAGGACTGACGTCACCAACGCAGCGGTGTTTAATGCGGAGTCGCTCAACCTGTGGCTGGCATTCTGGTGCGACTTCATCGGCGCGTGCCTCGTGGGAGTGGTCAGCGCCTTCGCGGTCGGAATGAAAAGTGAGTGGGGACTGAGGGAGGGCGGGACCGACCGGGGGTCCGCTGCTGCTAACATGGAATCTCGCTGTCTCTCTTTCGTAATCCCCCCCGTTCACGCACCGATCCATCTGCTCGCCGGCCCCTCCTTCCCTCCACGTCTACAAACAGAGCAGTTGGGTCCCGCCACCGTGGGTCTGGCCTTCTCCAACATCATTCAGATGTTGGTGTTCTACACCTGGGTGGTTCGATTCATCGCGGAGTCCATCTCCCTCTTCCACAGCGTTGAAGGGGTGAGTGGCGGCGGTGGGGCGAAGGGGAGCTCTGTGCGTAAGGACTGGAAAGCGTTTGTTTACGTACGCTATTACGCCGGTGTAAGCTCTTCCCCCTGCGACCCCTCCGTTGTGCCGCCGCCCTCTCCCCAAATGCGGTGCAGATGGCTTACCTTGCCGAGTACGTTCCCCCGGACGGTGTCTTTTACGACTCCAAGGCGGAGAAGGGCGTAGCCAAGTCCATTACTCTGCCCGACGGAGCGATCGTTCCGAGTGAGCGGGGAGAGTCCGTAGAACGTAATGCCGCGATGACTGTTATACACAGGGGGTTTGGCGCCTGCCGAGGGCGCTTTGGCGTCCATACCCTAGCCTGCCACACAATCCACAGATTGAAGCAACCGAAAGGTCCTTATCGCGATGCACAGATCTCCACATAGCTTCACGTCTCCTCTCCCTCCTCTCTCCTTGTCGCAGCCTCCAGCAAAGTCCAGGTGGTGGTGGACGACGCCGCAATGGCCCGCTGGCCCTCCTCGGGCAACATCCGCTTCGAGGACGTGTGGATGCAGTATCGCCTGGACGCACCGTGGGCCCTGAAGGGCGTCACCTTCCGCATCGCTGACGGGGAGAAGGTGGGCGCCGTGGGCCGCACCGGCAGCGGCAAGTCCACGACGCTGTTGGCGCTGTACCGCATGTTCGAGCTGGGCCGCGGTCGCATTCTGATCGACGGGGTGGACATCGCCACTCTGTCCCTCAAGAAGCTGCGAACCGGACTCTCTATCATCCCGCAGGAACCAGTCATGTTCTCAGGAACCGTCAGATCCAATCTCGACCCATTCAGAGAGTTCAAGGTGAGTGTGTCGGGGAGGGAGAGAACAGGGACTCCTGCAATCTAACCTGATATGCTGCCTCGTCCGTCTGTCTGTCTGTCGCACTGGCCGGCCCGCACTGAATGGAGAACGACGCAATGCGCACATGGCATTATTGACGATCCTCCGGCCTCCAACGCCCCTCCGCTGAACATAAGTAACGCCGCCTGCCCCACTCTCCCCCTCTCCCTCCCTGGCTCGGTTTCTTCGTGCCGGCAGGACGACGCTGTGTTGTGGGAGGTGCTCAGGAAGGTGGGCCTGGAGGCCGCGGCCCAGCACGCGGGCGGGCTGGATGGGCGAGTGGACGGCACCGGCGGCAAGGCCTGGTCGCTGGGTCAGATGCAGTTGGTGTGCCTGGCGCGTGCGGCTCTGCGGGCGGTGCCCATCTTGTGTCTTGATGAGGCCACCGCCGCCATGGACCCGCACACGGAGCAGGTAGTGCAGGAGACCATCAAGAAGGTCTTCGATGACCGCACCACCATCACCATCGCCCACCGCCTGGACACCATCATTGAGTCCGACAAGGTGCTGGTGATGGAGGCAGGGGAGCTCAAGGAGTTCGCGGAGCCCGCGAAGCTGCTGGCGAACCGTGGATCAATGTTTTCGAAGTTGGTAGACAAGACGGGGCCCGCAGCCTCAGCGGCCCTGCGCAAGATGGCAGACGACCATTTCGCGAAACAGGGCCACCAGCAGCAGCAGTAGTAGCAGTAGTAGCAGGAGCAGGAGCAGCAGCAGCAGCAGTAGTAGCAGGAGCTGTAGTAGCAGGAGCAGCAGTAGTAGTAGCAGCAGCAGCAGGAGCAGCAGCAGCAGCAGCAGCAGTGCCAGTACCAGTAGCATCAAGCTGGTGGCGTAAGCGGGCGCTAGCTGTACTGTTGATTATGCAAGCCGCGGTAGCAGACAAGCAGAGGCAGTAGCAGGGTCGCTTTCTTCGTGTCAGTTTAATGAGTCGGTGGGAAAGCGCTGCGGCAGTGCCCCAAGTGCTCCAACCCAAAGTTTCAAGAACGTTCAAGAAAATGTCGGTTTGTCAATATCGTTGGTTCGGCATCACCCGACCCGTAGGGTACTGCCTCGACATGTTAACGTGTCCGGGGCGCCATCGCACGACAGCGCATGCCTTCCCGCATGCTTGTGATGGCGGGTTGAGAGTTGAGAGAAGAAGACATCTTATGAATCTCCGGAGCGGCAGGTTGATGATAATGATCAAGTCTCGTGGTCCTCCCACAGTGTACACCAGATAGATTGTACCGTGCATGACTGATTTCGTGATTTTCAAGAACGGTTGTGATTTTCAGTTGGGGTTTGTGTTGTGATCTGTTTAGGAGCGTATTCGGAGGAGGGAGCAAAATACCTGCGAAGGGCTGGAGAAGGAGCATGCATGTGATGGCAGAGGCAGGCTTGCGTACGGCCGGAATGCCATCCCTGCTCGCATGCGGCGTGTGTGTGTCGGCCCAAGCAGTCAGGGCACCGAGTAGGGGGGCGGTACCCTTGGCATTTGTAAACGGTACTGATGCAGAACTGAAAAGAGGGTGAGGCAGGGGAGATGCGATGTTCGATCACTGCCTGCTACGGACGCGATGGCTTGCTCCGACACCACTTTCGTTGAGGTGTCTTCCCTGATCGTTGAGAGCTAGTTGCTTGTATCTTTTGGCTTCTTTTTTGCGAAGTCGTTTTTCAATAGGTCTGGTTTTCAGACCGAAGTGATTTGATGTGTTACGTAAATCCGTACATGTGCTGTGTACGTACCTCTGTTTTTGCTTGGCTCTAGCGCATGAGCGGGAGACATGCTCCGAAACCCGCCTGTAAAGGCGTGCTGTACATGTCATGGCGCACATGTAATTTCTAAGTAATCAAAGCTTGCTCTGATCCCAGCGCATCGTATAACAATGCCCTACGGAGTGCGGTGAGCGCCATAGTAGGTCCAAACATTCGGTCGTCCAACGGCCGCTTCTTTAGCGGCATTAGAGATGTAGCTGGAATGACGTGGAGGGATGACCAATGTAATCCAAGGAGGGGATAGCGTCATAATTGCTAATTGGTGGCGAGCGCGTGCGAGGGTGTGGCATGTTCAGGCTGTAGGCAAAGGGAGTCTACCGCTGGTAAAACAGACTAATCCTATGGTAATCAAGATTGAGTTGCAAGGGATTACATAGAACCAAATCAATCAATACCGACGAAGAACCAGAGCCGAGAAGTACAACAAGTACCACAACATACACACACACGCAGAGCGCGGGAAGGCGAAGTAGGTCTATCGCATGTTATGGGTTAATGGGACGGTAGTTTTGCAGGCCATCACGACGGACCCAAGTAGCCGTCACACACAACCACTACATCTATACCCGCACGCAGCAGCTCCGGAGTCACCAACGCGGCTGAACAAGGAGGCCAGAACGCAAGGTGTCGTACAGTTTGGAAGTTTAAACCCCACTTCCAGCTGCTGTACACGAATTATTGTCACAACACAATTGTCGTACAGCTTCCGCAGCGGTCACTGTCCGTAGATTGGGCCCATCAGCAACCCAGGAGGATCGCCCCAGGAGGATGGCCAACAACCGGTCAGTGATGTGACCCGCTTGCACGGCAACTGCACGCCGCCACTGCAGCCTACTTACGACCGCCGTACGCCGCCTCCTCATGAAGGTCAAGGCGCCATTCCATCAACGCCATGCCCCATGCCTTGTGTTTCATACAGCGGTGGTAGCGAGGTGATTGAGTGGTTGAGTGCTCACTCGTGCGACGCGTGCGAAAATGCACAAGTGAGAAATATACGTGTGACGGCCAAAGTTAAATCATCAAAGTAAGCAATTGCGGTAGCGCTGTTCGCCTTAGCAGTGTAAAACCCTTTGTTTACAGGCGTCCAATCCGCCCCCCGTTGTTAGCTTGTGTGTGTCTTACACCAACTCATCATCACCATCGTATCCCCTCCACAGCAGCGTACCAGTAGCATAACGATTCCGTCTTCGGTTCTTCTTGGACATTCAGCTTCAAGGGGAACCGGAGGATGCCCCCGCAACGCTGTTATGTGGGCTACTATCTACTCGTATGTCGTGTCCCTCCTTCGCTCCGTCCCCCTGTTCCTCTTCCAGCACCGCCTTCCTCCCCTGCCACGTCCTGGCCGTGTGTTAACGGCCTTGGCGGCAGTGCCCGCCAATCACCTTCCGTTGGCGCAGAACCAATAGATTTACCTAGCAATTTCCCCAGCCTGCAGCGGGGCTACATTACATCACTGCACAGAAGAAGCTCTTTGGGTTCGTCGTTATCATCATCATCGCTGTAACCATTATTACACGATTTTGGTCACCAGGATTGCAATAATCTGATACTACGAACATAACTTGACACACAACAAACATTTGACACGTCTTACAACATGGCCACACCATGGCCACGAAAACGTCGGTACGGGAGCAGTGCTTGCGTGTAACGCTGACATCGTCATCTATCTGGTATGGTGGTTGTCACGTTCTGCCTATGACGTGACGCTGCCTGTTGGGAACCCCACAGCTCAGCATTCTCATGCATCTAGCATACTCCTTGGGCGAGCAACACAGTCCTAGCAAATCGATAGTTACATAAGAGGGACCTCCATTTTCCAGGAGGATCAAGGATGAGAGGAAAGCGCAAGTCCGTTTCCACGCACTTGCTGCCACCCAAGCACGGCATTTACGGCATCCAATCGATACTCGTGTCGCCCATCTCCCCTTGCCTCTTGCCCCTTGCCCCTGGTCTCAGTCATCACCTTTTGAACGCATCCCCCGGTTGCCACGAGCCTTCCTGCTGGAAGAAAAAGCGGTGCCCAACCTGTGTGTGTGTGCCCAACCTGTGTGTGTGTGTGTGTATCACTTTCCCTCCCGGTGTCAAGCGCAACACCCGCTGGGCCCCCACCGCAACAGAACAAAGCCGAGCAGCTTGTTGAGAGAAACCTGAACATGCCCCCTGCTTTGTGATCTCCACCGAGTCTCAAATCACCCGTCCAACAACCCCACGGCAGGCTGGCTTGCAAAGTGCTGCACACTGCGCTGCAGGTGTTTGCACGGCCCACCACAGAACGGCTCACACAAGGGTAGTTGTGCGCTGCGGCCACGTATCCCCATATCTGAGTCCATCCCTAAACAAAGTTGAAAGCCCAACCTCAAGCTCCGAGACCAGAACCCCGCACGACAAACGGGGAAATGCCGGTCGCACAGCATGTTTCGAAATAACGTCAAGTCGAATAGAATCGGCCTATGCCTCTGCCTGGCACATCATCCCGTTGTCCACCATCTGCAAGGCTACCGACGCCAAGGTAGATCCCACCGCTGCCGCTGCCACCACCGGCACCGCCCGGTGCAATAACCAAGAGCCCCACGCCGCCATAGATGATGCATATCGCCGCGCCGACCTCTTCCCTCGAACCACCGCCACGGCCTCACCATCCGGGGTGTTGGCAACCCGCTGCCGAGTCACGCGCTCTTCCCCTTCCTCCCCATCCGCTACCTCCTCCTCCACCTCCTCAAACCCACGCTTCCGTGACTGCGACCCGTTCTTCTTCGGCATCTGTGCATCTGTCGGCTGCGTGCTGGTGCAAGGGTCGAGAGCGGCCCCTGCGCTAGCGCTGGTCTCAACGACATTGGTTACATCGCCGGCACCGGCAGTCTCCACCGCAGGCTCCGTCGCTGGTGCTGCTGCCACAGGGGTCCAGGGCTGATGGTCGTACAATCCTTGAAAGAGGTAATGGAATGCCTCCGTCTTGCTCATTTCCTCTGGGATCTACATATAAACATTGCGGAACAGTCATACGTAGAGATAAGTGTTTGCCAAAAACAAAGTCACATGAACCTCGCGCATATCACACAAAACACATGCATGTCGCACGCGTGTCACGCCACATGGACGGACGACGGGGCCAAGGGGCCACGCTTTAGGGTCAACCTCTAACAATCACGAATCCTTGCATTTGCATGTTCATTGTCAACGGTGACGAAGCCTCTTCTTACCGGCGCCGTCACGGCCACCAGCAAAGGCACAGGTCCGGGGTTGGGCCAGGTGAGCGCCTCGTAAGGGGCGATGAAATGATTGAGAGGCACCCGGACGCGGTGCTGGACAGGATCGGGAGACAGCTGGAATAGCTCAGAAGACCTGACCGGCCAAGAGGGCTGGACGGGCGGGGCGACGACGGGCTTCGAGCGCCGTGTGGGCAGCATCTTCTTCTGGCACGGCTGCATGATGAGGGGCGCAAGGCAGGCATTCGTACGGAAACGGCTTAACCGACGGCCGTGCATTGTGACTAGGTGCCTAGCTGCCTATCGAGATGGTGAAGTATATATGTGCCGAGGGACACAGCTGAGAGGAGGGTGAAAACATGCGTCCCAACAGTGTCACGCAAGGGGGGCCGGTTCGACACACGTACGATGGGGGCTCGACACAGCAGATGGATACAGGAGACCTATCAAGCAAGAAGCCGCAGATGATTCGTTGCTCGGAGGGCACATGCCTCACAACACATACACGCGTTGTACGGATACGCCCGGAATAACAACATACCTCAAGTCCGCGCTCCAGAGCCGCAAGCACTGTCCGGCAGTCGTTGTCCTCCATGGACAGCGGCACCATTATCGGCAACCCAACGAGCTTGTCGAACTCCAAGGTGCCGCAGTGCGGTGCCTTCGTGAGCCACAGCTGCGTAACGGCCCAGGTCGGGAAGTAGCCGCCGTTACCGTCGGACTGGAGGTACTCTGGAACACCGTGCGTCTCTGCCGGTCGCTCAACCCTGCACGCCAATAATTGGACGGCAGCAGACGCACGTGCACACGGCAGTCACAAAACACGGATAGGCATAAAAAAGAGGACAGCTGAGAAATAGGGCATAAGGTTTGAATGCCGCGTGCAGTCATAGAGCCCGTGATACGCACCGCGGATGGTGCTCAGTCCGGAAGACGACGACGAATGGCGCCTTGTTATCGTACAGCGAAGGCAGGTTAAAGGTCTCCTGCAGACATGCGCAAGAATGGATATAAATTATAGTATTTTTGTGATTAAATTAGGATGATTCTCATTAGGATGGACTGCAGGTCGTGCACAGTACAGACTTTGCGGGCTGGCGCAGCACGACAGAAATACAATGTACATTTCGAGGACTACTCCGAAGAAACGCATATCTATTGCACATGTCCCTCCGTCGCTCGCTCTCCTTGCTCTGCTTTTGCCCTTTCATATACATACACCCAGCAGAGACCTACCTGAGTGGTCCTGATCTGGAACTTATCAGACGCAAAGCCGGAGGGAAAGTGAACGATATGGAGAAGCTCCTTATCGGGGTTGAACTTGGTCTTCAACTTCGAAGCAACTTGCGTAAGCAGCTCCGCCCGTGTAAGCCCGCGCTTCTCACGCGGAGGAGGCAAGTTCACCTGCACCGCCATGGGCTTATCGCGGCCCAGGCAATCAATGACGCAGACCTGTGGGTGGGTTCGATGTCCCGAATACACGCGTGCAGGAAGGGCGTGGGTGAATGCACTTACTTATGACAATGCTGGATCACGGGGGGAAATAAATGGGATGAAGCGAGGTTATATTTGGGCGTGTGGGTGTATGAGCAACAGGTTGATGGGGGTGGTGCGCGGCGAGTGAAAGTGCGGGATGCGATGGACAGACATCTAGACGTGTAAAGCTGGCCCTGCCTAGCGGAGCTGCAACTAATGGGCGAGCTCCCAAAGCGTGTGAATGCATACTTGAAGCTGCACCTTGCGCCGCCCCTAGGCCCTTCGTTCCATCCATCCTAGACACACGCAGTCGTCGTCCATTGATAAGCACACCTTGCCAGGTGTCCACTCGCTGTCCCAGCTGGGGCGGGCGCAGAGAGGCCGTAGGGGCATGGGAATCTCGATGCGGAAGGGGTCCATTTCGCTTGAAGACGGATGCGTCTTGGGAAGCTGCTGTTCCTGCAAGCGTGGTGGTTCCAAGGAGGTCGGCCGTGAAGGTTGAGCATGCAGGCTGTCAGCCAAATGTGCTAGGTAGGCTTGCTTTACGAAGTTAACGTTAGTAAGACGGGTATTGTTCATCTTGCCGTGAAGAACATCGACGGAGTGGAAGCGCGTTCGTAAATGTAACATAACTATCTCCGGCATCTATCGCTGCGGTTCAGCTTCGGCAAAGCCGTCTGCACACGCAATCAACGCCCGCACCTGTAAATCTTCCCTTATATCTGCTCGCACTCGTGCAGGTACGCCTATGGCGATAAGCGAAGCGGCTTCAGCTCCGAGTTTAATCGATGGTGAAGTCCGTTAAAGCGGAGAGCGTAAGGATGCGAAGGTTGCAGGCGATTGTCAAATTGCTGAATGCTTAAGCGCACAATCGTCACAGAAGGAGGTCCACCATATGATTTTATCTGGAGTGCTCACCAACCGCATAAAACGCTACAGGCCGCAGTACAGGAAGGACGGGGGTATCCTCAGAACTCAAATGCTCGGAATGTTAGACTTGGATAACATGGATTTAATATGACGCAAAGCTCTATCAAGAGTGGCCGAACCTTTATGCTTCGTTTGAGAAAAAATTAGGCCGTGAGGCGCTTTACCGTTATTAGGCATCATCTGCTGCCGCACTTTTGTTATCACACTTTCTTTGAAACCGCCATTACTCAGTCCGCATTTCACTAATTTTATTAAAGTGCTATACAGGATAGAATTGATAAGATGAGGTGTTATGGCTATGTAATTGCTGCATTGTAAGAACTGCGTATGTTCTTGTCTATTTTTAAAGCGCAATGCATTTCCATCTCATCATGCGGCATGGAGCAAAAGACCGCACCCTAGGCAACCCGCCCAGGCCGCGCGCATTGCTTTGGCCAATCCTGCAGTTCAGGCAGACTGCAAATATAGACGCAATCAACGTACTGGAAGCGAATTGAGGGGGCACGCATTTCCAGTGGGCCCGAGGCTATGAAGAACAAAGAGCGGAGCGAAGAGGAGCCGACAGCTGATGAGCGGTGGACTCTAAATACCCTAGCCAACCTACCGGCCTGGGCGGTGTTGGCGATCTCGCCTTTCTGCGCCGCGGCCTCCCACCTACCTATGAATAGCACACGCTCGTATTTCTTTTTGGTGCGCTTCGGTAGCACCCACCCGTGGGGTGGCAGATCCGACTCCTGTAACGCACCCTTTCTCTTATGATCCTCTATCTTTTCACTCCCGCGTGAAATGGAGGGATACCTCTACCTGCTGTGTTACCATTACATCTGGGCTTAGCACCCAACATCAGGCAGCGCAGCGTGTGGGTCCATCATTGCGGCCCACCACCGGTAAAAATCCGGAGGAAAAAGCATTGTTGCCATCTGACCATACCCAAAGGGACCCACTTGGTCAGAATGTGTCGCACAGCCGTCGGAAGCCGCCGTCGCACCCTTCTGGATAGAACCCTTCACGTTCGCAATGCCCGGCATTACAGCTTTACTTCCCACCTTGACGTAATGTAAGACTAAATCAGCTATGACACGTTTGCAGGTCTAATGAGTAGAGTTAGCCACACACTCGGCAGGTAGGTGTATGTCCGGGCAGCTGATGACGTCAGCGATCTTGCGTGCGTGCCTTCCAGAAGTGGATATCAGTCGAGGGGGCATGAAGGTGCAGCTAATTCGAAGGGGCCGGAAGCTCGTACTCTCAAATCGCCTCCTGATCTTCGAAGCTTCATTACATACATCCACACGGCTATTCCAACTGAACCGCTAGACGGAATCGAATGTGCATGTTGCCGTATTTGAAGAATGAATAAAAGATCAGCGTTATTTTATGTTCCTTGGAGTCATCAATGCTGTACAGTGGTTACAGGTCCGGCGGTAATTTGATGATACCGCCTTGCCAATATAGGATCGACCAATGTACGACCACCCTACAATACAACCTCCCCTCGCTCATCACGGCAGATCTGTACCAGCCACTCATCACGATGTTGGCTTTCGGGATGTCATTACGATCGGGAACTGCTGCTGGCGATGATGAAGCCAGATGTACGCTCTGTACGATGCTCGTACAGCAGACACGAGTGGCGCGTCTGCACATGGCCAGGGGTCATGCCAATCGACCATAAGGCTCGGCAGTGGCAGCGGTGCCACTGGGCCAACTCCGGCGGCCCAACTAAACTCAATGTACGGGTAGAACTCGGCGGCAGGGGAGCGCGGTAGCGGCACCCCCTCTAGCAGGCCGGCGGCTTGTACGGCACGGAAAGCTTTAAGAAATGGATCCTTAGGGGAGGCGGAACCGCTGGAGGTAGCTGCTGCTGCCGCCAGTGCGGCCGCTGCTGCCCGATCCCGTACATCATTGGCGGCTTCGGTGTAGTTTCGGAGCGCGGCGATACAGGCAGACTCGAGAGCAGGGGAACGATCAACTGGAAGACCTGCGTCTAGGGCCTGTACGGCAAATAGCACGGAAACCTTGTCATTGATTTACCCTGTCAGGTGTCGTCCTTCTTAGTTTGCAGTTTAAGATAACCTAGGGAGGGTGGTATGGCGTATTGCAGACAGCGAGGGAGGCCAAGCATAAATGCTAGGATATTTAGGAACATTTAATATATATAATAAATATCTAATGTATATTAGATACATTGCGTATACGAAAGAATGTCGTACCCCGAATATTTCATGGACACCATCCGCTGTTCCGTACATACCTGCAGGTAGTCGTACAAGTCCGCGATCGGGCAGATGGGACTTCTGTCGCTGTCTCCATGCGGGTGGGATCTCGGAGGCGGCACATGCTGCTGTTGCTGCTGCTGCTGCTGCTGCTCGTCGTGTCGCCGCAACAGCAGCGGACACGCGCCGCCACCCCCACCGCCACCGCCGTCGCCCTCATCCTCCTCAAATCCAGTGACGTCACCGAAACCCCCCCGAGCCCGAAGCCCCGTAAAAATCCGCACACGCTGAATCAACTGCTGTACGGCACCGCGACTGCTTCCGGTACTTCCGGCCCCGTCGCCACCGTTACTGGCGGCACTGTGCCGCTCCTCTCTCCACCACGTCCAAAGCCCTAACGCCGGCCGGGACACGTCGCCATTTGCCGTTGCCGTACTGCCCTGTGCAGCCGTCGCCGCCGCGGATGACGATGGCGGTGGCGGTGATGATGCCGCAGCAGCGGCGGTGGCAATGTCTGTCTGTCTAGTCGGTGTACGGCCGCCGCCGCTGCTGCCATCCCAACGGATTCCGCCGGCAGCAGAGGCAGTTACAATGCGGATCGCCGACTCGGGCACGCAGTAGTCCCATGGGACACCTCGGGTTGGCCCCCGGTTTTCATGAGCCAGAAAGTACGACGCCCACCTGAGGAGTGTACGACAATGGCGACCGTAGCGTGTGCCGTAAGGCGCAAGGGGAGGAGGTCCAATTACGGTAAATCCCATCCAGATACATGCACAGGTATTTGAACAGGGCGGACCGTTCGACTCCCATCATTGGCAGGTAGCAGCAACAGCAGAACTGGTACGCTCCATACCGCTGCGGTACAGGCGCCGTTAGTAATTGCAGTACGGGAGGCTGCTCATCCATCCGGAGCTTGTTGATGGTGCGATGCAGGAAGACCGGAGACACCAGACCGGGAAGAGCCGCGGCGGAGGGGACAGCCGCCGCCGCTGCCGATGACGGCGACGATGATGCTGGCGCCACCAAGCCATTAGGTTTGGACACCGGCGTGTTTTGGAATCCGGATCCAGAACCGGAATCCGCAGCAGCGGCAGGGGGTCGAGAGGCGGCGATTACAGAAACCGAGGAAGTCGCCGCCGCCGCCGCCTCCTCCCCTTCATCCGCCGGTGCCGCTGCAGCTACTGCTGTGATGTTCGTAGGGAAAGTGGTCCAGGGAGCCCTCATCGCAAGCGGGGTGGATGCTGCTGGCGATGATGTGACGGTGTCATGCTCCCGAACGGGGGAGTACGGCAACCTGGTTGCGCTGGTGGACCGCCGCGTGCGTTTCGTCCCCGGCGTGGGGGTCCGCGACGGCGCCTGCTGCTGCTCCTGACGCTGCTGCTCTTCGTGTTGCTGCTGAGGGGACACCGCCGGGAGAAACCGCCGCTTTCCCACAGACTGCACCCAGCGCTTTGCAGCAGTGGGGGGGAACGCGGACAGGTCCGAATGCGACTTGGCAGAAACGGTTTCGGAGGCGCCACCACTACCTCTATCGCCCCCGCCGCCCCCGCCGTCGTCAGCGGCAGCAGCGGCAGAGGCAGTAGCAGCAGCAGCACTGGGCCCACCAGCCCCCGCCTTCTTGGCCGATGAAGAGTAAGAGTCACTGGGTATGCCATACACGTACGGCACGTCTTCTATGTTTTGAAGGAAGCCTCCCAGGAGCCAGCCCGGGCCGCGCTTTCCCGTTGCCTTAGTAAGCAACTTGTCCGGGGACCAGGTGAAGTAGATCGCTGGGGGTGTGTGGAATGGGTTCCGGATGAGGGTAGTTGCGGTTGGGAGTTGTTAATAATAGGTAGTTGGCTGTTGATGATTGGCCATCTGGAAGTAAAACGGAAGTAAACCCCTCTAAAACCCAAACGTAAACCCTAAGCCGTACAGATAACTATCCCCCTCTTCTCGGATGAGCATCTGAACCCCCTCCCGCACCCCCCTCCCTCACCCCAAATTCCCGTTTTGCACCTCTACTTCTTTACCTCTGCTCGCAAGCCACGTACTCACACGGCGGTACGGCCACCTGGTTGTAGCAGTGCGCCTTGCCGACTGCTGCAAAGGCCAGAGAGAATGTGTCCTTGTCCCCCCACAGCATCTTCTGGTTGGCGTTAGGTCGCCGGTTAATCAGCATCAGGGTCTGACGGGAAGAAGGGGGAATGGCAGCGGAGGCGCACAGAATGCGAGCGAACAGAGTTGTACTTGGCACGGGTAGGGGCATTGGGGGCTCAGAGCACCCGCAGAGCTGATGGCACGATATGATGACACGCCCGCCACCGCCCAGCACCATCCGCTGCCACCTCAGAGAGGGAGGGATATAAGTTGGTCGCTGTGGAAGCAGGCTAATGGGGCCAGTGTGTTGAGAAATGCAAAAGGTTCCAACCACCACAACCACCGCAACCACCATAACCATCACCACAACCACAACCACCGTGATACAACAATTGGGTGTGAGTGGGGTTGGGTTGTAGCCGCCGAAATGGCACCGGTGATGAACCCGGGGCTGATCTCCTCTGGGGTATAGCTCAGGACTTGTGCTTCGTATTGCCGTACCTCGAGTACGTCAAGGTGTCGGGCCCGGTCGATCAACAGTTGGCCGCTCTCCGCATCTCGGCGGCCGAAACCCAGGCCCATGGTCAGTACACGCTGTTCACACATGCCGCCGCCGTACATGCCGTACACGTGCCGTACAGTTGCATGCACAGTGAATTTGAAAGGGTAGTTTTGTGGGTGGGGTTGACGATGTTTGATTTGAAGGACGGGCTTCAGAGCAGGTGTGAATATGCCGAGCTAAGCAAGCGCCGATAAATTGCATAAATAGGTGTTTACTTGCACTATATGTGTATGTGTACGGATCCATGTATATTTCGTATAATTATACAAATGTACGAATCAGCCGGTCAAACATTCCCCGCCCCAAACCTCCTGGTTGTCCGTTGACTTGGCCTTTCACCTACCTTGGCCTTAATGTAGTCTATGCCGTACACTCCGAACACGGATGGTTGCGCTTGGCCCGTCCACGTGTCGGGCCAAAACAAACTTTCGAATATCGATTTGCGGATTAGTGCGTTGGCGGTTGGGATGTGGGAACGTTAGGACAACGGAACAGGTAGTTGAAAGGTCTAACTCCCAACGAGAAAGGGTTGTCCGGATGCGGATTCCGTTATAGACTCAACAGAGTTTGATGAAAACACGATTCAAAACAACGACTTGACGGTTAAAAATTTAGATAAGTACGGCGCCGAAAGGAGCACGGCAACGCCCACAGCAAATGCAAAAGCTCCTGCCCCTGGACAGGGTCGCATTGACGACGATGCATGATACATGCACTTAAACAGATACACAGCTTGCTGCTTAAATTTCCTCCTCCTTCCTTCCTTCCTGCCGTACGCCTCCACTCGTCTGCATGCTGCAACTCGTAGGTACTGCCCCCAAAACTCCCAAAGCCCCCCTCCCAATCTCACTCCGGCCCCGCCCCTTCCCCCCGAGCTTCTGCGCGCGTTTCCTTTCGCATCTTCTACCTTTGGGCACCACTCAATACTACGACGTACTATGTACGACATATGTCGCACCTGCCGTACTGTACGAATCGCGGGTCGTTGAACAACTTGCCGGGATCCTGGAGCGGCAGCGAGTCCGCATCAATCATCAGGACCTGTGTGTAAATGGCGACGATGCATAAAAACTACATGCTGCGTGGAAACAGGAAAATGCCACTGAAAACATTGAAACAATTTTAAACAATAAAACAATTAATTAATTAAACAGTTTTACTGGATGGTGGATTCCAAATAAATCGTACTGCTGAAGTGCAGCTCAAAATGCCCCCGCACTCAAAGCGAGCTGCTGACGCCATCACCCAGACAGCCGGGCAAGATTCTCCGGAGTCGCGTCCCGTACCGGTGATTTACAACTTGTACAAAATAGAACACAAACCTAAACACACAACAGTAAATGACCAAGAAGAGTACAATCAACCGAGCTATGTAATGATGATGGACGCAACCGGGGGGGGGGCCGAGGGGGGATTCGCGGGAAACCTCAAAGACCCAAGCTTGCCTGTTTTGTGCCCCTATCCTAACTCCCAACGCCCAACCAACACCTGTCATAACGTCCGAGCTTCAGACGTATGCCCACACGCACCTCCCGAAATTCCGACTGAAGCAGCGCGTAGACCTTTCCGCCGTAAGAAGTTGCGACAAAGCTGGAACCGCCGTACAGAGCGTGGTGGGGTCCGGGGGAGATATCGGGTACGGTGTGGGGTTAGGGCGCTTAATGTACGACACATCGATACCTGTTGAGCGAGACCGGGAGTACGGAAACCGCCCAAACGGGAAATTGGAATGAATGGGATGAAGAGATAGTGGGGTGGGGTGGGGTGGGGGGCAAGAGGACGGAGGCCCCCAAGGGCAATTCAATTCTGTGAGTGCCTGGGAGTGCTTGTACGGCAAACGACTAATGAGGGTGAGGGGTGAGGGTGATTTGGGAATTGCGGAGGGTGAGGGGTGCGGGGTGACACGACACGGCGGGGGATGGCTACAGGGGGAAAGGGGGTATTGGCATCCGTCTGTGTGTGAACAACTCTGCTGTTCATCTGTCTGTCCGATTGTCTGCATGGTATGACCCGGCAGCAACGAGAATCCATTGCACACACGCGCCACCAGAGTACGGGCAGGTCATGCGTTTATTTTGTCGTACACCCGAACCTGTTGCCGTGCAGCTCTGGAACCGGGTGCGGTGCAGCCCGTACATCAAAACCCCGGATGGGTGAAAAATGCCGCTCCAGGGACCGCCACGTGGTATTATCCATCTCAGCAGGGCCCTATGGCGGCGGCGGGGCGGGAGATACCGGGCGGGAGCCCAAGGGGGGTGGGGGGGAGGTCCATGGGGACCAATAGCCCCGAGTAGTGCACCACGTGGCTCTGCTGCTGCCGCCCGCCCCCCCGTGCCGGCCCTCGTGGGCCTCCACGCCGTCATGCTGCACGGTCCGCACATCCTGTGGCACGAATCATAACCGAGCACCCCAGCTGCCGCTTCCCCCCTCCACATACACACATACACACATACACACATACACACATACACACATACACACATACACACATACACACATACACACATACACACATACACACATACACACATACACACATACACACATACACACATACACATACACACATACACATACACACATACACACATACACATACACACATACACATACACACAGCAGAGGGACCGGCGACCAAGCCAGCATCTCTCCGTCAGCTACTGCTACTGCTACTGCTACAGCTACAGCTACAGTCCTCCGGGGGACAGCTCGCTTTGGTCGACCGGCTGTATGTCGTACCAGCTTTCTTTGCCTTATATTATTAATAGACATTTTAAGGATACTAATATTTCCTTTCCCTCTCAGAGGGGTAAACACTTCGCACCACACAGTTATACCCTTTGTTAACTTCTTCAGGCCTCCCCCCGCCCTTCACTATCCAGCCCGCAGCGCACCTGCCAGGCGACCTCCACAGGCAGGTTGCACCCGAAGTGGCGGCGCAGCACGTACAGCGTGACGATGAGGTTGGTGGTGTAGCAGGGTCCACCTGCACTGATCAGAATGCCCCGGCCGCCGGACGAGGCGATGGCGGCCGCACGTGCCTGCGCGCCGCAAGGAGTCATGCTCCACGTTAACCGATTTTAACGAACTTTTATCGGTATGGCACCCAAATCTTACCCTGTACTGCGGACTCCGTATATATCGTACGATGCGCCGTCGGTACGTCTCCAGCTGGCTGTCGCCCTTGATAGGGCCCAGAAAGGGTCCCACTTCCCGACATTGTTGCCGCCGTGGTGAGCCGCCGTCATCGGCATCCTCACCCGCCGTCGCGCCGCCGACGTTGCTGACATCGCTGCCACTGGCGGTACGACTCCCGCCGCTCCCGCCGCCGACCTTCGCAGCATTGTCAAAGGCATCGCGCCCCACCGCCGTTATGTGCGACTGCTGCTGACTTCCCGGCCTCTGGTCGGCCGCAGAATCATCCACCTGTGCCGGCGGCGGCCGCAGAGTCGTAGACGGCCAGTCCGGGTCCGTGTACGCCAAATCTATGTCTGAGGCATCCCACAGGAAATCGGAAGCTGAGAAGGCGGCGCAGCGACGGCAGGAGTCCAACACCTCTAATGGCGCCTGCTGTGATGTTAGCTGCTGCTGCTGCTGCTGCTGGTTGTGGTGGAGATGATCTGCACCGTCATCGCCGCTGATATCGCGGATGCCGTTCCGCAGGATCAACGACAGAAAGATGGATGTGGATGGGTGGGCGGCTGCGGCCGAGCCGCCCTCGACGACATCTGCTACAGCCTGACGACGCGGGCGAGCGCCGCCGCTGCCACCTTGATCAGGTCGATTTTCTGCGGCGGCGGAGGTCTTAGTGGTGAGTAACGAATGGAGCTTAGCTTCGGTCCATCCAGATAAACTGGAACTGACTAGACTTCATTTGTCCGCCGGCGTGCGTAGTGCAAAACCTTGCCGCGCGCGCATGACGAAAAGGAATTTGGAGTCTAAGCACATTGAGAACTTTTGATAGCCACTCACCGGGCACTAGCCCATGAACTAATCTTTCGGGGCCACTCGAGGTTCTAGGGTTCAGATTTTCCGAGATTCGATGGTTCGACGCCCAAAACGTTGCGGCTGCTGCGAGCGCAGCAGCTACCAGTAAAATCGTCGTTAAGTGAAGTCCATGACGTTGAGTACGCAAGCCTGCATAGGATTGCGCCGGATCATGCTCTCGGCGAGCGCCTGCTGGCGTGCAACGCCTGCGTCCCGGTGATCCGATCATGCAAGTTGAACCAATACCGAATTATATTATGTACGCCCAAACACTTAAATGTAAAACCTAAACGCGAACTCTATGATGTTGTATGTTGCTGTTTGACCCTAAGATACCGGATAACGGGAGAGTGACGCCGTGATGATGATAAACGCCTGTCAGAATACATTTACAAAACGGGTAATCCACCGCTTTATTCTTCCTGTATCAGAATGAACCTGTAATGATTCTCAGCAGCAACTTCTCGCCAGCAGTGCGTTTATCTCATTCTGAGCGATTGAGCCATCGCTATCGCTCCGCCAGCAGGGCTGCACACGAAGGGTTCACGGCCGCCGCGATCTCCCCGACCTGTACCGCTTCTAACAGCACCCGCTGTAACACCGCGCAATGTCACCTCTCGCTCACTTCGAAGCCCTTTCCGCGACCTGGATCCCTAAGCACAATCCCGACCTAATGCCCCGGGGGGTTCCGGAGGGTAGCCCCGCCCACGTGCTCAGTGACTTCCTGGTGGAGTGACACCCGTACAACCGCCAACCGAATCGATGTCCTGCGAGCTATATATGCGTCGAAAGAGAGTGAGAAAGAGAGCAATTAAATCGCGCACATCAGGAGCTTCATCGCGTAGATCTCAGTGATGTTGGTTTTCGCTTGCAACAGCAAACGATGGGCGTGTCGGCGGTCCTTACCGGATCAGCAGTAACGTATTAACTGCCAACTGCAACGGTTTAGCGTGTGCTTCCGTTGAGTGCTATTGTGGATGGCGGAAGGGGAGAATGTGGGTGGTGAACATCTGGAGGTCGAGCTGAAGTTCACGGTCCCTAAAATGCGGCTCTAAGGGACATGGCCCCGTGCAGCGTGGGGCAAACCCTCTCTCTCCCTCCGTGCTGTCCTCCACCTCTTTTCCCCCTCCTGTCCTGGCGGTTCCTCCCCGTTTTCCCCCCTGGAAAATGTGCATGCACACTCACACACACACGCACACGCACACGCACATACACACCTTCTCAGACGCCGCACAGTGGGTGCATTTTCGCCAATGAGCTAGTACACCTCAGCGGCTACGGCTTCACCGGCGGCTTCCGATGCCCAAGGACACCGTCACATAACGACCCACCACCCACGTCGAGGAAACCGCCTTTACTACGGCAGTTTTCGTCGTACTCGGTGCACGACGACCGGCTGACACAAAAGGTGCAATTTTGGGGCTTGGTGAACTTCCCGTGGGCGGGGCAGCCCGGGGAACGCTGCATGGGATGGTGCCATACCACGTGTACACATGGACGGCCGAGGAATGGTCCACTAGCCCACTTCCGTCACGATAAAGTTCAAATAGTATCATGCATGCCAAACTGTTAATGGTGATATTATCTTCAGCTAGTAAGAAGGCATGGTCACTCGCTTTTTGTCACGGTCGTACGAAAACGAATTAAAGAGAAAATCTTTCACTTCGTATCATACACACATACTAGGCTCTTATAATTGATATCATAAATATAGGCAGCGTTTGCTATATCGGGTGGCCTACTGTAAAGAATTAGGTGGCATAGGCTGCGCCAGGGGTCTGGGCTGCGCCGCCGCTGCAGTTATTGTCTGTGAAGTCTTGGTAAAACGCCGAAGCCCCATCTGCAAGGCATCTGCCGTCAAGGAATCAGTGCAGGATACTTCTTATGCTGTCCTGACGGAGCGGGATGAGCGTGCCGCTACCAAGCAGCCCTCCACGCTGTCCGCAAAGGCTTTTTTCGTCAAGGATGTGCCGCAACCGGAGCCTAAAAAGGCTCTTATATATGCCACTAAGTAGGTTAAGCTACTGATTCGCGTTGTCCTTAAGAGATGAAGCATCAGTACCCTTCCACTGCGCGCCAAAATAAGATTCGACACCTATCACTGTTAGTCACATCTTCGGGCTTTGACTGCTCATATGGCAAATCAATATGGCAAAATATACTTCGAATTGTACAAGCGCGCCCCAAACTTTTGATTGCAATTCGCTTGTAGTTGAAAGAATTTCTGGACCCCAGCCGTGTCTGTTGCATGTGTACGTCTGTCTACGTGGTTGCTTAATTGAAAATGGCTGTGAGCTGGGCGGACAAATGAATTAAAACCCGAAATGACCTACAGTATGAATACTCCACAGGTTGCAGAGCCTCCTTTGCATCTGACAGATGCACAGATGCCGAAGAAGATCGGGTCGCAGTCACGCACGGAAGCGCGGGTTTTTTTCAGGAGGTGGCCGAGGGGGAGGAGAGGGAGGAAGGGGAAGAGCGCGTGACTCGGCAGCGGGTTGCCAACACCCCGGATGGTGAGGCCGTGGCGGTGGTTCGAGGGAAGAGGTCGGCGCGGCGATATGCATCATCTATGGCAGCGTGGGGCTCTTGGTTCTTGCACCGGGCGGTGCCGGTGGTGGCAGCGGCAGCGGTGGGATCTACCTTGGCGTCGGTAGCCTTGCAGATGGTGGACAACGGGATGATGTGCCAGGCAGAGGCATAGGCCGATTCTATTCGACTTGACGTTATTTCCAAACATGCTGCGCGACCGGCATTTCCCCGTTTGTCGTGCGGGGTTCTGGTCTCGGAGCTTGAGGGTGGGCTTTCAACTTTGTTTAGGGATAGACTCAGATATGGGGATGCGTGGCCGCAGCGCACAACTACCCTTGCGTGAGCCGTTCAAACACCTGCAGCGCAGTGCACAGCGGTAGGGCTGTACGTGTGCTTGACTCCGGGAAGCAAGGAAAATGATCTACATCACACACACAGGTTGGGCACCGCTTTTTCTTCCAGCAGGAAGGCTCGTGGCAACCGGGGGATGCGTTCAAAAGGTGATGACTGAGACCAGGGGCAAGGGGCAAGAGGCAAGGGGAGATGGGCGACACGACTATCGATTGGATGCCGTAAATGCCACGCTTGGGTGGCAGCAAGTGCGTGGAGGCGGACTTGCGCTTTCCTCTCATCCTTGATCCTCCTGGAAAATGGAGGTCCCTCTTATGTAACTATCGATTTGTTGGGACTGTGTTCCTCGCCCAAGGAGTATGCTAGATGCATGAGAATGCTGAGCTGTGGGGTTCCCAACAGGCAGCGTCAAGTCATAGGCAGAACGTGACAACCACCATACCAGATAGATGACGATGTCAGCGTTACACGCAAGCACTGCTCCCATACCGACGTTTTCATGGCCATGGTGTGGCCATGTTGTAAGACGTGTCAAATGTTTGTTGTGTGTCAAGTTATGTTCGTAGTATCAGATTATTGCAATCCTGGTGACTAAAATCGTGTAATAATGGTTACAGCGATGATGATGATAACGACGAACCCAAAGAGCTTCTTCTGTGCAGTGATGTAATGTAGCCCCGCTGCAGGCTGGGGAAATTGCTAGGTAAATCTATTGGTTCTGCGCCAACGGAAGGTGATTGGCGGGCACTGCCGCCAAGGCCGTTAACACACGGCCAGGACGTGGCAGGGGAGGAAGGCGGTGCTGGAAGAGGAACAGGGGGACGGAGCGAAGGAGGGACACGACATACGAGTAGATAGTAGCCCACATAACAGCGTTGCGGGGGCATCCTCCGGGTAGGGTTTTACCCGTACCGTTGGCATTTGCAAGTGTGTGCAGCTGTGCATGAGGGCAAGTCCGGAAGTGCGACCTGCGTGTTATGCATGCTATGTGGCACCGCTGTCGTTGTGTAGAGAAGCCCGTGTATTGCAGGTGGTCATGGTGGTGGTTGGGTGGGTGGTTGGGGGAACCCGACAGGAAGGAAATCGAAGCCCAGACGGGAGGACAGAATGGCAATGTGGTATAAAAGCCGGTTGGGAGGGAGGAAGCTTTGAGATGGTCGCGGTCTGTTTGGCCCCTCTGAAGTGGGAGATGAATTCATCACCTTTTCCTGCAAAATTCATCACCGTACGGAGGGGACTCGCTCCGCAATGGAGGTGTGCGTGTGTCAATTAGACCATGTTTCTGTTTTTGCAGCACGGCACGACACGATATCAGGTGGAGCAAAGGAGGATTAAGATGTGTTTCAGAGCTGCAGGCAGTTTCCTGTGCGCCCGGTGTTTTGCTGTGTACTTGTATGTGTACACAGGTATGCAGGTGCGTACATCATTGTGAATACGGCAGTTGAGTCCGCATCACGCGAGGAGGTGTGGTTTGATGGGTGAACAAAGCTACGCGAATGAGAGTGTGTTAGATGGAGAATGATGAAACCTGGTTCCATATCTCTCCGATATCCGGATTACAAGCTGCTTACTCTGTACACGTGTGCGATTAGTGTTTGGGGTGTGGTGCAGGGAAAACGGTGAGGGTCTGTTGCAGTGTCGAGCATTCCACAGCAACAACAATAGTAGTATCGACAGGTGCAACAGCAGCAATAATAACAGCAGGCTGCATGTCAGGTAGATACAACCGGGGTAGACAAAAGAGCCCTGCTGTAAAATTTTCTGGCTTCTATGAGACGACTAACATCCCGTGTGTCAGGGTTTGCCGCCTCCAGTGTTTACCTGTATACTGATGTGCCAATCACATTGGAGTCAGCCTATAGCACGTTGACAAGTTCGGCATCATCCACTGGAAATCTTATTCCAACAGCGATTTGCAAATGTGGGATTACGCTTTATTTTATCTTTATGTTGGGTCGGTGAAGGCCTCCTCCTCCCTTCTGCGTGAGGTCGTATGGATGGTTTGGGATTTGGTGTATTTGATGCTGCAGAACGAGTTCGTATGTGGAGGCAAGCTGACGGTGAGTAAGAAATGTAGTACTTCGAACAACAGGAGCTCATTGTCCTGTGCGGTACCTATATGGTCCTCCAAGGCATTGTCCTGTGCGGTACCTATATGGTCCTCCAATTACGCAGCACGTGGGTCCCAGTGCAGCACACCCTGTTAGAAGGCCGGTTACCTGGGAACTCCGTGAAATGCACAAGTGGTTTCACACGCCTTACAGTATGATACATGCGCACTGACGACGGTCCTTGCCGCCGACGGCATCCAAGGTGAAAACCACAAGTAGCATACGGGAGAATGATCGCATGTTGCATGATTATGGAGTCCCGGACCACTTTAAAACACCGAAAATCAGCAATTGTGTGATACGATACCCTCCTCCACACCACGCCCACACACTGGCCAGGAAATACATGGCTAAGAACAACACCAGCAAGTAGAGTAGTAATCCATCTGACTAAGCAAAGCCAACTAACAACAGGAATCGTGTTTTCTTTCTGTCTCTCTCTGCCTCGTTCACCTTAAGCACATCAGCTGAAACCACTCAAAATTCTTCACGAGCTCCGTCCAGGTGGCGCCAGGGAAGTGGCTTGCTCACATAATTTTGCACCTGATGGAGTCGATCACACTGTACTGGAGAGCGAAGCCCGCATCTCGTCCAGGTCCACAAAAGCCTCTCTGTGCCCCCTGTCGTCGCATCTTCGACACCTACGCCTTTCCCATCCATAGCTCATATTCGTTCTCTCACCACCGGGCGCTGCGATGAAGCCTGATCCCGAGTCATCACACCTCTCAACAAACGGGGGTCCTTAGAGGAGTCTAGACCCTCATCGGCTCTTCCTCTGACAATACCACCAACACTACTATGCTGCGTGAATCCCCTCACCTATCACCACCACTAAAACAACACACACATAACTCACATTCGGATTGAGGTGTTTCTCGTCCAGTACACATGTTATTTCTCAGAGCTCTTTAAAAGTATTGTTCTGTTACTTGCCGGTAAAGTGTTGCCCCTCGCTCGTGGGGATTGCACGCCGCCGCCCAGGTCCTGGGACCCAAAGCCACTGGCTGACGTTTGCCGAGGTATGCTGTCGAAGTGAACAAACCGCACCGCGTCCAATTTCGCTCAACATGACACCTCCGCAACCGCCCCAGTGGATCACGCTGGTGACCCACACAACAACACCCCACCACAACCGCCATCGAGTGCCGAATTCGTTGCACACCGTAATCCTGAACACGATGAGAAGTCCGCCATGCTACAGACCCCTAACCATCACTACTCGGCGTTCTACCCCCACCATCCTTCCTTACTAGATTCCAACACACCGTCGGAAAGCCTACCGCAAGAATGGGGGCGGTGAGTGACACCTCCGACGAATTGCTAGCCATACACCCGTGGGTGAGAGAGGCGCGCGCAACCATCCGTCCATCACTCGCTCCAAGAAACTAAAACGCAGCTCCCCACTCACGAAGGAATGGGCAACCCGGCATGCCCCAAAGTCCAGACATATCTAACTACCTAGTGAAATTTCAGGCGCGCCCCATTTCCTTGACCTTCCACTCGTTGTTTCCACTTGGGCAAACACCAGACTGGCCGTGCACACGGCAGAAGCATGACACCCGATGTACCATCCTAGCTACCACGTTGGAGACCCTGGCGCCGCCCCGTCCTTCTGCACCTGACCATACGCCCAGGCGCATGCCCTGCTGATTTCCGTTGTAAGGCGACCTTCGACCCGACCCATTACTTGACCCTGACAGGTAAGAACGGACATGTTTGAGATGATTTACCGTCGAATATAACGTGTCAATATACCGTGTAGATGACCGTTTTTGGCAGCAACCTACACGTAGAGTTAAAGCTGTCTGGGCTCTGGGAGAACGAGGCTGAGCCATATTCAGCCAGCCCTGCCTGTCCAGAAGCCCTCCCTGCATGCGCCTGGACGGGGCCTCACGCCCCTCTACAACTCGGCTGACACCTATTAGAGCGGCATAACGACGAGCACACTACCAAGCGTGGCGCGGCATTCTACGCCATGCTATCATTTCCAGTCCCAATCTATGACATGTTCCGAAACCAAACAACCGACCAGTTAATACCATCAAAATGGCCTGGGACAACTCCTGACGCAACTTCCTGTCCCGCCTCTTCCACGCGATCCCTTTAGCATATGCTATAAACAGACCCTATGCAAGTGCTGCAATCGAACAGCCATGTTGACCCCAAGCCTCCCTGGGTTTCACACACAGAAGCATTCTTGATCAGCCTTACCCCTGACTGGCCCACGCCATAAGCACACTGCGTCGATTGTTTTGCTCCGAAACCAAATGTCGACAAACCAACAAGAACAATTACACGCCGCGAAGAGGTGCAGCACCATCCAGGGAGAAAACGGTTGCTCCAACCGCTGCGACCACATGATTGAGACCTTTCGTGAGGGAGGACGCCGGCAGGCTACCGGCACCCGGCCAAGGGCAAAACAAATACAGCATGTACCTGTCTGCCTGGTGTCCCCTCAGGATGCCTTTTAAGATTCAGACAAATGAGACAAGAACAGCACCAGCGTACGAACCAACAACAATTACGAACGCACATTGCGCTGAGCGGCAGAGGGCCTGCAGCAGGGGGGACCCAATCGGTGTTTGTGTGTGTACATGTGCGTAAACAACAGACCTGGGCACAGGGAAGAAGTGTGTCAGGGAGCCATAGATGCGAAACACCCGCTTGGATCGGAGCGCACCAAAGCGGGCCTCTCATCGGGTGATAGCATCAGGTCGCTTGATCCTTACAAACAAAGCGAACTGATGACAATGACCCGTGGGTCAGCTGGAGAGAAAACACCAACGGGAGTAAAAGTCGTTGCTGGGCAATACTGCGCCGTGCTGCCCTACACCACCACTAGCGACCACACACATATACAGCATACAAGAGAGCGGCCTCCGGTCTTCTGCATGATGACTGCCGCCCGGGCATCCGGTGATGAAACGCAACGCAGATAGACGGCCAGGGCGGGGGAAAGGGGAAGGAGGTGGGCGGGCGGGAGAACGCATACGCCCATCATTGGTCAACGCCGGTGCTACCACATAGCTCCCGGGCACGCGTTTCTCCCCCTCTCCTTTCAACACGGTCTGCGCTCTGCTCCCACGGGAAGAAAGGACCTGACCCCTGACCCCTTCCCCCTGCCAGCCACAAGGGACCATTCCGGTTGCACACTGAAGTTCATCTCTGGTTTAAGAATTCATTGGGCAGAGGAAGCTTCTAGTCCCTTCCACTAAGCCGGGGGATGAGCCCGCCTTCCATGTAGGAAGGCTGGCGACCAGGGAGTGCACCCATGCAGCACGCCTTGCCACAAATGTTCCGTGTCTAGCGGACCTGCGGCTGCCGGTGCATGCAGCTCGTTAAGGAGTTGCTAGCCTGCTGTACAGCCAGCTGTCGTCTACTTGGGGCTGCGATAGCGGTATTGCAGCCAGGGGTGCTTTAGCGCCTGCGCCGCGGTGGGGCGCTTTGAGGGGTCTGGCACCAACAGGTGGCGGATGAAGTGCAGCATACCCCGGTCGGCGGCGGGCACACGGGCCTGCAGTGTGGTCCTCTTAGGGGCCAACAACTGCGACCACCGAGGCCATGGGTGGGCGGAAGCAGCAGGCGGGCAGAGTACCGAGATGAGAGTCATCAGAGCGTAGGGCACTGGGAATAGGTATTTGCGGAGCATCAATGCGTCGGCGCTATTGTATGCACTACGGAGAGTTGTTCAGCGTGTGGACAATAGATACGGGTGGTCTTTTTATTGAGGTACATAGAGGCCCTGGGTGGACGTATCCATTTCTGCACCCCACCCCGCCCCGCCCCACCTCGAAGAGCCCTGTCTCGCCGTTCCGCTCGTAGACGTGTCCGGACCGTGTGAAGAAAGCACCTGCGTACTGCCCCTCCTTCAACATGTACGGCGGAAACTGGCCCAACATGCCCACCATGCGCGCCATCATCGCAGCTTCGCTCACGTTCTGCATACACAGAGCTCAGCCGTACACATGCAGGTAGCTCGTTGGTCGGTTGGTCGGGCTAACCCAAACGCAATCTCCTGGGAGCGCTTTAAGACGTTCCGTTACAGAATACATCTTTGCCTAGCGGCTTCCTAGCCATGGCGGTCTCAGCACCGTCAAGCTCTATTTTAACACCCTCAAAACCGCCTCAGTACAGCCAGGGGCAGGTAGAGGCTCCTGCAGAAGCAGCAGATGCGACAACAGCAGCAAAACAGGTGTCTCACCGGGAACAGCACCGAGGCTGTGGCGAGCTCCGCCATAACGCAGCCCAGAGACCAAACGTCGATGCGGCCATCATACGGCAGTCCGAGCATTACCTGATTGGCAGCAGGTTACCAACCAGCCGGCATACCGAGGGGTTAGGCACCTGAAGCTAAGCAAGGTTTGCGGCGTATGCCTACAATTGTGAGGGGCCCTGAAAAGCTGTTGGCCCCCGACTCGCCGGCGGTCCCCCAGCCAAGCAGCAGTGCCCCAGAGGCATAGCCCTCACCTCGGGCGCCCGGTAGGAACGGCTCTGAACGTAATGGCTTATGTGCGTCTCGGAGTTGTAGATAGAGCAGCCCAAGTCGATCAGCTTGACTGAACACCTAGTGAGGGGAAAAAGGAGAAGCCGCACCGAGGAGTATCCGAGTGACCGATAGGAGAGAAAACAGAAGTTGCGCAGCTGCAACAGCTGAACAATGCAAAATAAGCGGGTAGACAAAAAGGAACGGGGCAGGGGGCAAGAGGGCTGGTACAATCATGCACACGAGCTCGTTGGAAGCGCTGCGGAAAGGCCCGGCAGCATCTTAGGTTTAAATATGCTGCCGTTGTTAATCATGTTTCATGAGGCGAGGGGCTTTACCCAATGGCGATTGTATGTTTCCTCTTTACTCAACACGTGAGCCACATCACGTTAAGCCATCCAGTGGCGGTGGACGTGATGGACGTCACGGATAGAGCATAGCTACGGTGGTGTGTAATGTCCCCGAACTCCAATGCAACGCGCCTCTGGATCATAAGAACAGAGGAATGGTGGGAGCAGCATATGTGTTCGCTACACACACGCCCACTCACTTGCTGTAGTTCTTGACAAGGATGTTTTCCGGCCTGTGGGTGGGTGCGCAACGCCATCACCGCGGTAACAAGGCGCAGCAACGAAGTATCAGCATAGCACCTGCTGTGGCTAACTTTACATACAGTCGCTAATAACCGTCGCAATCAACCCCCCAGCTCACTCAACACATACAGATATACAATACAGGACGAATGAGAGGAGCCCTCCAGAAGTACTTATCCCCGGCCCCATCTTTGGGTTTGGATGATCCAGTTATTACATACACTCGTATGTTCTTTCCTCCGTCCCCGGAGAGAGCTCCAATCTACCAAAATTTAAAAATTCGATCAGTACGACATGGGCGCCGGCCCCTTGGCACACACACACCCGGCCCCCACTCACTTGACGTCAGCGTGGATGACATGGTTGGCGTGCAGGAAGGCCAGCGCCTGAAGCACCTGCTTGGCGATACTCTGCATGCGGCCCGCTGTGAAGTAGGAGGGATCGTAACATTGTGTGTCGAACAAGTTGCCGCCCAGCAACTCCACCACCAGAAACAGGTGGCCCTGTAGCAGCAGACGTGAGACGAAACAGTGACAGCATCAAGATCAAACAGCCCGAACGGCAGTACCGGAGCACCTCAGTGGCAGTTTCGAAGCGCTGCTCCGAAGCTGATCGCTTAGGGGTTAGAGGCAGGTAGGGATCGGAACCGACTGGGCCTGTTAATCAGCCCTAGCCTGGCCACTAGCCCCGTCCTGTACGTCCGGGACATCCTTCGTTTAGGGACCTTCTTTCCTCGGGTAGCAAGCTTTCCTTTCAGAAGTCTATGCTAGTATCCGTCCACGGTCGCAGTTTGCCGTACGGCCTGTCCAGTTCTCTTTACTCGGCTTCGTGACCACAACTACAGCCAATTGTTGATATGCATCTTGGTCTATGTTGAAGCTTGTCGTTAAAGGATCAGCTTTCGTTTTCACTGCGCTTGTCACCCGTACCTTGGCCCCTTCTGATCATTGGATATGTATAAGTGAAAAACCGAACGTGGAAATCTAGACGCATACCAGGTGAAGGTAAATACAGAGTCGCCATACCATGTGGTAGAAATAGTCGTACAGGCGGGCGATGTGATGCTGGTCATGTGGATCGCGTGCGTTGATCATCTGGAGAAGTCGAACCTCCTCCAGGCAGGCGTCCATGCACTCCTTGTCGTTCTGTAGGGCAGGCAGGACGGAGGGCGGGACATATAGCGCAGCACAGCACAACGCTTCAAACGAAAAACGGGTAGTACCAACTTTATGAAATCTAAAAACAATCTGCTTTAAATTTTTGCGGTAATTAATGGGTCCGCTAGGTCATTCCTCAGTCCAGCCAGGAAAAAAAGAATGAATGAAACCCTTACATGCTCACGACATGCGAAGCGAAGGAGGTGCTGGACAGCAATCCGAACACTGGAAAACCAGTTGCCGGAACATACCGACATACACGCCTAAAAATGATACATAGCTTTAGATAGTAAGTTTTTGGATTCCCATTCAGTGAAAGCCGAGTGTTTTCGTCATACCTTCACAACTTTGAGGCACACCAGCCGTCGTTCCAACGTGTCGTATGCTTGTACGGCACGGCTAAATGCTGCGGAGCCCACTTGCTCCAGAACCTGATATCTGTCCGGAAAGGGGCGACCGTTTGTCAGCTGATTGACCAACCTAGACACGTGACGGGAGCGGCTAGATAAAGCAGTACTTGCCAGCAGTGCGACAAGCAGCACTACAAGCAGCACTTGCCTGCCAGCGATGAGTTTCCCCGGGGACAGCTCGATCTCATCCCCCATGGCGGCGGCGGTGGAGGCGCGGCGCCCGATAACCCGCAGTTGTATGACCTCAAAATCCCGGTCAAAGGACGTCTGGTCGTACGCCATGGCTGGCACACCGGGAGCCACTTTCAGCCCTGCGTGAGAGTCAAACAACACAGATGAAGAATCCACGAGGGGCGTCCGTCAGACGCACGACCTATGAAAAGTAGGACGTGGAGCTGCGACGCGATCCTCGGATCAGCCAAATGCCAGACAAGCATGACTTGGCGAAATAGTCGGTCCAGCGTGGCGCATCACGTGACAGTGCTGGAAATGCATGCAGGGATTGATCGATGAGTAGCTGACAGGATTTCGGTGGTGTTATGCAAAAGCCCGGTGCCCAAAACCGGCAATAGTGCTGACCGGATTCCCCCACCTTGGGATATAGTTATTTAGGATGCACGTAGGTGCACGCGTTTGGAAAATCCTACGTTTCCCTTTCCTCTCCGCGCCGACCGGGTTTGAGGGGTTTCATTGCATTCATTCACACGACCAGTTCGCCAAACCCTTCTCCCGCCTTCCCAGTTACGACCCACCTGACGGTTTGGACTCTGTGAGGTTCGGTCGTATACTGACGTGGAAAGACCCCGTCTTGACATGGCCCACATCCCCGTGATCTGTAGTCGGGCCCTCGGAGTGCTCATAATCCTGCCGCCGAGGACGAGCGGGTAGGGTCGGGACAATTACGACGGTAAGCTGTTATGGCGAAGAATAACATAGATTAAGAGAGAGAAACATCAGATTAAATTAACAGAGGTCCGAAACCAGATCTTGGGAATACAGATCTCTCGCCATGCCGACCAGCGCTGCGAAGAGCCTGCTATTGAACCAGCAGCTTAACGACGCAGCATCATCGCCCTCAGCGGCAGCGCACCAACCGGGGAATGCGCCCTCCTCCGGTCTTAAAAAGAGGGAGGCCCCCCGCCACTTCTTTTCCGTAGCGCCCAGAAGAAAGAAAACCAAGACCAAAACCAGCTGGCAGCCCGCCAACTCCCGAGATGCCTTTCATGAACGCCCCTCATCGTGCATTGTGATTATTTAAGCAAACTGCCACACGCAGAGACGCGCTTTTGGTAGCTCTAGGGCGTGAAGTGGGCTCTAAAAGAGCCCGACGGGGACTTAGCTTTCACTCGTTTTCCTACCTCACGGTTCCCTGGTATCCGTACAATGAGGCGGCCCCATCCGCTTACTGTAGGTCTGTAACGCCGGCCCCGACCCGCCCCTGGAGAATAATCACGAGCACGTGAGGGTCGCGGTCTCGACCCGCCACGCCACAAACCTGTATCCCATGCCCGCTCTCGTCATGGTAGGTTTGGAAATCCTCGTACTGCCCGGCCCGGCCGCTTTCCATGTGGTACATAGCCGCCTCATCATCGTAGGGCCCCGCTGACGACCCCACCCCAGATGTGCTCTCGCCGCCTGACCGCCTGACGTGAGTGTTGTCGTCGTCGTCCGTGTTGTCCTGTGCACGGTACGCAAGTCGAGTGCCCGCACCGCACCCTCATACCCTTTCATCAGGACGTATTTACACAGATGCTATCACACAGTTATAAATCGGGAGCGATCAAACTTGCCGTGTTAATCATGCCACGCATTCACAGGCCATGTGTACATATATATTTATTTCACCCGTTCCTTCTCCGGAATTCCTACCTATGAACCCACAACAGATAGAGGCGTGCGGAGGTCGATGTGCGTGGTGCGGTCCCCCGAGCCTTCTCTCTAGCAAGCTACATTCCACGCAGAGATCATGGCCAAGCAAATCAGGTCTCTCCGAGCCTGGTTTCAACGTACGTTCCCGGAACCCTTGTTGTACCCTCTTACAGCGCTTCGCGGTTTCGTTCGCTAACTGCACGGGCAATTACGTATGCAGATGCCCTGCTGGTGGCGGGCCCCCCCGCGCTCCCAAGTCTTCTTTTCCTCCCGCGGAAAACCACTTACCTCCCACATCTCCAACGCATCTCGCAGCGCAGGATCGTCCTGGCCTTGCGACCCATCCCCTGCAGGCGGCAAACAAAAGCAGCAATTGACTGCCGCAAAGCGAGAACCTAACCCAACCAGCGGATTGCAACGGCTGTTAGCGACATGCAGCCAGCGAACAGCCATGACGGCTTGCGGATTGGCCTGACGCCGTCATGACCTCCCTTAATCCCCACCCGTTGTTGATCTTAAATCTCCGGCCCCCGCCTATTCCTCTGGAGACACCCAGTACATAATACCTAACGAATCACGAAACGGATACACCACTACGCTGGGCGCACTTCACGATGCTGGCATGCTGTTTGTGTGTCCGAGGAGAGCATAGAAGAAATAACCGCTTGCAGAGGCCCCCAAGCCGCTCATCTTCTCTGCCAAGCCTCTTCCGATGAGAACACTTCATCCAGATCAGTCATCCACATGGCACAATCCAATCCAAAGAACTCCCGTCGGGCTGTGTACTGTATGGCGCTGCTTTCCAGCTTCTTTGAAGATTTGCAGTAATGCACCGGACTGCAGCTGCATCTCAAACTCAAGCCCTTTCTGATATGGAATTAGGCGCTCGGCTGATATGCGGAAGAAATTAACAAGATTAGAAACGACTTCCACCGAAACCATGTCCGTGTCTGGCGAATGGATAGACGCAATCACGTACAGTATGTAGATAGATGGGTGTCCAAAGAGAGCTTTCTGACGTGGTGAACGGCAGCAGTTCGTAGCTGCCTCCCTCCTCTTTCCTGGTTCAGACACCTGGCCTTCATGATGGAAGTGCCAGGTCGTCGCAGCGGATCTGCCTCCATGCAGCAGTCAATGTGCTAGGCTCCTGCTCCGAAACCCTCCTCAAGGATGCTCCCAGCTGTCGAAATACAGACACACTCGTCCCCGCAATTCCCCACCCCACACAAATGATCGATTGGGGCGTCCTTTGCACAACACAGCATCACGCAATAAAGTTCCCGACGCGACATGATACGGCTTCCTAGTATCAATGGGACCGCCAGCTGCATACTTTATAGGCCCGACATGGAAGCATGCGAACTGATAGTTTCAGCTACGTTTTGGCCGTTCTAGTCAACCCGGGATATGTATGCATGCACGCACCTCGCTGCTGCCCGGCGTCCCGGAAGTCTTCGAGGGTCGCCCCCTCAGGTAAAAGCCCCAGAGCGTGCAGCAGGTACAAGGCCTGCTCGTCCGACAGGTCCAGCTCATTGCAAATGAAAGCTGCCTGGTCCTCTATATCCACCTTCCAAAAGCCCATGTCGCCGGCATCATCATACTCATCGACATAGGGACCTTCAGGAGGATAGTGCAGCTCCCGAGCCCTCCCAACATATTCATCCTCTGCAAAACATTCCATGATTGCATGTCATTGGATTAGTTCAGATGCTAAGACTCGTTGACTAGTAAGACTCAAATTGGACACTCAGTTTCCCCCCTCCCCGCCAACATTCCGCACTTATTTTGAACGATCATTCGTCAGACATACAGCTCAACATGCCACGCTGCATACACGGTAGCCGACAGACAGATGCGAATACAAACTTGCACACCGTTTTAAGCAGATACCCTACCTTCCAATGAAGCTTGCCGAGTAGTACTAGTCACACCCGAGTATGTGCTTTGAGCGCTTGATGGAAAGCCCCTTGCTGAACATGAAATAGGTGACCAGGGAACAAGCGATGCAGACCCAGTCAATAAGCCATGCCTCCCAGCTGCAAGGTGCGTGTATTGAACTAGAAATTTCGTTCTCTTCAGTGCCCCGCGTCCGGTAACAGGCTGTCCACGGTGGAGAAGAGAGGCCATATCAGTCGCTTATTGAATACAGTGGTCTTGGTTAAACTTTATTGCCGTATACTTAAAAACAAACTTTATTAGCAGTCAAGTACCATTGTTTTCAAGATAACGAATCGCCCTGCTACCACCGCAGCTGCAGCTACTGAATGTCCAGTGCAAGGCGGTATAACATAACCAGTTCAACGTGATCAGTTAGGGCAAGATGGTTACGGATACCCGTGCGCAGTTAGACAGGAGAGGTTTGGGACTCTCGACAACATGCGTACGGCATAGTAGGGTCCGGATGCTGCACAAAGCGCTGGCCGGCCACAAATGAAACATGGAAGCCAAATCATTTTTCGTAATTGCAGAGGCTTAGTAACTCGGCTACCTAGTGTCTGAAAATCAAAATAATGAATATTTTAAAGTGTATCGCAAGCGGGTCATGGCTCACGATACAACAAGTTGCCGCATCTCGCGGGTATACAAATGATAGACCGATACATGTCTCTTCTGCGTCCTCTGATTGATTAATATTTTTACCCTATGGTACCCCCGATTTCAGCCAAGCTATCGATACCATGAAGCACGCTCGCATAATGACTGCGAGTCCTTGACGCTACCTTTTTCCCCAATGATGGGCGGAATGTTGATATAGTGAAAGGTCTTTGGGGCCATCGTTTGCAGACCCGGATCCAACAATTAGCTTGTGGGGAAGGGCGGTTACGAATCGTCATGGCGGAATATCGGCCTTGTGGCTTAAGGAAACTAGCTGCGGACATTTCCGTTGCGTTTCCTTGTAAAGATCGGAACGAGTGAGATGTCCTGAGACAGGCACAGCGAATTCCAAGGGCGAACATGGTCTCAGGTTCCGCATATGTAAGAGATCGTATGATAGGACCCGTACACGCGTATAGAGACCGTACGGCAAGACGACATGTCCGTTCCTGCCCGCACTTCGCCATGTTAGCTTCCCCACACCAGCACATCACTATGACACACGTAACCTACGGCTTCGCCACGACCACACATAACTACCAACGGTACCTGTTCGGCTGTCGGTTGCAGACGGGCGCACCCATTAGCTCCTAAAACTTTCACACCACCCTGCAGTCTTCCCATAAGCGCATTACGGCGGGTAGGAAGACTCTCAAACATCGCCTGCAGAGACATGCTAACCTTAGTCAGCAGTGTAAAGCACTCAGCGTGAACGATGAATCCATGAATTGCACGTACACCCACCACATAAATAAAGGCCCAGTGAAGCTCATGACGCCCTTAACTCCAAAAAGTAATGAAGACTCGCGCTTGGCTACTTGGCACCCGGTATTTCCAATCCAACAGTGTGTTTATATATATCGCCATAACGGCATGATGGCCGTGTGCGGAATCCTCTGCTGGTAACCAATGAAAAACTGCAGCTCAGAGCTAACTCCCCGTGCCATGCACACGTGGCACAAAAAGGTCACATGACCCGCAGCCCAAAAGCACTCTCAGTTTGCGTGGCCTTCATCTTGTCGTCCCACAAAGTGCTTTTCTTGGCGTCTTTCGCGGCCTTGAACGCCTCCTCTGCATCTGCCAAGTAGTCCTTGGTGCTGTCCGGTAGCTTCAACTGCACACGGGTTTCAGGTATGCGGGATACGAAGTAGTCAGACCGGGATGGTGTTGTGCGTTACCTGGGACATCGACCCCCACGGATTCTAGTACATTCGTTCTTCACATACGTGCATACACTTAACGGACCATCGGCATTAAGCAATTCAATGGTAACGAATATAATATTATATAATATGTGTGTATAATATTACATACATGATGAGAGCTTGAGAGATGAACAATACATGGAGAGAAACGCCCAGGCGGCACTTGCCCATAACGTGAACGATTTGCCGGGTCTGAGCAGCACATGGAGGCACTTCATCCTAGACAGCCTTCGCGCGTTCGAATCCCCCCGCCCTTCTCCCATCCCCCTTACACACACGTAGAAACCCTCCTTCCCGTGTCTCATCGATACCGAGCACACCTGGCTGCGCGGGGTGCGGTTCTTATTATTGCGCTTCAGAACATCTGCGCCGCCGTCTACCAGCGCCCGACACACCTAGTGGGGGTTAGTGGAGAGCGCGAGGGGCTGTTGGAGGACAGCAACAGGTCGGGATCCACCTCATCGAGGTAACATTGAAAAGAAGTGGATAGAGCAATGGAATTGGCGGTCAGCGGGGAGGAACCAAATTCAAAGACCGGCACAAGAAGCACCGCGTGTTGCACATTACACAGACTCTTGATGGACGAGCAACGGAAAGCCGCATGCTTGGCATCATGATGCAATAATACGATGCACGGGGGCCCCAGACGTAAGAGTTGGTTATTTGTTATTTTGAAAATTTTATACCACTACAGAGTCCCCAGCCCCGAGCGGAGGTCTTGCTTGAGTATTTTGCAGGGGTATAGGAGCGCTACCACGACGTGCTTTTCTTGGCCCGTGCATACCTCGACATGCCCCGCTCGGGCAGCCACGTGAAGCGGGATGTCGCCCTCCTTGTTAGCGGTGTTGGGGTTGAGGCCCAGAGACATCATCGCCGTGACGACCTGGACAAGCGCATCGGGTTTTAGATTAAAAGCACCAGAAGCGGACACAGGAACCTAATGGGCGCAAGTTACTTCGGAGAAAGCCTCTCGTGTTGCAGCACAGGAAGACACGGGCGCGAGCTAGCCACCCATTGGCATCAGCACGTCATCTGTTGCAGTTTGGGCAGCAAGCGCCTATACCGCGTGTCTGCAGCAAATATGGGACGAGGAAGATTTACCCACAAAGCAATCTCCCGGATATACACTCGACCATGACCCTGTATTTGGGCCAGCTCTGATGCATTCAATTTTCCGGAAACCGAGCAGCGCAAAGCCAAGGCACCAACCCCCACTATGCGTTGATGAGCCTCTTCAACCCGACCTCTTACGTCATAGCTCGCGCCGCTCTCCGCCACGAGGTGCAGATGCGTGTTGCCCGCATCGTCCACCGCCACGTCGCCCGCGTGCTGCTCATCGAAGCGCTTCACGTACGCCATGGCAGCCTGAACGCGTCCATGTGGGATCGGCGGCGTGACCGGGCGGCGTTCCACGTCAGTAGGGCCATACATCTAGGCCCGATAAGATCAAGGCACGCAGGAAAAGGTCTCCGACGCCCTCATACTTGCCCGAGTATGTCATCTGGACCTCCACAATGAGGAGGGCGCCTTTAAGGCCCTCAAGGCTCAAGGTATGTTCGACATGTCAGGAAGGTATGTGACGGAGAGCCATCCTAGGGAGCTGCAGACCGTGTCCACGCCTGCGAACCGACCTACCGCCCAGCACTCACCCGGCCGAGTCCCGCCGCAATCAAGGTCTTGAACTCCATGTCCAGGGAAGTCAGCACCGCAGGCTTAATCAACGGGATTAGCTACGACAGGCGAGGCAAGAACCAGAGGTGAGGGCAGCATAGTTGGCATCAGAGCCTGTGCGGCGCAGTGGCTGTGGTGCAGCCTGTCCGTGCAGGTGGGCGGGGCAGGCTTCGCTGGAAAAAAATACAGCACCTACGCATCTAAGGCGTGAGCCACGCGGCCGGTAGAGAATTCGGACCTTTTCGTCTTTGGACCGGCCCAATTTACAGTAGCGTTCGGTCGACAGCCCTTTTTGGATTCACCACAACCTTTAATGGATTAAGTAAACATTATTATGAAAGAAAAATAAATTCATTCGCCAGCACGAGTCACCTGCGCCGCCACGCCATCCGCTTTCTTTTCCAGCGCCGCCTTCATGAGCCCCAAACCCGCCTCGCCGGGGTCACCGCCCGCAGCCACAATGGCTTCTGCTATCGCAACGCCACTGTTGTCAGGCGCCTCTACCAATGCCACTTCCGCCGCCGTGGCCTTGGCGGCATTGCGCAAATATGGCTTCTTGACGGCGAGAAGCAGCGCGGAGACAAGCGCCAAGTTGCCCTTGCGAGCTGCTACATGAAGAGGTGTATCCATGCTTTGTGGATACTAAAACGGATTCAATGGAGTAGGGGGCCACAGCAGTGAGGTGCAAAAATGGCAGTGCATCGTCATTGCAGAGGCGACATCTGCGGCCGGCACCAGCATGACGGTGTGTGTTTCCACCGCAGCCCCCTGGGAAGTAGAGGTCCTATAAGCAATTCCATACTGTTGAGAAGAAAGACGTCGTGCCCCAAGGGAACCATGCTGACATGTGTTCGCCGATAGCACAATTCATGCTGGTGCCACTGGAGAACCAGGCAGGTTCCAATCCCTGTTGGCTTTGCCCCGTGCATGCCCCTAACCCCGCGCCAACCTCGCCGCAATGATACCCTTCGGTCCTTAACCCGGTGCCCATGAGAAACGATACACAGCCGGGCCCCCTGGCTTCCCGTGATCTAGCCGGGCTGCTGCACCAGGTCTGCTGCTCTCATTTTCCGTTCGATCACCGGAATAGCCTCCTACCTGCAAGTCCGCGGAAGCACCTTTTTGGACAAGATCCCGCACCAAATCCATGCACGGCTGATCAGACGCCACCTGAGCCATCAGCAGGCTGCGACCGGCGGGGTCCTACAGGGATCGGGGACATCACAAAATTCGATATGATATGTATTTTTGGTTTAGAGATCAACGATAGATATAGCTGCTAGGGAGGCATGGGGAGCCACAATGCTGCCAGGAGTCTGTACCGCAAGGTAACCATCCACGGGACTGAGAAAGCGCGGGGCTGCAAAAAACTTGGTGAGCTGTGCTCACCAGCTCATCCAAGCCACAATTCGGCCGCTCCATCAGCTGCATCGCCTCCGCCACCCGCCCGGCTTCCACTAGCTGCATTAGTGGCGTTCGCCCATCGGCATCCTGCAAAGAAGCCGGGTGCAGCAACAGGGACACATTATAAGGGGTTGCTGACAGGAGCTGACAAAGTAATACAAGGTGCTTGCGATGGTGTTACGACAACGGCATGGCAAAACAGAAGCGTACAGACGTGCGCCAAACCTCAGCCTGTGTGTATATGTGTATGTGTGTATGTGCTGACCTTTGTCGTCAGCTTTGCACCAGCCGCCACCAGCTTGTCCGCAATTTCCAGCATGGTCGCCGGTTTCAGGGTTGACTCACAGCAGGCGCGCAGGGCGCACTGCAGCGGCGTGACGCCGCCAGCGGGTGCAGCATCCGCAGCGGCGCCAGCCTATGAAGTTTCCCGGGCGCAGGGGCAACACGAGTACACCAATCTAAGAGATAGTTTTCCGCACTCCTTTGAAATTTTCATAGAGCCGTACAACCGGGAAGGGATGCCACAGAGAAGCCGGATGGCAGGGTACGCCTGAAAGTGTTGAGTCTCGTTGCGAATTGAATAATTTACAAAAGTAAGGGACTTAACACATTCAGGTGCACTATGCGTCATGACCTGAAACCGGAGGGGGGGGTCGGCGCTGCGAAATAAGATAATACGGCACGGCAACGGACGATACACCCAATACGCCAACTCGACCGGACGTGTGGCCTATCCGTCGGCGAAGCAACCAGGTGGCGCATACAGGTTTCTGTAACAGTTGTTGCCAAAAATACCGCCTGCAATGTGTGATCGGTAGATTAACATATGCAATTGGCATATGTGTGCAACCGTACTGTCTGAACATGTCAGTTTTTCTACCAATTTGCATGTAGTTTGGCTTTTACGGGTTTTGCAACCAGTGCCTTCATTCACCACCTGCCTTTAAGAGGAGGTCCATTGCAGCAATCGCTCCCGCTGCAGTAGCCACATGCAACGGCATCATTTTCGCCTTATTCACAGCATCCACCTTAGCCTTCTTCTTGAGCAGCATCTCTGGATGCGTAGGCACACGGTCCAGAAGGTACAGGGATAACGCGTTTGCGTGACCAGAGCTCGATGTTGGTACGGTGTGTACGGAATTTAAGGGTTGGGCACCGCTCAGGATGCCACCACATCCCTAGTTGGCTGCGTAAGGAATGGTCCCTACGTCTCCCTAAGTCTATACGAACCAGGGCTTAATGGCATAGGATATTTTACTATCATGGACTGAAGCAGCGGTTGCATGTGGAAGCATTGCCACTTACATGATACAGTGCGTGGGTCAAGCCTATCAGTCCGGCCCAGGAAGTACTACTTATGTTACCTACATGTGAAGTCTAGGAATTAATAGCTATTAAGCCTATCAGTCCAGTTCAGTACGTAACACATATGCGATCTGATGATGCGTGGGTATGACCTTGTACCCTTCCACCAAGGGTGCTACCCCTGATGAAAGAATCGCCAGGCCCATATGACCTTTCACGACCGATCTTCCATCAGCGTTTCTTTGTCCGCTGATGGCATCTCGATCGCTCGGTTTTGCAACAAGTTTTGTCCACCGCGGGAGGACACGCTCGTCCCAAGGCCACATACCCGTAATTTTTGGTGGAACATCGGCGCTTCGCACAGCCCAGTGGAGCGCCGTGGATTCCTCATGGTCCACTGCACCGACATCCGCCGCAGCGCCCAAGAGGGCTTCAACGATGGATGGGTCCCCAACCTTCACAGCATGGTGCAGAAGGTAGTGGAAGACGCCAGGTTTTTTAGCATCAGGAATATATTTTTGTGACGCCTTTTCCTTTTTCAACCGTTCCTGAACGGCTTTAAGTTTTTTAGCTTCGATGTCCTTCACAAAGTCCGCAACCGGCATGGCTTTCTATTCAAAAATGAACGTACTGTGAGACGCTTTCAGGCTTTGCTGTATTGATGACGCTGGATGGATAAGCATACGTGCTGTGACCATGCTGCTTCGGTATTCCGGTACGACGGTAGAATTCGGATCCATCTGACCAAGCCACAGAAGTGAGGAAATCTTGCACATTCAACAAGATTAGATACGCCTGTGGTAAATAAATTGATATTATTAAAAATTGTATTCTAATGATGTTAACACGAAATTTGAGCCTATCTCCACAGAGCCCTGGCTTTCACGTAGTGCACAGCGCATACAAGCTTGGCGTTTAGGTGTTACTAGAGTCGTTATTTTGCTTAGGTGTGTCGCCTGAGCGCAGCAACAGGCTGTTTAGACAGCCGCGAACAGCTCGCTTTGATAGGAGCCAGCTCCGTAAAATTAAGCATGTCCTACGCGTTTCCTACAAATTTAAGCGCTGAGGAAATTCAGCAATGCCTGGGGGACCTCCAGATAAACTTGGACCCGAGCCAACTGGTTAAGCCAACCTCGGATGGAGTTCGTATCATCTACGAGCAGGCGGTCATTGCCTTGATGGGGGTCACCAGGTCCGTGAACATCTCAGGTGCTGCAGCTGGCCGGTATTGCCCCGGATGTGCGTATGTCCCCATGATAAAGGGCTGTTGTCCTAACCCTGGGACCCCCATCCTAGGGAGGAACTGATGCAGCCCAATTTCAGTGCGCTAACCGTGTTCGAGTACCCGGAGCTACAAGATGAGTCCATCCCTGTCATCAACTTTCTCCAAAAGCTGGCACAGCTCATGCTCTTGTCTGGTGTTCGAGATTTTAACTTGAGCGTAGGTTACACACGCATGCATCGAAGCCATCAGGACGATCGTCTACGCAGAGGCACGCACAGGCATGAGGGCAAATGACGGCATCGCCGTCATCATATGCTGTGCCTTTCGGCTATGTTTTTGTCATGGCACCTATGTATGCAGCTACAGGCCTTGGACGTGGTATCCTCCGCAGGACGTGTTCAAACCAGAGCCGGCTCGTCTGAAGCGGAACATTTGCGCCATCATCAACTTTGCTAAGTTCCGCGATGAGAAGGTGGTCATGTTAGACGAGCTGGAGAAAAGCGTGGAGGAAAAGTTGAAACAGAATCAGGCGGAAGCGCAGGAATATGAAGAGAATGTGAGATGGGCTGTTTCCCGGTTTAGCCGGCATCACGAAGGGATCGTACCTTTCAGGATCTCAGAACCTTCCTCGTATGTCCTTGACGGTTTTGCCCCACTGGTTGCCTGTGCAGCTGGCAGAGCTGCGGAGACTGAAGGAGCTGCATGCCGCACGTCAAACAGAGGCGGTCACATTCGAATCAGAGGCGCAAGCCATCTCTGCAACTATCATGCAGCTCAACAAAGCTCATACGGGCCTATCAGAAGAGGTAAGTAAGGGATAGTTTGCCAGACGCCCAACTCCATAACTACTTCAAATCCGACTCACTATTTGGGGTCCATTCCTTGTGGCAGCAATGAGTAGCAAGGTTTTGCTTATTCCGTACACAGTCGATTTTCCCTACGTGCGTGTGGGGTAGGGGCCATGCGGTCACACCTCACCTTTTCAAGGTCCTTGAACAGCTCAGTCTAAGAGCTGTAAGGCAGCTACGCGCATATGTATATATAATTATGTGTGTATAAGTATGTACAAGCCCTAGGGTATTCAGGCTTCGCAGCATCCCTTGGCCACCTGTGCTCATGCTCATGCTGATTAAGAGGGCTAACGGCAGCTCGTTTGCAGCTAGTGTGCCACCAGCATCTCGGAAACCGTACAACACAAGTGTCACGATATGAGTTGCTGTCATCGGTGCTTTGCCTTCCGGTGAAAGCACCTGCCGAATGCGGGGTTCAGGAGCCGTGTGCTATGACGCTAACCACAAACTGCTGGCTCGGTCGCGGGGGCTTTTGTAGGCGGGCAGGTGTCCCCAATCTCCTTTACCACTGCCTAATGTCCCGTACTCCCCTTGCTGCGTTTTCGCTTCCAACATCTGTGTATTGTTACCCCGGGTCTCCACAGACCCGCGCGATTAAGGCGCAGTGCAACGCTCTCACCGATCAGGCGGCTGAGGCGAAGCTTACGCTCAACTCGTTGCACAATGAAGCTATGGAGTTACAAGACCAGATTGTGCAGGTGATGAGTGTGCTACTGTTGTACGAACAGTAGCTAAGGGAAGAAATTGTGCCCGCGAAATGTGCATCATTCCAAGTAGTGAAGGGTTGCAATTCCTGGATCCAGTGTATGACCGGATAGGATCGTGTTCCGTACAGTCGTCCAAAAGGCGACGACTTATTTGAGCGATTTCTATATACATATATGTCATATGGAGAATCGCCTCATAGCATGCGGTCGCAGTATTACTTGCATGTGAGGGTTGGTGTAGTCCAGGCCGCCGAAGGTCCGACATCCCCTGTCGGAGTTGCACGTCATGCAGAGCCCCGAGAAACACAAAACGGCAATCAATGACCTCATCATGGCCGTGGATAAGAAGCGTGACTATCTCGCCGCGATGTGCGTGGCCTACGACGAACATGAGCGAAGGCTGGAGATGATGGCAAAGGTGTGCATGGAGGGTGGGGTTAACCCCTGTGTGTATCTGTTGCTGCAGGACCAGGGAAGTTCAGCCATTGCCAATGTGTGCAAACGACAGTGGCGACACCCCTGCAAGCACGCGAGCCACCAAGCCTTACGCAGCTTAGCTGCTTAGGTCCCCCAATGTTACCTGTCACATTGCCTTGCTTCAAAGGAATGGCGTCAGGAATCCCTTGTGAGAGCGTGACGGTTAACTTCCAATGTGAAGGTGACGTGGGGAAGCGGCCGGGTGGCTGAACATTCTCGAGTGCTTTCCACAACGTACAGGATTACTTCTCGGGACTTGGGGTCCATTTATAAACCAACCCATCGGTTGTATCTAGCTTCCTTAAAGATGTGTCGAACTATCTGTTAGATGTGGCTGAACGCCCTGGCCCCCCCCTGGCCCTGCCCCCTGGCTATCGGGACTTGCAGTGTGAGCGAGAGCTGCAGCGCTGCGTCAAACTAATGGTGAGGTTCTTGGGTACCAGCCACAGGGAAGCCCCAAAAAGGAACATAAAATGCCGCATCTGCTCTTGTTGTCATATCAAGTGATGGGGCCCTTATAGCCGAACATGATACGCAGTGTCCTATGTAAAATGCGACATGTGCAGACCCTGGTTCGTCCCTCACGAACTACCGAGGGGAAAACTGTGTGCTCTGGACCCAGAGCCACAGGGGCCGTCCATGTCGCGCGCGTCATCGCGTTGAGGCCATGACCAGCTGAGGTCCGCACACCGAACTTGCAAGTGCACATGCGTCCTGGTTTTCCATGATTTCATTCATAAAGGCATGTCTGCCGTGTGGGAGAAATATATGGTCCCTCATTACAGCTTGTATCCGCTAGGAGTAGCACAGGTTGACTTGGCATCCAGACCTCGTCTCCTGTCCTTACTGGAAAGAGGAGGAAGTAAGTCGTTGCCCTCAGTAGGAAATCACGAAAGCATATTTTTTATCGAATGTGCGCAGGAGGACCTGGAGGTGGCGGTGGCCCGCAAGAAGGATGTGAGTGCCGCCACCAAGGACACTCGGGAGGTACGTGCGCACACGCCACCAGAAGAGCGCTCACCAGGGCGAGGTTTTCATGTGCCCAAGTTGCCCGCCAGAGCCCAAGCAACGAGCCGCTCTGTAGATGCCCCGGCTGACGCGTCGGTGGAAAAAGCTCTCTCCATTACCCCGAACGGCGTGACTACGCACGCGCATGCGCTCCATGCCGCGCAGCCTCGTTGTTTCAATTCCGATGCTGCCACCTTCAGACTGCTTATTGAAACATTCCCATAGCACCAACTGGAAAAGAAATCGACAGGGCCTCCGATTGTGCAAATGACTTACACGTGTCGCAACTTATTTTTCATTTTGCCGCCGCAGGCGATTGCCATGGAGGAGCGTCGGTACAATGAACAGGTCTCAATCAATGCAACGGCCCAACGTCAACTCTTGTCCCTACAGGATAAGCTAAGCTACATCAAGCAACAGGTGAGAGCCTATCAGGGATTGTGCATTATCACAGTACACGCTAGCAGTTACCTTACCCGCCCCAGACTAAGTATGGTACATTAACATTAACCTGATAATAGATATTGATTGCGCACCGATGCATGTCCGAAACTGGTCTTTCTGGCGGTCAGTTTGAGGGGCGATGCCGTGCAAATGGAAGCAGATATCAACGCCGGCGCCGTGGGGGTTTACTTGACAGTTGCTGCTGGTGTCTTGGTGTCCGGACAGCATGCCGACCGCGAAAACCTAGCTGACGTCTTGCCACATCATATGTTTGGTCTATGGTGCGACTCCATCGGCTCAGGGGCAGCTCAAGCTGGACGCGGCTGCTGCGCTGTTAGAAGAGCAAGTCAAGCGGCGCGAGGCTGCGGAGGCGGAGCGGGCGGTGGGCGGCGCACGGGCCGCGGAGCATGAGGCGCAGGTGCGGAAGAGGCATTTCCCATTCCTCATTCCCCAACCAGAATTAGGTCCCTGCAAGTCATAAATGTGCACTGGGCTGACCCATCTCCGACGAACGCAAGGCTTGCTGCTACTCCTTTTTATGTTGTGCAGGTTCGCCAGTGGCGAGAGCGCACGGAGGAGGTGCGCGCAGCGAAGGACGCAAAGACAAAGGCGGTAATGGACAAATACAACACGTTGCGGCGCGCAGTCTCCGAGTACAACAAGCGGCTGGAGGCGGCGGTCTCGGTGAACCTGGAGGCGGATGCAATAGTGGATGTCGCCACCGTTTGCGCGGCGGGTCTGCGGGATGCCGGCCTTTCTGACAAGGCGCCGAGCCTTGATACGGGCGCGTCGCGCGGGACAGCCATGCTAGCAAGCGGGATGCAGCATTTGCATCTAAGCTGAAGACGCACACATTTGAGACCGCCTCCTAATATATGACGAGGTGCTAATCGTGCGGGAAGGCAAGAGCGTCCTGAAGGATGTGTTGCTAGAGGACCAGGCGCTGCCAAGGCTGCGTTGTGCTCTTATCTGTAAACGCCCTGGACTCGTTCCGGTTTGGGGGCAGCCCTGGATAATCCAGCGAGAATGCGCAGGAACAAGTTGCGCATTAGTACGTTGGCGATATGGCATATCGGCATGTAAGGGGAGTGTTAAGAGGCCGCCCCTTCACTTTCAGCTTGGGTATTGGAAACTTGAGGCGCGGCCTTAGGGTGTCCACAGGGGTGTTGGTCGTGCGGTGTTGCCAAAAGAGCGCTGTGCGGGTGCTTTCTCCGGAACACTCTGGAGCCCCAAGCCGGGCCGACTGCACGCGCAGGATGTGCGCAGTGATTGTGTGTGTGATATACAACACTTCAATATCATAGTGTCCCAATGCCCCAGCAGCAATATTCCGCCGGCTGCTGGCGACATGTTCGGTCAGCGCCGTATCCTTGCACAGGTTATGATCCATCCTCTTCTGGTAGGGTGACATACGCCATAGAACTTACATCCTGTTGAATTTGGCTGTCAGGTCTTGTTAGATAGCTTTAAGGTGAGGACTTTTAGGTGGGATGATGCTGCAATAATGGTGAATGACGGTCTGTGCCCACTCACGGTTCTCACAGTTGCCACATGACACATAGGAGTTACATCCCGTCATAACTGACCACATATTGCTTTCTATGGGATTCAGTGGAGAGTAATCCAGATAATCCGACACCTACACGAGTAACCAAGGTCCTGGTGGGCACCCGTGACTGCCCGCCAAGTCCATCGTATCCACATCCCCCGCCAGGAAAATCATAAGCCGCCGGTCAATTATATAAATATGGCAACCCTGCGGTGTGGAAAAGTTATTGGTGGAAGTATTGACGAAGGGCTAATCCAGCAAGCCGGTGTAATGAACAACAAAGGAATAGACTACATAACGGTAGGAGGACGCCCTGATCGGGGCTTGCTCGCTACAGCCGGTAAAGGATGCTAGAGTCGCTTCCACACAAGTTTCGGGGTGCATACAACGGGCCACAGAAGCCCCTCATCGGGGTCATCTACAATATCCGCATCAGGTGCTGCATCTCTATCCGCCGAAGGTACCTCAGCTGCACAGCGGAAGGCACAAACGTCGGTCCGGGGGAACCTGGTGCGAACAACAGCCCTGGAGCTTGTGTCGCAGCACAGCTAATAACATGCCCTGTTATTCTGTCCGTATTACAAACTTTCTAATCCAGGCTCAAGACCCTGTCACCGCCGCTGTCATCCACACCTGATAATACGCATAAGCGGCATGCTTTCGTCATGTCCATTATACGTTCACTAAAAGTTGTAGCATTCACGGACCCTGCTATTAACATCGCGCTCAGGAGCAGGTCGGACTTTGGTATGAGGGTTTATACTGCATGTTGCCGGTCGAGAGCTGGGCAGCAGCGGCATCTAGTGCAGCAGCTCTCGAGAAAGATCTGCAGCTCCGAATGGCATTCCCCCTCTACATGTCATAAAAAATGGAGCCGTGGGCCGAAAATAATGGACTGTGCGTATGAGAGGGCTATATGAGATCGGGGATGCGTAAACCCTGTGGTTCATACTTGCCACCTGTAGCGCACGGAAAGCACGGCGCCAACGATTTAAACGCAGGATGGAGTCTGTGATGGATTGGAGAAAGTCATCAAGGTGCTCCTACGAATGACAGATGGGATGAGATTGTGAGTTGTGCGTTTGAGTTGCGCGTGCGAAATTTTCTCATATACTCCAGTCCGTCCAGATTACAAACTACTACTTTTTACAATCGTCGTTAACACATGTTCATATGTTCGTTAACACAATCACGGTACAACTTATAAATCACTCATGTCTCGACCTCCCTGGGCCGATAGTTAGGGTTCTGGGTTTTGCCTAATGGGCTCTGGACACGCTTTGCACATGAAGATCGACATCGTTAATTTCAAGTTTCGCGTACTCTCGATTACCTGCCCTCGCAGCGCCATAACAACCAAGATACCCTAACCAATGGATCTGATAGCCGTGCACCATTTTTCAGATCCCATGCCGTCCGACAAGGCAAAAGAGGTTGCTACAACAATGAGGAAACGCTCGTACGTGCAGTAGAGCTCACCGTGACAAACTTCAGGTCTCATTTCATGTTGCACCATTAGATGCGCGCCAACCGATCCTATTCATCGCACGGCAGTCAATAGCCTATTCGCCGAAATGCGCATAATCTCTTCCTTGCAGAACCAGGAATACATGGCAGGGCGTCCAATAGTGCTGCCTCCCTCCCGCGTGTTGACATACCCCAATGTTAAAGCCCTCAACGCAACAGCGGTTCACATATTACAGCAATTCTCATTTGTGGCCTATACCGTACCACGAAATGGGCCGTGACGCACCAAATTAAGTCATGTGCGCGTATCGCAGGGAAGTGCACATGGCTGTCGTTGGGAAACATGCTGAGAGGCAGTTGAGAGGGACACAACACGAAAACTGCCCCGAGTATCGGCCCGAGACCCACCCCTGAGGCCCAGGGCAAGCAAAACAGGCTTCATAAGTGCTGACCATAGCAATTAGGAAAGTGGCAAGTGGTCCGCAAAATTACGAACCTGGACAGAAATCGCTGTCAGAATCGTGACCTATCGACAGTATTGCTTGCGATGGTACGTGTCTGCGTGGGACGCATCATTCTGATGCATTGAACGATGTCAGCAAGGTTCAAATCACTCAGCAGATGCACCAGGGTTCCCAAACAATGGGAGACTGTGTTTCTATACCCCTCTGCAATGAGAGCATGGTCCATACCTGTATACCGCCATACACACGACCATACCCTCCACTTCAGTCGCCCCATGCCACTGCCAGACGAGGTGCCCCAAAAGTACTACCACCGCCATTGGCACAGTCGCTGTCGCCAACATGATGCGAACAACGCGGGCAGTCACCTGTCGATGTGCCGGTCCATTAGTACTAGAACTGCAATATGCAACCTGCTCATCGCAACATTTACACCACCTCTCCCGTACCACCCGAATTTTGTAAAGCCGGGTCTTTCATCCTATAACCAATTATCTAAACAGCTAACGTAAGCGACCGAAACCCCAACAGGCCCGCTACAAATACCCGGTCCAGCAGCTCGATACTTGAATAGCGGAAAGTAAAAAGTGGACAGTCCGGGCCCGTTCCGGTCCCCCTTGGAAGAGGGATTTAGACATTCACATCCTTAGCAAGAACCGTGCTACATGATACGGCTATTCGACGAGCCAAGAACCGCAGCCGCACCACTGTTTTAATTATTAATCCGTCACCTGCCAGTACCACGGTCTGAGGTTCCCAGAGGCCTATAGGCCTAGGGTCTGGAAATCACGTCCCGTTCCCGCTGCCCTCCTGCTTTGACGTTGCTTCTTCTTCGCGGGCCCTGACCTCGGTAACCTCTAACCGGAGTTATGCGCCCCTAAATCCTTAGTAAAACATTTAGTGCTCACCTCACACCAATGTGGGAGGTGGGCACTGCTAACACACATAACGGCATCAGCTACCGCGGCGCGTACAAATTCAGAACGGAAAGTGGCAGCAGAAGACTTGCGGGGCATCCCCTTCCAAACCACGGGGCACCCTGCTTTCATAAAGGAAAGTAAATGCGGAGTAAGTGCTCCGCCTAAGCATCCAACATACATTTCCCGCCCCCATGAGACTTCATCTGTAAATGCATGCGCCATGCATCATCACGAAACCCCAAAATCAGACGCGCTGTCGAGGATTAATCCGGAGGCGGCCCGTATGATCACAAGGGAAAAGCAATAACAACAGTGAGTCTTGGCCGGCCGGCCGGCAGCAGCCGATTATTGGTCGCTTCCGTAATGTGTTGGTAAACGGGTCGGTTCGTGCTATGGCTGAAGTTGCAAGCGTGGTGTGACTACGCTGTCTTAGGCGACATGGCAACAACGAAACATATGAATACCTCCGCGGCATCGATGTTCGGAACGGGTGAGGTGGAGATGGCCTAGCTCGGTATGCATCGACCAAGGTCGTTGCAACTATGTACAGCGAGAAAGCGAGGCCTCTTACCCCCAACCCTAAGATGGCGCCGTATGCCGCGGCATGCTCATGTTGCAACACAGCGAGGCCAAACGCGTGCACCCATATGGTTATATATCCTGAAAGCACGGTACTCACATAGGTGTCCATTAGAGGGATCGTATAGACATACCAGACAGAGAACAATAGATAAAAAATTCTACTACCTAAGCGTCCTGCCAGGTCGCACGCAGGGCTGCAAATGAGCAACAACAGCATATCAACCTTAACAAGGATAGTCCCAGCAGAAAGTTTAGGTGCTCAGCGCGTTTCTTATGAGAATGCGATGCTTGTCGGGGGATAAGGCGCACAAAATCACGTTGAATGTTTGAATCATTCACACCGAGCTACATTCATCGCAGGGTTAACCGCTCCAACGGCGCGAGGATGCGGCCAGACATAGATCGAACTTCCTGCTATAATATTGCCAGAAGTCCAAGCTCGGATTTTTGTTTCGCGCCAACCCGCCCGATGTCCCGCCCATTATTCCAACGACTTTCCATGCCGGATCGAAGCCAGACGAAAATAAGCCTCTATATCTTCTCTTGAAGGCGCACCAAATAAGCAGCGTGCGACTCCTGCGACGTGAAGCGGGCCCGCGCTCAACATGGCCGCTGCTGGAGGACTCGGCAGATCCAATGGACCGCCGAAAGCTGCGGGCGTCTTGATTGTTGCGCTGTCGAGGGTAGTTTGGGTCATATCCATGGACGAGAGGCAGTGGCTCGGATCGCAAGCCATTCCAAAGAAAAACAATAATGGCGGGACGGTTGTTGCAGTAAAGTAACTTATTTTACGCCGAAAACACGTTAGAAGTAATCAAAAGAAGGCTTAATTACCTGCATACTTATTCTGGAATGCTATCATTAAGATATGGCGGAACGCATGTCCGATGCCGATGAGCACGTACAACGATTGCCCGTCATCAACTTTCAACCACGTTCGGGGCAACTCCAGCTTGAACTTAACATTCATTTGCACATGATTACTTTATGGACGTGTTTGTGAGCGTTTGGCCGGTGAGCAAGTTGGTCGGGCGAATAGGTCAGGGGCCGGAAACAAATGATATGGTTTAATTGATAAGCGATACACGAAATTACATGTTTGAAGGATGCAGCGTTTCCGCCGAATACAACAGACTAAGCATATGCAAGGTCACGCAACACCTTGCATGCCAACGTGGTATTCCAAAGCGTTTCATCGGTCGAGCCACGTGCATGTGGAAAGAAGAATTGGATTCTTTGTCAGTTCCGTGTCGCAATCAAAAAGGGTGCCAACTTCTTACTAGAATTTTTCACGTGGCCACTGTTGCCCGCTTAAGCCCATACAAAATATACCAAAGGTTCCATGACCAAACTATATCCTGAGGTATATTTAAATATTCTGTTCCAAGAAGAGCAGCGCACCTTGAAACATGCTGTTGTCCAGCAGTTTCCTTCTTTGTTCTTTCGCCTTCTTTGCGCGCGGTTCGCCACACTGTTCCCCACATTCTTCCTACTACAACAAGTTTTCCACTTTCCCTATGTACTATTCTTGGCTCTGTCCTTATTTAACCCGTGCAACTGTACGTTAACTTCCCTTCGTCCTTTCCGCCTTTTTTGTTAACCGCGGCGCGCACATTGGCGCCAGTTTTATTTTTGCATGGCAGCAGGCATTACGGTGACATTATGGATATGTTACTATTATATCTAAACCACAAGCCCGTCGTATACATTATTATTTAAAAGCAGCAAATGCAAGAACCATTCATGCGCTTTGCTAAAGTGTGCGCGGTACGACATTATTTTAGCGAACTTCCAGTATTGTCGTAGCAATCGGAATTCATTCATTCAAAGGAATAACAGAACATAACAGACCGACGAGAGGATAATCCTCGTCCCTCTCATGTTGCGCGCACCAGTCTTCTGCGGCAGTGAGGGGAGGGGATCCACGGCTTGTGTTCCTGATTGGCAAGCCTCCCTATTCGCCCGGACCATCCTCCCTTCCTATCATGTCCTAAGTGCGACGTGCCCCGCCGAGGAAATCGTACATCAATGCATAGCTTTTCCAAGCACGAGCAGCCGATTCTTCTGTTTGCACATACGGAAAAAACAGCACACATCGAAATGATGTGTATTGACCACGACTGACCTGGTACAGACTGGCGATCCCGACTAGTGCCTCTATACTGATGGGATATTTGACAAAATATGAGTCCTTTTAATCCATTTAGCTACTTGAGCATTTCGAGCCATCCATGTGTAAGGCTGTGTAAGGTCCCCATCTTGACCAACGCCTACATGGAAACGTGTTGCTCAAGGGTTGGAGTCGCGGAGGGAGTCATACTGGCGCGGATTCTTGGAAGTCCACTGCCACGATTGGGAATTTGGGAGTCCTCAGTGCCCTGTGTCATCGAGCCATTCAGTCTGGCGTATCAATGCGATCTTCATGTTCAAGAGCATAAGGCCCTACGAGACAAAGCGTATATAATAGGTTCTTGGACCACTTCACCACGATACAGCCAAGCCGACTGGCGGATTCTTCTGCGTCTGCTGCCATCTGTAAGCGTTAGTCAAGCTCCACGCCGGACAATTCCTCTGGAGCCCCATCGCCATGTAATGGCATCAAACAGCCTGCGGCAGGGGCAGCCGATAAGGCCCATCACGGCGATGATCTTCATGAGCTCCGTTACAACATAGGGTCCGCCAGACTTGGTCGACGAAATACATGGCATGTAAGTATTCGCGCAGGGGCTGGGCCCCCTTGAGGCCTGCTGAGGAAATATCGCGCGTGTTGGTAGCATCATCACGCTGTCCCGCCTGCCTGCTCGCGCAATCACGACACGAAGCGCCGGGCCCCCCTGCACCTCGGACCTGCTTGCCATCTCCCAAACGGAAGGGAACGATCCAATGATGATGAGGATGAGGATGAGGATGAGGATGAGGAGGAGGAGGAGGAGGAGGAGGAGGATGGCCAAAACACGATTGATCATGCAGCAAAGATCACGAGAAATCAAACGCAGAACATATCGCTCGCCCAAGAAATTTTCCCGTCGCGCCAATATTCGGAGGTGGACGGGCGACCTCCCTTGCACAGTTGCAGCATTGCAGTCTGCAGTCTGCAGCTTAATAAGGTCCGTCTCGAGAGCCGTAGTCGTATCAGCACAGCACACACCCTCAACACACATGGGACGTGAGTGATATCCTGTTTTTTGGCCTCGAGAAGCAGCTCGAGCCCTTAAAAGAGGCAGTTCCCACCGGTCGTGCTCGTGAGTCATCATCACAGCATAGCAAAAGGCAGTGGCCGAGCCAACGAACAAGAATAACCAGCATTATTACGATGAACAAACAGCTTACGAATAAAACAATCTCTCCAGCCCCCGCGGATTCAGGGGTGGGCGTTGTCGCCAGTCAGGTTGTGAGGGTCAAACTATATAAGAAGGTGCCAACTCTATAACGAAACAGTTCTGCCGTGCACAGTCGTTCACCGCGGCAAGTCACCCGGTCCAGTTACGCTCCTTCATCTCCCCGGGTGCCGCCAAATCCGCCGTCGAAGTCCACTCAATGATGATGTACAGCAGCGCGTCGCCAATACCACAGTGCGGTCCGCGATGCACCATTCACAGCGCACCTCATCACAGTGACCATTGCTCTAGTATAAAATCGCTCTGCTGCACGACATGTCCATGGACCGCACACATTTGACACTGCGATGGTTCACACAGCTTTTACGACGATGTGAACGGATACAGCGACCAGAGGCACCCGAGCACCCGAGCACCCGAGCCAAATCATGTCTTTACTCAACGGGGTAATGTCAGGTCGCATTCCTTCCCCAGCCACATTTACGCCTGGGCATTCCTCCAAGCCCCCCGTTCGACTTCGTTCCGTCCCGACCTTGGCCACCTACCTGTGCACACAAGCAAACAAACAAGCACCAGTTCGCATATCACACATTACACATCAGACCAACTGCGCTCAGGTGCTCACAGACGCGTTACCCCGCATCTGTCGTAGCATGTGGGATCCGGGGGATGGGGCGGGTAACAATTCCGTGCCAAACACCTCGTACCTGCCGCATTGCGATATGAGTCAGCGCGCCCGGTCGACCGAAGTGCGCTTTGCACTGCACCAAACCCCTCTCCCAGAATCACAGTATACGTACATCGCTGACCACTCAGCCCCGGCCTTTTGTGCCACCCCCTCCCTTGCTCTCACCACACGGCTCCGGCGAACACCACATCCTTGCCGACAGGTGCCTGTCAACCCGCAGTTAGGCCTCTCGTGTTCTTTTACGAACCTGCGAAAACAGTGATGCGGTACATGAGCTGACTCGCGAGGCTGATGCACTTATCCGGGTAAAAAGGCAAAATGTATAGCTCCAAAACCACCAGACACTTCCCACCATGACGATAATCGATCCAGATCCAGAACTTGCGGCCAGGAGTCACGAATAAAATTTTTATGTACACAAACACACACAGGAATAGTCCGCGACGGTGTTCCTTAGCAGCACACATACGACTAAGCATGGCGTATCCTTACCGCGGTTGACGGGCTGGGGGCCAGCTGCGCGCGTGTATCCGGCAGCCGCCGCACCGGGCGATGCGGTGTTGCCAGCCACCGGCATGGGCGTCGTGGTGGTAGTTGTAGTTGCAGTTGCGGTCACCCCGCTTCCACTGCCGTGACGCGGCGTCGAGGTGCCACCTGCACCGCAAAACACATTCACACGCCCACAAGCGGGTGGTCGTACTGTGACCACGTGCTTCTTTCGCCAGGGTGTCGTTATCCAGGACAATGTGGTCCGCTCCAGCGTAGCCCGAGTCTGTGCGTGTGTGTGTGTATTATCCAGCTATCTATACGTTGAAAATGTATATTATAGACCAGGCTGGCGGGCACAATGTCGCGTGTATGTTTTTGTATTTGTCAGTGGCAGGGGACTCAACGCACCGACGGGGACGCAGGTTCCTGGCAGGCCCCAGCAGCCGCCCCTCCCCGGTGCCCAGCGACCCGATAACTCGACCTTCAGGACCACCACCAAATTCCTAAATCCCCCCAATCAGCAGTTGCGGAGGAAACATAACACGACGTCATTCCGGACAGCACCACCATCCCACCTTGCGGCGACGCTGACGCGGGGCCACCGCCAATCCACACTGCGATACAACAGGCAGGGTCGGGGGCGGAGTGGGCCTGTTGACGGTGTAAGCTGTGTTATGCCTCAGGCCGAGGGGACGGGCAGGTGCGGGAAACGCAATGGCGCCGCGTCAGGGAGGAATGGCCAACGGGCAAACAAAGTAGAGGACCGCGAGTGACTCCGCCCTTCATGCGTACACCGCCTTTCATGATGCTGCTTGGACGAGCCAAAGGGGCGGGGTTGGCCCCATGCCTTTCGCCTCTTCGTTCGGCCTATTTGCTTAGCCTTGAAAGCGCCCACTCTACTCCCCGCACCGTCAGTTCCCTCCCTTTCCCCTTTGGCCCGCCGGCGCCCGTCAACAAACTCACACCCAGTTGTTGTATCACGGTCGTTGTGGTGATGGTTGTGGTGGTTGCGGTGATGGTTGTGGTGATGGTTGTGGTGGTTGCGGTGATGGTTGTGGTGATGGTTGTGGTGGTTGCGGTGATGGTTGTGGTGGTTGGAACATCTTGCAATTCTTAATAGCAGTACCAGGTCTCGGCGATTCGTCTTCCCCACCCCCTTTGGACCCTCGTCCTGTGTTAACCTAACACGTGTAATAAACCCACCTCGGTTTGTCGACATTAGGATCTTCCGTACATTGCTGAACGGCTCCCGGGCATCGACAGCACTGCCATGGCCAGCCGCTCCGGTCGCTGTTGCAGCACCTGGCGGCGACTGCGCCAAGATCCCATCAGTGCGCGGCCGCTGAGCCGGCCGCTGCTCCGAAGGCAGCCCCGCCGGCCCTGCTGCCACCTCAACCATTGTAACATCGTCACCGTCAAGCCTCCCTTCCTCCAAACCGGTCTCCACAATCGCCCGACTGCGTTTGCCACTGGACTTCAACGGCGGCGTGTGCGTCGTCGCTGACGAAGGGGTGCGATGGCCGCTGCGTCTCACCGCCGCTCCCGTTGTCGCCGGCGACGCCGTGCCTCGACCTCGCGCCGGTTCATGGTTGGCTTCCACCGCCTCCGCCGCCCCGGCAACAGTGGCCGCACCTCTTGCGCCCGACGCGGGAGCTTTGCCCAACTGACCTGGCGATGCGGCGACGGGTGAAGTAGCCGGCGGCGGTGTCGGCGGCTGCGCCTTCAGCGGCGCCGCAAAGCATCGAGCCTGAGGTGCACAGAAGGAAGGAAAGGGACAGAGGAGCATACAGCCACAAATCAAAACAAATGTAGTCTCACAGTCTCACAGAGAACAACGAAATCGGACGCGGCGGGGAGCCGACGAGCCGAATGGTGTGGGGACCGGGGAGGCGTACGAACACAGGCTTGCGCGGCTCCGCATGCGCCCCCTCCCCCGGCACAAGACACGAGTGCGGGGAGAAAGGGATGGTCCCCGACGCAAAACGGACAAAATCGCAAGATTCCTCACGCCGACATGCAGCAGCCTCACCGTATCACAAAGTTTAGCACACATCGCTGAAGTAAACACATTGGCCACCGCTCCGCCAAGTATGCTTGGCGGTGGCCGTAACTGCTCTGTACGGCCGTTCCCTCCCGGGAGTATTTCTGAGCTCTTGCGGAAAGAAATAATGAGATCCATCAAAAAACTGCCGCAGTCAACCTGTACGGGTTGATTTTTAACACCCGGCCTAGCTTACCAGGTTGACCCGGGGGAACGCACCTGCACTCCCGCTGGACCTCCCACATTCGCGGTCCCGCGCCACGCCGCCTCCGGCCTGCGCGCCGTCAGCTGCTGCGCGGCGAACGTCCGCATCTTGTCCGCTGCCTCCTCCGCCGCCTGCCGCTGAGCCGTTGCGACAGCCAGCTCGAACTGCAGCCTGTGCAAACGCACACGGGCACATGGCAGGGGCATTAAATTTCAAAGACATCTACAGACATTGAAACCTTGATATCTATGTGTAAAGAGGTTTGTTCAAGTTACCACCGCAATCATTAGCGAAGCACTCAAGAGGGGGATCCGGACACCATGATAGGCTGACAGCGACGGAAATTGGGCTTCAGAGATGCCGCGCGCAGCAGAACCCAGACCGGCGGTATCCAAGTGGTGGTAATCAACAAGACGGATCTGATTAACGTAATCTACATACGTACAGTATATAAGGCTATACGGCATGTAGTTCCGTACAGCGGCAATGCTGCTTACACACCTCTCCAAGCCCAAACCGTCCGTCCATCCACGCAGCTCCGCCCTCACGGCCACCAACTGCTCCCGTACCGCCACCAACTGCTCCCGCAACGCCGCTGCCTCCTTTTCCGCGGCCGCCAAGGCGCAGCGAGCAGCAGCGGCCTCAGCCTTCGCCGCCTCTACCTCCCGCCTCCATTGCGCGTCCGGCCGGGTCGTGGGGACTGGGTGACTGTCGCACAGGACCTCCGCGCCCATACTTGCTTGAGTGCTCGTTTGCAGCAGCGCCATGCGCTGGTCAGGGCAAGGAGATGCGGCGCGGCAGAGGCCAAGAGCCAAGGAGTGACGCACTCAGGACGAACTCAGAGCCAAGATTAGGTTGAGAGAGACAGAAACGAAGAGAAGGGAGCTCCAGAAGCTCGCAAAAGGGCCGCAGAAACGGACAGCGTCCTCATTTGGTCGTACTAATGTCGCTGGTGACCCGTTGGTCGCCCCAACCCCTGTCCACCATCCTCTGTCCCCATCCTCTGTCCCCAAGCACCCCCTCCGCTTCTTACACACTCCCCTCCCTCCCCTCTCATGTCTCTATTCCACCTATTCATACTCGCTGCCCAGGCCCCAGCCAAACCCGCTTCACCCTAAGCACCCAAACCCTCTTAGTCTCCCCCCACACGCCTCCAAAGCAAACACACACACACACACACACCTGGCAGCCTACCGCCACCACCGCCACCTTTCTTGTCCTTGACCCCGCCCTTCCAACTCCATCCTATCCGTGTGTTTCGTTTTGCTTGGATTGCTTTCAGTTGCTTTCAACAGGTTGACCTCAGGTTGGCCCACCTGCCAAGTCGACACGACATTAGGTACGCGCCGCTCGTTGATGGCCCGGCAGTATGCCTCGATGAGCTCCGCCAACATAGGGCCCGTGACGGGCTTGCCGCTTAGCCTCTTAGGCCGACAGCGGCTCTGCAACAGGGCCACCAGCGAGTCTAAGGCCTGGACCTGCGCGACACGGACGGAGGCGTAATGATGGGTTTTGTGGTGCATCGATTAGCGGGCGGGCGGGCGGGGTAGGGTAGAGTGGGGGTTGGGGTGCCGCGATGCTGCTGCTGCTGCTGCTGATGATGATGACGATGGTTATGCTGATGGCGAACGCGCGTGAAGGAGCGTTAGCGGAGTGATGGACAAGGGCAGGACTGGCGGGAAAGGCGCGGTGGTGCGCAGGGGGAGGAGCGGACAGTAGGGGAAGCGGTAGGGGGAGGTGCTGACACGACCTGGTGGGGGACCGACAAGCCAATCCGTCCTCCCCGTCCCCCGTCCTCCGTCCACCCTAAAACACCATTCCGAAAAAGAGAACGGCGACGTGAACGAGGCGGCATTGCGCCTGGTGGTGTGGAGCTGCAGATCTGTGATGAGGGGGCCGGTTGGCCCGTGGATCCGTTCCCGCCCAGGAATCCACCCACTATACGAGGCTCCAAAGCCGGCAGGGAGTCCGTACGGGCCAGGAGGGCCTCGGCGTGGAGCGGCTGCGGACGGATCATGAAGGCAGGGAACCCAGCCCGTTGGGGGGGGACACGGGGGTGAATAGGATGAACGGAATGAAGCCGGAGGAGGTCAAAGGGGGGGAAACGAACAGCCGAGCCTTGATGCTGCCGTTGAGAAACAACAATTACCACCATCGCCACTCACGGGGCTACATGTCGGTAATTTCTTTATGCTTGATTTGCGGCGGCATCATACTCATCAACCAATAAAAAATAAAATAAATAAATATTTCTTTATGCTTGTTACATTCATGCATTGGTGTAAGCTCCTTCGCTTTCCACTCACCAGCACGTGGCAGTCTCTGTCGGGAAAGAGCGCCTTGATGCTTGCGCGGGCCTGGGAACCAGCCAGTGGGAGATTGGGAGGTGAAGGGGGTGAAGACGCACATAGAAACGCTGGTGGTGGTTGCTGACGAAGCAAGGACTAACCGTCAAGGAACCGAATCAGAGGATAAAGAGCGGGGAGGAAGGCGAGGAGGAGGAGGAGGAGGAGGACGGGACAAAGGTGCAAAGCCAAAAGCTGTGTTGCTCAGACAGTGGACTGGAGCGGGTTTTGCAAAAGGAAGACAAAACGACGTGAGAGTTGGCAGTGCTATTGTTGTGAAGTCGCAAATCGTTAATGACAAATGACCAAATCGTAGGAAGGTCCCTCCCGGGTGAGGGTAGGCGGGCGCGAACGTGCGCAAGGCAGCAGGGGAGACGAGGCGTGAAAGAAGGCACAGGTATAGTACGATGCGGGTAAGATACATCACCCAGAGCATCGAACCCAAAATAAATAGCGACAGCGCTCCGGCAACAAGGGCCAGGAGCAGAAGGTTTTGTCCCTGCTACGGGGAGTTTGTCCGCAATTGGGACACGGTCAGATGATGCTTTACGCAGCTAACGACCTAACGACCCAAACCTTAACCTAGGCACACATCGGATGCCTATACCTGGTTTTTGGCCCTCACTGCAGCAGTTCGGCCTGGCAGTGGCTCGAGCGTCCCCTCCATGTACTCCCGGTAGGTAAGCTGCCAGCATCAGAATGATTAACACGCACGAGTTGATGTCGGTGCTACTGGCTCGATGCTATAAGAATGGGTTTGGCAATCGGTATTTTGGGGTCTTGCCCCAATGGGTGCCGCTTCAACGAAGATGTACATGTAGCGGTAAGACGCCCCCTTCGCGCTCCGATGCGCACCCTCCTCCTCCTCACACACCTCCGATGTGTGATTTTCGGCAGCAGTCGACCAGGTCTCACCTATTCTTTGCCGTCCCATGCCTTCATTTTTCCTACCAATCCGCCGCTACAAACCCGCCCATATGTACGACAAGTAGCGAATTTGGAAACTGCGAAAATTCCGTTATGAGTGCGCGCGCGTGTCTGTGCGTGTGTGCTTGTCAGTACGACGAAAAATAGGAGCAGCCCGTAGCAAAACCACCCATCCATATCCTGCGGCCCGTTTCCACATCAACCATGTCCATCGTTTATCATAAATCCCCACTCTCCCCCTTCCCGCCCAGATAAACTCCCCTCCTGCCAGCTTAACCCCCCCTATACACACACACACACATCCACATCCACATCCACACCTGTTTCCCGTCGCCCGCAATTTGCATCTGGAAGCCCCGCAGCAGCCACAAGAACGCGGGGCTCAGGTCCAAAGGGACGGCGCTAATGCCTACATGCACCACAACATAAAACCCTAAGTAGCACAAGCTATATAACGTTGGCGTAGGTGGCCCCGAGGCAGTGAGGCTGGGGTCAATACTTGCAAGCAGGGCGCGGCGAGAGAAGCACCTGGCTCAGTGCAGTGTGGTTGAGGACTTCTGCGAAATGCAGACCGCGCACAGAAGCGGGCGGGGCTTCAGCTGTAATGGCACCGAAGCAAACAATTACGCACAAAACCCCGCATCCCCCATTCACTCACCCATCTCGTCCCCCGGCGACAGGGCGAACCCACACGACCCCGCCAGGTCGTCCACCTGCCATCGCGTGAGGTTGTGGTAGGGGATGGGGACCAGGGGGGTTAAGTATGTTAAGGTCCCATGCATCCCATGACACCGTTGCCGACTGAAAATGGCAGGGACAAGTAGCTGGGTAGCAAGACAAAGACGGGGCACAGGAGAGGGGCAATGAGGTGGTGGGGACTGGCAGGTCCAGCAGGATGTGCTTATCCACATGATTGCGACGGGGACGGTGCGGGGAGGGGTCGGAAGACACGAACCCAGATCGCATCGTTTGAAAAACGGGAGACCCGATTTAAGTTGTATACCGGGGGGAAGGCGGGCAACGCAGGGAAGGACTGCAGCTCTGAAGACCAGAGCCTGCAACGTACAAACCAAGTCAATAATCACGTCGGGCGAGACGGATTGGCGAGCGGCTCCACTTTAGGGAGCACCAGACATCAGCGCCAGATGACTGACGCTGGCTCGCGGCGGATAGCGCCGGTGGTTCCGAACCGTCCTCCAGTTGTTGTATCACGGTAGTGGTGGTTGCGGTTGTGGTGGGTATATTTATGGTGTTGGTTGTGGTGATAGTTATGGTGGTTGGTACCTTTTGCATTTCTCAATAGCAGTACCAGTATTTCTCGGCGATTCGCCCCCCCTCCCTCCTGCCACTCAGTCAACCGACTCACCGACTGATCGTCTATTGAGCCGGTCTGGTGATACAGCAGCACCGAAGATAGCAGCACCGAAAGATTAAATATCTGTAGGTAAGGTAAGACACAGCGGAGTTCAATGGGTCGGTGGCATCCGGACCCCAGTAACGAGATTGTTCAGCCGCCTGGACGTATCGCCCTCCTTTCTGCCAAGACATGTGGCTGTGGCAGGTAGTGGACCAGTAAAGGGCAGGTGAAGCGCGGCGGTGGTGATGGTGGCTCTGGCACCCAGTCCCTTGACCTAATCGGCTTTCCGCACAGGATGTAATGGTGGTGGAGGTGGAGGACCGGGAGACGTGTGCGACATCGAAGGAACGGAAAAGCGAAACAAAGCAAAGCAAAGAATTGTACATGGTGTGTATGTGTGTTTGTGTGTGTATTCTCTGGCGGCATTCCCAACGCGCGTCTCACATGGTTCGAATACTCCGGGGTCTGCTCGGACGCGCCGATGGCCTCAGCATCCAGCAGGAGCTGCAGCGTGGCGCGGCGCCAACACGGTGCGACAGAAACCAAGACGGCGAGAAGGCAGCAGTTGGGCGGAGAGGTGCGGCATTTGGTGAAGGGTGTGGAAAACTACGTTTCGCAGACGCTGAGTGCAGCCTACGTATGTTGCGTGATGGGGTGACCGGGTGATCGGGTGATGGGGTGATGGGGTGATCGGGTGATGGGGTGATGGGGTGATCGGGTGATGGGGTGACCGGGTGATCGGGTGATGGGGTGAGTATCTGAGCCGGTTGGGAAAAGGGCCGGTTGGGAAGAAGTCACTGAATTAAAGGATCGGGCTGTCGGAAAGGGCTGCTGAAACACATTTCCGGGCGGCTAAAAGTCTCGAGGGTGGGCGAGCGGTACACTGGCGCGATTCGGTACCCCGCCACAAACGAGGAAGCGCGGTAATGTGATGCTGACCAGCTAATACGCCGTACAAGCCAGGGTAGCTAGCCAGCCGCGGGCGTCTGTGCTCTTCATGTCCATTGCCCTTTTCCCGCCGGGAGGGGTTCCTGTTCGCCTCGGGTGCACGCAACACGGCGCTTGAACGCTTTTCCCACCCTCACCACGTGGTACATCTGTCCGCAAGGCAACTTCCACTCCGAAGATCGCGTCCACTGCCATACGCCTGTTTCAATTGGGGCGCCAGGGGAAGAGGGACACGGCACGCGGACATGTTATAAACCCACGGCAACAGCTATTGCAGCAAGCAGCAGCGGTTGGGGTAAAGTTAGGATTACAAGTGGATGCGAGTTGATGAGGAAATGGCGGCGAAGGAACTGGCGTGGTGGAGAGCGAAGGGGATTTGGGCGAACGCGGGGTCCCCTGCCGTACAATCCCCGTACTAGCTGATCTCCACGCTGGTGCAGTTCAGACAACCCTATCAATATAATGTGTCCTGGACGTTAAACCCTAACGCCCCACGGCCCAAAGCCCTGGTCAGCGCACCTTTAAGGCTGTGCTTGAGAGTGCCTCCCGCGAACCTACAGGAGGTTCCAACTGCAAGCGGATGTGCACTGGCACCCTCGGGACATCTCATTGGCCCACGCAACCGCGCGGCAAGCTGGTTGAGTAACGAGGTCTTCCCTGCCACTGAACGCCCGCAGATTGCTACAACGCATACCGGTGTATTCAGTGACCTGTAATTGCGATGAAGTTTGTGGAAAAGGTTGCGGATGCAACGGATTGACACCGACTCCGGAAAAACTGTCCAGCGGTACGCACCTCAGCAAATCTAAAGCCTCAAGTTGTATTTCAAAGTTCTTCATATCTTTATTAAAACAGAAAAATTCGGACGTCATATTGTTCTCAACCTATATAATATTGCAGCTCCTGTGAGATATGATGAGACTTCAAGACGAAATGCCACTTCACGCACATTAAAATGTCGTAAATTGCAATAATCAAAGAACGCCCCTTCGGCGTTGCTCGAGAGCTGGACCGATACCTTTGGCTCTCCCGCTTCAAGAGTACGAATAAGGCTGTGTCAGCACTAGTCCCTCAGAAATCATCCGGTTTACTTGCTTCTAAGTTAAAGGAGTTGTTTTGTTCTATCTTATAACTGACGAACACAACCTGTGCTCGTTGTTGAGTTAGAGAGCCGAACGGAAGCTCGTCATATTTCAACTGGCCGTCGGAATTTTCCATTTATCCTAGAGCCGATACTTTCCCTGCTCGGAACTTTCGTATCTTTGTGTTTCTGGCTCCGCGGTGGAGCGGCCACGCGGTGGGTGAGTGGTAGGTGCGGCCCCTCAGCTTCTGCGTAGCCGTCATTGCCTCCCCGGTTAAACGCCGCGGCCGGAAGGGTTGCATGCTTCACGGCACATTGTCTCGACCTGCCTAGGCGGTTTCCGTATTTAGAGATTGTAACCTTTGGGTAGGTCGGTTCGCATGAAAACGGAGATCCTCCTCTCGTTGCAAACTTTGCAGGCCAATTTACCGATGGAGCCAGCAAGAGCTCGATCACCTGTGGCACTTTCGCAGCGGTTGCAGGACATCGCGGAGCGCCTGTCGACGCTCGCAAAGGTGTGGAGGTTGCCATTCCAAGTGACTCGTCCCCGGAAACCGGAAACGTAACGACCTCGAATTCGTCTTCCTGGCTAAACAGGCATGATCTCACACAATCAAAATGAACAACCTTACCTTCAACCCATGTTTCTTGTCCCAACAGGCGGAACTTTACCAAGTGCTTGAGGGCATCGCGCCCACTGGCGAATTCTCTTCCCTTCATCGGCTTGATCCGCTTGTAAACGACATTGTTTTCCAGATTAGCGACAGCTTTAAACAAGCCGTCGTAAAGCGGTTGTTGCCTGAGGCTTCTAAGCTATTAGGCTCGCGGTCTGCAGCTCTCGCAGCCGCGCCCCCTTGGGCGGGAGCCCAGGCGCCGCAGTCCCCCGGACCCACCTCGCTCGTCTCCAACGTCAAGCAGCATCCTCATCTCGAAAATGATATTCTCGCGCTCGGTCTCGCGCCGGGAACCGGGCAGCCACTGCGGCCAGACCAAGGGCCACCGCAGGATGCGGTCTCCGCGGCAGCCTCGTCTCTCCTGCAAGGAGCGACAGCAGTAGCCGTCCCTTCACCAAAACAGCGTCACCAGAGCAACCTCTCCCCTCCACCTTACACGACCAGCGGAAGTGGTGGTGGTGGTGGTGGTGGTGGTGGCTGTAGTAGTGTCAATAGCGGCACGTCAGCCTCAGCTCTGCATCCGCCTGAGTCTCGTTTCGCCTTCGCCAATGTAAGCGGCGACATACGACGCCGTACGACACCTCTGTCACCGCCGCTCGGGCGCGACGGCAGCTATGGCGGTAACGCTGCAGGTAACGCAGCGGCCATCGCTGACCTCGTCTCTTCGGCTGATCCATTGCTGCTGCTAGGCCTCGGGGAGAGCGGGGCGAGTTTGGGTTTCGACGCCGGCGGAACCGGTGGTGATGGCGCCACTACGAATGGATTGGCGGTCAGTGTAGACAGCTTCCTGCTGGGCTCAAGCTTGGCAGGAAGCATTGGCAGCGCTGTCGGTTCCGGAGCGGGTGGCGGGGCCACGCCGGGGGCTGGAGGCAGCGCAGGCGGCAGTGGCGGTGTCTTTACACCCGTCACCTCCCCCTCCCCCAATGCCCTTGGCCGCCACCTCGGCGCGCTGTCGCTCGCCACCGGGACGCCCGGTGGAAGCAGTGGCGGCGGCGCCGCATCTGCCTCCGCCGCCTCCGCCGGACGTATTGTTTCATCCTCGATATCGTCGCCGTCGCCGAACCCCTCCACGCCATCACCGTATTCATCGCTACCTCTGACCATCCGGCCTGGATCTTCTTTGGATCCAGGGCTGGCGACGCCGCCCGTGTCTTTGGCAGGCACCGAACCGCTCCGCAGTACCCCGCAGGCGCTCCCTACCCCGCAACAGCAGCACCCGCAGCAGCTTGACCGACTGAGCACCGGGGGAGATATGTCCCCGCTGACACCTCTGGTGCCGAGTGGCAGTGCGGCGGCGGCGGCGGCAACACCGCCGGTGCCGTTATTCGGTGGCGCGCCGGGGCCGAGTCCTGGTGGCAGCTCCCAACAGCAGCTACTGCGGCAGCATCAAGTACAGCAGCAGCACCTCCAGCATCAATACATGGGGGTTGGTGCTGCGGGGTTGGTCCGGGAAGTCGGCGGGATGGCCCCCAACGGTAACACCACTAACGGTAACGCCGCTGCGTTCCACCACCAGCAGCAGCAGCAGCATGTACAAGCACAGTACAACCTGCAACAGCTGCAGCAACAGGACATGGGCGAGTACCCGCGCCAGCAGTACAACCTGACACAGCAGCAGCAGCAGCAGCAGCAGCTCAGCGCTCTTCATTATGACGGCAGCGGCTTTGCCTCGGTATCGACCGTCAGGGCCGCCCTCGCCGCTGCCCCCGACGGGCCGCGTGCGTCGTACGACGGCAGGTCACCAAGCGGAGGGTATGTTGTACAGAACATGCAAGTCCCGTACGATATCCAAATGATGTACGGCGGCAGCGGTGTCGGGGCGTTGGACTTGCAGCAGGCTGGCGCCCTTGGTGACCGTTACAGTTCCCCCTCGGGGCAAGGGGCTGCGGCGACTGCTGTACGTGGCAGCTTCGCCAGCGGCGGCGCTGCTTCGCCTGATTACGGTGTGTATAGCTTGACGCCACTCGCCGGCGGCGGCGGTATGGGCGGCGCCATGGTCGTCGACCTCATTCGGTCTGGAAGCTCTGGCGGCAGCAACGCCGCGGCTGTCACGACGATGGGAATATTGCCGCCGGCAGGCGGTGCTGGTGCCGGTGGTTTCGGCGTCGGCAGCGGCGTCGGGCGCAGCGCCGGTTCGCCTGCGATGGTCCTGGCAGCGTCAGGGGCACCTGGTACGGCTGCCGGCCGGCCCAGCCGTAGCGGCGCCACCAGTGCAGGTTCCGTTGTCGATAGCTGCTCCAGCAGCTTCTCTACGGGCCCTATGGGCCCGCAGGCGGCGGCGCCGCGCCGCGGCAGTGGTAACGGCGGCAGTACGGCAACGGTATTGCCGTTCATTGTGCAGCAGTCGTCACCTCCTGCATCGGACGCGTCGGGCCCGTCCTCTGCGGCCTCAGTGTCAACGGCAGGAGTGGCGGCGGGTGGCGCTGGCGGCCTCGCAGCGGTCAAGGGCGGCGGCGCGGCGGCCTCAGTCGTTTCCGCCGATGGCAGCTCTTCCCTATCCATGGCTGCAAAGTTGCAGCAGGTGCACATGGATACTCCCGCCCTTGTGCGTGCAAGCAGGGTTTGTTTCGGGTCTACGGTTTCGGGGCTACGGTTTCGGGTCTACGGTTTCCGGTTAGGCTATAGGTTTTGAGGGCAGCTTTTTAAGTCCGTAAACACCAGCACCGTCGAGATAGGCGTGATGGAAGCGTGGTCATGTCAAGGGAAGGGGAGCGCCGTCCACCGCCACACGAACTTGCAGCCACTGACGTTGACTGATGCGTATCTTATGTATGACGTCAGCGGATCAGGAAATGCACTCGGTCGATAGCGGTTGGCTTGTAGTGCATGTGTGTTGTTGGTTATCCTAAGAGTAGTTGTTCGTTTGTCTGTTTTCACGCTGTTATTCACGTACTGACTGCCCCCTCCCGGTGGAGCGCAGGCTGCCTCCAAACCCGCACCGAGTCCCACTGGGGGTGGTTCCGGCCGCGGAGGAAAGGGCGGGGCCGGACCCAAGGCCCCCGCGGATATGCCCGGTCGCTTCCGCTGCCTGCCGCCTGCCGTACAGGCCCGCATTCACGCGCTCACTAGGGACAACCACGTGGTCCTGGTAGGTTCATCTTACGTTTCGGACCTTGCCGCGCAGTTTTGTCTGTCTGTCTGTTTGTCTGTCTATCTGTCCGTCTGCTTGCCTGCCTGCGTATCCGTCCGTGATATCTGTCCGTCAGTCTGTCGTCTCACACGCTGTGATGCTCGTCCATTCTTACCTCGGCCCTTCCTCAGCTCAAGGACTTTGACGAAAAGGTGCTTTCCAAGATGACTCTGCTGGTGGACAAGTTCGGGGCGGCGGAGTGCCTGGCGATGCTGGACCGCATCGAGGAGGTCCTCAAGGGCAAGGTGAGGCCAGTCAAAGCGACCAGAGCAGAGTCGTGGGGGGGGGCTGCGATACGGGCTGCTGTGCACGTAGGTTGAAAGTAAGCGGTTGATACGGGCTGGTTCATAACGTATAGCCAGGTAGGCCCCAGCGAGGATGCACTTGTCGGCACCGCGACGGGGTGCTAAATCATTCAGGAACCATCCGGCCCCGGCCCCGGCCCCGGCCGGTAGCTCCCTGCCCTGAGCTGAGGCGCTCCTCTCCGGCGCTTTTCCGCCTCCACCTGCAGGCTGGACGACTCGCCAACGGCCCCGGCTACCTGGATGTCTCCGTGTCCACTCGCCTTGACGAGCTGAAGCAGAGAGCCAGCGGTATGTCTGTCTGTCTGTCTGTCTGTCTGTTTATGTACGTGTATGTGTTTCTCTCCGTCTACCTCTGCTTTGGATGGGACGGGGACACATGAAGGAGCGAACGGATTGCTGCGGGTGCAACAGAGGACTACACACATACACTCTCTTTCACACACACACACACACACACACACACACACACACACACTCTTTCACCCATGCGGTTACCGAAGACACAGCATTCGGGGGCTGGTTGCGAAGTGCCAAGACGGGAGGCCGGCGAGGAGGAGGTGTGGGGTCCAGAGTGGGAGTCGGAATGGGAGTTAGGGGTTAAAGCAGGGGAGCAGAGCTCCTCCGCTGGCAGGTGGTGCATGAGAGAGGTGGGAAGTGGGTCAAGACGGCAGAGGACGCGGCTACAGGAACCCGAACCCGCGGAGGTGGGGAAGGAAGCGTCCTGGTGGTTACGTTTCCCCCCAGTGAAGGTGATGGAAGTGAATGAATCTAATACCTGCCAAATAACTTATGTGCGGGTTTTCCGGACCTCACCCTCGCCCCCACCCTCGGCCTCACCTTCACCTTCACTGTTAGGTCAAGTGACCGCTCCTGAGGATTACGCGCGGTCCACCCTGCACTCGCGGATTTACGCCGAGCTGCGCGACCTCATCACCCGCCACGGGTTCCTGCAGTGGCACCACTTTGACCAGGTACGACAAGATCCGCATATTCCCAGCTCCAGCGTTTCGACACATGATCATGATCTTATGCCATCTGCGGCTCGGCGACACGAGGTATTCCATGTGGATGCATGCACGTGCGGGTGTCGATTGTATTTTACAGCTGCGGAGGTGCGGGGTTTTAGGGTTTTGGGGTTTTAGGGTTTTAGGGTTTTAACGGACCTAGGCACGTGAGACTTCTCAAGGGTGCTCGGTTTAACTGAAAGCCGTTACCGTGATGATAATGTGTGTGGCCAAGAGGCGGGAGCATGTGAGCTGAAGGACCGAGCTTTAATAGATAATGGCGCGAGGGGGACTTGTGAGGGGCCCGGGGGGGAGAAGACGGGGAAGATGGAAAAGGTGATTGGTGACGTACGACATGCACACCTCCGCGTGCACGAAACACAGGTGCTGTGACACCCGCAGGCGTCGTAAATCCTATTGTCCTCCCCCGGGAAGCGGATTCGTTCAGCGTTGTGAGCATTGACCACCATCCGGTCATTTGTTGCACTTAAATATGCAGCCATGCTCGTACACTCGAACAAATATGCACACTTTTACCGTTGGGCAACTTTTATCAGTTGGACTGATTATTATTCCTTCCATTGGTTATGTTGATTCATTATCATTATGACGGTGATGACATCGATTGCAAAATCGCGCTGCTATACCATCTTTGACTTCCCCCCCTTCGTCCGGGAAGACGCACTTCGTAGCATTTGAGAGGCACGCTCCCGCTCTCTGCCCCCGGGTCCCCTCTGCGCTGCCCTGCCGGGGTCCTCATCGTTGCATCCTTCCCTTCAGGGCATCATCAACATGCTGAAGAAGATGCCGAACGCCACCGCCCTGGAGCGGCTCAACGAGCTGGCGTACCACTCGTTCAAGAACGTCGACAACCCGAAGTCGTGCATCGTCTCCATCTTCACGACGAAGCCCAAATATGTAACCAGTTGAGGGCCACGGATACGGCCACGGCGGGCTGGCGGTGGCGGTGGCGGTGGCGGTGGACGGCAATGGACTTTATCACGCAGCGCCTCGACGATGGTCGCTGCCGTTGGCCACCACCTGTGCCGCGAGTCTCTCTCTCTGCGGAAAAAGGGAGGAGGGCGGGGCGCGTCATGCGTGTAGTGCATATCTGTACGGCGTGTCTAGCTGCATTGCACGGGCGTCCCCGTCCGTACTTAGGGTTTCGTGCACGGCTTCTCCCGGGCCCCTCCCCGTACATTACGAATCTTAGTATGGGGCCTTTTGTATGCTGGACATGTGGCCAAACGGGACGCGGTGGGTGGCGGGGACGGAAGGGGGTTGTTGAAGGGGTGAATTAAAATCGCAGCGCAAAGACACGGGAGCTCTGGAGCTCCAGCGGGGGACGAAGTCGGGGGCGGGGGCGGGTATGGCGGGTTTCACAGTACGGAAATTACCCTGGGAAGGAGGAGCGGCGCGGATGGGGAGGGCCTTGCAGCTCCAAGGAGGGGGGAGAGCTGCCGGGAGTCTTGTGGGCCTCTTCTCCGGCTGGGGCACTCCCGGGAAAATCCCGCCTCCACGCGTGTGTGTATCTCGGACGTGCCCGTACGAGGTACGTACGAGGGGCGTGCAACCGGGTGTGCACGAAACTGCGTGGCCGTGTGGGATGATGATGATGATGATAATGATGATGATGATGTACTCAACTGAGATTTCGCACGTCAGCGGTTTTGGGGGTTGGGGCTGCGAGCTGCGGGCTGTGGGTCCCGCTGTGGAGCCACGTCTTGGAGCACGTAAGGCCCTCCGGTCATGTCCCCCGCGACTTATGGCGGTGTCCTCGTGGTTCTGGTTTAGAGGTGGTGAAAGCTAGGGGGCACCAGAGGGCGCATCCTTGCCGTGATGGCGTCTCTACAGCGCGCTGAAATGTTGAGATTTCCTGATCAGGCAATGCGTTCGGTGGTTGTCGATCCAAGGGCAAGAAGAGGGTGGTGCACTTCGCGGCTGAGGGGCGGTGGAGGTTTTGCGGCGCGAGGCTTTATAGAGCGCCGCAAGCCGTCTCCAGGCACGTAATCCAGTCCGGCTTGCTTGCTTTCATTCCGTAGAAACTTAGAATGGATCTTTCCACAGCAGCTTGGGGGTGGGGTTGATGGTGGGGGTGGGGGTGGGGGTAGTGGAATGGGTGAAAGGCCCCTCCCTGGAGCGTTATCGTGAATTTGAGCTGATGGATCTCTTTGTTAACGCCCGGGGGCCGCTGCTTAACGGGGGGGGAGCTGCCTGCTGGCAAAATGTACCCACGCCAGCTGCAACTTAATGAAAACATTTTAATTTAGTGCCGTACGCCATCATATGCAATTAGTGGCGGCGTGTACAGCGCGGATTCTTCTTAAAACAGAACTGTCCTATAAGTTCAGAATTCCCTTAACCCTTCTCTAGAGGCTCCGTTCTCCGTTAAAAATTGTAGATGCGGCTGGACGCTCTCCGGCCTTTTGGTTTTCGACCAGGCGAGAGCTTTTGATCGCCTTTGCTCGGCGCGGGTTGCCAAGGAGGAGTCCTGGACATACGACCTGTCGCCGACGATTCATATCACGAATTTTTTAGCTTTTAAATGAGATCCACGAGATCCGAATTCCGTGACTGGACATAGATCTAGTCTAGTGGTGAATTTGTTTGTCAAGGCCGACCGACACTTTGTCGCGTCCGCGAAGGCGCCAAGAAACCCGCGAACGATTGTTTGGCCCTGCGCGGTTGGGCCGTGCCGTCTAGGGTGCGGATGATGACGGATGATTAGCTGTTGCCGTTGGTTTAATGTGTAGTACAAATGTGTACGGATAGTCATGCGCGTCCAGGGTGGCTGCCGTAAGTGACGGAGGAGGACGCAAACGGAGGCATGGGTCGCGGACCGGTGGTGCGTACGGCGCCTCTGCCTCATGCCCACCGAACCCCGAGGGTTTCGATCACCAGGGCACCCGGGGGCGTGTAAATCGAATGTACCGCTTGGATCCAGCTGTTCGGTAGTTGAAGTAACTGTACTCGTACAAAACCATGGCCACATGCGCGTTGCCCTGGAGCCGTTGATGCGGTTGGGAGCATGGGGTCCACGCGGTTGTGTCGGTGCCGGGGAAAGGGTGTGGTGATGTTTTCAGGGAATGCCCCACACGGGTCCGCCGTGTGTGTTTGTGGGTTTGGAGCTTTGGCGGAAAGACGGAGGAGGCGGCGAATACGAAGAGCGGGCGGGCGCAGTGTGCGGTGATGTGCCGCGACATGGCGGCGGCGTGGTGGGGCCGGATTTAGGCGAGCAGCTGACCGCGCAGCTGATCGATGATGCCAGCGGAACCGAGAGTTAGTTAGATAGTTGGTTGGTTGGTTGGTGGTTTGCGTATACACAACACACATACATATCACATATACACACACGTGCCCTCTGGGCCGTCTTCTTCACTTCTGGCCGCACCTGTGCTTCTCGCGGTCGGTCTCCAGGTTCCCTCTCTCTCGATGGTTGCCGCAATCACGTTCCGTTCCATCACCTGCGCGTTCGTACACTGCGTGTAGTTTGTACGACAAATTGGGCCAATCCACGCACCCCATACCACGCGTGCATTTGTCTTTTGTGTGTTTGTGAGTCTGCTTTGCAACCAAATTGGGCCCCCAGCAATGCACTGCCCACATGCCCCAAATTAGGAGAGGCCGCCCACGGAGCTGTCCCCTCTGTACGGATAAGCGGCTTAGGAGGAGCGGTGGAGGCCGGGCGCTTGAAGCCCTCCTCCGGCGCACAGAGGGGCAGGAGTTCGTGTTGCTTCTCTTACCATGCCGCCGGCACCATGCGGGTGCGGGTGTGAAGGTATTAGTCATCGTTACATAATGTCATAACGTCAATTCTTTGTTTGTTTCAGTTATTCGGTTACGGTTGCAGTTGTGGTACGGGGTCGGCGAGGCTGGGCCGGGCTCCCAACGGCTTTTGGACTCCTGGATGGGATGCGTGTACGGCGCTTTTACACGGCACACATCTACATGCACGAACACACACATACACACACACACACAGACAGACAGCGCATATCTCCACCATGGGGGCTAACCCTCTTGCCGCTGTCGTGGACTAGGACGCGCCATAACCCCCACTCCTGCCACATAAAGACACACACACACATGTACATGTACATGTACATGCACTCGCGCACAGGCAGTCCGTGAGAGCTCTCTTTCACTTCGAGGGCTATAAGCTCCTGAGCTGCAAGGCTATCTCGTGGCAAGGGCAACGACGTCACGTGGCTCTGGTGAAGGTTAGGGACAACGGCGCAGCGTAGCGGGAAGGGGTCTTTTCGGTCGGAGACGCAGTACTGGACGGTACTTGTTTCGTGCTTGTCGCCAATAGGTTGGTGGCGGACACGGCGGTGTGTTGTGTGCACGGCGGAGATGGGGGTGCCTACGTTGTCAGGAGGGGTGGGGGATGCACGTGTACAGGTCCCCGAAGCTGTGTGCCCGAAGTCGGGTGATTCGGGTGAGGGGGGGAGCCCCCGGCGGTATCTGCGCGCTTCCGCATCAGGCCCTGACATGGGGGGACGTGGAGCCTATTTGGCTTCCAGCTGGAGACTGGTTGCAGACTTGGACGTCCCATGGAGGCGGCCGGCGGTGGATGGTGTGTGTGTGTGTGTATGTGTGGAGGGGGGGAATGGACGTTGGGTCCCTCATCCCAACGAGATGGAGGGGCGGTGCACCTCGTTATGAACAGACAGACAGACAGACAAACGAGAGTGCGAATGCGGGTTTGGCTCGTCAGGAGCAGCGGCGGCGGCGGCGGCGTAACCGATGGAATGGCGGCGGAAGTTGGCGGGGGGTGCGGCAGTCAGGTTGTGTCCCCCGCTGGAGGGATCGCCCGCAGGTGCGATGTGGAGTGAGGTGGGAGCGGGGTATGTGCGTGTATGCGGGACCGGCGGTTGTGACGGGTTTTGCTTTAACCGACAGAGCCACTGCATGGCCCAACGAAGCGGGTTCGCCAAGTGCTGTACCCTCCAGGTATACCTCCGCGTCTCCTCCTTTAAAGGGGCTATAAGCTGTCCTCCGTGCTGCGAGCGGTTGGCGCTTCTCCTGCCGTACAATGCCCTCCCTCCATTGCGTGCATATAACCTCATGTAGCGGCAGGGCGCGGCGCTTTATCGCGAGGGCGATAATGGAACCACGCTGAGGCCCGTCATCCTTTATGTCTTGGCTTGTGTTGTGTGCTCCTTCGATCGGTCCTTGCAACCGGTCCAATGTAAGATGTAAGATTCGTACTTTAGCATTCGTACTTTGGCATTACGGCATTACGGCAGGGGGCGGGAGGATGGAGGCGGAGTTCGTCCAGTTGATGAAAGACTGGGAAGGGCATATGCCGAGTTGGTTGGTCGTTGCCGGCTCATGTAATATTGACGACGGTCCGTCACGGTGCGTGTGTGTGTTTGGCGGCAACCCATGTCGCAGTGTGCGAAAGCCTACAGCCAGCCCGCCGTACCGGGCCAAGGCGTCCGTAAACCCATCGTGGCCACAATAGGCATTCGGTATATCGTCCGGTGTGATGTGGAGGGCGTGGGTCGTACGGCGTCGTACAATTATGGCGTACATTTGTGTCATACAACTTTGTTACGTTGCGGATATTCACTGGTCGATAACGGATTGTGTGGACGGCGCGTCTGCTGGCTGCTCAAATTCCATATACTGTCCATTTACTAACCGTACGACACTGTCAGGGCGGCCGCGGGCGCTTCGTCGTCTCTTAATGCTCTCACATACGAACGCAACGCTGCTGTTGCTGCTGCGGCTTCTTTTTTCTTTGCCTTTTTGCCTTACTAGCAGGGCTTTTCTACGCATACCATTTGAAACACTCGCGCGTACGTGGGCCCTTTACGCCCGGGGGAGTCAGAGCAGTTTCCCTCTTTTGCACTTCTCTAAGGAAAGAAGAAGACTGGACATTTGGGTTGGGGGCCCCTTTGCTATTGGGGTGTGTGTGTGTGTGTATGTGTGTCTCATACCCGTCGGCCTTGTCTGTCTGCATGTCTGTCGGTGTTTGGGTAGCCTGGTGGGGATATAGGTGCATGGAAAAATATGTGTGCGTGCGTCGTTGGTGAAGGAATGTCGCTGCTGCGGATCGCAGAGTACGGCTGTACGGCAGTGTTGCCGAGATTCCCCTCGTGGCCCCGGAAGAGGCCCAAGTTATCGAAACGAGGAGAAGAGGGATGATGTACGTAATAACAATGGAGACTGATGGGGCGACTGATGGTAGCGTCCCGAAAATTATCATCTATGAAGATACATGGTGGTGCCCAGAACCGGCGCTGGCGCCCAGAACGACCCGTGGGTCTTGCGGGGTTGGGAATTACGCAAGCTGTGGCTGAGCGAGTGGGACAGTCAGCTAAATGCCTCGGCGCACCTCTCCTGTGCACCTTTCATAGTCCCCTAGCTGCCGCTGCTGCATGCCACTGCCGCCACTGCTGCCGCCCCGCAGGATACATCGGAGCTGTGTTGTGTTGGGCGGTGGTGCGGAATACTCCCCCGCTTTCCTCACGCTGATGCGGATGGGGGAATGGATGAGCGCACACCTGGGGCTTGAGAATCAAGCAGGGGTACGGCAGCGGATCTGGTACTTATTATCTGCCGTGCGTAGTTGTACAATATGACGGGCGCCCGGAGTAGTCGTTAAGCGCCCGGCGGCCCCGGCATGGCAAGCCGTATGTGTTTGTGTGCGTGTGTGTGTTTTTCGGGACTTGGACCAACCCAGCGCGGACTTTTGGGCACCCAAGATGGATTAGCTGGACTCGTACAGCCGAGTGGGCGGTATTTTTGTTGGGGCCACCGAAAACATTTAGGCGACCAGTTGTGATGGGGGCTGTGCGGGGTGATGGTGGATGGTGAAGGTGAAGTGCCTTGACCTTGGCCACCGTCTTCATGGCCACCACTCCCCTCCCTGTAGCTCAGGCCCCGCAGGCCCCGCACTGCCCGCAACCAAGGTCTGATGGGTTGCCGCCCATTCATCACCCCGCGGCACCTGGTGGGGTGCGGACGGGGTCGCTCGGGGCTCGGGAAGGGCACGCGTGTGTGCATCATACCTATGCAGATTTGCGGGTGAGGTCGCTTCGTTGAGCGGGCAGCAAAGTCAATCAGTATGCGCGCGTCTCCCAACTCTCCGTATGCTGCAGGTGACTTACAGACAGACTTGCATCCACACATTATGAAACCCTAAGGGTACACTCGTGGATAATGCTTGTGGGTGTTTGTGGGGGTATGTGCGACCTGTGACCATCGTAGCAGACCATTTCCCACCCACAGAAGCAATGCACTGTGCATGGGGGGGGGAGGAGGAGGCAAAGAGGGGAGAAGGCTTAAGAGTGCAGGGGGATGGGGCGGGGTCGTCGCTCGATGGTCCGTGCAAAGGGCGGGCCTTCATCAAGCCAAGGTGGTCAAGTCAAGGGTGCTTTTTGATTTTATGGGCAAAAGTGACGCAGCTGAAAGAAGCTATGCCGTACAAATTGGCACGTCGAGGGCCATCTTGCCGCCTTGCAGATTACGATGTCTTAAAGCCTGCACATCTCTCTGTCTGTCTGTCTGTCTGTCTGTCTGTCTGTGTGTGTGCGCGGGAAGAAAGGATCTGAGTTTAGGGCCTCCAGGAGAAGAAACCGAGGAGCCCAGGGACAACCGAGGGACCCACGAGCCTCACGGTGCTTGGTGGTGGTTTGTGACGCCGTGCAGCTGTGGGGACTCACGTGAGATGCCCACTTGCGCAATGAGACGAGTTGTTTTGGCAGACAGCGGCCGTCTATTATCGGTTGGGGGGCTGGGCTGGGTTTCTCGACGGCTGGATCAGGTCTGGTGCCAGACCGGGGGGGCCGTTGGGAACGTATTCGGAAAAAAACGGAGGAAGGTGTGTGTGTGCTGTGTGTGTGTGTGTGTGTCTGTCATAAAGTTGGTAAAGCTGCTACTCCATCTTTGTGTATGGGTCCCTGCATGTGTGTCCGTGCGTACGTGCACGTTGATATGTGTGTGTGTGTATGAGAACAGCTACTCCTGCTTTTAATTGTGTGACCTATGCTTAGGACGCGGGACGGAATATCTTCTGTGGGGATTGTTGTGCGGTTCGCCTCTGGTTGGTGGCTGTTCTCTTTTTGTATTCGTCTACGCATCCAACCTCACCCCACCCATCCGTGAGCTGTGCATGCGGCACTGAACATGTCAGGCGCCCAGTATCGCAAATATCTCACCCAAATCTGACATGTGACCCGAACGTAAAGGACTCATTAAACGGGCCAACCTCAAAATCCCCCCCACACACACATACACACACATACACATCCATGGCCACACTTCTATTCATATCCGGATGGCAGCACCCGGCGGCATGTCGTCCTTGCTGATTCACATAGATCACCACGCCATTTTCGCAGCTGCTCCTGTGCCGCCACACTGTGGGGGCCTGCAGCAGGGCCGAACTGCCGAACCCTGGACGCTGGGAGAAATCGCATGGTCAGTCAGGGATACCAGGCAGGAGTCAAAGCACCCAACGACCGCTGTCACGTGACCGGCTCCTGCAGGTCGGGGTCCCACAGCAGCCATTCTGCCCCGTTGGTGCTGTGTGCATCAGCAACGCTGCCCACCAGAGCTCAACGGGTCCGTATGGGGCTCCATTTCTCTGTTACATCTTGATACACACATGAATATCAGCCTGCGTGTTCAAAGCAACAGCGCGACCGAAGGGTGACCGGCACCCGCCGTCGGAAAAGTAGAGCTTGTGCGATAGCTGTGCAGGGAATGAAGGTGAGGAACAGCACATCATCAACAGTACCAGGAAGATGCCAGTACAGCAGCTGCCACTGATGACCCCTGCCAATATTACGCAGTTCTCTAAAGGAATGCAGAAAGGGGAGGGGGCGGAATCGGGTGATTGGGCCTTTGTCAAGAAGCAGGTGTTAGAAAGAAGAGCGCCAAGCAGCCCTCGTTGTACTATTACTTCTTTTGCTTTGCTCAGTCATATACGTATTTATTAGGCGTGTGTCGCTCATTCTTTACAGCAGGTGTAGGTTGCAAAGGGGACAGGAAAGACGTCATTTATCAAGTAGTTTGTATTTATGGCCACGTCTGCTGTATAGGGAAGCCAACAAGAGCTCATGCACGTCTAGGAGTTTCGGAGCATCGGATTTCGGAAACTGGAGGCACCACACAACTGGAGCCCCGCGCTAGTATTCAGCCTTTTACCTGCACCGCCACCACCAACCGCCCGTCCGCCGGTCCCAGTTACTAATCTCCTTCAGGCTACTCGGTATCACCTAGGTGTACCTTAAAGCCAGGACTCGACGCAAGTAGCTCTGCTGCTGTCATTGAGCAAATGAACTCGCTTAACATACATGCGACACGTGAGGGAACACCATGCAGGACCGCTTGAATCTAGAAGGGAGGGGAAATCAAGTAACCAAATATCAAAGGCTGCTGGCAGCAGTTGACACCGCACCGATTCCCGCTCTTCACCACGGACGATGCAGAAACAAGACAGGAAAACGAACACCCCGCATCTCATTTGTTTTGCCCTCGGCCAATTGTTATTATTTGTCGTCCATTTGGCCAGATTGGACCTCAATCTATGCGGGTGCAGCATCCGCCGGCAAACCACCTGTTTCACCCTCCGCCGGGGAGGGCCACACTGGCAGGTCCACGCGCATAGGCAGTCCGTGAGAGGTCTCTTTCACTTCAAGGGCTATAAGCTCCTGAGCTGCAAGGCTATCTCGTGGCAAGGGCAACGACGTCACGCGGCTCTGGTGAAGGTTAGGGACAACGGCGCAGCGTTGCGGGAAGGGGTCTTTTCGGTCGGAGAAACTTGCTTCGTGCTTGTTGCCAATCGGCGGTATGCGCGGGGCGCGTTACAGACTCCCACTTGGTTGAATGGACTTAACGCAAGATCACTTGTGCCCTGCGATCGTGTCATTTGTTGCCTTGATGCCTATACAGATGTTTTCCTTTCGGCACCGTGGTGCATAGGTGTACGTACATATATGTCGGTCGGTTTATTAACGATCACGTCAAGAGAAGCTTCACTCAAAAAATAGCTGCACTTAATGATTGTGCCATTTGATGCCTAAGCTTATCAGTCTGGATGACTTCCTTTCTGCTCACGGTCCGACTAATCAAGCGGGGCCTAAAGCAGCAAGACGTGCCGTGGCGTTCCTTGAGCGGATCAATTATGACTTTCCCCGGCACTGGACACAAGCTGATAACCGGAATCAACTCGAGCCAGCTTACATACCAAGACCTTGACTTCACTCAGGAGGCATGAAACGGTCTTCGTCCCGCAGCCTTTTCTATGGTACGCTGGTGACTTAGCTGGGAGAATGCTGACATTGAGGCGCTAATTTGTTCGGCAGTCTCTCAGAATGCAGCATATTTCCAACCGACCGGCAGCCTGCCCAGCGCTCAGATCAGTACCACTTCATTATTTGAGTTCATTAGTTTGTAGTTTATTTTACATTTTTTCCGGAAAGCGGTAAAGTCATTAATCCGCCTGTACTGATAAATGAGTCGACTTACTGATGCGCCGTGTTTTTCGATCGTTGCGAAGCCAACATCACAGATGTGCAGTTTATGTAGCTTGATGCCAATCAAATCTTTATTCTAGAAACGCGCTTAGTAAGTTATGACAGATCACCCTAGGGGCGCGATGATATGACAATCTTTTGATGAGGTCGTAAGGCCCATAACGGCCAAGAGACGCAAAGAACCAACTATAAAAAAACTGAATTTATGACTAAAATTAGCATTGGAAATAACTTACTACAACAACACGCAGAAGCTCAGCTTGGAACAGCGGCTCGGCATTCCCACAATCTGCGAACCTCGCTCTCGGATTTCCTGAGCCAATCCATCTTGATCGCCTTAACTCATGCAAACAGCCACATTTCCTGCTGGGATGTCATCAGCTCGCCGGAGCTCGTCCCGTGTGATGCCATATCCTGTCAAACATCAACTACAAAACAAACTGGGGAGACGCGACCCGATCAAGTTATTTCAATGGAGTCATTGGTATTCGATAACCTCATGGTAATGAGCCTTATGGAAACTGTGCAAATGCTCATGTGTCCTGATCTTCTAAATCGGGGCTCACCTTCTCGCTCGTACAATTCGGCCAGACTCGGTTAGTGGCTGGCAGTGATGGGCAATTCAGGGCGGCCAGCCCTTGCTTATAACCCGATGCTTGAAGCCCAGAAGCTGTTAACCATGCTGCAAAGCAAACATGGCTTTCATCGAGCCGTGAATTCCTTAATCTTATTTTTGTTTTTGGCATTTATATGCAAGATTTCTGGAATGCGTTGTGAAGATTTGCAAGTGACAGTTAGTTTATCGACAATTCCACACAGTTGGCCGGTCGTCCAACGGGACGAGCAGCTCGTCTCTTTGGAAAGTTTCCTAAAGTTCAAGATTCTGCTGAATGTTGAAGGCACTTCGGCGCCTTATTTATGAATGTTATATAAACGTATTTCTTGGAACAGAAGCCATCACAAAGGGGACATTTGGACCAAAACGTGACCCTAAAGGTCCCTTCTGCTTGATAGCTGTTGTTACGTCACATTGAGCCATGGTTACAAAGATACGTGTTCCATACGTTCTTCCTTCCGTTCGTAGATGGCTGCGGGCTACACTTTCTGGCTGAGCCTGTAGCCAGCACTGGAATTTACCTGGGAGTCATTTCGGAAATTGACGAGAATTGCACGTGCAAGGCGTCGTCCCAACGCGTGACACTATTGGACCAGCACGGGCATGGCCAAGCTAAAGCAGGAACAAGGGACATCCTATCTGGTGCACTCAGTAATATTATGCTTGGTTTACCATGCAGGTAAGCATGGCTAGGTGGAATGAAAACGCATCTCACGGCATTTGCAACAACTGTAATAAGAATACGGGCTCTTGGGCATCTCATAATCCTCGTTCGCGCCAACAGCTCTTCCTTCAGCTCTTGATCGCATGGGCCATCCGCAACCGCCAAACCTGCACCATGGATCCGCTCCGGCACAATCGTGGTGCTGCGGCACACATCCCGTTATGTTCCGCCGCCATTTCCCCGCCCGCGCAGATACATACACACACCTGGCCCGCATCCTAAACCGCGCCGTCTGTGTTGCTGAGCCGGACGTATTCCACGCTCACCTTGCAAAGGGCCTTCGCCCCCAGTTCCCGGACTACCCCTGCACGGCCCTGCCCTCTGATGTCCCCACTCGGCAGCAGCTCCTCTACCTCCTGGTCCGCTCCTACGCCTCTCAAGCTGCGTATCTTAAGCCGCCGGTGCTATCGCCGCCGGAGGCCTGGTGCTTCGTGAGCGTGGTCCTCACCTGGCTGTTCACGTTTGCCATTCTGTTGCCACCATTACGGCGGCGGCTCTCAGCTCGGATCCAGGTGGCATGGCTCTTCACGAACATGGCCAATGACCTATTCACGCCGTCTTTTTGTTGGGGCATAATGCACACAGCGCCGCCATCTTGCATATATCACTACACGCCCGTGATGTGCGAGGCGCTGGGTTACACTGTCCTGGTCGGGGTAAGTGTATCATCAATTGAACATGAAGGCGTGCATACGTGCCTGTACGTGTCTGATACGGTTGGTAGGAGTTCCTTACGTCATTCCTAAAACATGAGGATGAGCTAAAAGTGAAATCGACCTCTTCCAGAACTTTGAAAGGGTCAAGGGGTAGAAAAGGGTCAAGGAGTAGAAAAGGGCCTTTGCCCAATTGCACACGTGCAAGCTTCCTCCGTCTATGTCCGTGTATCCACGTATGCCTATGCCGGTGTATGTATGCACGCGTACATTCTCTCCTTGCATGTATGGGGCCGCGACATGCACCGGCGCCCACCGTCACCACCGCCACTGTCGCCACCCGTTTGCTCGTGCTGATATGTATATTAGCTAACCCGCCCTGCCAAGCTCCAAACCAAATCCTCAAGTGGCCTGCAAGTAAATCTGCGAACCGTGCGGACCCCTCACTCCCGATCAACACCGATCCCTCACTCGACCACCACTTCCAACCTGCGTCGACCCGCACATCCCTCCGACCTGCAGTTGCCGCCATGGTTCATCTACTCTGTGGCTGTGATCGTAACCGCATCTCTTAGCATCATCACGACATTGCTCGTGCGGCATGGCCTGGCGGACGAGGTGCCTTACAAACTGCCGAGTCTCTGGGTGCGGCACATTATCACACTTGCGGCGGTGCTGGCCTTCACGGCTTTTCGGGGACAGATCTGGCGGAGGCTGTTACGTCCCATGGCGCAAATGGGATGGTTTAAGCGGGCACCATTGTCAGGAGTGACGCAGGCGTTGATGGATTCGCAAGGGAAGGCGTTGGTAATGCCGCCGCGGCCGCCACCGCCAGCGATGCAGCTGATGATGAGCCCGCAGTCGCGGTGGGTGTCATGGTGCTGGCTCCCATGGACGACTTGCTCCCGTCGGGGCGCTGCAGTGAAACAGTTCCCATCACGTGAGTCTTTCAGTCATGTGCCGCCACCGGCAATGGCGACGGTATTGCAAGGACAGCGTGATTTGGAACCGCCGGAGGAGGTATCGCCTTCACCAGTGATACGGGAGGGCTTCGCGGGCGAGGCACGTGAGTTGGCAACGCCGTTGCGGCGGCGGGGGTGTTCATCGTCGCAGCAATTGTTCCACCAACAGCAAAGTGAGCGGTTGGAAGAGCATGGGCTAAGAACACCGCTTGTTGCACGCGGCGGCACGAATGAAGGTAGCAGCAACGACGATGTCAACACATTTAAGTCACGCAGCAGCGCATGGCTTGCACTTTGCGGACGCCGCGTAGACGGCGACTGGCGAAGGGCTGGAAGTGATGGAGAAGGCGGTAGCGGCATCAGCGGCAGGAGCGGCGGTAACATGTGGGGACCCCAGCAGCTTCTGTCCAAATCTGTTGCCTCCGAGGTCCAAAGCCGGGGATGCTGCGAGGGGAAGCAGCAGCTGCGGCAGCTGCCACCGGCGCTCCGACAACCGCCGCTGGAGCCACAGCCGCGTTTACAGCTGCGCTCGAGGGTGCTGCCGGAAGAAGCAGTAGGAGTGGCAACCTCGGGGTTAGATCCAAGTCGGCTGGCGCACCCACATGGTGCGCTGCCGTCAGCAGAGCCGCCGGTGCGACCGGTGTGTGCTGGGTCGCAGGAATACCGGATGAATTCATTACAGCAGCTACATCTGGATCCAGAACCGTCCGGGTTGTTTCGGCGCTTGGCCGATGCTACATCCAGTGGCGATGCTACTGCCCATAGCTGTGGCGAAGTTAACCGTGTTGGCACAACAAGCGAGCACCTGGGCGCCTATCTTGCCACACTGAGATCGGCGGACCAGCTTTCGAGATCACCTCCGTCGTCATCCACCGCTGCTAACTCGACTAGGGCGGACGCGTGGTCCCCCCCATCGCAATACGGGCCATCAACGGTGCGCCCTGGCAGCATGAGCTTTACCGACCCTCCGGCATTTTTTGGATCTTCTTCGGAGCCGCCACCACCAGCAACCGAAAGCAAACCTGCACCGATCACTATCGACAGGCTGCGGGCGATCGTGGCGGCAGCACGGGCGGCACCTTACTGTCCCAACCCTCGGGTTCACCTGACGCGGTTGCACCTGTGCCTCCCAGGCATGGCCACGGCAGAGCTTCCGGCGGGCTGGCGGGAGGAGATGCTGAGGCAACTAAGCCGAACGTGAGGGTGGAATTTCAGCTTTACTCGATCGTGGGGTTATCATTCTGGGGTTGGGCTTAGGTCTTAGCTTTCGGAATCACTTGAGGGGTGTATCATTGCGGGTCGGAGAGTGGGAATGGGAAGGTTTCCCATGGTGGGAAACCATGGGCAGGATGAAGTGCGAAGTGCGATTACCACCGACTACTGATACGATGTCTGTCGTGTCTGTTGGCCTTTTTTATTGGTAGTGGTCTTACGCCTGGATAACCCTTCCACCCCTCCCTCTTATGTTATGATTAATAATAAATATTATCAGTAGTGATTGCTACTGCTTTTTTTAGCTAGTCTAGTAAATGCATTAGTTAAAATCGTATTAAATATCTTTTAGTTGCTTTTAGTTTGTTATCTTTTTTATCTTTAAAGTTATTTTAGTCTTTACCGTATATTTTATTTTTTCTTTTCCATACATTTTCTATTGTAAGGAGAGGTAGTCATGTAAGGCCCCCGGGAATTTATGCCATCGTGAAGAAAATGTACTGATTCTTGTTTGTCAATTTCAAAACTATTTAAAGTATTTCCTGAGCTTTTTAGCTAGGTTCTTTTGTTTCATTTAGTCGCCATGCATCCTGCTGTAGGGCCCTGGCACTGGCACTGGCCAGCCCTGCAGGTAACATGCTGTTTTAATTGATCAATAAGATTTCCTAATGAACGGCCTGCTAAAAGGTCAAATAAGAATAATCCTTACAACATTCAGTTGACAGTTAATCTGTATCGTACAGTAATGATCCTGTGATGGGATTTCCGTCACTAAGAAAATTAGAAACTAAGCCCTTGAACGCCTTTAGTCTCCAGACCTCTGCTTTCGCTCCCTGGAGCACCCATATGGTTGGTGACTCTTCAAGACCGTTATTTGGAGCTCCGAAGTTAGTTTGTTAATTAAGTATATTATTATTGTTGTTATTACTAGTATTATAGTTATGTTAAGGATATGGGTGTTACACTGTGGGCGACTCACCCTACAAGGGCGAGCACCAAGGGGCCTGACCGGACCGAGCCACAGCGCAGGGGAGGGGCACGTGGCTTCGTCTGGCGTTAAGGATGTCTAGGTGATCAGCCTAACATCTAGCTAGCTATTATAGCCTGCAATTTGTATAGACACGTACTTCTTTGGTTGCCAATCATTGGAGCTTAAGCAATTTGATGGATCTTCACTTAAGAGGATTGCCAACATTGCCTTTGCCATCCTGCTTGCTAAAGGTAAGCATTGCGGCCAACATTAAGTCCACATAACTGCTTTACAATTTCCTAATTGATTTTATTGTTATTTACAGGTAATGCAATAGATATTAATAGGAAATAAAATGTACTTCCAAGGATCTGATTTTGCCGCAATATCAGCCCAAGTTTGCCGCTCGTGATCCTGGGCATTTTCATTCTCGTCACTATCTTTGGTGTCACACTTGTTGGGGCTACTTGCCATGGTAAGTCGCCAATAAGATGTTGCCTTTGGTCTATCTTAATGTGACATGATGATGCCCTTGTATGTTTTAAGGGACAAGCGCTTTCATATCTTGTGTCAGTATTACTTACGGTAATTTTAGGATGCTATTGTGCAGTTGATACCCGCTGCCATGTGGCGTTACTGCCATGTGGTGCTGCAGGATAGCATCATAAAATTGCATCATAAGATTGCATCATAAAATTGCATCATAAAATTACCCAAAGTAATATTGACACAAGATATGAAGTGCGCATCTCTTGAAACACACAAGGGCATCATCATCCCACAATAAGATAGACCAAAGGGAAAATCTTATTGGCGAATTATTGGTTGCTTACCTGGGTGAGTAGCTCCAACAATCGTGATACCAAAGATAGCAACAAGAATGAAAATTCCCAGGATCACAAGGGGCAAACTTGGGCTGATATTGTGGCAAAATCAGATCCTTGGAAGTACATCCTTCCTATCCATTTCCATTGCATTACCTGTAAACAATGATAAAATTCATCAGGAAACTGTTAAGCAGTTATGTGGACTTGATGTTGGCCGCAATGCTTGCAACTTGTACTATTGCACCCTCTGTTACCATGGTGCTATATGCCAGAACTATCACAACTTGCTTGCCTGCATGACTAAAAGCATGCATAGAATTATTGCACTATGGTAGATGCCCGGGCTGATGCATCTTCAGAACAACACATATATGTAAAAAACATTTATCAAGATACACGGTCAGGACCCCCCGTGCTTGTCTTTGCAGAGGGAGTTGCCGACACTGTAACATCCCCTAATACCTTTTCATTTTATCAGGATAACATGCTATACTGATAGGATAACAATGCACATGATACATAATATACACTACTTCCTAGCTGATGAATGAGATGCTCGGGCTAACCCCAAATTGCAGTCACCAGAAATATTTAAGAGGAAAACCAAGGGAATACCTAGGGCAAAATACCTAGGGGAAACGAAAGTTAACAATATGGACTATATTACAACTACTCCCTCTTTTCTTACAACATTGGCTTTTAAACCTTATAATGCAATCAATAATAATAATATTCTGCCTTTACTTGTCTCAACGAGAATCTACCTTTGACCCCTGTACATCAAGATAGTGGAAGTGTGCGGAACTGGGGCAGTTGGCCCCAGAACCCGCACAACCACCGTACATTTCAGGGTATTAACAGCATTGAAAGCGGTAGTCCAGTGAATATTTAAAAGCATGATAATAATAAATAAATAATAGTGGTAAATAAGAAAAATAAATAAATATAATTGCAGTAGTGATAATTGCAGTAGTGAAGACAGAAAGGATTATATAATGATAATAATGTAACACCCCTTAATAATGGATGTAAATATCCTACATCTTGTTGCCTCTGTCGCGTCTATTACAACATGTACACCATTAGAGGCTCCTTCCAACTTGCGCCTTCGTCACGTGTGCCTGCAGGCTCAGGTCGGACTGCACAGTTCTCAGCATCACGGCTTTCGACAGCAGCAGTAGCAGTGACAGTGACACTCAGCTTGCCGCTGCAAGCGCGGCCGCCACAGCGGGCGTGAGCGCTGCTGAGGAACGGGCGCTGCCCCGTTCACCAACAACTAACAAGTAGAAAACTGTCACGCGTGTCATGTACGCATGTGTGAGCGGATGGATAGCCAGCCACCATGAGAGGTTGCGTCAAAATCATCAATGGCATCAGCAACGAGAGTTAGTCCATATCGTGACACGGTCTCCCGGGCTGTTCTCTGAAACATTCTCCGCCAGTCCTGGACGCTGCTTGGTGTGTGGGACACTGCATTTGGCCGTGTGTTGAGCTAAAGGGAAGCAGCGCGCTGGCTTGGCGTCCTGAGATTATGCAGCTATGGTGCTGCCATCGGCGGCAGCAGCGGCACCAGCATCACTGGCAGCGGCAGCGGAAGCAGTTGCGGTGTTGTTGAGCGGCCGGTGGAAGCTTAAATGGATAAAGGTTCACCCTCACGGTCACCAACACAGTCACCACTATCACCACCGGCACCACCACGGCTGTGTTTCATTCGGAAGCATTCGGCATCCTAGGAGGAGAGGGTGTTGCTAAGGTATGCTCGGTAGCCGGGCCTCGTCAGTCCGCTGATTCCAGGCGAACTGTTGAAATTATTTGTACAAAATGAAGAGCATGATGGTGTTCATTGGAATGATTCATGATAAGCATGAGCTTAATGATGCTAATGATGCTGCAATAGCTTTGGATGTTCATGATGCTGGCAAGGACTTGAATAATGACATGATACTGAACCTTAATAAACCTTTTAGCAGCCGGGACTGGATAAGAACTTGGCTCGGCGGCTTCTGCGTCAACGGGAGCGCAGACGCGTAAGCACATGGCATCAATAATCAAACACGTGCGAGGAGGTGTTACCGGCTGAAGAAAGCTGGCAGATGGGCGCTTTGATGGCAATTACCCAGGGGGGGACGCCCGTGTAAATGGATGAAGGCTTGTCGGCAGGTAGTTGCCGGCCAGGTTATGTACGGTCGCGTGTTAGCTGGAATGGCATTGTCCTAAGTGCTGAGGAACCAAACAACGGCTGTGGTCTTAAACATCTCGGGGTTCGGGTTGGAAAACAAACGGAAGCCCTGATGGCTGAGGGAGGTTGGGGATATCCCGACAGGTTGGGAGGAGAGGGAGCCAAGACTCCGAAGTCCGGGGAGCACCACCTGCCCACAGCCGCCCATGAGCATTCTATAGGTAACAAGCAAGGACACATGAGGGTGGTTGATTGACAATGCTTGACGAAGGTATGGACCGAGGAGCGCCACGACTTTCCGTGCTGCACGCTATCCGCTGCCCTCCCCCCCCCCCGCGTTTGCGTTTGGGAGATAACGGTCCGCTCTTGTCCGCTTTGCAGCCCATATAGCTGGACGGCTTGCACACACACACACACATACACACACCACGTGCGCGCGCACCCCTGCGTAGGGCAATGGGTATTTATAAAAGATCGACCAGATGGAGGCAAGAAGGCCTTAATGTAAGGAAATCCCCTGGTTGTGGTCGCGTGTGATTGGGGTCACGTTGAGCGCCCCGTGGGGTGATCCGGATATCGTTGACGGAAATGTGCAGCAGGATCGCAGGGTGCTAGCATCCCTCTTGGGCGGGGAGACGGCGGCCGCATAGAAGGAAAGGGAACATATGGAGGTCATGGACCGGTTTGGGGCCGGGGCGTACATCCATCCATGCCAAAACCAATGGATGGATGTTGACGTGTGCCTGCGCTTGCAGTATCCTGGCCGGGAGTGCCATGGATTTGCTCACTGGGCACTTGGTCGGGCGGGGCACACCTCAAGGGGACGTGTACATGAATTATAGCGTCACGTCATGTGGTGGGCTGGGGGGGGCTGGATTTGCCGCTGCTGTGCGCATGACTTTTACATGTTCGGTATTGGAATGACAATGGCCACGCTTATTGTCCCGCCTGTAAAACACACACACACACACACACACACACACACACACACACACACACAAACACAGGTGGTCGATGCACGTATCCGCACCTTGAACAGCGCAGCCCTGATTGACCATGCTTGGTATGCCTCCACAGCCCCATGCTCAGCGCCCGTGGTTGCAGTGCGTGTATGACCAGAGGTGAGACTCTAAAGCCGCCCGTGAAACGATTCCTCATCGTGTATCATATCATCATCGCATATTAATTGCATTCCTGTTTTCGTGGCTGGATCTGCCCTTTGTTGTTTCGTGTCCATGGATATTGCATATGCGTGTAGCGCAACTCGGTCGATTGGCCCCCGGCTGAGGACAGGCTCTGTGACTCTGGCTCGCGGTGCGGTTCGATCAGTCACCTCGGGCTTCGTACGCACACCCAAAGAGCTCTAGTACGGTATTCACACGGTGCTCTCGTACGACGGCCATCTTGCTCGTTGTTTGTTATGATGATGTCATCAGCAGCGCACACCAGCTGGCTTCGAGGTTGGTATATCCCTTGGATATTACATGCATGCATCTTGCATGAAATACCTTTTTCAATTGCAGTGTGAACCAAAACCCCCACCCCTTCTTCATACAATGTTGAACCAAAAATCTCACCTTTACTATCTACAAAAGCATTTAAGGTTATTTCTCGCTTAAAAACTTGTAACAAGGGATGCAGCAAGGGACCTCGAGTGGGATGATATTTACTAGGATTAACTTACCTCTTATTTTACCTCCGGTCATATCTGGGTAGCTGCTTTATCTTTGGATAATGTGGTAAGTACGGTAAGTACATGCTGTCGGTTCGTCGTGCATGGCGTAGCATAGGGGCATACACACACATGCGTACGCGAGCAGTGGTGGCTTACGGCCATATGGGCCTGATGTACAATACTTAATGCGCGTCTCTCCCCCCCATCGGGTCCTGTTCACCGTTCCCAGCTTCCTGCAGCTGCTTTCTGCTGCCACTGTTATCCCTTGCAGCAGCTGCTGTTTTAACACGTATGCGTGTATGTGCCGTACGTTCCTGCAGATGCAACCTGAGGATGCAAGCTCACTTCCCAGGACTGCCCCAACCTCCAAGGCAGCCTGGGCTGTGAGGCTCACAGGCAAGTTCAGAGCGCTGCGCTTTGATGCCTTGCGTTGCAGGAGATGCGGTGAAGACCAGTTTGATGACGCCGGGATCTGAGTACAGAGCACCCCATCTCTCGCCCGAGTTTGGGTCCCTGTACTGTTCCGAACTTCGAGTCGCTGCCAGCAGAAGGTCACGGAGTGGTGTTCGTTGTTTCGGTGGATCTGTGGTGGCGGATGTCACTGCTGCAGGTCCTCCTCGGATGTGAAGATGACCGTCTGCCGAAGAGGGCCCGTCGCGGAGAGGGCGCCGCCGTCGACCTGGCAGCGAACATTGAACGTAGGGACGGCGTGATGGTGAAGGATGGGGGTGAGGATGCGGGTGATGGTGATCAGGTTTGTATGTGTGTACGTGTGTCTGTCTGTTTATGTCTTCGAACATCGTAGGCACAGGAACAAAGCAAGGCAAATAAAAGATGCCGTAGCATTCAGTTGGTGGGGGTTTCGGAGCTACACCCCTAGCTTTCCAGCACCCCTTAAAACCCTACTCGTACGCCACATTCTCCTACCCATATCCCGGATATGTCAACTACCTTCAGTTGTACGTTGATAGTTGCAGGCGCGGAGTCAACTGTCACAATAACCCCCGAATGGAAGACGTCGCAAGTCTGTGAACGCTTGCGACAAAGTTTATGTTGTCAGGCATTTGCTGTGCATAGTATGCTAAGTAGGAAACACATTGAAAGCATTTGCATTACCTTTTGTCAAGGTAAGGACGCAAAGCGAAGTTTGTAACGATTTTCAACGTCCTTATCCCTGTGACTTTCCCCACCCCGCCCTGTCCCACAAACGTACGGCACTCTGTGTGAACCGGACAAAGTTCCCAGGTGCACGACAACTGTTATTACGTGGGAGCAGTTGTATATGTGTCGCTCTTCTGGTGCAGTAGTAACCAGTAAGTGAACGGTACTTGCATGCTATGGTGTGAAGCCAAGACGAGTGAACTGCCGCCCAGGATGTCAAAAAGGCAATGAACCTCGCTGCTGCGTCGTGCGATGGGAATTCTATCCTCTGGTGACACAACTCCGTCCTTCAGCAGTATGCACGTAGGTTATTCTACACAAACGAAGCATGTGTCCGCCAATGGGTTTTGTGGAGCCATGCAGGCCTAGTGTTGCAGGTACGTAGGCGTAGTGCTGATTGTCACACATATGCATGCCAGCCACCGTCCCCATATAGACCTAGCAGCTACACACCTGCACCACACCAATATGACATGCATTCACCGCACTACAGTGAAGCAAAACCTTGACAACAGGAAACACCTTGTAGTCATCAGTGGATAGACATTTTTACCTCTTCCTGCCTCCACGCACCTGCCCCTCGTCCCGCCTCCTCTTACCACCACCACTTGTGCATGTCACTTCCTAGGCTACCATAACCGCCTTCCTGGGCATGTTGCCTGCCAGGTAGGTCATCATACCCGGCGTGTCGAACGCATTCTTCGGCATGTGACGATACCCGGACACCACCACATCCCGGCTGAGGAACGCCCATACACTGACACCCAGGCAGCGGCTGTCCAACCTTGTCGCATTCACGCCTAGCGTTTGGTTCAGCACATCAAACGCCGCGGGAATGTAGCTGGGCTGCGAGGCGCTGTACATCGGGTACCCCATAATCACTTTGGAGGGGTCTGTGGTGGAGATGGCGGTCTCAAACTCGCACACGGATGCTGCGAAGGGCAAGCCAATTGAGAACTTGCCATAAGTAGAGGTGGCTGCGTTGCTGATTACGAACTGAATATTTGACTTCAAGTTGGTTTTGTATTGCTGCGGCGTCTCTGCCAGCCCCTGCCCTGGTGAGTCGAGGTCATAACCGGATATTACTGCAAAGCCGTTGGGGCCCAGGGCGTTGTAAAGCGCGGTGTCGGCTTGCCTGGGGCCTACGAAAAACGCAAGGAATTTGGGCTGGTAGCAGAAGGTGGAATTACGGAAGTTCTGGGAGAGGCGCTTGACAAAGGTGAGAACTGAGGTCTTGTAGGTGGCGCTGTAGGGCTCTAAATCCAGCTGAACGCCATCGAGCAGCGTTGAGGAGCAGTAGAGGCGCGCGTGGGCGTCAGCGAGGGCCTGGAGCTTGGCGGTGGTGAGCGCGTTCAGATTGGAGTAGCTCGCACCAAGCCAGGCGTCGATAATGGCGGCAACGTGGGTGACGTTGGGAATGGTGCGGAAGGCAGCCGCCGCAGTTTTGGTCAGGGTCCCCATGACCGGTTTGGCTGCGTGTGTGTGCGTGTGTGAGGTGATGGCAAAATGCAATCCAGGAGAGGAGGGCGCGGTCTTCATTTTCAGAATGGCGAGCTGTGGAGAGCAGTGCGAAGACTATTGGTTCCGCGCAACCGAGGGGCTGCTTCCTAGCTTGGGGTCCCCCGGTGTCAGTTTGCTCCATTTCTCAGACAGGATGATGTGTACGTCATCAAGGTACAAACAAATGCAGGCATTGAATGATAGGGAATCGCGCAACCTTTTTGTAATAGCATATACTTAAAATATATACTAAGCATGATTTGATAGGGATGGATTTTTTTCCCTAGATGCCGAGGTCCACAACTGGATGGGAAACTCACTTCCAGTGAGTAGTACGGCGTAAGCCTACACTTCACCTGAATACGGTACGGAAGCTGTAGCTTTCCAAATCCTACCGCCGGCACGCATGCGGACATGTACAAAGGCCTTATTACGCTGGAATTAAGAGGTTTGTACCTTAAATTACTCAACTGTATGTTATCTCGAGATCCATGCTATAGACGTACAGGACACGGATGGCTCGTTCAGCTCCAGCCGCGAGATTGTATTGGGTTAGTTGCGACTTCCAGTCGTCGATCTGCTGCTGGTTTTCGGGGTAAAGCCAGGCTGCATTTCCCATCGGGGTTGCCTTGACGGCGATGTTGTCTGGAAGGAGCGCAGAAACCGCGAGCCTGGCCAGGACCAAAAGTCCGAAGAGGCTGCCGACTAATCGTTTTATTGTCATTGCTGTATACAAGGAGGATAAAGTTTGCTGTTGTTGAAGAGTGCTCAACACGTAGGTGTCGGGCGTTGCGTGACAATTATGCGTCAAGCGTATTATTACTAAATGGGAGTTGCTGCGAGCGAGTTGAAACACCACCAGTACAAGCCTGTACAAGCAACACAGTTAAAACGTGATGGCTTCTGAAATGCAGATGTTGCAACTTTCAGAATTCACCTTTTCGTAAATTCTGTAGTACTATTACGAACGTCCACGTAGTCAGGTTCGCTACCCGTTCGCCTTACCTTCTGCACAAGACATCTCCAAAGCCGCTGCGCAAATTACATTTCGGATACTTCACCGCGCACTGCCTCACATTAGCTGCTCTTGAGGACTCGTAGGAAGTCATGTTGTATGTGTATCGGTGAAGTTGGAGTGCTTACATGCACTAACGAACGCCTTCCAGGAGGCAATCCTTCGCGAGCCCATGGCAGCGGACCACGGTTATATGAATTTTCTGTGAGGGCAACAAACATGTCCCCGACATGTTTGCGCTGCTGCCCCTACCTCGCGGCCGCTCATACTTCCGTACTTCTAAAAGGCCCCGGCATTAGATAGCACGATCAAGAAAATGGAGCAGGTGTGATGATACGGATGCCCTAATCCCATCGTCGTCATCTCGGTCGCAACAGACCGCTATGGTTCCCTCCATGTCGGGGGAGCAGCTTTTATCTGCCATCGCTGCGGACCAGCGCGGAGCAGCGCCCGCCAGCAAAGGTGTACCTGCCTCTCACCCCGACGGGGCTGAGGTGGGTCCCTTTCACGATGCTATGATCCTTTGGCGATGTCAAGTTCAGAAAATCATGATGGAACAATATATATTATATATTGTATGATTTGCGACCAAAAAGAGCCACGTACGGCATCATGAACACACAAGTACCAAACAGGTGATGACGGATGCACCATTCTTACTTCAGACAACAAAGACGCACAAAACGTATAACCCAAGCTACAGTCGCAAAGTACCAGTGGGTACGATCGACAGGTTGCATACAACCGATACAACCGATAGATGCAAGCGGAAATTCGCCATATGCCGGTATGTACGGCACGCCATAGCCGGCATGTACGGCACTTCCTTATATATGGCAATCGCACAACAAACAAACTATGTTTTACATTTATAAGTCTTCGGAGGATTGCCCACATAGATTGAAACCAGAGCTCTGCTCGTAGCCAGCACCAAAATTGAAGACCAATCAAAATATTTGAATCAACATAAAACCGGGTACTTACAGAATCATAGACAAACACATAACATACAGCGCAACGCATGTCTTTAAGCAACAAAGCCATGTAAAACGTTTACATGGCCGCGTTAAACAACAAACCAAGCTTCTCTTGTGTGCTGAGCCATGTTTCACCCCCACTCATGATCACTCCACATCTTAGATGACTGCTGGCACAATGACGTTACATTATACGGCGCCATCGGGACAATACAGAAGACAAGCTGAGCTGCTCTCACTATGCGGCGTTGCCAGGGACGGATATTGCGGGGTGGGCTACTTACAGGGTCCGCTGCTGCTGTCGTCGCTGTCGCTATTCCTGCGCTGGCAGTGGCGGTGGCGGCGGCGTCGTGGACTTCTCCCACACCGCCCAGTCCCCGCCCCACGCTGCCAGCGCCCAGCCGTCGTTCTGTGCGGGCTGGAGGCCACCCAGCTCCATCCGCGGACCCAATTTTAGGATGAGACTGCCAAACCTGGAATGGACAAAGTGTTGGCGGTCGCGGTGGTGATGGCGACAGCGATGAGGCGGCAGAAGGGCGGAATACAAAAGCTTTGTGAACTGAGGAGGAGGCGGTCAGAAACTGGGGTTACTACCCGTAAGTTAACAACCACATTTACAGTTACCGGTACCGGTAACGGTAACGGTACGGCTATGGCTACAGACTCGAGGGCACAACAAACAAGGCCGGTTGGTGCGGCGAGGCTAACTGGATGCTCCGAAACCCCTCTGAGATTTGCGTTCGTCTCGTTCCCCGCTGCAGGTGCAGCTGCCACCGCTCTTGGGCCCGCCTCCCCCACCCCTCACCTTCCGTCCACCTTGGCCACGTACACATCCGCTTCTGCCGCCACAACCGTCAATGAGCTGTCATTCACCACTCCGCAGCGACGCCGCAGCGCCGTCAGGGCGGAGATTTGTTCTCGCAGATCCTTGCCCCAAACGAACACGTGGTCCCAGAACAAGCACGGGATGCCTGTCGCCGCCCACCGGGACAAACAGGGCGCCAGGTGTGAGGTGTGAGGTGAGACGGCGAGGTGGTTTGTGACTTCTCGAGCCCTGCTTAAACGAACAGGAAGGCACGAAACCCCATGCAGCATGTACCAATCCGTACTTCTCACCGGGGTGTGTGAGGATGTAGGCGTACCCCAGGCCGACGTGATCGCTGGGGAAGGGCCAGTGCTGCTGCGTGCTGCCCGTGTCGTGGTTATCAACAAACGTGACGGCCTTGGCCGGCCACCAACCCATCAGACCAGGAGCTTTGCCCTGCAGGTCCCCGGAGCAAACATTTCGACGGCAATGCAGGGGGGCATGTAATCAGAGTGTGCTGCTCTTCAGGGGTGAGCGAATGAGTCAGGGGGGCAGATGAAGTTGAAGCGATGGGGGAAACGATGAAGGGATGGAATAGCGGGGCTAAGCCTGGCGAGCTTACATCAGCCAGAAGGCCTGACCACCTGGCAATGCAACCGATGCTCTAAAGCCGGAAGCGGTGAAGGGGTCGCCAGCGCTGAGAAGCAACCGTGCACGGCGAACCCAAATGCGAAGAGGCAAGCCGCCGTGATGCCGAAGAGCATGTTTGGCTGGGCGATGTGGAGGGATGATGATGATGATGCAGAGGAGGAGGAGGAGGGGGAGGAAGAGGGGGAGGATCAATAGGGTTTCTATGCGCAGGAGCACACGTGTGGAAGCGGCAGCAAGCTGCAGGGGACCTGGTTCGCCACGTCGCATATGGAGACACCCCGGCCGCTGACCTCGCCGTCGCGCAGCCTGTCGTACTGGCAGTTCCGCGCCGCCTCCTGCAGAATGGACTTGGTTGGGAAGTCGAAGGCGCAGCACCTAAAGGGGGGGGACCGGGAGGGGGGCGGGGGAAACCCACATGCACGATTACGGCGAGGCAGGTAAACAGCAAGGGCTGGACCCAGCTGGGATACGGCGGACCCCGCTGGCGCAGGAACCATCCACGGCCGCCATGTACTGCTTCCCAAGAATTTGACCAGCCGGGTTGCGTGCAGGGCTTGTGAAGGCTTGTTTAGCTAACGGCCGAGAAGTCTCACCAAGCATAGAAGCCGCACCCGGTGCTCACCGCTCGTTGCAGCGATCGACCCAATCGCACAGGGTCTGCCGAGCCCAATCCTGGTTGTACTCCAGGTGCGGACCGCTCCACTGGGCCTCTGCGGGAAATGGAAGGGGGATGCTTCTTCTTCTTCTTCTTCAAGGAGTGTTATCCGAATGATTCCAAATTATTGAATGTTGGGCTTTCTTGGACTCCAGAAGAGTTCATCACCTCCCAACGTCCTAATGTGGGGCACTCGCTCGCCGCCAAAACTAAACCCTATTTCTTGCGATTGAGAGGCAGTTCTGAGAAAGGCAAGGTTGGTGAGGAGCAACACGCATGTCGGGATACCGGGAGTCTCAGGAGCGGGGGAGCCGGATTGGGCGGGGACAGATGTACGTCCGGGAGGAAGGAAGGAAGGAAGGAAGGACGGCACGAATTAGGCTTCGCGCAATGGTATCATGGGGTGTGTATTAAGTGTTCCCCACCCTCGCACCCATTATGAATGCGCCAAGGCCACGGACCAGACCCAGGAGGTGACCGGACTGGGAAGAGCGGGGTGGCTCCCGGGAGGGCCAGAGCAATTCCGGAGCTCGCAAGCCTCACCCCACCGGGGTTACGCAGCGGAATGGGGAATGCGGTTGGCAGCGGCTGCAGATGGTGGGGAGGTTACGGACACATCTTGCCGGGGGTGAGTGTGTGTGTGGGGGAGGGTATGCGGGTGTGTGACTCGAACCCCGGGGGCGAGATCCCCGGGTGCCGGTTGGCGGTTGGTGGTCCCAAGGCTTGGAAAACGGCACCTGTCCCTGGAGCCGCCCTCGTCACGCTATCGCGGCAGCTCACCTGTCCAGTACTCGCCCACATTGAAACTGTCAATGCCGGTGGTGGCGTCCACGTATTCCGAGATGAACTTTGCATCATAGCTGCACACAAGGTAGGAGCGGATAATGTTCAGTTTTCAGTTGGAACATGGCAGTTGCCAGTTGAAGGTTATCAGTTAGTCGTTAGGAGTTAGAAGATACAGCCTTTCCACACATGCGCCCCTTAAGGTGGGATCTCTGGTGGCGCTCAAACCGCCTTTGGGTGCTTTTGCCCCCCAGCCATCTCCTCATCTCCTGTTTCCCTCCCCCCCCAGCGGCCGCTGACTCACCCCCGGACATAGTCGAAGCGCCATCCCCGGAACCCCACATCCCTCTGGAGCCAGGACAGCCAGTCCTTGAGAGCGGCGCGGAGCTCGGGGTTTGCGTGGTCCAGGTCGGGGGCGGCGGGGAAGTCCGCGCCTGGGGCCGCCGGGGTGAGAGAGGGGAGGGGGGGAGGGGGGAAGGGGTAATTTGGATGCGATGACATCGATAACCCGCCCCGGGGTATCGGGGGGCGTGCCGGGGCCCCGGGGCCCAAGGTAAAGGTAGGGAACCCCGGGCTTCACACGACCGGCGGTTTTGATGTACGCGGCGGCGCCTGAGTGGGGAGGTGCGGGTTGCGGTCCTGGCCTGTGGGGCGAGTGATGCCCCTTCCTCGCTAAGCGGCCCACATGCCCCACATGCACCTGGCCGATCCCCGACCCTGTCCGGTGTGGAATGAAGCGCCATGTCGCAGGTCAACCGTCAACCGTACCCAACCAACCACCCTGACCTTTCCAATCACCCGCCCAAACACACACGCGGACACGCACGCACCCGTGTCTGGGTTGCCTGCGCCGTTAAAATGCGGATCATTTGATGTGATGGCCCAGCGGCCCCAATCGATGCTGGCGCCCTTGACAAGAGAGAGATGGCAGCAGCAGGTGGAGTGCAAATGATCGATGCGGGGGAGGGAAGGGGCCTTGGGAAGGGGGGAAATGCTCACATTTGGACGGGGCCAGGGCCTCGCCCTATAGTCACAGTGGGCATTGGTACGACACGTTACTGCATGGTACGACACTTGATACGGAAGAGAGTATGCAAGGGGCTCGTCGTACTTCAGAGTCTGCTGATGGAACCGGAGATCAAGGAGGCCCCGGTCGAGGGAGCCGCGCATTTACCTGAAAGCATCCAACCACCAACTGTCAACCACCAACCAGCCACTCCACAATCTGGAGCCCGAATCCCCACAATGACCATTTAGACGTGGCAGTGACACAGAACAGACGTACAACGGAGAAACCCAACAGAGTCAACCGAAGTCGTACAACCATACCACCATCGTACCTCGTGATCAACTTGATCCTTGAACGAATTGTACACACCGTTCTCCTGTTCGTCCGCGCATCTGTCCGGATTTCAAAAACGCGTCTCGCTTAGAGGGCAGGTGTGGGCAAACGACGCGGCAGCGGCTGATGGTTCCGGTGGGAGGGCCGATGAGAGCGCTTCAAGCTCTCGGAGGAGCACACAGGTAAGCGCCGCCCTTCGGATCCAGAATCCAGGATTCCAAACCCAACATTGATTGATGAACAGGATTCGGTTATTGTTCAAGCAACCGACCCTTCGCTTCAGCTCATTGCGACGGCATGAATGCGTGTTTTTCATCGTGCTCATGCTGCCCAATGACTTTACTGCAGATAGGTTAAGATCATAGGAAACAGCGCCAAGTGGCTGACTGACGATTCGCCCGTGTCGACTCGTATGCGGGGTGTGGTGGGGTGTGGTGTGGTGGGGGTTTGTATTTGTGTGTGTGTATGTGTACGTACGGGGGAGGGGTTCCGGGTGTAGACTTGGTGGTAGCCAAACAAACAGGTAACGTACGCAGCTCTCATATGCGGGAGTACGGAGGGCACCAAGAACTAGCTTTCCCAGAACAGTTGGATCGTGGCGCCCCCCACCGCGTGCGGAATCGCCCGGGTGACCCCCGTCCGCAAAACCTGAACGTGCGAACCGCGCACTTGTGGATAGGGGAGCCTCAGACAACAGAGTGTACGGCAGCTAGCGTACGACAATACGACAATACGGCAGTACGTATGTACCTGTGATTGATGACGATATCGGCCATTGGGGAGATGCCTGCCGCCTGCAGTGCCGCCGTGAGGTCCTTCAGTTGCTCCAGGTTGCCATACTTGCTGGTAAGGTCGTACAGCTGACCCGGTAGGTATCCCTGGAGAGCAGGAAACGGCCAAGCGGGTGGGAGCCGGACTGAAGCGGGGTGGGGTGGGGAGCTCGGAAGGGTGTGTTTCGCACCGCCAACGTGACCCTGGCGCTGAAAGCCCTTCTCCCCTTACGCCTTCAACCCGGGGCCCCCTTCCCCCCATCCTCTCCTCACCCTGGATCACACGTCCGACCATGTGGTTACATGTTGGTTATTAAGGCCTGGTGGTAGTTAGTACAGCTGGGATACCAAACTGGCCGTCATGCTGATAGTACTCGTACGGCATGCCACGCTGGAAGTCTTCATCTCTTCCCCCCCGCGATCCACCCTTACCCCCACTCTCACCTCTGGAGAGACACTGTGTGAGGGAGGCGGCAGCCAGACGTGGGTGACGCCAAGAGCCTGCGCGTGTGTGTTTTAATTAGGCGCTAGGAGGTTTAAGTGTCGGTTTGCGGGTCCGCAGGGGACACCCAAGCCGCAAGTCCGTTCCATCCACCGACAGCTGGCTCATTAGAAACTCAGGCAAGCGGGTGAAGATGTTACCATTGCAGTACATTGGACTAAACGGATTATAAGAAATGTCGTGAGATGGTTGTGCCCCACTCGCCTGCATGTCCGGAATGTGGGCTTTAACTTTGCCGTACCAGTCGCCATCGCCCTGTTTCCAGGAGTCCCAAGCAAAGCCTGCCGGAGTGAGTGGAGGGCCGTGTGTGTGTGTGTGTGTATAAGGATGCGAATATTGCCGACATGCGAGGATTTAATGCAGGATTGAACACAAGGGTGATGTGAGGATGCATTTGGTAAGGTTTCGGAGCCCCCTGTAACGGCGTAACTTCATAGGCGGGAGCGAGCACTGGGAACCAGGGAGGGACCACCCAGGGGGGTGGATGGGAAGGGAGGCCGAATAAAAATCCCCCAACACCATATGCTGTGACATCATGTGACATGGTGTGGCATATCAGCGACCTCGCGTACGACACAAAAAGGGGAAATATGAGGCACGGGTGGAGAGAAGTCAGAGTGTGTGTGTGGGGGGGGGGAGGGCAGGTTAGTATATAATTAAAAGAGCGGGTTGACAAGACGGCGCGCTTGAACCTTGGCAGGGCTTAGTATTTGACTGTACAGGATCAAAACTAGGGATTGTGACGTATCGCGAGGCAAAGGTGGTCTTTTTTTTGCACATCTTCCATAACCCAAAACTGTCATGTACTTGCCGTATCGCCTGCGGCGCCAGAATCGGGTAACTGCACGGTATGTTAATCCGTGTGGAACCATAGCGGTTGAATAAGGAAAATATTTAGTGCATGATGTATAATGAGTACATACATATATGCATATTGTTGTTGTTTGTATGTATATTATCCTTCTACCTTGCAGTAGAATGGCGTCGCTGTAGCCCTGGCCTGAACGTATAACTGACTTGGACGGTGCTTCACATGCCCTGGCGTCCGCGGGGACAGGGTCCGAGGCACCGAGAAAGGGCGGGGCTTGTGCTTTCACAACCAGCAGGCGTTGCATATTCATTCGCGGCCGGCAACGCGTACTGTGGCGCGATGCCCTCTGACTGATGGCCAGTGCATCGCCATGTCGCCGGTAAACCAAGGCCATGGCTGTTCGGACAAAACAGTGAAAGGAACAGAAGCATTACTTTGCATACTTTTACATTTCATGCGTTTTCATTGTCGACTCAAAAGCATAGCATCTGGCGTCCCGACTGGCAGAGGGCATCGCGCGAAATCTTCTGCAGCGAGTCGCACGCGAATAAAGTACGAAGAATATTAATATGCAATTATGGAAATCTTATGCCTTATCTACGTTACATCCTACAATGCTCAACGCGACACGCCGACAGAATGTGCGTGACCGCAAAGTAAGCCGATCAACTGGATGCATAACTTTACCATGGGCTCATCGCGAGTCTCACACTCAATCGGATGCGAGCCTCTTTTTAGGAGAACATACCTGTGGCTGCGACAGCTTACGAAGGCAGCAGTTGTTCCGCAAGCTTCCGATCCCGGAACGCACACCTTCAAAACTTCCCGCGCAAGTTTACGTTTCTAACTAATGAGGCATTTACTAAGGGATGCAGTTGGAAATGGGGATCATACAATTTTCGTAATGGATGACTCCATTTCTCCGGACTTTATTCCCGTATTTTGTAATTTTGAGGCTACACTGTCACTAAGCAAGGGCTTAAGTTCCAGATCCGAGGCAGATATTTTCTTTCCTCGGATCCACTGCATTTTATGCGCCAATGCGCTGCAGCTCTTTGCCCAGTCCCTCCCAGTCAGTCATGTAGTTTCGGAACTAAACACTACTAAACATGACTCTAAGCACGAATAGAACCGATTATCAGTCCCTGCGGACCCTGGCGGACCCAACCCAAACTATTCACTACCATCATCATCTCCATAGTCCCGACTCACTTTTTGAATTCTGTGAATTCCTACGGCATCCCGCTGATCGGCTTGGCGACCCATCCCTTGGTCTCCCTTGACCCTACGGCAACATCCCTGCCCGAACCACCCCGTATTCGATTTGGATCAATGGCCAGCCGTGGCACTTCGACTATCAACCACCGAAGCCGATCCAAGTTTGGCGGTTGACGTTGCGCGCGTGTGCGCCCTACATTGGGTGGTGAGGGTGGGAACGAAAACGATAATCTCAAATTTAGGCAAAGGAGTTTCACAAGCCCAAGAGTATGGCATCGCCCTCATTAACTTTTAAACAACCCGTTATCATAAAGCTCCAAGGGCACCACACGACGAACAGCCAGGAACTACTGTGAACTGGAACGAGTCCCCGCACCATGGTACGGCAGTTATATACAGGAACGCACTCAAGTCACTTTCTTCGTCCAAGAGCCAGCCTTCTCGCATCTAGAAGTCAGCATATTTCAATGCGGCAGAGGCCGGCTCCGTACAAATGAAAACAAAGCCAACGACCGTCAACTGTCACCTTGGGAACCAAAGACCCAATCCTACACTACCATGTGCCAGTTTATGAGTGTATTGAGTACGAGCAGAGCGATGAAATAACTCAGTTGCATTGAAATCTGCTATATCAAAACCTAGCCATTTGCTTCGTTAGGATAATAAGGAGTTAAAATCTTGCATGTGAATAAGGTCATTGGTCGTTGAAGTTAGGCAAAAACTACATTTGCGTGCTAATATCTATGATACTAGTACATTACAATCTCATTGGCTGTGTGGAGTGTTGGACTGACTGACTCACGTCATTGAGCTGGGGCGCGTCGGTGCGCCCCAGCCAGTGCAACTTAACAAGATGAATTCAATAATTAGCAAAGAAAAGGCGGCGGCAATGGAGAAGGAGGCTAAAGAACTGATGAAGAAGGCGAAAGGGCTAACCGCGCCATCGCTGCTCGAGCTTCGGTTCAAACCGGATTGGGAAGGCGCATCGCCAATGCTGGACAAGGCCGCACTTTTATTTAAGGTACGGAGGGACTGACCAGGTGTCCCAGGGTCGTGTAACAAAGAACCCTCTCCTTTCGTTGCCTCTTATTGCAACTCTCATCCAACATGTTGTCTGTCTTTCCGTTATCAGCATCCGTTATCTCCATGAAGTGCCAGATTCCTCCAACTCCCAGCTCCTCAGCGCATCATTCAGATTCCCTCTGCATGCGTAGAGGATGTCGTACGCCCTGACCCGCATCAGGCACATGCCTACGAGTATGTTCTCCCGCTGGGCCCAATGGCTCAACGCCCCAGCACATACTCCACTTTTTCCCTCTCTCAATTCCCTCTCCTCCGTGTCCGAGACCGCTTTCTCGGTCTTTCTGACCAGGCACGGGAGCCGCCCCAGGGCCCTAGTGATATGCCCCTAGCAGGTTCCGCAAACCTACATATATGCACCCGGACTTATACGCGCAGCTCGTTGGCTTCTACCCTGGGAGGAACTTCACAACATCCCACCCAGTTTCACGTCCTAACCCCAACCTCCCCCCGCAGCAATTGGGTAACATTGACAAGGCGCTGGAGGCCTACGAGCGCGCCGCGCACGCTCAGGAGCGACTGGGCTCTCAGTGGCACGCCGCCAAGCACTACGAAGTGATTGCTGATCTATCTCGGCAACAGAACCGGCCCAAGGATACTGCCAAGTACTACAAAATTGCAGGAGACTACTACATGGAATGTGGCAAGCCCACAGCGGGTGGGTGGGTGAAGGCGGGGCTTTAAAAAGTATGGATACATCAGGAGGCAGCCATTATGGGGCCAAAGGGGTTTGAGACACGTACCCCAACCGAATAGGTGCCGCATGTTTGGGGGCCTTATGGGCAGGGAGGCTAGCTGGGTGGGAGGGGGGAAAGTAAGAGATTTATAAAAGCTCCAGTAGTGAAGGCAAAATGCTGGAACAACTACGGACATCTTCAATCAAAAACAAACAGCAAGCCGTACGGATACCGTACATACCTGGCTTAAAGAGGCTATACTCGCTTCACTCATGCTGGCGGGGCGAGGAGCAGCCGCCGGGAGGAGAGGGACGAGGTCCAATAACTTATTTTGAAATCCCACGCAACGTGACACGCATGCAGAGGAGGATGGGAGGGCTGCCCCGCCGGAATATCCCTCTCCTCCCCATTCCCTTAGGGAAAACCAGCATGGCGTCGCCCGACTACCTCATGCTGACAATTTCCGATTCCCTCCCCCCTGTAAATATCACAAACAAATAAACAAACACAAACATACACAGCCGGTGAGGTGCTCGCTCGTGGGGCGCGAGTGCTTGAGGATGTTGACCCGGAGGAGGCAGAGCGGCTGTACTACGACTCGTTGGACGTGTACGAGAGCAGCGAGCGTGAGGCTTACGCAGTAGACGCCTTCCGCGCCGCCATAGCTTTCTTGCTGCGGCGGGAGCGTTGGGCCGATGCAGTGGAGGTCCTGATGCGGTTCGGCGCTATATCGGACAAAGTCGGGGCCACGAACACGCAGAACAAATCCTACTTAGGTGGGTTTTGGGTGGGTAGGTGGGTGGGTGGGCCCGAGCGGCCTGGAGGGTTTGCGTGGCGATCTCGGACTCTGGAGAGGGTGTCGTGCTGTTGTTGTGGGACTGGTCTTGGGCGGGGGATAGCGGGGAGGTGGATCGCCATCATGGATGGCTCGTGATTTAAATGTTGGTGGGAGCTTTTAGGCGGTGTTAGCACGACTCCCCAGGTGGCTGGGGCGGCGAGTGAGTCGGGATATCCGGGTGGGGGCTGGGACGGCGAGAACGGGAGGCAGCTGAGGGCCGGGGGCAACTGTTGGGGCACAGGCACATAACTCGGTATGCATCAATTGGTTCGCCTATCGCATGTGTGCGGCTTTAGCCCATCCGTGCGGCCCTCAGCCTCCTGGTGTCTGGTAGTCGTCAGGGTTCTGTTACGCAGTTGGTTGGCGCAGTCGTACTCTTTGCTGAGTAAGCCCTATCACCAAGCACCTCAGCCTAAGTGCCCAATTCAACCTAACTCCAGAATCCGTAGCAAACGCTCCACGGTCCCGCTTTGCCAACGATTTGGCTTGGCTTGGCTTGGCTTGGCTTGGCTTGGCTTGGCTTGGCTTGGCTTGGCTTGGCTTGGCTTGGCTTGGCTTGGCTTGGCTTGGCTTGGCTTGGCTTGGCTTGGCTTGGCTTGGCTTGGCTTGGCTTGGCTTGGCTTCCTCATCACCCCATAGACTCCGACCTGGACCATTACTTACGTGCCGGCAGGCGCCGTGGTGACGTGGCTGTGGGCGGGTGACGCAGAGGCCGCCTGGTCCACCTTCCAAGACGCCATGGCTGTGGACAGCTTTGCGAACAGCAACGAAGCCTTTGCGGCGGATGCGCTGTTCGAGGCGTACAGGTGGGAGCGGCGGAGCTGGGAAATAGGAGAAGGATGTGAAACGAGAAATGGATTGTGGGATTGGATTGAAAGGACGCTCCTGGCGACTTGAGATCCAGGCCAAAAAGATTGCAGAGGTCTTAGTGGAGGCGTGGAGCATGCCTTAAATGAGCCTCACGTGCCTCCAATAAGGAGACCAAAAAACTGAGAGGCGAACTTCACTTGGAAGCCAGCTACTCCACAGTCCTCACCCTGGCCCACACTCTGGCCCCACAGGAGCAAGAACGAGGAGGCTATTTCCTCGCTGGTCAAGTCCAAGGCGATCTTTAAGCAGCTTGACCACCAGGTGGCCCGTCTGGCAACGCGGCTGCCCTCGCCCGCGTCCAAGGTAAGGCGCATGGGCCGCAAGCTCAGGCACCTGATGGCGGAGCCGGAAGAGGAGGAGTATGACGGGGAGGAGGGTGGCGGGTTCGATGGGGGGGAGGGCGGGGATGGTCGGGATCGCGGTGAAGACGGGCTGCTGTGACAGGGAAAAGAAGGAAAAGGAAGAGACGAGGCTGAGACGGCGTGTGTCCGGTGTTCCCGACGCGGGTGGTGATCCGGACGAATGTAGCCGCATGGAAATGATTTATGATCATGATCATGTGAGGTGGGTGCGGTAACCTACGCAGGGGTAGGGAAGGGTAGGGTGCGGTATTGCGGTTGGGGCGGGGGTGGTGAAACTGCTCAAGAAGTGTTGGTGGCTTGAGGAGGTGGTTTAGAGGTGGAAAGGGGTAGGGCCCAGGCGGCCGGACGGCTGCGAGTTGCGGACAGGGAGCTGGATGCCCGAGGGGGCAACTGTTAGCTGTCGCCCCTTCTTGAGGCAACAGACAGGTCAGGGTGATCACGAACTCGTGGACGGGCGTACCATGAGAAAAAAGCTCCCGAGACGAGACTGTGGACATTTTCGTACTTGTCGACGGAAGTACGCGAAGTTGTGAAGGGCTGATGCGGGAATGCGACGACATGTACACATGGTGCCTGAAACTCATCCTGGTAATGTGACGCGGGGTGGGGATGGGGATGACACTTAGGGGCAACAATCTGCGTATTGTGCTTTACGTGTTCCTGCAATTTGTACTGCGCCATAACACGAGGTTGGCACCGGTGTACCGCATAGGGTATAATACACGAGGGCAGGCTGGCAGGCGTGTAGTAGCTTGGGAGTGTCGCGCCCCGCCCCAGGAGACTTGTTCGTCGACGTGCCGTGGGGTCGTGTGCGCGTGTACGTGTACACGTGCATTTGTGGTGTGACAGGGAATGCGCTGCTCACAGACCCAACAGGCAGAGGTTGCCCCACTCACGGAACGGAATGGGGCCCTAGGCGAGTAGGGCTTAGATATCATGAGGAGGTGCAGCTGCGCGCTGCTATAGCATGTGGGGTCCTGCCGAAAGCTGGACGAAAGGAAGGGCGCCGAAGAAACCCTGGTGTAAGCGTCGCCCATGGCATCCTTCATTTGTCAAAGCAGGCCGCTTGCATGATCGTGAAGTGGAGGTAGTGAGCCCTGCCTGGAGCCCATCACGGCATCACAGCCCATCAATGATTGACGCACCCTTGCACATCTGGGGTTAGAGTGAGCCCCGGTTCTTGTCCAGAAGGTTCTCAGACAGCAGCAAGTAATCGCAACTAGGATTGAATCGTCGTCCCCATTAGTACGCAGCGCAAGTAAGCATCGCTGCAACAATCAGCAGTGCCAGCTAGCGCCTGTGTAGGGAGGACCTGCACTGAGTACTGCGAGCGGGCCAAACGGCGAACATTCATAGTTTATGCAATTGCAAAGAGATAGTAACGTACGGATATTTACGTAGCAATCGCCATGACAGTACCATTCCTTCGGCAAGTTACACGGACGAAGAAATCAGAACAGGGGGAAGCTGGGAGCTGGAACTGGGAGCTGGCAAGTAGCTGATCCGTAGCAACCCGCACCCATGTGTGTAGAGTATTCTGCTGCTGGATGCATCAGGGTGTACGCTTTGAGGCAAGGTTGCCCAACTTCCATTCGGAAATGGTCTGTCTGAGAAGTGGATGTAACAAACATGCAGCATTGGGCCACCCTCCCTCCGCCAAAATGGATCATTCCATTTTCCGGTTGGAGCGCCCCATCCCGAATAGGACAGGAAAAGATGATGAAGATGAAGGAGGGGGTCACAGCCGCTGTGTGAGATAGGTCACGATGGTCTGGGGATCCGGAAAGGAGTCCTCACCATTGCCGCCGTTACCATTACGGTTATCACCATTAGCACCGCCACGCCCTGCAATACGGCCACCACCATCATCACCATCAACCCCACCATGAAGACAATTGTCGCCGTCACCAGTGCAGCCGCCACGAATGTGTGCGAACAACTCCTCCTCGGTGTAGGAAAGCGCCGCGAGCTGTGAGTCCAGCAGACTGGCTTTCATGAAGTGACCGCCAGCACGCTCACGCTCTTGCAGCCGTGATCGAAGTACATCCGGGGAGGGATCCAGGAGCACAAAGGCGATAGATGTGGCCCTGGCCGCGATGTCATGATCCACGGAACCAGCAGCGGAACCAGGAGCGGGTCCAGGAGCGTGTCCAGGAGGGACGACGAGCATGTCGTTTCCATTGGCCCGTTCCTTGTAGGTGCCTTTTGGTGGTGATGTGTTGGATGCCGCGGCTGGTGCGGGCAGGGTATCCTTCAAGCCCCATAGCGATGCAGGTGGTACATAGCCGTGCCGGAGAACGTATCGGTAGACAGGCTTGAGCGCTGAGCAGGACACGACTAGCCGCTTCCCAAGGGCCAGATGCTGCAGAAATGGCGGCAGAAAGGTGAGACGCGGGGGGCAGGCGTGCAGAACAACAGTCATTGGGATGGCGCGGGGGAACGGGGAGAAAAGGGCAGAAGGCGTTTAGGTGAGATGCTTGGACCCGGCCAGGGTTCAGCTGTACAAGCAAAGTAATTGGCTGCAGTTGTTGACGAGCAAGCTATGGGAGTGTTTCTTTTCTGCCTGTTGCATGTGTCGTTCAACAATATAAATGCAGAAACGCCGCCACACGGTGCGGTACTGTATTTCGTTCCCCCCTCTCGTGTTGGTGCTGTTTCGAAGTTGCACCAGCCTGCACTGAGTAAAGCATCGGAGCCTTCTCATTTCGACTGTTTGCTAAGATATACGAAAACCCAGTTGCTGTCGAGCACTTAATGCCGCACCTCCTGTATTTTCGCGTGGAGGGCCAACAGCCAAGGAAGCCGGTCCTGGTCTGTCAACGGAACGCCACTGGACATTTTTGCGATATTGCAGACGGGATGAAGGGAGTCACCTTCCAAAAAGTCGCAACCGAGCCGTTCGGCGAGCAGCTCACCGACCGTGCTTTTGCCACAACCACTTACGCCCATCACAACGATGGCCGACACTGGCATCGTAAGGCTTTTCCAAAGTGCTACTTCTGTATACCATATTGGAAGATGGATTTTAAGTGTATTTGTGTACTAGTGTTACAGTTCTGCTGCAGTGGCCGCGTTACTCAGACCCGTACACGACGGTTAGTGGCGGGTAACCGCCGTTGCAGGCCAAGACCACGGTCGGAGCCGCCAAAGGTCAAACGCATTATAGAATTGCGAATATCGTTTAGTGACAAAAGAAACGTTTTCTGCATGTTAAAGATAATGACGCAATTCATGTCACAGGAAAATAATTTGTGGAGTAGCACGTCTGTCTGCAAATGCGATGTTCAAGAAACGCCCTTCAGCGTCCCCCAATCGTAATTGTCCAGTCTGTCGAATCTTTACCAGCAACTCATCAGAAGTGACCGTCAACATCGATGAGGGAGGATGGTTAGGGATGGCCGACTTGTGGCGGCAAGCTCGGGAGTCTAGGCAAGCTTCCCTCATCCTGCTGTACCAATACTACTAATGCTGCCTGTTATCTGTCCTACAATGAGAAACGCAATTTTTGCCCTTTTACAAACTGCAGGTTAGCTAGGGATTCTTTCGTAATGACTGGAGCAAGGACATCTGGATGTCTAACAAACGCTCCCTCTTATGCCGCGCACAACATCTAGCAGCCCTTGGCCCTTCAGCTAAACTCGAGCATTGAATCCATGTTCGCAGAACGAGTCCTGCATCTATGGAAAGACAGCAACAGACAGTGCGAAGCCCACTGCAGACCTAATCTGAATTGAAATGCGCAAACTACGGCAGGTGCACGCACATTCGTCCCTCCCGTTCTAGTTCTGAAGTGAAAGCTACAAAAATGAAATGCAGTAAAGATAATCGATAAAAAAAGATCTGTACACTCCAGGCACTTTCTATACACGCATTCAAGACACGCAACCACCGAGGATTCCCTTGAGATAATGGTCGCTTCGTTCGGCTCCATACTCAATCCCTCAACCCGTTCCATGCCCCACCGCACACAAGAGCCAACATTAACGCTTCTGTTGCTGCCAGCCTTGCGACTGCCCTTGCGTGCCACCCCGCGAGCCCCCTGCTCCGTAGCCACCCTGCTGCTGGGCCCCCATCGGCCCACCGCGGTAGCCGCCCGGACCACTTCCGCCTATTTGAACGCCCTGGTGCGTGCCATAGGACTGGCCGCCCATGCCGTGAGGATGATGTCCACCGCCCATTTGTGGGGGCCCCATACCACTGCCGCTGTAGCCACCACCACGACCGGCACCATCCTGCCGTTGAGTGTACTGCTGTTGCTGACCCCCGCCCATACCATAGCCGCTGCCGCCACCCATCTGGCGTCCATAGCCGCCTTGCGAGCTCGCATGGCTTCCGTAGCTGCTCGAGGCGCCGGTGTTGTACGGCTGTTGCTGGGGTGGCCGCTGGTGACCGCCACCGCCAGCGTAAGGTTGCGGCCCTGGCCCGCCGTACCTGGAGAAAACAAGTATGGTTCACAGAGGTTGGATGAACATCGCTGCGGAGCCGGATGGAACCCGTTAAGAGGACATGGAACATCCTGGAAGAATATGATCGACATAATTGCCAGCCAAATGCTGCAAACAGTAACGACTTCATCCTGGAATAGTGCTCTGCCCGCCGGCTATGCTTCAAACGCAAAGCTTCCTTCGTTTTCGTACCTGGGGCGCTTCGGGTCGGGGCCAACTCCGGGTGCGTAGCCATGGTGCGCATTGCCTCCAGCCCCGTAGGTTGGCACGGGTGGCAGGGCCATGGCCGGCCCCACCTGCTGCTGCTCCCTGTGTTGATCGTTGCGCCGCTTCTTCATAGTGAACTCGTGTCCCGAGCCGCGGCAAGGGAGCTGCTGGGGCTCGCACGGCATAGGGTCCGACCACATGTAGGGGTCCTACGCGCAGAGGGCGCGTAAGCAGCAGCTGAACGGCTAAGGAATGGATGTGATGTTGTTTAGCCAATGACCCAGAAACGGTGGAATTGGATCAATCAGTCCACGTGCAAATTTGTAAATTCGAGGTTGAGAGGACTGAACATGGGCCAGTTACGCAATGGCACGCATTTACGGTTGCCTACATTTGTCTTGGCCAAAGTTCCCATGTGCAATCCAAAGGCCGTGAATGCAGCGGTTGGGCAGCTAAGCCTGGGTGAGAAATATATCTCGCCGTGCAATCAACTCCTTACCATGACGGCATCGGCTGCAGTGATACGGCGTTTTGGGTCAAGGCAAAGCATCTTCTCGAGTAGTCGAATGGCCTCCTCGCTGATGTGCCGCCCCATCGCTTTGCTGCGCAGGGTGTCCCGCAATCGATGCTGGCGGGGATATTTGTCAACTGGCACGTTCTTGTACCTGGCATAACCGGTACACAATCGCAGCAAGGTGGTGTGCGGGCAAAATGGGTAATGGACCCCATCTTAGGCATGTCCAGCCGAAAACATAAGCTTCAGAGACATAACACACCTTGCCTGCGCATCCTGTATGCTGCCTGTCCATACATGATCGGAATACAAAGCCCCGCCCCCGCCAAAACCAGGGTTGTCATACATCGTCTCTCACATACCAAGTATTACCGTGGCATAAATTAGAATTCCGCCGCTGTCGATCATATTGGAAACATCCGCTTGCGAGCTGAGGACTGCAAGTTAGTTATCAACCATGGCTGTCGCGCTGATCACCCAACTGGCCCTCAATCCATATGTGATATGGAACCAACGTCCTGGCCCCCATCCGTTGTAAGCATATGCATTTGCACACTCACAGCTTGAGGTTCAGCGCGGTGATGCCTGGCCATGTCTGCTCAGTTGGCGCACCCATGATTTGGAAGATCCTGTCCATCTGGTCCATATCGTCCTTCCCTGTGGATGCCAACCATGTCCGTGAAAAAAGGGTACTGACTCATATCACTCGGTACAGCCGGAAAGTCGCCTTCCAAGGCCACAATTTACGCCTCGCCGCGGGCACATCCGAATAAATGCAATGGACAGCATCTTACCTACTAAGGAAATCTAGGTGTGACGAGAGCACGCACTGATACGCAACATACCAGGGCGCATCATGGCTGTCCATCCCTTTAACTACAAGTTGTTGTGAGACAATTTGATCCTTAGCCGTACCAAATAGGCTAGATGCTCATCGTCCCGTCCAAACAGCTTTTCCATTGCTGCAGACCCCCTGGGTGAAGTATAAAACCCATTGCGCCTAGCCATCCATGACGGCAAAGCGACTGTCCGAGTCTAAACCTCGCAGAAACAATATGCTGCCCTAGAGCGCACCCAGCTCCCTGCAAGTCGGACCAGCAGGACCAGCAGGGGTACAACATTCCGCAAGACCACGGACCTGGGAAAAGCGGCTTCCCAGTAAGCAGCTCCGCGAAGATGCAGCCAACGCTCCACATATCCACCTCCCCTCCGTACTTGACGGCACCGAGCAGGAGCTCGGGGGGCCTGCGGTAAATTTCCCCGTAACCCATGAGACAAACGGAGTGAGGCGGGAAGCTGTAGACGTTGGCGCAACGTTTAGGCAAGGATGAGTCCTAGGTTGCTCTGCCCAGAAAATAAATGGCCGATTATCAGACCCAGCAAGCACTCACCGGTACCAAAGCGTAATGACGCGGTTCGTGAACCCCCCGTCATTTTCCGCGTTGTAGGGCCGCGCCAACCCGAAGTCCGCGAGTTTTACGGTCCCCTTGGTGTCGATGAGGATGTTGGAGGCTTTAAGATCACGATGAAGGACCCCGTTGTTGTGGCAGTAGGCCAGGCCCTTCAGCAGTTGCTTCAGAATGCACTTCACCTGCGCGGCGGCGAACCGCACGCGGCCCAGCCCATAAAGTGACCGTGTTCAACCAAGCACCAACGTGCATGGTGGGCTAGACCGCACCTGCGGCTCCGTAAACACATACTTTGTCGACTCCATTAGGCCAGTGAGGTCATACTCGGCGTAATCGAATACCATGTATATCGAACCCTTGAAGTTGTTATTTTTGTGAACTGCATAAAAAAAACAGTCCCTCGTCGGAAGGCCCCTCACAAAGAGCTGAGCTGGCTTCCCAAGGCTTACTCTCGGAGCGCACGATTTCACGGAGGTTTACGACATTCGGATGTGATAGCGTGCTGAGGATTTTTATTTCGCGGATAGCAGTGATGGGAAAGCCCTCCTTCTCCGTGTCCATGCGGATCTTCTTCAAGGCCACCTTGTCATTAGTTTTTCGATCATGGCCCATAAATACTTGGCCGTAAGTGCCTTCGCCAATCTGCTTGTCCACGCTGAACACGTAGGCGCTGTGGATTGATCGAGTACCCCCGAATACATCGTCCCCGCTGTTAGAGGACGGCATTTCAATCCGCGTAAGCGGCGTGCTCGATGAGGTAGAATTCATGTGAGCCATGCTACCAAATGTGTTCGGACGCGGCAACGCAACTGGGCGTCCCGGCCGCCGGCCAAGATAAGTGGTGTTGCTAGAGCTCCCAAGGTCCAAGACAACAAACAAGGATATCGGTGCAATAAGAATGACTGGTTGTATAATTAAATGTGTTGGCCAGTATGGACAGAATATTTGACATGGAGAAGACGGCAACTGGCCAAACCTAGCAGCACAAATCGAACGCCGTACCGCACGGACGTCCTCAGGGAAAGACCTGCTGCGGCCTTTTATGTTGCGTAGACCTGCAATGCAGCAAGCCAAACTATTCGGATACATACGAAGCCTGTGGCAGGAAATCTTCAAAAGGCACCTTGGGTATCGGTATAGCCTGTCATGCTTCGGGCACAACTAAGGCCGCTCGTGCACCAACTGCGGGCTCTCTGCACCGTTGCCGTCTCGGACACGGAAAAGGCTATAGCGAATAAGCTTAAGACCGGCCTCAACGGCGTGCAGCGGGTGGAGGTGCAGGACACCAGCGGAGGTTGCGGAGCGATGTACAGGATTTCAATCGTGGCAGAGGACTTCAAGTGAGTTCCCCATAGGGCCGAGTATGGTGTGGACGTGATTGGTCAAATGAACCGTTGGCATGATACAAAGCCGAACCACACCAGGCGCGTGGCTAGCCCCCACTAGAACTCACGGAACGTAGGCACGCGACTCAGGACTGAAATATCACACACACACATATGCGACCCTCCCACACAGCAACGTTTCTTTGGAATTTAGCAGCTGAACAGGGATTTAACCTGTCCCTGCACCCTGCCTATTCCTACGCCGGTCCTGCCACCCTCCAGAGGCCAGTCCATAGTGAAGCAACACCAGCTGGTGCACCGCCTGCTGGCAGATGACCTCAAGCAGTGGCATGGCCTCACTTTGGAAACTCGCGCACCGCCGGCGTCGTAGCAGTGGCAACAACATCAACGGCATGCCCACTGACAGTAGAGCGATATTGGCTACAGCCGACATAGGGCCTTAGTGTGGCAGCCACCTGCGAAGGGCTGGCCATGGGGGATTAGTCCGGCGGAATATTGCGTAGGGAGGCTGGATGGAAACGCTTGAGCGCTGATTATAGAAGCTGCGCATGGGGTAAGCACCTGCCCCCTTCATCCGTCGGGAGTCTTGGGAAGTCGATAGTTCAATTCCTCCTCGCAGCGGTTACATGACGTTCGGCGGTGTCGCGCGATCTTGGCTTTAATATAGTTTTCGGTTTGCTGCTCTAGCATCGCGTCATCGCCTCTTCCTGTGGCTGCATGACCTTGACTGTTACGGTCTCGAATATGCAATACAAGGTGCTCCGGCCGCCCTGCTACCCAACCCGGTTACCCTGGCGAACGTCGCGGAGGGCGAAATAAAGTCTTTGGCGGGAGGTGGGTGGTGGGTCCGGCAGATGATCTGCGGGAGCCCTTACCCGGTGATAGGAACAGCGGCGCGAAGTTGTTCATCCGGTGTTGTCGCTGGCCCAAGTGTATCGCCGGTACGCTTCATGGAGCCTACAAGCGTATCTGACACCTTCGTCCGTGTGCCGTGTATCCGAACTGATAGGCCGATAAACGTCTTTGGCTGGAGTGGTAATAATGGCGGCGGCGGCGGATGGGTGCACATAGGGTTGGCGATGCAGACACTGACGAGAGGGTCGGTGATAGCTATACGCCTCCTTCACAGAGTGGTGAAGTGCTTGGTCTATTGATTTGCCCCGGATTTAGTCTTTGCCTGCTTACATGCGGCCCAGCGTTTAGCGTGACGATCGAGCCGGTCAGGGTCGACTGTAACTGCATAATGCATATCACGGTTGGGAATTAGACTTAAGCCGCTGTCGTAATTGCCATTGCCTCGATCTGTCCGACCAATCCACTCTTAAGTAACCTCGTTACACGTACTCGACGGAGTTACGTCATTCGTGAAATGAAATTCAGGTGAGACCCACGTACGGTAATGGCTCGTATTGCTTGTGAACGCCACGCCAGTGGCTCGTAAATCTGATTGTCGCTATGAGACACCGCTGAGCGCCATGATCAGAAATACTTGGCTAGCAATTTTTGATGTTTATGATATCCCGTAAAGCAAGTTATGCTTCGGGGTCATGCTCCTTTCGGCTTCCACGTATACGCACGTACATCTACGCATACGGAGACAATAAGGACAATGACCTGGGGGCCGGACTGGATACCGCGAAAAACGCGACACCGGACCTTCCCTAGTTGATCGGTGGCGACTTTCAATATCATCCTTTGGGGAAACAGCACGCTGTCGAGTCCGGGATGAAGCCGGGAGCAATTTCATGTCATGGTGTCATCGCGTTCGCACCAGCCCCTTGCGATTACCGTGTTGCAAAAGCCGGCGTTTTAATTCGCAAACCCAATGCATTCTGGGCCGCGAACTGTGGATCGGCAATATCATTCGGCCCTTACTTGCCTTGGACCTGTTGTCCCCTTAAGAGGCTGGCAACAGCCAGTTTGGCATTGGAGAACGCAAACACGGCCAAGCGTCTCGGGGTCCCGAAAATGGCCACATGCGCGTATCCCTGATCTTAATCCCGTGCAGTTTCTGGGCGCGCGACTCCGTTTCCTAATGGATTGTGACGTACTTAGGGTTTTTAGGACACCTGCAACCACAACAGCATCAGGCGGAGGGCCAGGATGGACCAGGCCTTTGGCAACGACATCCATGTGCAGCCCTTGCTATGAACGTTATGCGGCGTCAGGCGGCTTGGCTGCACAAATCCAGGTCCCCATCGCTTGTTATTTGTGAAGCTGTGCTCATGTACTGTAGCGGGAACGGGATCCATCAAGAATGGTAAAGAGGGGGCATGTAGCCGCAAGTACGGGTGAAGCAAATTTTCGAACCAAATATATGCGAGGAGCACATACGCTCCGGGGTACACGGGATGAGCAGCAGACCCTGCAGCGTAGCCAGGGCTGAAAGCAGGGCCGGCTGGGGGAACGGACCGCAAGGACACCATCTTGACTGGCGCGGTGGTATCACCTCTTGAAGGGCTTCATCCTGACCGCAAATGAGCACCTGCTTCTTGCGGTTATTATAGCGAACTAGAATTGGATCCGGTCCAGATCAGAAGTGCCCGACCCGTACAACTCAAAAAGGTAAGGTATCAAGCAGGATCACGCGCAGTCACTTTTCATGGTGCTCATCCGATTTTTCTGCATCGGCAGCGCTGCAGGGATGGCGCTGCTGTGTTCGTACTGTGCTACGTTCGCTAGGGGACCGTCCCGCCCTGAGAATTGTTATCCATACACAATGCTGCAGGAACTCCTGCCGTGCTCAGTGCAACTGCGCTGACATCCTCCTGGACACATATTACATCCTCGTCCTACATCTTGACCGTAGTAAGGCCGCCAGCATGGCGGCAGCAGACAATGGGGGCCTTTACCTATCATTGCAACACGGTCGGTGCACGAGAGGAGGACTGCAGCAGCTGCCGTGACGGATAAGGTGACGGATAAGGTGGCGACAGTGTTATTGGCATCACAACCAGCCGGGCCTCACACGTAAACAGGTTTTGCGCGTGACGACTGGCGGCGGGTGGGTATGAAGCCGTCTTTAGATGCTTGACATCCGGTGCGAGGATGAGCTGGAATATAGCAGCGATGCAAAAAGCTGGCAAGCTGGCCTGAGGCACGATGAGAAGTGGTCTACAGCAGTTGATTCATTTCCGTTCATACGTCCGTGCCTAAGAAGGGCTTATGCCCACGGGTCCTCTGCGGCTGATAACGAAAAAGCGCCATCACGGTGGGCTGGGGTGTCCGGCTGGATACTTGGCCCCACTCACAACTGTAGGAATGTCAGTGCTCCATGACACCTGTCCAACATGCCTGTATGCTGGACAGGTTTAGATGTGTTTCGTCTGCACAGAATGGATGCGCTGATCGTAAGTCAAGCTTACCTCTGATTCATGAGTCCATAGAATAGTACATCCCGGAATGGTTTCCCGGAGCATGATGTCGGAGTAACGTTATCTTTCTTGTGCGGCTGATACGGCACCGTTCTCCAGGAGGAGGTTGGTGCATTTCCGCAGTAATGCAAGCTCATTGCTGTTAAGAGCCGCTGCAGAAGTGGATTTCCGAAGGAAATGTCATCCTGGACCCGCTTGCGATGGCACAGACTGTACATGCAATCTACGTCTGCGTTCGTACTTGCTTGTATCGGTACGGGCGGGTACGGACAGGGCTGTATCCATACCGGAAACACAGGAGGCTGGGAGAGAGGCGTGAAAACTCCCTACCTACATAGCTGTGACAAGCAAAGATGGCTACGGCTACCATACTGGGCCAAATGCGATATAACAACGTTGAAGTAAATTCCTAGTTCAGAGTTCATCTTCTGGTCCCAGTACCATCCTTACTGAAAATGTTTAGTTGCACGGCGCCTGCTGTGGCAAGGGCGTGCAGGGAGTCCGAGATGTTCGACGTTTGTTCGATGTGTAAACATTATCGAAATCGTACACACGCATCTGGATATCGTTGACCAGCTCCGTACTGCATAAACTTAGGAGTTGTTAGCAAATTATCTAAACACGTCCATTACAACGAGTGACAAACGACATCATACGAAAGCCCGAACCAGGGCTTGCTCGTTACATCCATAAGGTTTTAGTGTATGCTCCCGTTCCATAGACTCACTCAGTTTTTGAAAATAATTGATGGTAATAATTTTAGTGTTTTATTGTATTATTGCTATTATTCATGGTTTATACCAGGCCTGCCAATCTGATCCGCTATCCGGCAAGCCCTCTTGGGGGTTCCGACATGAGTGTACGTCGCCCAACGATCGTGATCATCTATAATCGCCGCAAATAATTCGAAATCTGCAATCGTTTATGCCAGCATGCTTGAAGTAACTACTGAATTGCTTTGGAAAGGACTTTGACTTAAATCAAGTACCAATCGACAGCAGACGGCGTTACGGTTCTCGCACAGTGCCTGCAATTCGGCACAGCTTCCTGGCACAAGTGTTATCATGTCGCAGCCCTGCCACGTGCTCAATTACCAAGGAATTAATTTAATTGAAATAATCTGTGGCGTTCCAACATCCCAACGGTATAGCTAAGTACGTTGTGGGTGTATTGGGTTCGTGTTCTTTGTACAGACGTAACAGATTGTTCGTATAAATTTCGTGCGCACGTCCTTAACAAGTAAATGCCACAGCAAGCACATACTGACAACCACCTCCTCTGCGTTCGCGTTCCTCTGCGTCCTCAGAGATTGCAAACGGCGTTATCCAATACGAAATGTATAAATCCGCCCGACGTCATTTCACATTCGGCCCTGTCGGCCAGCAAGGAAGGTCGCCGACTTCGGATGCGCGCGCGCCGAGTGCCGACTTCATAAACAACGCTGCTTAAGAGTTAACGCGGTTATCTTTGCTCAAAACAAAGAAGTCCGCTACCAGTATTATCCAGCAGCAACAAAGGACCAACCTAACGGCTTTTGACGCGCTTGTGCAGAACGGCTGCTGCTAAAATGCGCCGGTTCCTCTCATGTTGCTTGCCCGTTCCTTGTGATCATGTCCGCACCGCCTTAAATGCGAGCTCTGCAACCGTTGGCGATGGCAGTAACCAGCAGGGCCCTTTGTTGCTCCCGCGAGATCCCATCTTGGACCCGGAAGCCGGTGCCTTGTCGCACCCATCCCGAAGCGATCTACTGCCGGACATCATCGCAGTCACGGCCATCGAGGATCCCAGCGCCATGGCGCCGTCTACGGCTCCTCCCGGCGTGCATTCCGTCGGTCATGTGCCGCCCTGGCACCCCTCTCCTTCTCCTTCTTGGTCCCAACCTGGGCACGAGCAGTCTTCCGTCTTCGACGCCATGCTGGAGGGAGTCCGCGGTTTGCTTCACTCCGAAGGTGGTGCAACAACTACCTTCACAAACCCACGCACCCCCAGTGACAGCACGCTTCTATCAATGCCAGCAGGCTTCACTTCCCCCTTGCCATCCATACCTTCTACCAATGCTGGCAGCGGACCCCTTGACCATCAAGGCTGCCGCGCCAGCGATACGACCGGCGGTGACTATCCAGGAGTCCCAGCCCCCGGGTCCACAGGATTACAGCCGGTGTTTTTGACAACGGTGTCACGTTCTAGCGCCATATCAGTCCCGCAGAACCCTGGACCCGCAGTGGGAATACCGGCCCCCGGCTCCACCACATGCAACACCAACACTTCCTCCTCCTCACCGCGCCGCTCCATGGGGTCTGGGCGATACCGGCTCCCAACCGGCCCAGCAGCCACTGTGTTGGCGACATCGGCTCGCCGCAGACCATCAATGCGACACCGCAGCAACCGTCGGCGAACGTCCAGCACCAGCACCGGGAGCTCCCGACTGCTTGGAATGACTGGAGTAGCAGTCAGCACCTGCAGTACAGCCAGCGGTGGAGGGCGTGCTGTCAGCGTGGCGAGTGGCTTCCGGGAACATGCTGGTGGTGTTAGTGGGGATGTAGCTAGCGGTGGCAGGGGCCGTGCTGCCAGTGCTGGCGGCGGCAGCGGGACTCCGCCAGCAACCACGTCCCTGCCGCCATCTTTGTCACCGCAACCGTCGCTGTCACCGCCGCCGTCACTGACATTGCCACCGACTTCATCACTTCCAGCGGCAGTGGTGATAGCGGTGGGGCCGCTGGTGGCAGCACCGTCGCAGCCGCGTGCCTCGTCTGACGTTATGCTCGGGCCACAGGCCGCCGGGTTGTACGGTGGCTCGCCCCGCCGTTCCAGTTACCCACAGAGCCTCCAGCCAGCCGTAAATGCCGCGCATGAAATGGCGTCTGTTGTCGCCACACCCATGGATTGCAGTACCGCGACGCAATCGAGTGTTCGACCGCCGCCACCTTCTTTGGGAGTTGCAGCCGTGGTGGTCACTGGTGGCGCGGACGCCATGGGCTGCGCAGATGGTCCCTCATCCCCACCGGCTGCTACTGCTGCTGTAGCTAACGCTGCCACAGCTCCCGCCCGTGTCGTGTACGGCAGCAGCGTGCCCTCGGGTGGGGTGGCGGCAGCAGCGCGCCCTCGGGACCTGTACGGCTCCGTTGCGAGTAGTGCCGGGCCCCTTCATGGTATAGTTTCGGAGCGCGCTGCAGGGGTCGCGAAGGGAGAGCCTACAGCCCGCGCCCATAGCCAGCGATGGCTCGCGCCCCCAGTGCTGCCCGTACTACCAATGACTACAGCTCCGAAGCAAGGGGTGATGCAGGCACAGCAGCAGCAGCATTGCCACCTCAGTAGCCTGCTAGCTGATGTGGCGAATGCCGCACTGCCTCTGCCGGTCGTTACCGGAAGTGGCCGTTCAAGCATAATCACCGGCGAGTCCACGATTGTTAGTGGTTAGCTGTTGGTGGTTGTTCCTTGGTGCCGTGTAGTATTAGAGGAAAGCGTACGCGGTGTCCCTGTCCTCATACACAATGGCGGTAATACAGGGGGAATTTAGTGCTCCCCCACAGCTTGGGGAGAAAAGGAGAGGTTGCCGGTTCGAGACCTCCTTTACTCGTGTGAAGAAAGCTTCCCAGATCGGATATAGGGGGGGTCCTGTCCCTGGTCTGGCGGTGCGAAGATAAGGGTCGGGGAGATGTTGACACAAGGATCACGTAGCTGCATGCACACATGTATATGTTCAACACAGGCCTGCGTTCCTTGTCCTAAGGGCATCCGCCCGTTGCTTCAGCTCCCAACCCCATCCCCGATGCTGATTATCGCATCCGCCGTCACCTGCCTGATGCGGCTTCCGAACCCCTTGTCTTCCTCATTCCCGGCCTCTCCACTCCGTCCTCTCTGCTCGCTGTTAGAAAGGCTTACTACTCCCCTTTCAGGATTGGCCTCGTCGGCTGTTGCTTATATGTGGGCATTCAAAGAAAACATCGCGCATTTCAGCCTCCTGGTTTGGGGGTATATATATAATATCTTTTCTTTGTTTTCATTCATGTCGTCGTCTTTTCTCTGATCGTGCTGCATTTGCGTGCGCCCTCGGGTCATCTCCCGCGCGCGCGCTCTCTCTCTTTCTCCCTCGGGTCCTGTTTTCCTTCAGGCGTATGGCAGGGCCTGCCGGTTGCTGTTAAAATCATGTGCAGCACCTCCCTCGCTCCGGACGGGCCCATGGTGATAGCGGCCCGGCGTGTCGGCCCCGGCAGCCACCGCCACCTGGTGAACGTGTATGGCATCCGCATTGCACAGGTTGACCAGGCGTCCGTCTGGACGTTGGTTCCGGAGCCACGGCGCATCAGCCGCGCCTTCGCGCAGGCGCTGGCGCAACTGGATCGTCCCCGTACGGCATTAAGTCCCGGCCGGGGCCCGCTGCGGGGACCACCGCCGCGTCCCGGGGTATCAGTCCAGAGCCAATACACATCAACGACGATGCACTCAGTGGCGGCTACGGCGGCGGCGACTGTGAGTGACCCGTTGGCCCGCAGGACGGCAGCGACGTCGCCGCCGTTGCATGGCTGCGCAGCGGGGGCAACTGCTGCTGCTGCTGCTGGTAAGCTTGGAACTTGTGCTGCTGGAATTGGCTGGGGAACGCGCGTGCGGTGATACGGGGGCCGTGTGTATGGGACACGCGGTGTCGTTCTGTCCTTGTGCGGGTGTGCGAGGTCGGGATTCTTTGTGGTTTAGAATTTAGCTCGAGGGAGGTGATGGCAGTGATTGTGTGCTAGTAGCCGGGTTAAGGGGTTGGGGGACCTCAGCTGCTAGAAAACCCAACCAGGAGCATTAGCAGGAGCAGGAGGAATTGACGGTCCGCGCTGGATAAGGCCGACCCATGGAGATTACAGACAGACAGACAGACAGACAGACAGACAGACAGACAGACAGACAGACAGGAAGACGCCGTGCTTATGTATCTGCCCGCCCCTCTCATTTATCTTACGTCACAGTTACGCTTGTTTTGTTAGTCAGCTCTGCCTTTCGGCTTTCATGCCTCTCATATATACACATGCAATGACACACACACACACACACACACACACACACCGCCAAGACCGCGCCGTTGTATCTGCCCCGCCCCGTACCGTCCGCCATTCCGCGAACAGCGGGGTATGCCAGCACAGGGACGGGCACAAGCAGCAGTGAGATGACGGCGCGCACTGGCACACGATCGACTGATCCTCGCGGTGACACGGGTCATGTCGGCCGGTTGCCGCAGCAGTTTAAGCGGCCACCGTCCCCACATGGCGAGGAGCGCGCGCCCGCGGCCACTGTCGTAATCGGCAGTGACGGCGGAAGCGAGGCCGCCGCCGCTGCCGTCACTACAGCCGGTCCTGTGCTTGCTCCTATAACCGCGCTGACGGCCCCGATAGCCCCGGGGGCCTCTGCTGGTGATCACCGGGACGGCCGTATCGTGCGAGCTGGCGGCAGCAGCCCGGCTCGGTCGTTACCGTTGCAATTAGCTTCACCTGGAGCACCGCCACAGCGAGTGCTAATGACAGCGGTGCGTGAGACGTCGACGTCGCCGCGAAGGATGGCACTCGCGGCGGTGCGACCACGGGCTGGGGAGCACGTGGTCGCCATGATTATGGAGCACTGCGAGATGGTGGGTCCAACCCTCGGAGCACCACATCGGGTTTGGTCGCGTGTGCATCTTTCTATCTGCCTTGCCTTGCATGGCCCGCTGCATTAGTGCTGGTGGTAACAACAGCGACAACTTAGTCATTTTTTACAGTTTCTGTGCACGCGATGTCCCACATATGCGACAGATGAAATATTTTTATGAAGTCGCGATGCGTTAGCTTCCTCCAGCATCCCGGACTCTGAACCAAGATACTCCCTCCCCGCAGGGCGACCTGGCCTCGCTTTTGACGATGTCGTATAATCCGTTTCGACCCAACCGCCGTTGGTCATCGTACATGGCGGCGCGTGCCGTTCTGCGCTGCGCACGCGAGGTGGCGGCGGCGCTGACGCACCTGCACCGGCGGGGCATCGTGCACGGCGGTGTTAAACCCAGCAATGTATTGTTGGTCGGTGCCCGAGGCGACCTACGGTTCTTCGAGGTCAAGGTGAGCCGGGGACGGGGGAGGCTCTGGAAAGGTCGGAAAGAAAAGAAGGGGAGCTCTGTAGGAATGTGGCCACAGGCTGCAGGGCGGATGGCGCTCCTCGTCAAACAATGTAAAAGTATGAAGGGACCGCGAAGGAGGGGATCTGCAAACCCGGGGAAATCAGCGCACCCTCGCGCCACGCAACATGCTAAGTACCAGCGTACCGGCACTTAGCGGTTCTACGAAGTCACGGGAGGGGATTCCGCGTTACCCAGCATGAAGGATGGATCAGCTAAGCGAGCTCTCCATATGCCCTTACCGTCCCGTACACGTACACGTACGGCCTATATGATTAATTGGTGATAATGATGATACGTTATGACACCATCGGCTTAGGGTTGCACCGGCGTAAACATAATCCATGCTCCAAAACAGGCAACGGTAGCTGCGTTCCTTCCGCCCACCGCCATGCCTTGGGTGGGTTTAGGTTAAGCACGCATACATACTTGTTCGGGTTCGTTGGTTAAAACCCACAATCATAACCGCCACAACTAACACAATCCAGTTCGCGCATACATAGAAATTTCCAATCTGCGCAGCTCCCGGATCTCCTTATCCATTAACACAGTATGTCATCCGTCCTCCAACCCGTCCATTGTACCCTGCCCTCGCAACACATACACACACGCGCGCGCAGCTGGCGGACGCGTGCTTCTCGGGGACCTGGCTTGACGACGGCGGCCCCGCGGCTACGAGTACAGGATTGTTGTACAACTCCCCTGAGGCGCTTCGCCAGGGTCCCTCCCCACAGGCTGATGTGTGGGCGTTTGGTTTGCTGCTGCTTGCCATGGTTTCGGCGCCGCAAACGCCCTTTGCTGGCGAGCCCACAGGTATGGTGGCGCGTTACGGTACGGCATGGCGTGACATGGCGAACGTGCTGTACGAGGGAGGTGGGGCGATCATAGTCAGGTGCAGAAGTCGGGAAGTGTTGGTTCGTGTGGGGAAACGCTCAGCGCGGGCCTCGCACGTGTTTTTGATGTACACAGCAACACTCTTCCTGGCAGCGCCAGTAGCAAGATTGAAAGCCGACTTCTCTACATCAACACCATCATCATCATCATCATCATCATCATCATCATCATCATCATCATCAGCATCATCATCATCATCATCATCATCATCATCATCATCATCATCATCATCATCATCATCATCATCATCATCATCATCATCATCATCATCATCATCATCATCATCATCATCATCATCATCATCATCATCATCATCATCATCATCATCATCATCATCATCATCATCATCATCATCATCATCATCATCATCATCATCATCATCATCATCATCATCATCATCATCATCATCATCATCATCATCATCATCATCATCATCATCATCATCATCATCATCACATCATCATCATCATCACCATCATCACCATCATCACCATCATCACCATCACCATCATCACCATCATCACCATCACCATCACCATCACCATCACCATCACCATCACCATCACCATCACCATCACCATCACCATCACCATCACCATCACCATCACCATCACCATCACCATCACCATCACCATCACCATCACCATCACCATCACCATCACCATCACCATCACCATCACCATCACCATCACCATCACCATCACCATCACCATCACCATCACCATCACCATCACCATCACCATCACCAAAATCAAAATCATCGTGCCAAACGGTGAAACGTCACGTTGTCGATCACGCAACCTCTGTTTAGCGCAGATAACATGTTTAACAAAATGCACATGAACAGGTGGTCTCCCAAATTCTTCGGCAGACTCGGGGACCCACATGCATTGCGAGATGGGTTTTGATATTCGACTGTTCAGTGGATCGATGAGCGCGGGCCTCCATCCGTCCTGCGGCGCCATCTCATCTGCCTTGGCAAGCACGCTGCGGCACCTCTCCCCGCTCAAACCCCGCTTTGGAGCCGGGTCCGCTATTCTCGTGCAACCCCCCCCACCCCGCACTCCACCCCCCACACACACTCGCACCATCTACAACTACGTGGTGTTCTCCATCTTTCCATCGACCAGACAAGTCCCCGTAATCTCCCCACCCGCAGTACCGCTACTTCTCAAAATCGCCGAGAGCGCCTACCGGCCCCCTTGGCCACAGCCGTGTCCTGCGGGTCAGGTGGCGGCGCAGCTGCAGCCGCTGTACGAGGCCTGCACTCGGGCTGAACCCAACGAACGCCCTACGTTTGAACAGGTGTGTCGTACTGTCTTCCCATCCATCCCTCCACCTATATATCTATCTGTTAATATCTTTCTCTTAGCCTATCTGTCTGATGTCTATCTACCCATACCTATCTATCTAGCGATCTGTCGGTCGGTCTATCTATCCCACTTGACTCGTCGCGTATCCGCATCCTGGCAGATCTACGTGGAGCTGCGCGCACTCGAGTCGCAGATACGGAATGAGAAGCGCGGGAGCGGCGGTGGAGGCGCGTTTAGGACGCCAGAGGTAATGAGGCCGTCGCCGCCACTACTGGAGATGCCGACAGCTGCGGCGGCAGAGGATTCTTCGCCGCCGCCTGGTGACGTTGGCGTTGGCGGCGACGTTGGCGTCGGCCAAGTCGCTTCCAATCTGATGGCTGTGGTCGCCTTTCGTCCGGTGGCGTCACCAACGCAAACCGACCGCATTGGACCTGGCAATGGCCCGGGTGCCGGTGAGGTGCGCTCGTCCATGTCCACAACGGCATCTGCGTGGTCGGGTGAGCTGTCCGGATCATCCCAGCTGCCGCCGCCACCGACCCCACAGCAACCGCCACAGCCGCAACTGCTGCCTGTCGCATCGCTGCAACCGCTGTTGCCGCCGGAGTAGGGTCGTGGCCGTCATCGATTCCACAGCCAAGTACAAAAACAGAGCAGAAGCGTGAGGTCGGTGTGCTTTCTGCTCATACCCTCGCCCTCCACACGTGGCACATTCAAAAGGCTTCAGGAGAGCATGGGGGAGAGTTCTCTTTCGCCAGATCTGCTGCAGTCGTGGCCATCTGGTCCTGGAGCCCCGTGACCCCTGTCTGGGGGAAATCCGGATTCGATGTGTTGAAGGGTGATGGGGGGTTGCGCTTACCGTCTGTATCAAGAAATACGTGAACAGCGAACAGCGAATGAAAAAGATTTCGATTGGAAACACAGATGTTTGGCTCGGTAGCCCCAAGGCGATGAAGAGGCCGTTAGTCGTTATAATCACTCAGATGATGATGATGATGATGATCATGATGTTGGGGTCATTGCTGTATGGATTTGCAGTACAGCGGGGGTGATGCCGTATATCCCCCCCGGATGCGGTTGTGGTATTGTGTCTTTCCAGAGAATGTCTACACTAACGTACGTACGATACAAGAATCACATGTACAGCAATCGGCCAGTATGGTTTTAAAATGTTCCAAAATAGAGCTGCGGATGACAAAGAATGTCTGTGATGCTGGTGTGGGCTGGCAACGGGTGGCGGCGGCGGGGAACGTGGTGACCCGCGGAATGAACCAAGAATCCCGGGTGGATGCACCCGCTGGCGGCGGCGACATGAACATCCCAGCCGGGGTTGCGTGTGTGTGAATGTGAATGTGTATGTGCACGGTTTCCAGGCCACCTTTGCGCACCGTCAATGAACCATGGGCAGCTCTCCATGACGCTGATATGACTGCCATGTGTCTTATTGCTTGCACTGTCGCTATTGCCGATGCCAATGCGGATGTTCACTCCTAGATTCGTGCGGATATGGGTGTGTTCTGTTTCTCAAGCGAAAGGCTCGACAATGCTTCGAAGGGTTCAGCAAAAGTTCGAGGAGTGTTGCGCTGTCGCGGACTCCAAAGTTCTTGTTGGCGCTTACCCCTGTGGGTGCCGGGTTGTTATAGGGTGTTAGGGTTTAGGGTTTTAGGGTTTAGGTTTAAACCCTAAAAGCCAGTATTAACAAAATTTGTTTTAAGTGTATTATACGCCGTTTGGGTGTAGGCCTGTTTTGCTGTGTATGTGTGCCGGGATGTGGCGGGTTACGTACTCCTCAACAAGCCTGCTGCATAGGTAAGGGCCAGGGAGGGGGAAATGAACCGCCAGGGAGAATGAGAATGAGCTTAAAAAGGCAATCCCGATGCCAAATTGATGTTGTGGTTGCAACGGTGTCTCAGGCAACCCCCCCAGCAGTGCTAGCAGTGGGGGGAGCCTGAGAGCGCTCTACCAGGCTAGGCTCGGCTGCATGTATCAATGGGTTCAGAGATGAGGCTTCGGCCATAGGTCCCGCCGTTGTTTTGCGGCGGCAGACCGTCTTCAATGGCCGCCTGGGAGCCGTTGCTCAGGATTTAACTCGATCAGTGAGGTCGAGGGAGGCGGGGTTGATGCGGGATTTAAACGATGCGGAACGTTTTGTGAGTGTCGTGGTGTGTGACAAACATTGCAGTCTGTGATGGACCAGAGCCTCCATTGAACTGGTATGCGGTGGCGGTTCAGCTGACAGCCGAATGACCTGAAGGCCGGGGCCGGGGCTCTCACATATGTTCGGGATGTCCGCAGGTTTCCAGCTGTTTCGGGATCGCAATGGTTAAAAGCGCATGCGTGCTAGGTGCCCTCTGGAAGAAGGGTCTCATTACATATGACGGTATTGCCGCTTTGCGAAATTCCATGAACGCTAATAACTGGTGCCGTAGAAAGGATGCACCAATGCATCGAGAAGGGCATAACGGCACCGCGCATCCTCGCACGGCTTGTGTTCGTACTGGCTTATAGATTACACATTTGTGTTGGCGCCAAACAATCAACATTGCATGATCGCCTGCTTGTGTGTGTATGTGCACGGCAGTCTAGCCCGCATTTACGGCGTGGCGGGAACAGGTCGAGAAGGAGGCAAGGTGCCGTGGGCATCTCCGGCCTCAGAAGGTGGGGGAACTTTAGAACTCTGTCGTTAGTGAAGCTTGCTGGCATGCGCCATTCTTTTTTCTCCTAGGGCGATAGCTCGCTTCTGCCGTATAATACACAGCTATTTTGTCGTAGATCTCAGCAAACTTGGATCCTTTGACAATCCTGGTGCGTGCGATGATTTTTTAGCCACTCCGTCTTACCGGCGTTCCTGCCGGGAGGAACTTCAAGGCCCGGCTTCCCTATTCGTTAGGCTGGTCGGACCGCACGCGTGTCTTAGAAAACCACAAAGCCTACACTGCCCGTGTTGTCAGCTTAGACCAGCTCCGTACCAGGCGAAGGGAATGCCGATGGAAGGTGCACAGCATTAAAATTTTTCGTATTTGTTGTTGTTTTTTGCGGATGAGTTGGCGCAGCGTCATATCATATGAAGGTAATTTCAGATGGTTGGGTCGGGAGCCGAGTCCTCCTTATCGGCGGCGCCCTTTCCGTGCTGTTCGGATTGGGGGGGGGGGTAAAGATCCCATATCGTGTCTTAGCTGTGAGTGCGATGTGCCGGGTTGCAATGAACCGTATGCTTTTCAAGCGGAATGCACTGGTGCCAATTTAGAGGGCGTCGGGCCTTACTTGGCACGGTGCTCGTACCTATGCGGATGAGCATGACCCGCACCCAAAGGGCGATAATGCGGTGCTCCAAACCGCTACTCTGGACCGATGGTGGGTGCACGCGGGGGTTATATGATATGCAGTGGGTACTTCACGGGTTCCTGAGAAGATTTGGTGGAATGGATTTTGGATTTAGTGGTGCTGTGCTGGTAATGGTGGAGGTGGTTGACAGTTACCGTCCCTTGCATGGTTTTTCAGGGATATTGTTTGGTTTGCGCAGGGTTGCCAACGGTTACCTAGCTTCCAGTTAAGCTGGTGAAGGCCGGCTGACATTTGGGGCACTGCTTGACTGTCGCCCACGTCTCATGTCTCATGTTGCTCACCTGCACGGTGTCATGTGAGCGGCCCTGGCACGCTTCGTATGTGCGCGCCGGGGTTTCAAAAATGCTTTTGTTCTTGAGACACAGCGCCCTGCGTTGGTGGATGGCAGGATGAAGGAGGAGCGGTCCCACCGTGTGGTGCTGCCGTTAGATGGAAAGGCAGAGTTTGGGACGAAGTTGAACGTTTTGGGCCTCGTGAACGATTGCGGAATCTGTGGGTTGCTGCGCTTCGGTTATATATCTATCTAATATGTTTCAGCGAATTTGAAAACGTATCGAGTCTCATGATGGGGACGAGCAATCAAGTTTCCTAAGATTCCTGCATGGGGAGGTTCAAGTCAGCTCGTTGTCATTGTTTGACTCTTGGCTCGAGCTCGACTCCAGCTCCAGGGGAACCAGCCCCTGCAGATCTTGGAGAATGCATGTTGGAAGGTCTACACTACGACGACAATCGCCAAAGGTTTATCTGGCTATTGTCCGTTTTAATTTCACTCTGGTGATTCCGTCACGTACATCCCGTCGCCTGAGATTGGGCTCCCAGCCAGGTCAGGGTGAGCGCCGATGGCGAGCTTCACCAGATTGGTTTTCGTTTGACTCGAAACGAAATAAGGAATGCGGTTTGGGTTGGACCGGGCAACGTTTCGAGAAGTCTAATACGGATGTTGTATCCCCGGGTCCTCACGTCTTTCTGGAGCTGTCATCATCTAGATTCGCTGTCACGCGGCACAGCGGCTTGTGCGGTACCGTAGGTTCAATGAGTGATGTCTAGGATAAGGCCACAAACGAGTAAGCTCCGAAAATCAGAGATTCGCGCGATCAAGACGTCAGGGTCGCCCCGCAGCTATCTAAATTGTGGCGTTCTGATTTTGTACGCTATGTTCCTTGTGAGCCGCACGAGCGGGCATCCGTGACGACCCATCTGCGTGTGTACATGTGTGTGTGGGATAGGGGGGTTTTGCTTCACCCGTGGCCATTACCTGGCAGTCCCTGCCTTCCCCAGTATTTCGGGGCAGCCTCATCCATCGGGGCACCCTCATCCGCGGACTTCTCCGAAATCAGTGATCTTCCGCGCCGGGTTCAGCACCCACCACCGGCATGCGTGTATGTGTGTGGAAGGGAGCCTCAGCCTCAGCATTGCCGGGGCATTCGCAACTTGCTATTCTCAATCCTTTGTTAGCAGTGCTGCTGTAGCAACGGTGTTGCGCGGGTTCCTGAAAGGGGACGCGGGAGTCGCCCCAACTATCATCGGGCCCATTGGACCTACGTACGGGAATCAGAGCGCTCACTTCCCCCTTGAATTGCGAACTGGTTGCTGGCATCCTTAGGTATTCGTAAAATAGGGTCAAGCCCGGATTTCAAGCCGGAGACTTCGTCGGTAGCTTACGTTCTCCTTCGAGTTTGGTTTTGGCTTTGGTGTTTTGATCACTCACATGTGTTAACAGTGATCGATGCGGATTCGCTGGAGGCCATGAGCAGCACGCCATTACCAACTCCCGCAAATGGGGAGCTGTCACCAACACAGGTTTACGCACATTGCCATTATTGCGATGGACCATTTCGCTGCTCATGGGATGGGAACTTACTGGTCGCTGTTTTCTAACCTGAATGTATTTCCAGCCATCTTCCGTGCCTTGTGCAGCCGCCATGGATGCGATCACCGGCACTGTTACTGGATGAGGACGCCGGCCCATCGCCTAGCGTTCGGAACTCCTATGTCCCGAATCGCTGGTGCGAGTTCAACCTGTCCTGGGTAAGGGGAGACCAATGATTGACCAATTGATTGACCAATTTGTGGTTTGCGAACAGCACGGCTGAAGGATCTCTTTCCCGTGCCTACCGAAGATGGGGAACGGGGCCGTCAAAGATGCGTGCTGTGTGAGTGTGCGGGGATCCTGAGCTCCTGCTGGCTTTGCAAATGTCAGGGAATTGAAGGCTTCGTTTCGTTCGCTGTCTTCCTTTCTTCCCTCCTTTCCATCGTTATGCTGGTGATTGTGACAAGACAGCCTTGCAGGCTTTCAGGGATATTGTCCGAAGCGACTGTGGCAGTGGTGTCCCCCGGTTCGTTTGGACTTCTACGATAAGTAAGGTGGAGAATGGGTGATTGGCGTTGTGTTGCTTCGGTGTGCGCAGTCGCCTAGTGAGTCAGGTGCGCCGCCGCGCAAGGCCATCTTGTAGATCTACCCGATGAAGAAAGCGGTTTATATGGCGGGGTCGAATGAAGGTGTGGAAGTGCTTCCGCTTGATCTACGGTTTAATGAAGAGTCCCAGAACGGTATGGGGTTGTCACTTCGTGCCCTTGTAAGGCATGCGTCTACGGGATGGGGTTTGCCGCAGCTCAGCTTCAGTTCAGGTATGGATCCCCCTGGTCAACCACTTGGGAAGCCTCCTGTCACCAAGGGATACAGCAGGAAGGACCTCAGGTCGAGTTGGTGCCGGCGCAAACCAGCACACGCGACGAGTGATGAGAACAGAATATCGTGGAGGGCCACGCCAGGGCCCCAGGTACTTCACGCGGCAGCTTCTTTCGAAAACTCGCTGCATATTGGGTAGTTGCACGACAGCTTTCCATGTCGTGTGCTTGTTTTCTAAGGCTAACGCACTCCCGTCGTTAACAGATCGGTTAGCGCAAGCCAACGCACTCCTGCCGGCGGGAGCTGACTCCGGGGCAATAATGTGGGCCTGCCTGCTCCTCCACATCCTGCACAAATACCCCAGCATGGGAGAAACAATCTTGGAATCACGTGCCGTCGCAGCGATTGGGTTTTCCGTTTCATGACGGAAAATACGGTCGCCTATCGGTTGTCGGTTGGCGGCACATCGTCCAAGGATGACTAAGAAGTTAACAAAAGCGTTATGCTTCTTGTGGGAACTTGAGCTTTAAGAAGCGGTATGCTTACCAATATGCTGTTCGCCGTAAAAGACGCACTTTTCGTCTCAAAGGCATGCATTCATGTATACATGTAATCCGTGTATTACCGAGTACACGAGAGACAGAAATCATTAGATAACGAATATTCAAAACGTAGCTGCTACAGAATTCACAGGCCTCAGGTCGTTTCAAGAGAGCTATGGAGTTCGATTTCGAGGAAGGCATTAACGGTGTGTCTAATTTGCCTCAGAGCAATTAATGCCCGTTTATTAGGCGCCATGTGCCATGTGTGACTGGCTTAGTCTTGCGAGACTTAAGTGCGGCGGGTCAACTTTTGATAGCAGGAGCACCGCAGTCTGATATCGCACATAATGATCATCTCATAGCCCAGCAGCAAGCAGATCCACGCGGACAAGGTCGGTCTTGGCGGCTTTGCTTTGCGCAGATGGTGCCCCGTTTCCTTAGGTGTCTATCACTAGAGGTTTTCCGACGGTACTCTATATGATGTCTGCGTAGGGTACCCCGATGGGGGGACTGAACCTTCGGTTGGTCCCATGGGCCCCTTTGATCAGCTACAACCGCACCAGCAACAACAACAGCAACCCGACCAGCAGCCACAGCAAGTTCTGGGGCCCAGTATCCAGGCCTTGCGGGAGGCACGCGACGCTGGGGGCCAGGTGTATGTCGCGAACCTTACGTGGTGGACGACTGACTTGGATGTGGAGAGCGTCTGCAGCTCCTTCGGTGCCGTCAATGGTCTGCAGTTCGTGGAGGACCGGGCAACGGGTCGCTCTAGAGGCGCAGTGCTGGTGGAGTTTGCTGATCCAGAGGCAGCAGCGCGATGCAAAGAACAACTCTCGGGGTAAGCCAAGAAGTTACAAAAAGGCCCATCGTGTTGGTAGTTTTGAGAAGATGGGTCGGTAAGTGTGTAGTGGGCTTTGCACGCAATATTACGTGGCTGCGGGCGATGTATTGAGTGTTGCGGCTGGTGGCCCTTGCCTGTGCCCATTGAGGCAGTGGACGCTAGGGATTTTTGGGTGCTGCTTAGTGCGTTCAGGGAAGAGCGGGCGAGGGCAGGTGATGCGGCTAGCTAGCCGCCATTAACCGCCATCTTGGCCCCTCGCTGTGCGCCGAGTGACGGGTATCAGCAATATGATTAATAGGACTCTGCACAATACAACCCACAGCCACGGAGCCCTGATGATCTACCCTTTGCCCGAGCTTATTCTACAACCAACTTAAACAGCGCCTCTTGTGACTGCATCCTTTTCGATAAGACGTGGCGCGCATGGGGCTGCACCGCAGGAAGCCAATTAACGGCCGACCTTGCGTCGTCACGTTTGCGGGAAGCAGCAGCGGCAGTGGGAAGGCGGGGCCATCCCACCGCCCCAGTGGCCCAACACCTGCACCGCCAGGAAGCCATTTCCTTGCAGGCCCGGGCGTGCCGGTGGAAGGCCGTGCAGGCAGCGGTCGTGGCGGGTACGGCGGCAGGGGGCCCCGTGGTGGCCGCGGTGGCCGAGGCGGCGGCGATCGCGGGGATCGAGGAGGCGTTGGTGGTGGGGTTTTCGGCGTTCCGGGACAGGGGCCGATGCCTCAAGAAATGCCAGGGCAGCTTGGCATGCCGCCTTTGGGGCCCCTGGGGCCCCATGGCCCCAACAACTTTTTAGGCGCGATGGCGGCGGCTGCAGCGGCGTCAAACCCTCTCTCACTGCTGCCAAGCTTGCTAGCCGGAGGAGTGGGGCCCATGGGGGTAGGACCCATGGGTGGTGTGCCCGGCCCGATGGGTGGAATGCCTGGGGGCCACCACGGCATGGGAGGCCCTGTTGGCCCGCACGGTCACCCGATGGGAGGTCCCGGTGGGCACTTCATGCCAGGTATGCAGGGCCTGGTGGCCAGGGCTTAGGGTTGTGGAGCGTGGACTACAGGGGAGATGAGCAAAGCTAACGTGATTGCGTGAACCTCATTTCGATCCGCGGCCGGCCACAGCTAGAACGCTTGAACTAACGAACCCCGCTCAATAATAACCCACACGTAGCATCTGGAACATGGCGTTGTAAATACCCAGTCCATTACTCATGGCCGCATTTCGGCATTACTTACGGCATCAGAGGGTTTACAACTCGGTTGACTTGTCGACCCATTGTTGACAATTTTGCTGGAGCTTGTTGGCAGTCTACACGTTTTCGGCATTTATTGTACAGGCGTCTGCCCTCACCGTCCGCATGCGGGCCCTATCCCACGTTACAGACATGTAAGCATCTGCGGGACTCGGATGAAGATGTAGAACATGGGATGAGGAGCGCAGCACCATGGCGACACGGCTCTCAACACGTTAGGTGGAGCTTCATCAAGGCCGTTATGCCACGACCGGCGGCGGCTAGGCCTAATGCGTCCATACGCGCAATGGGGCAATTTGCTGCGGCCGAGAGTTTGTCCAGCGTATGTTTCGTGGGAGCTAAAAAGTGTGTGGTGGAGGTATTGGAGTATCTATGTAATGCAGCACGTGGGCAGCTGGCGTCCACACATTGGAGGCACACACGGTGCCTTGGGGGGCTGCAATCACCTACTTCCCACGTAATGTGGTGTGGAGGTGACCTTGCGATTTATGATGTTGCTAACTGTACGGAGCTGAAGTGAATGCAATTTTCCTTGTGGCGTTCAGGGCTGTGTTAACATTTACAGAAAACATGGTGGGTGCTGGTGGTGGGTTTTGGGGGCAAATAGCTCGTTGGCAGTCCATGGCCAAGCCATGAAGCCGTCAATCTCATGCGCATCCTTCGTGAATGCACGTTGAACGAACACGGCGTTGGGATGCACCAACACACCGTTTCGCGAGGCATCCAGCCGGTTGCTGTGGTGATCGCGTATCATAGCCGTCCATGCACATGCATGGCCGCGAGAATTATGGCTGATGGGCGACAGGTTTACCCCTCCGTGAGGTTGCCTGCGGTCGGGATGCTGAGTTCCGCCGGGTAGGCGGCTTAGCTAGATGAGAATGAATTTAAACTGACGATGTGGGAGAATGTGGCGGCGGGAAATAGCATTTTGGCCATTTCCGGCCGCGGCATCCGTGTCCGACGGTAAAAATATATAGCATGGATCGAGCTAAGCTTGCAGACGGACGCTGCGCCAGCTGGTGCCCGACCGCATAACTGCCAAGTCAGCGCCCTTAGAGTGTTCGCTGCCCCCATCAGCTGCTTAGTCACGGCATTGTGTTCAAGTGTCCCTAACAGACCCTAGCAAGGTACATAGAACATGCACCCCTTCGGAAGGCCCTGCTGGATGACGGACCCCTGATTCGTTCACAGAGCAACTGCAAGATAGGATATGGTACCGGACTATTCATCAACCGGCACTGCCATATGATTCAATCGTCCAAAGCCCACGCAAATGCACCCTCGCCATCACCATGACTGCCAATCCAACAGCCTAGAGCAGTTAAAAAGCACTATCAGCAGCGTGTCGCATGTACCATATGTTCCGCCCGGGTTCCATGTCCCTTTTCCTGCCCTCCAACAGCTAGTTCCCGCAGCTTCAAAAGGCTTCAGCCTGCACAGCCAAAACGGCACCCCGGAGTGTATGGTTCCAACGGAACATTCGATGTTTACCTTAGCACATCAGAGGGGCAGGGTGGTGGCGCCTGGGCTTGCGCCTCTTCACTACTGCATCTGCACGTAGGACGCAGGTATGATGCCCGTCCTTGTGGGGTCTGACACTACACGCGCGTTGTACCAGCCATCCACCTCGCCCCCAATGATCTCCAGCTCCTCGCCCGCTGATACCGACAGCTCTCCCGGCATCTCCGCTACAAACTCGTATATAGCCTTAGCACGGTCGCTGCCATCTGCCGCCGTCGACACAGCCGCTACCGGGGCAGGCTCCTGCAGCGGGCTACTCCACGTATCAGCACCGGGCTCCGACACCGCATCATATACTGTCACATCGCTCTGGGTTGCCAGCGGATTCGATCGGGCATGGAATCCGTCGAGTGCCAGTTTGGACGGGGACGGTGGCGTGGTTGTGGTCTGGCCGCCGCTGCTGCCTGAGCCTAGTGGCCCAACGCTCTGCTGTTGCTGCCGGGCTGCCGCCACGGCGTTTTTAGCCTCTACCAGCACCGCGCCAATATCATCTAAACCTGCACGGTAGTGACGACCCACAAAAACGCCTTAGGAGGAAGTACCGCCGGGAAGTACTTTTTGGCCCAGTAGCTGCGCTGGCTCCAGGAGCCTCAGTAAACGGTCAGCAGGACTTCAGTAAACAAATAGGAGCCTTAAGCAATAGGAACGAACGCAGGCCTAAGCGTAGGCTCAGGTATCTGCTGTCCAGTGGCCGCAAAACGAATCACGTGTGTCGGCTAAGTGATCAGGCGGCAGCTTCAAAATGGACAAGACGACGCGGTTCATTCATGGTTTGCCCATGTCAGCTTCTACAATCTGCAAACGCACCTCCGAAACCCTTCTTTTTTTTGCCGCCCTCATCGCCGTACGTACCACCGCCGTAGACGCTGCTTCCGTATGCATTAGCACCGTAGGGATCTCCGCCGTATTGGGATCCATAGTCCCCATAGTACGAGCCATATGTGCCGTCGGGGCCGCCCGCGTCGTATTCGGGGTTGTCATACTGATACGGGTAATAGCCTGAGGTGGAGCCAGCGGCACCGCCGCCAGACTCCTGTTGGCCGCCGCTGCCGTAAGCGTAGCCATACCCAGATTGGGCGCCCTCGGCGCTCTGCCGTTGCCCTGTGGAAGAGAAAAACACAGCAATCCCATCGGCATGCAAATACGCAAGCTCTTGCGTGGTAGAGATGTAATTCAGCAAATAAACCAGGAAGCACTTTGGCGCGCGATCCCAGAATCTTGGATGAACCTCCGAACCGCATTGCTAGAGCGCGATCGCAGGAGCTGGGATAGACCAGCCGCCGCCACAGCAGCCGCAGCCACCACACTAGCACTAGGGTCGGCAGCAGCGGCAGCGCGTCACATCAACCGTTGCCGTTCATAGCCGATCTCCTGTTCCGCACAAGGTTCTTCCCCTTGCGGCGACAGAAGCTTGACCCGTCACACCTGATCCCCCTGTCGTTTAGTAGAGCAGTCGCCCCAAACCTTTCCCCACATCCGCTGTCCGAACTAGTTCTGTTTCCCCACACGTTCAGGTGGCATAGTGATACGAGATAAGACATGCATGGCATCTCCGCAGCAACTGGTAAGGCGAATTCCTACTCACTTGGCTGGGCGCTGTTTCCTCCAGCAGCTGACCCCGATCCAACCGAGAGCTGAGACTGCAGGGGGGAACCCTGCGTCTGCCCACGTCCGCCGCCGCTGTCAGTTCCTTGTTGTTCGTCTAGCAGCTGAATGTACGACGCAGGTACAAGGCCCTGCTGGCCTCCTGAAGTCAGGACTTGGAACCATTCACCGAGGTCGTGTACCACGCGGACAGAATCGCCCACAGTCACCGAGACCTGCAGGAAACCAAATAGAGAATGTGAAGTCAGGAATGAAGCCACGAACCAGTGAGAGTAGGCTTAGGGTTTAGGCTTGGGTAGGAGTTAAATATTCGTCCTGGAAAGCCTTTGTGGGCTCCGAATCCAAGCACCTTAACACTAAGGATCCGGCTTGCCAGGAGAACTCCTTGCAGCACTGCTATGGTGATTGCCGTAAACAGTTTGCTGAAGCGCACTGCATGCGTTTCAGCAAACCATTTACGGCGATTGCAAGTGTGTGTGGTGGTCAAGCCGCTACTATGTCCGCTGCACGTCCGGGCGGGGGCCAAACAGGGCAGCGCGCCTTGCCCTGCGTCTTACCTCGCCCTCTGACTCCGCTTGGAAGGAGTATAACACGACTGCAGGTCGAGCCTCCGCGACTGGGTATGCGAGAGGGGAAGGCGCAAGCGCACGCGCGCGAAAGGGAAGCGGAATAAAAGGAGCCATTGGGGTTGCACACAAAAGGTGCCCAGGGAGGCAGCGGGGACCAGGAGGCCCAGCACAGCGCTTTGGGAGCAGGACGACAGGACGGCGGCCCTGATAATAAGTGGCGGCAGAAATGACGCGAAGCACATCTCTCGATGCAGCCTCATATTCAGTTATAAGCAAACACCTCGGCGAGCCGCACTTTCCTCCGTTTATTACGCACTTCACGCACACTAAACACGGCCGCTCCTTTATTTTCCTGCAAGGATCTTGACGATAGGGGTTCCCCTGACCAGGCCAGGATACTCCTAAACCCGTGCCATCGTTTCTAAAGTCCGCTAACATTGTCGCACACTCGTTCCTCGGTGGCGCTTACTCCCTCGCCCGCCCTTCCCCTCCTCACCCGCTGTGGCATCGTCCACGCCGTCGTACGCCCCGGGCTGCTCAGCCCCCCAGTTGAGCTCCACTGCTGCCGCGGCCTTTTGTCCGGTAAAGTCGTAACTACAGTTAATATTTAGACCACGCCATACACACGCAAGGGCCAGGGGCCAGGAGTGTCAGGTGCGCATTGGTGGTATGCTTCCGGGAGATGCACCCTCGTGTAGGTACCCATCACTGTGTCTGAGCGAGAGGCTTATATTACACACGTTAGGGGGCGAACCTACATCGACGGATTCACACTTGCGTGCTAGAGAACCGCTTGTGGTCACCGCAATGCAGTACAGTGCAGTTGGCTCCCGCTTTTGGCTAGGTCGCTGCCATCCAGCGTTGGAAGTGCAGAAGCTAAAGTTCGGATCACCGGCCATGGACCGAAATGATGGATAGTGCTTGAGCCCTTGGGAGGGCACGAGCGCGAATTGAATCAAGATGCAAGGGTAGGGCATAACGAAGCGCGCTTTGCAGGCACATAGGTCTAAAAAGTAAGGTACAGGAAAGCCTTGGGTCCTAGATGTGACTTGACATCCAAACCACGTGCTCTGGTGTCAACAAACATTCCGTACAGTCGGTACAGGATTCCACTGTACTGGCGGCCGTACATACAAGTTACGACCTCACCGCGCAAGCGGATCATGCTGCTGTCCGTACGAGTCAGACTGATCCTCCTCCTGCTGTGACGCGTTGTTGTAGTAATCCCCGTAGTCATACTGCTCTGCCGTACTGTAATCGTATTGGTAAGGCTGGCCGAACTCGTCATAGTATTGTTGATCACCGTACTGCTCCTGCTGCTGTTGAGCTTCTGCTGCAGCGGCGTTGCGGGCGTCCTCCTCCGCATCCTCCTTGTCGTCTGCAGAGTTGCAGTAATTAATATTCCGAAAGTGGTTGGATCCATTAGGAATAAGCAGCAGACGCAGGTTATGGATGTGGTGTTCACGATGCGGTGCAGCAGCTCAGGAAACGCGATCTTTTGCGCCAGTGCAACGATTCTACGAAGCGGAGAAATAGCAATTCCTAGCAAGGAGCTCCCGCAGGCTGCAAATGCTTTAACGTAACCCATTATGCTGGGAACTCTCTCTTTCCAATGCATACGCCCAACCACGCGCCCGACCTGAGCGAGTCCCAAGACCCTGGCTTCCCGCACCCGGGCGATCCTAAATAGCACCTCTTTTACGGAAAGGATATAACCCAAGTGCATTAAAGTCTCCAGCGCGCGAGTTCTTCCGTAGAAGCCCCCTTCTACGGAGGGACAATACAAACACGCGACAAACTCATACATTGCCCTGTCCCCAAAGCCCAACCCCTTCATCGAGCAGCTCGCTGTTTTCCTTATTTCCCCTTCCAACTGCCATCTCTTGCCCCATTTCCTACTCGGCTGCCGCCCCCTTTCCCTTCCCCTTCCGCTCCAGGACGCACTCGGAAATAACAGCCTCCGGCTTCGGGGTCCCAGCGGCAAAAACAGATCCCGTGGCACCGCACACACAGCGCAGCCGATAGTCGTCAGAAGCCACTCGTGGCGCCGTCGAAGTGACTCCAGCGCTGCTGCGGGCCAGCCACGGGCGCGGGTGCCGTACAGGGCGACGTGGCGCTCCAAAACCAGCTCACCTGGTGGGTGGCAAGCCGCCGGCGCCGAACAATAAAATGAGATTTAGATGAGCGGGGCTGCAGCAAAGTGTGAGGGCTGATCGCAGTAAGAGGGGCTTGCACCCGCGGGTTGATTAGGACGTGTGGACTCATCCGTGCATGAGGTCCGTGAGAAAAATATTGAAATATCAACCTGAAGAAGAACAGGTGCGTTGCCTTCCAGGACCCTCTTTCCTATCCCTGAACCACTCCTGCCGTTTCCCCACCCCAAAATCCTCCTCACGAGTTCTAACCTCACACAAAACACAGCAATGGATGTACGCAAACGCAGCACATTGATCAGGCAAGGAACATCATCGTGCGCACGGGCTTTCCTTCCTAGGTACGTTGTCCCTGGTCCTTCGCGCCGTCCCCCAGCGTGAAGGTCTCCTCCACAACGTGAGGAATCACCCTTCAGCCGTCTCGCATTGGACTAACCTGCATACATGGCGTCTAGCACCTCGATGGTGGGATCCACCACTGGCGCCAGGCCGAGCGGGTCCGCCGCCGCCCCGCCGCAGACGCCGCCAATCCTGCCGACCGCCGCTGCCAGCAGGCTATAGCACTGAATGCGGTATGGCTCCCCCGATCGGACAGCAAGCTTGCCAAGAGCCTGCGCGGCGGCCACCCGCACAACGGGCGCACCTGCGTGTGGGTTGGGAAAAGGGGACAATGGCGAAAAATCCACAACAGCAACAAGGGCCAGGCAAAAGCCCCGGCGCTCCCAGAGGTTTTGATATTGTGGCTGATTCTTATAAGTGCTTTTGAACGATTTCTGTACATAACCGGTGCCCACCGCCAAGGCCGGAAATCCCAGTAGATATGCAAGGTAGGGATGCTTATGTCCAGCGGCCCCCTTTACCTTCTTATAGTGACAAAAGAAGGCGGAGACCGACTGATCTTGGATTAGCTAGATCGTCGGTTAGTCAGTTAACTGGTAACGTGTGTATCACCTGCAGCTTCCGTAGCCTCACCCGTTAAGGCATGCGATTGCTGTTCGGCCGCTGGTATACCCACCGAGCAAATCTCTCCACAAATGGCTGATAATCCTCTTTCCAGTAGAAGTCCTTCACGTCCCATAGCTGGTAGCTGCTGCAACCATCCCACACCGCGCCCCTGTCCCACACACCATCCATCCGCTTTGCGCATTACTCCGACAAACATTGGCAGGCTCGCCTATTGATATTACTCCGGCGCGGCTACATTTCCATCGCACCGCGAAGCGCGACCTTTCTTATGCCCCGCTGCCGCGCTCTGTATGAATCAGACACTGCCACTTCTCTTACCACATCTGACGGTGCTACCCACCTGTCAACTGCGCCCGGTTAAGTTGCGCTATGCTCATCGAAAGTAGTGGACTATGCGTCACAGCCGCCTCCGCCATACGCGCCATAGGTGCCTCTGGCCCGCCGACTCCGATCCCTATCCCTCTGCCAGCCTGCGACGCGTCGGTAGCGCCAGCATCACCAGCGCTCTTATGCTTATCGCCACCGTGAGGCGCCCGCGGAGCCGCATTTGGGCCTTCCGACACCTCCGGTGCCGCTGACTCCGCCGCCGACGCAGCATCGGCGGAGCCAGTGCTCATTTTCGTCTCCCATGGCTTCCAAGCGTATTCTCCAGCGATGTTGTTAACGTGCTCGCCCAACCAACAGGCCGCCATCGCCTGAGGATGGGGCATGTTAGGATGGGCCAATCAGATAACGATTTCGGGTATTGGAGTAGGAATGAAAATATGAATGTATGTGTCTGCCTGCCACTCTCAGCCGCCGTAAACATCCCCAGGAAGGGCAATAGTATAAAGTCGAAAGCACGTAGTCAGCTTGCCTCCATCCATGTGTGCGTGGCCAATATCTCAGCCTACACAAATGTACTCCGTAACTTCCGCACAACCATTACGAGACTTTCCGTACAGGAGGGGAGCCGCGGCGGACAATAGGTACTGAATGGCCTGCACAGGAACGCGCAGACTTGCACGTCGATATAGGCCCACGTGTGCAACGCCATCTTTGGCCAGCCGCCTCCTCACCTTGAGATTGTTGAAGGCCATCTCCGCCTGTGCCGCCATCGATTTCACCTCCACTGCGGCTGCAGCTGGAGGCTGGCAGAGTGGAGGCAGTGGGGCCGAGAGCAACTGCAACGCTGTGCGGGCCGCCAGAGGCCTGCGGGATTTTCAAGCAGAGTGGAACACGGCGTCGGCATGGGGAAAAACGGCGGCGAGGGTTGCACCGACATGCAAACCAGGGGTAGGGCGGCAGGCAAATAGGTGAGAGAGGAAGGCTCGTGGAACACGCAGTACGACACCTCTCATCCGGTACGAACAAATTAGCAACAAGATTTTTCCTGGAGCGAGCGCAAAAACAGCCGCACAAGCTGGGAACGCGGACCGAAAAAACACCAACATGCATCCGAAAACACCTTTGATATAGATATCGACAGCTGCACATACACAAGCACTAAAGCGTTTCCGTTAACCGTTAGAGATCGACGCATGAGTACATTCAAATCCGAACCCGGATCCACACCCAACCTGTCGCACCCACCCCGGTGCCAGATCCCAAAGTGCCTGAAGCGCCTCTCGGGGCATGCCACTGGGTGAGCCAGCCGCGAGCGCCCCCGCCAGCTCCAAAACCAGTTCCGGCGGCATTCCTGCCGTACAGCGCAGCCGTCGTGCAAGCACACCCAGCACCTCCACCAGTAGGCACTCGGGCCAGGGGTCGGCGAAGGTGTACCGGGCAATCGGAGGCGCCGTGAAGCCGCCTGTCGAGGGTTAAAGGGATAACATGCACACGGTGGGACTACACTAGGAGTAAGGAAAGCGCCAGACCCAGTGACAGGAACCCACATTCAGGGTTTGGGAGTGGGCTACAACAGCCAGGATAGGGCAAAGCCAGCGCACAGCAGAAGCGGCGAGGTACCGAACATTCGGAACCTAAAGGCCTCTAGTCAGTGCCCATGAAGGAGGCGGAGGAAAGGACTGCCGCGGAAAACTGGCAGGAGCAGAGCAACAAACACAGCCCACCTAGATCCTATCCGCGACAGTGCGAAGTGGGAGAAAATGGTAACAGACCGTACGTAGGAAGGTCGTCACAGGTTAAGCCCAGAAGGACCAGGCCTGGAAGTATGCCGTTTTGTTCAGCTGGGCAGAAATCTCACCGTGTGACACCGCACGCAACAGGAGCCCCGGAGACGGGGTCAGGAGCTGGTCCTGGTTCCAAATCAGTGCCTGGGGAGCACATAAATGAGGGCCACGCGGATGATGGAGGAGGGAGGACAGGTATGAAGAGAGGAGTACAAGCGAAAAGGCGAGATTTGGCACTGCTGCCAAGGAGCAGGTATGGATCGGGATGATGGCGGAGCGGGCTGAACAGACGCCGGGATATGCGTCCGCGACGAGGACCTAAGCAATCACAGTCCCAGTTTGCGTGGTTGAGCAGAAGGCGATGGTGGTGATCCCGAAGCTGATTTGCATGAAAATACTTATGACGCTCGAATTGACTGCTCCACGCGAGCCACATCGCCAGGCAACTTCACCGCTTCTACTCCTCCTTAACAAGGTGATAGCCGCGTTTCGGGAAGTGGCGCCATGGCCATGGATTGCTGTGACCGTATCCGTTGTCTTCCAATTACCCAAACTGCCAACATGAGCTCATCGCCGCCACCCAGCCAGTGGTCCCAAGGCTCAACCCTATAAGTCTTTTCGTCATTGCCGCGGCCGCCAGCATACTGACAGACTGACGTACCTCTAGCGCCGCAGCGCGTTCGCAGCCGCTGAGGCCGTCATCGGAGGCTAGCATCAACAAAAAGCCGTGCAGGGCGCGCATCCAACGCCGCACCACATCAGGTTCCGCTTCGTGGCCGTGACCACCGCTGAGCGAATGAAACCAGGCGCGGCTCTCGGCCAACACAGCTACTGTGCGCGCTGCACCGCATATCAATGCGTGTGAGCGTGATTGCAGGCAGCGCAGCAGCCGCCGTGCCACGCGGCCAAAAATGCCTGCGTCGTCTGCACGAACGCCTGCTGCGCCGACGGGAGGAACGCTATCCGCTCCGGGGGCGCCACCGGCGCTGGAGCTACCCGGTTCCTGCACGGGAGGCTGCTCCAGCGCCTGCGTCATGACGAGGTGCCAAGAGGCGCCCATAATCTTGGACTGAGAGGATTCAGCGTCCACCTCCGCCGGGCTGGTCGCCACAGACAGCCTAAGCGGCGAGACAAAGCATGGCAGGGAATTGGGGGCCAAAGTGGGACAACTTTTCAAATCAGGAACGGCCTGCGGGGCACGCCAGGAACAAGAGGGGAGGCAGTGAGTGCCGTAACCACAAAGATGAAATGAGCGATGGTTTCGACGTGGATTAATAACTTCAGCAAGTGGATTAGGTGAGGGGCTTCCCTGACATGGAGATATGCAAGTATCAACTCATGCATAGGCCGGTATCTCTATGAAGCCCAACACGCGATACGTTTACATATTACGTACATCGACACATTCATGCATGTAGATCTGCGTCTGTACCTGAACTTCCATTCGCGCACCTTGCCCCAGCCCCTGGCGCCCGCATGGCTGCCGCAGTGGTCCCCCTGGGGTAGGGCGCCCCGAACATTGCCCGGATGGCCTCCAGTGCCACCCGCTCTGATGGGTCCGCCACCGCAAGCAGCAGGAGCGCCTGCCAAAACACCGCACCGCGATCCCCAACGTCCCCTGAGCAAGGAGGGGTGAGACGAGAAATTAAGAATCAAGCCACGAATTGAACCCCGAAATTCCGAGCAATGGGGAGAGGAAAAGAGGGTGGACAATAAGACGGAACCGGGATGAAGGGATTACAGCGGACGAAGGAAAAGATTGATAGCGTTTTCGGCAGGACCCCCCAGAAAGCTTAAGGTCAAGGACGTGCAATTAAGAGAGCATTTCTATGTCCATGGCGCGGAGCAATGGGGAGGGAACAAAGGGAAGAAACCATACAGGTGAACTAACAGACTTAAATCTAATTCCAAAAGAGGAGCCATGACAACGAACACCAGCGGACGTACTGCGTATGGTCAGTCCAGGAGCCACCACGCAACCAGCCAACGTACCCGCGTCCCCTCTTTGCCCAAGACCCTGGCTTGCTAGGCTTACTCGACTGCCTAGTTCTCACACGTGAGCTTTGCATGCCCGCTCCTCCCGACCACGACCCGCCCACCTGCGATGTGCCCTGACTGGATAACCGCTGCACACGCCCTCGCCAGGTACACCCTTGCCCAGGTATCCCGTAGGTTGAGGTGGCTCTCACTGTCCGGCAGCTGTGTTGGATCACCCGCGGAAGAGCCGCCAGACCTCTTGGCAGGCATGATGCCCAGGTGCAGCGCGCCTGTGAATATCAGTAACATGAGTTTGGCGATGGGGATTTGAGGGAATGTAAAATACAAGAAAACAACATAAGAAAAACATAATCAGAGACCCGATGTTAGTGAAGCCGAGGTTAACTCCTTACTCGAATGGGACACATTCTCAATACGTAAATGCAACACGGGTGAATTCATCATTAGGCATATAATATATATATATATATATATATATATATGTATCCGAATAAGGGCCTGTCCGCCACGACAATGGACGCCAATCACCTCTTCCCACGGGGCCCCTGCCACAGGCATCCTCTTGTACCGCTCGTTACCACCCAGCCTTCTTGCATCTATTGGTTCGACCTCAACACACAGCAGCTTCCCGTCTCCAGCATTGCTCTGCTCGCGAACCAGCAATCTCACATGTTTCATGTCTACCATTCGTGCTCTTTCGTGGTCCCCCTTGCGCCCTACACCTGGCACCCGGCATCCCATCCTACCCGTCCTCTTGGCAGTCTCAACGTTGTGCCGCAACAGTGGCTCTACCGCCGCAATAAAGCTGCCGCAGCCCGAGGGGTCCCGCGCCACCAGTGAGGCCAAAGCCAACGCATGGCGCGCACAAACAGGGTCGGAAGAGCCCAGCGCTGTGGTTGTGGCAGGCAGAAAAGAGTACAAAACGCAAGGGAAGCCCGGGGGCGGAGGTTCAACGTGAGCTTTTCCTCTCCTACCAAAAGCAGAGCAAGACATATAGAACTTCTGTGCGTATGTGTATGTGTATGAGGAGGTATAATGGAGGATGTGCATGACAAAGAGACATAGTAACTAGAAGCCCCACAGGCACCAGGATGAGAAACGGGGGCAAAAGTGCATGGGCACGGACTTAGGCGATGTGAGTCAGGCGCATAGACAGATGTGCTAGGGATGGGTTATGAAGGGCGTGGCGACAGGAGCTGTTGGCTTTCACAAAGCGGGTAGAAAATATGAGACCTGAATAATGGCTACGGCTAAGAGTTGGCAAAGCCTTTGATCTCCTCCCCATGATCTCCTCCCTGAAATATCTGGCGTTTGCAGTGCCCCATTTCACCAAATCCTGACCTTAAAACCGAGAAGCCTCTTTCTGTCGCCCAGCTCCTTGCTTGTCACCCCCATCGGCGCTGCCCATCTCCTAACTATGCGGCGTTACACTGCAGCCACCCTAGACCTATTTCACCAGTCAACGCTCTGCACAACAGGAGTACTTCCTGCATACCATCTCAGCTCGGTGTCACACTGACTGTACCATCGGGAGGCAATATCTTCTCAACCCCAACACACATCCTCAACCCTACCCGCACCCACGCCTGCATCCCGGTCTACGACCAATTTCTGATTCTCGGATGTTTGTGACGGTGAGTCTTTTGCTCATCTGCAACTGCAACCGCATCTACATTCATCTTACTTACCTGAAAGGCTACGTTGTGCCACTTTGTACAACGCACTCCGCGGCAGAGCCAGGCGGGCAGCCGCGAAAGCTCCCCGCAACAGGCTCCACATCTCCACCCGCTGCCTGTGCGTGTACGCGTGATCAGTGGGATAAGCGGAGGCCCGCCGCGCATAGAAGATCATCAACGTCAACCGCACTCGTAACTCAACGCCCCCAACACTGAAAAAGCATACACACCTTCGCCCGTCCTCCACCTAGGAGGACTAAGCCCTAACGGTCACGCACCGTCCCAGACGCAGCTTTAAACACACCCATACACGCTTACCGCATGTCGGCAATCAAATTCTTCTTTCGATTGCCATGCGCTTGGCTAATAATGTGCGCCAGGCCACGCCGCCCCGCCCGCAAGGCATCCACCTTGTCAAGTAATCCCCGAAGGGTCTCATACAACCCTTGAGCATACGTCGCATCGTCTGTGGACGGCATGGCGAGCCCATATGGTGGTAGGCGTCCGAACGCGGGTGCCAGAAAATTTTACTATCCTCGCATTCGACCTTTCCTTCGGGTCGCCTTACATTTCTTGTCTTTGAAACGAAAACCCTTCGTAAGTGGCCTCATGTATGGATAATGATACAAAGTGTTAGCTCCGGCCGGTTACTGAAGCCCTCCCGCCCTCTGAAGCCTTCCCAACCCGATGCCCTCTGCTGTCCCTTATCCAGCTCAGGACATGCGAAGCCCCACTCCAAACAATCTTGTTGCCCACATTCAAGCCAGTTCGTACCCCAACCTGCCCCGTGAAGCAGATATAACTAAATGCCCAAGCAGTCTCCTAAATCATCCAAAGCGCATGCAGAATGCTGCACCTTTACAACCTCCTCCCTGTCATTGAGGCGCGCTGTCACTGCCCGTTTCTTAAGCCCTAGAACACCTTGCATGGCGCCGTTGCGCTGCGGCAAGCAGGACATGTGCAAACCACTCTCCGGCCCACCTGGACTGCTTGTGAGGGATGCCCGGGTGATAGCCGCCAGCGCCCGCAGCGCCGCCTGCTTACGAAGGAAGGTGGCCCGCTCATTTCCAAGGTCGTTCCAGGCAGCCACTAGCACCTCTAGGCCCAGCCGGTCCACAGCCTTGGCCAGGAACATGCCACCTGTGTGACGTGTTTCTGAATTTAAAGTTTGGGAGCACACGGCGGAAATTGGTTGAGTGGCGTCAAGCCGCACCTGCAGTCTGGGGCACTGGGAGAGGCGTGCCCGCGGACCCATCACCAAGCCCCAGGAGCACCAGGTGTTGCACGATCCGCATGAGCCCCTTTTCATCCCGTCCAATGTCAATCCGTTGGACCTGCAAGGCCTGCTGCAAACCTGCGATCGTGAAGTACCCATATTGCAGAAGCCTTGACAGCTGTTTCAGGATGATATCGCTCTGCTTCTCATCGTACGCCTTCAAAGCAACTGCACGATAGTGTTGGAGTTCGGGCAGCTGTCAGAGGAGAGGTCCATCGACCAAGGTTTCGGAACCTGCAAGCCGTGCAATAATGTCTGCAATCGGACTCACCAAGACCTTGAAAATGATCGCCATGGTTGGCGCTCTGTGCACGATGTGTTGTGAAAATGGTCACAAAGGTGAAGTTTGGTTACAAGGCAAAGAAAGTCTTCAATTCCCTACCTCTCCCTTTCCTAGAGATGAGCGAATATAGTTGTTATATGTTGGTGTGGGGTCCTCTCCTTGAGGCATTCCCGTGCCTCGCTGGGGGGGAGGCTTCTGCATTCTCGTGAATCCTAAATTGATCGCCTCATAGTCTATACCATTGAATGTATAAAGGGTTTAGAACGCTTTCCTTGACAGGTATCGTCCCTCCTGTCCCGTTGGGGTACGGGCAGTTGGCAAAGTCTTTTGGTGCAGAAACCTGTCCGGAATGAAGTCCTTGACTTATAAAACTGTATAAATAAGCACTTGGTGCATTATCTTGTCTCGTTTAGAACATAATACATTCCTATTGCAAAGTGTTAAAGTGCCTCTTGCCCTTGCAATACTGGTTTGGATCCGACAATTTCTTATTTCGGCACCCGTAGCGTTATGTCGCTGACGTCGCAAATGGGGCTATTAAAGGTTCGTGAGGTGTCAGGATTCAACGATGCATGCGACATGTCAAACAGGTGGCTGATACTGAAGGCGGTCTGTTATATTGCATATTGGCGCTTCAGGTCAAAGACCCTGATGAGATTGAGAGGCTCATTAAAGAGAATAATGACCTCAAACGACAGATCACAGCGGGCGGCGCCAGGCAAGTAGCTTGGCAGCAAGGAGCCTGCTTATGGTGTTTTACATAGAGAATGTTTTGGCCGTAATATTACCTGCGACGTTGAAGGGTCGAACGTGGGGACGCCTAACTGTCACCGCAGCCCTCGCGTCTTCTGGGGGAGGCGGGCGAATAATAGGGCCATGGCGCAAGTTGCACTTCCATCCATGCTACGACTATAACTGTATGCAGTCGGTCAGTGGCTCTACGGACCCTGTGGTCCGCGGAGTGAATGGGGTTATGCCGTTTGATGTTTTCTTGTCCTCAGTACGTTGCAATCGTAAACGTGGCGAGCCGTGGTAGCAATGCTCCACGCTGGCTCTCTACCGAACCCGGTGCCGCCCCGTTGATCAGCTTGGCAAGTCCCCATACCCCGTGCCGCCCGCTGATCGGCTTGGTACCTACATCTATCTGAAATCCCCCCAACCCTGCGAAAACCTAGTATTCCTGAGGGCCATGTTATCAACTAAATATTTGAAGCTGGATTAGTGGCCGGCCATGACATATTCCGCATGAAGCCACTGAATTACTATCCTAGGCGTAGATTCTGCAATTGGGTGGGAGGTGGGTTCATTAGACGTAAAAGCAGATAAACATGAAATAGCCCGCTTTCTCATTCTAAGCAACCTACGCTACTCATAGGCCACGTGCACACGCACCTGAATGCACTTAGTCCGTGACATCCGTAGCCCTGAACTATTCGGGATTGGGCTCATGCACGGACTCCGTACGACTATGCACGGAAAAGATTGATACCGACAAACCGCTTTCTTCTTTGAGCTTAAGAGCTGGCATGTGAGATATGGCCCACTCAAATACTTCATGCGCCCTGCATGGATCAATGCGTAACCAAAGCTGGACAATCACTGCTACCTAATGCGACCACGTCAACTTTTTTTATGTTATCCCAGTTCCAGATTGCTCTTTTTCCTTCTATTCCGCGCCCTTTTATCCCGATGCGTTGCACTCTTACCCAATCCTAACCCCTACAGCAGGTCCCGCTGGGAGGCAGCCCTTTTCCTCCTGACACGAATCCCATTACGTCCCGATCTCGCTGTGCCACCACAGTTCGTCATACCAAATCCCGTATGAAGATCTGGAGGTTCAAGATCAGATTGGAGGTGGTGGCTTCTCCCTAGTGTACCGAGGGTTCTGGAAGGGCACGCCCGTTGCCATTAAGAAGTGGTTTGACCCAAATCATTCGGAACAGTTGGTGCAGGAGTTCAGGTGCGCGGATGAAAAGAGCTGGCTGGGTAAGAGATGGCGAGCAGGCGAGCGAGTGGGCAGATGGGGCCGGGCTCAAAGCTCGTGGAGTAGTGTTGCATAGAAGCCCTTCAGTAGAAGTCGATGTTTTCATGTCTGGCTTGCATATGCGCACCGGCCAACCACGCCCCCTTACCGGGGCTGTTGTAATCTCATTGACGCGTGCTTTTTCCTCCGCAGGGAAGAGGTGATGACACTGGCGGATTTACGCCACCCCAACGTGCTACAGTTCCTAGGCGCCTGTATGAAACCACCGCACTTGGCCATGGTGACAGAGCACATGCCCTTCAGCCTCCACCACGTCCTGTACCAGGCAGGGGTGGACCTGGACCGAAAGAAGGTCGTGGGCGTAGCGCAAGACATTTCCAGGTGAGATGGATGGGAGACTAGCGGGTGGTTAAGGGTTGGCAACAAGGCGCTTGGGAGGGGATAAGCTGCAAATTGGGTCAGGGCGAGGCAAAATGGCGGCATGGGAAGGGAGCAGGACTCCATGGCTCAAGAGGGACTTATGGGACGTAGAATGGCAACCTATCAATTCACAAGAACCCACGCCTGACAAGTAACTGCTGCGGAAGTACCTGTTTGGCTACCTGATGCTGATTATGTTGGCGAAATAGCCGTTCCGCGACCGCCGCCACCATCGCGATGAAAGATAGGGAGGTTTCCAGGGTCGCCAAAAGGGGGACGAGGGGATGTCAGTGATTTGGTGTGCGTCGTGGTGGGCCCCGGTTCCTATGTTGTATCCTGTAGACATTCTGGGCAGCTTCAAGGTGAACTCGTTGCGGTCTGGTCACCCCCCCCTAACATGACGGCGCCTGCTCATAGACAGCGTATTTGGCTTTGTTTGGCAATGATTTCATACGACCTTCTGCAGGGCATTCATCTACCTGCATTCGCGGCGGCCGATCATTATCCATCGAGACATCAAGCCCGCAAACTTCCTTGTCGATCGCGCTTGGAAAGTCAAGGTATGTGGAAATGAAAGTGATGCTTTGGTGGATGTCAGGGTTTGGTGGCGGACTTGTCTATGTGGGTTCGCGTACTAGTAGCGGTACGTGCAGGTCAGTGGCTGAGGGCGCCCGGTACATCTTGTTGAAAAACGCAACTTCTCTTAATGCAATATTTCGGGAGGAAGGGATGAGGTTTTTAGCCCTCTGCACTGGCCAATAGCTGCGGATAGGCGTAGTTAGGTAAACGCAACCAGCTAGGTATGCGCAGCAGTTGCGGTCCCTATCTCTGCCGTTTCGTCAGGAATCCGTGAACGGTTGCGACGCGAACGCGCCAAGCTAATAGGAAAATTAGTCCAGGAAGAAAAGGAAAATTCAGGCCTGCGATATGCGCAAACATAGATGAGCTGTTCAACACAGCGACGATAGGTATTAACTGATAGATAAATACTGTTAGGTACATTGACCTGATTGGCAGCAGATTGAGTTTCTGATTACCAAACTACAGGCATTGAGATGTCGTCGCAGTTAATTGCCGCTTGCTGCCATCTGCTGCTGTTTGACACGGATGGCAGCGGATATGACTGAGTTCGATTCGCAAGCTTTTCAGAGTTTCGTTATGTGAAAACTATGAATAAATATGGGCAGCTGTTTTTCCATGTTCCTTTCGAAGTTTTTCGATGCGGTCCAGACTCCAGAGTTCGCACTTCCATCAAGCTTCCTGAGCCAATCAATAATGACACGTGGCAAGAGTACCGCCCCAACCACCCGAAGTGCTCACGCTGTCGTGGCATGTAACAACTCGTACGAAAATGGGTTGTTGAGATGTTGACAGATTCCACCTTCATTAATCCAACGTATGTAGTTTAATTTAATTACTCTAGTTTAATTACCTGCGCTAAGCATCTGTGGTTTGTTGGGATACGACGAATAAGTCGTAAATGGGTCTGAGCGACGCTACCTGGCTAGGCTAGATCCTCGCCGCGTTGTACGGGAAGATGTACAGGGCTGGCTGGCGCCCACATGTACGTTCTGGCAAAAAGGCTTTTATGGTTGTACATGACATTTTACGCTAATCCAATTTACCTGAGAAAAGTGAGTCCCATAAACGTAGGAGATTTTACGTGGCACGTTATACCGTCCGGGAACCCAGTACTGCACACACTATTTTTCACGAATTTCAATATCTCTAAGCGCAATTTAATTTTACTGTGATACTTTTTCTTTGGGATGCCCCATGACAGCTCCGACCGCTTGTTCCAGGCCGCAGTTAGCAGCAGAAAACTGCATAAGATAAGCTCTGAAACGTATATTCGATTACAATTTTTCAAAAGGTTGTCATATGCAAATACATTTAATGTAATGTTGGATGGGTCATAGGATTAACCCCTTTTTAAGTTATGTCCTATTTTTCCCCCCCGCGGGCTTGCTGTAAGAAGGGAGAACTAGCTGCAAACTCGAAGCTGGGGTGACGAACACCGGCTGCCAAGGGCCTTACATTACTGCAGAAGCTAAAGCCCTCAGAACGCCAGAAGCGCGTGGGTGCCAAAGTACAAGCTGGTGCCACGGCACGGTTAGAACACGCTAGGCGTGGCCACACAGGCACGGCCTGAAAGACACACGTGGGCACTGCACAACTAAACGGCGCAGCATCAGTAACAGCGCTCCTCTTCACACCCGCCCCAGGGGCAAACCTTCTTGTGCGCCAGTAACGCCCACACCAGACGCTGAACGGCAAGACCGAGTAATTGACAACCAACGCTAGCAAAACTTAGCCGTACGGTGTGTGCTGTGAAACGCTGTTCTAATTGCGCCGGACACAACGTCCGCCGCGCTGTTATCCGCCATGCACCACGTAAGTCTGAGAGGTTAGCTAGATGTCCTGGAGGGCTTGGTAGCCTCTGTCTGTGACCAGTGGGCCGCACCTGGTCAGGGAGTCAGTGAGGAGCACCTGGGTGGGAGGGGGGAAAGTAAAAAATTTATAAAAGCTCCAGTAGTGAAGGCAAAATGCTGGAACAACTAGGGAGCTGACATCTTCAATCAAAAACAAACAGCAAGCCGTACGGATACCGTACATATCTGGCTTAAAGAGGCTATACTTGCTTCACTCATGCCGCATCTAAACTGCAATTATCCGTTACGCCGCTTTCGAGGTAACTGGTCGCGTTACCCTGCATTTCCCCCCAAATTCTCTTATTTTCAGGAAACAGTAACGTAAGTCATGTAAGTCCGTAGTACGTAAGTCATGTAAAATCGCTTACAACACTTCTGTCTACTGTTTTCCACCTTCTTGATCTTTTTCCATTTCATGCAGCCCTTGAGCCTCTTCGCCTTTATGAATTGTACGACTTCAAGAAATCTGTAAGAACATCGTAACATATAACTTTCCCAACGTTTCTGGAGAAAACAACAAACGAACAGGTGGAGACAATGCAACATCGTCCACATGTTTTCACATATGTTTACGGGGAAAGGTGACCTAGGTGGTGGCAGGTATTATCCGCAGCGCAGATATGCACGATAGGCATAGAACTGTGTCAGGAACAGGGGGAACAGCACAGCCCGGGATCAGGCGTTCTCACAGTCCACGGCGCTGGCGGTGGCGTGGAGTTTGGCTAAGGAGGAGGGTTTCAGAGGAACTGATCATAAGAAAACAACGGACTCAGCCCCAACGGACCAACTTTGGGTGAATGGGCTAAGGTCGAGCAACCCAGACGCAAATAACCAACAGGCCTCAAATATGGCGGTTTTCAGAATGAATGCGCTTGAAGTGAGGCAGCTTCGTATGATCTCAATACCCCGCGAATGGGCTGTGCGGTGCGGTGCGCACCTTCGGACTCACCTATCATTCTAGCGGGCGCTTCTCATACTGCTTTCTGCTTCTGCTCAACTTCGGTGATTACCCTCCCCCTCATCCGACGCCCTCTTGGTGAGATATGTGACTTCGGACTGGCATCAAACAGCAAGGCGCAAGCGGGGGCTGGTACGCCGCAGTATATGGCCCCGGAGCTCTGGGAAAACAAGGCCTACAACGAAAAGGTATGCACATGGACACATGATTTAATCACAAGACAAGACAACACCTTCCATGCGTGTGAAAGGGCATGACCACATGTCGCCAGGTCAAGCAAGCCCAGTCAGTCAGCTGCGGTTCACATGCTTATAATCTCAGTTTCCTTGCAGGTTCGTGGTGAACTCTTCCTATCTCCCAAATCCGTGCATGTCTTATTCCTTGCAGCCCATGGCGTAAAAATGCGCCGCGTGCGCCACATTAAAGAAGAGCACTGCGTCGACTGCCCGATGCATGTATGAGTATGTGGACAGACACTGCCTCCCATTCCGCGCTCTGTCCCTCTGGTGCCAGGTGGACGTGTACGCGTTTGGAGTGATGCTGAACGAGCTTGTCGCCAAGGAGCCACCCTTTAGCGGTATGCCATTAGGCGACGTGCGCGCTGCTGTACTGGCGGGCAAGCGGCCAGATGTGCCGCTGTCATCCCCCAAGGTACGTCTTGACGGCCCCAGGGTATAGTATCGAGACTTGATAATGAAGTAGAATGTCCGCACACATAAGTATAGGGGCCGCGCGAACTGCCGGTATCGAAGGGGAAATGACAAGTCTCAAGGAAAGCAGGAAAGGGTACACGATCTTATGTTGCATAACAACCTCGGGGCTTGCGAGCAATACGGAGCACGTGAACATCCCGTCCCCTAGGGACGGTGCTGCCATTCTCGTGTCCTAGCAAGGTTCTAATTGTTGGGTGCGTTCATGTCCGCCGCCCATGGACTCTGCTGGTCGAATGGCCCCCTATGCTGTTTGATTACATGTGGCGTCGCCATGGGTCAACGGCTCATACGATGCAAGCTGCCGTCGGGATCTGTTGCGTCGCATTCACCCTCAACGCCAATGGCGCTATCATTCATCCATGGTCCCACCTTGCATTCCTCCATGCCACTGCCTCCATGCCGCAACATCTTTTCAGGTGTTAACAGATATTATCAAGAAATGTTGGGCACCGGACTCAACGACTCGGCCCAGTTTCCAGCAGATCAACGATATGCTCAAGGAAGCAGCTAAAGTGCTGTAGCGGCTGTATATCACAGATCAAGCACAGCAAAGCGAAGCATAGGAGCCACCGTAGGTGGTGCTGCGGCGCCTCCGCCGGCTGCGTTTCTGCTGTCTCAATTGCTTGAGCTGTTGCTAGCTTTATGGCCGATTTCCTTCGCCGCAGCTGCCAGTGCCCGTGCCAGCACTGCGCCAGCAGACTTTTGATCGCCATAGACCCGGATTTGTTACGAGTGCGTGTCCGGTTCATGGAATATAGCGTAATGACCGTCTCTCCAGTCCAGGCGTGTCCAGGGGGGATGGGAACTTATCCTGCCTTGGTCAATGATGGGTACTCGCAGAGGCAAGGCTGCTAAGAAGGATCGAAAGAGGAAGATATGGCGACGACGTGATGTACTTAACCGTCTGAACCATCAAGTAGGTAGGCAAAAGTAACATAACTTTTGCAGCAACAGAAGGTTTTGGGAATTGGGGATGCCGACGAGTGTAGAAGCCGGATGCTGAAGATACTTGCGCTGCTTTCTGCAGGGTCTTGCAGGTGCAATCTTTTGCATACGCAGGTGTGTATGGCAGCACAGAAGCGACATGTGCAGGATGCTGTGTGGTCGCCGTGGAGTCGCCTGAAACCATACCTATCTGCATTATGCAGTTCCCTAGTCGAGCTGTACGTGTTGTCATACTTTTTGTCTTGCACTTTTCTTTGGATCCGGTTTGGATCCGACTTGACCAAGGTTTGCTGGCTCCGGCTGAAGTGCGTGGAATGGGGGTATCAGTACATCAATTTCTTGGCTCTAGCTGGTCCGAGTGAGAGGGGGAGCACGTGGCAGGACAGACAGACAAAGCCACGTGCCCCTCCCCTGCGCTGTGGCTCGGTCCGGTCAGGCCCCCCGGTGCTTGTCTTTGTAGGGCGAGTCGCCCACAGTGTAACACCCCAATCAATGGCACCGGCTCTGCCTGGACGGCTGGAAATGTAAGCATACACGATGGGAAGATGCCGGAATGGGTTTCGTTTCCAGCGTTCGATGACGTCAGGCATACAACACGCAGGCATACAAGGCCGTGACGTCTGAGTACACCGATGTTGCGGCCATTTTTTGCAGCACATGCAATTTATATGTAACATTGTAAAGATTCCACACGACACAAAGATCTTAATGCACATCCGTGTGCTGTGCGCTTAAAGTCTAAACCCTTTCAAAATCCTCAGTCTTGCCCTGCGCGCAACCATCCAACTGTGCGCACGTCTACCAATACAGTGGTGTAACTCCAGCACCTTCAACGAAACGCAATCATTGCTTCGCCGCGCTGTGCCATCGCTCCTCGCGACCGTGACGCAGACCGCAGACTGACCGTGACTGCAACCGCCACCGCTGCTAAAGAATTTGTCACAAGCAGATGTGCCCATTCCGGTTTCCATCCTGCGCTGATGCAGAGGCGGGGTCTTGCGGGTAGCAAGCCAGCAGATCAGCCAGGTCAGTACTGGTCAGTACAACATGTATGTCACACAGAGTAGTACTCTTCCAACTCATAACATGCGAAATACTTGTAAACGCCCAGCCACATCCTACAGACAGCCTACTGCCAGTTTGCGTCCTCCGTCAGCTCACGCATTCCGCCCGCGGCGGAGACGCTATCCGTCATTTGACCCTTCGGCCCATATTGTGCATCCAAACCTCCAAGCCTTAACATGCCCTCCATTCTTTCCATACGCCATGGGATGGTGAATTTCAGAGCAGTTTATGCTGCATTTGGAACCAGCGGTAGCATTGGATCGGCGCTTGTCGAGCAACTGACCCGTGGGTCGAAAGCCGAGGAGTGGCGCAACGGTTGCCATGGCAAGCCGCGACGAACGAAAGCTGCAGGTGACAGCTGAGCAGCACGCAGCCGTCGGAGATACTGGCGGCGGCGATGTCCTGGCGTGCGATGTTCTGGACCCTAAGCAGGTGGTGAATATGAAGGGGTGTCTAGAGGTACATATATCTTTTTAAATTTGTCATTTTACTAGCTAGTGGAATGATTAGAAGACGGGGGAGAGTCAAAAGAGAAGTAATGGGACATAAAAAAACTAAGCAGAAGCAAGTTATCAGGACAGTCATAAACAAGAAAAATGTTCCTTTCACACGCGCGGTTTCCTTTTCGATTTTTTAGATGTAGAATTCTAGAACGCCCACCCACAAGCAGATAATTAGTCGCCATTCGATGCCAGCAATGCCGTGACTGCCGCACTCATTGCAACGCCAACGGTTGCCAGGCGGACGAGCGAGCGGACGCGGGGAGGGTGCTGGAAAGGGCCAGCGCGGAGCCAACTTGAGCGGTCGCTGCCGATTAAAACAAATGTTACGTAATCGATGGCCTAGGACGTTTCATTGTGTTACATATTGCGAGGAGGAACGTACGGAGTACAAAAACAGTGGAGCTGTTAACAATTAGTAAAATCGATAATTTGCTAGTCGTCGCGAGTGACAGAATCTCTTGATGCCTTAGTAGCATCGTCACCGTACTATTCAGGAAAAATATCTGAATAAAATGTCTGCTTGTGGATTATGAAACTGTCTGGTGGATCAATGGTGTAACAGAGAAGGTTGAAAATTATGAAACGGCGCGTGAGTGATGAAACGCTCACACAACAGGTTTTTAGGGACCAAGATTGTTTTACGGCTTTACATTTGTGTGATTTCATGCATTTTCACCAGGCAAATCCATGATCATACCGATGTTGTTTCTGGTCGGACTGGTCAACGGTTGCACGAATCTGACCTGTGGACTAGATTTAGTGATTCGGTTGCGGACATGACGGGCAATATCAAAACCAATAAGGAATGTAGAACACTCGATTCGTGATGTGGACTTTAGAAGAGAAGGCATGAGGCGCATGAGGTGTATGAGCAGAAGAACAAAATAGTCGGGAAGCCGTACCAGTTATACCTAGCTAGATCACCTGGATATGGGCGCGAAAGACAAGGATTTATCGAAACCTAGCTGGAACCATATTAATCGATCAATTTCGTCATTATTGTTACCCTAAGTAATATGTGCAATATGGGTCAGCGGTGTGATCCTGATCCTACGCTACCCGTCGGATCCTGCAACTGCACTGCCCGATGTACAATTCACCGGTCTGTAGCTGAGTGCCGCGGTGGCGTATACCGGATCGATAAAGGCAATCCAGCGGCTCTGTTGTTCCGCTGTTCTGCAGCAACAAAGCCCATGCTTTGGCAATAACGCCTTTACGCGTCTTCTGCTTACGAATGAAGCCCTTCTTGCGCAGTTGATCGATTGTGGAGTAGTAAGATCATTCGTTCCTTTGTCCGGCCGAAAAGCGGCCTAAAGTTCCGCATTCACGGAACGAAAGAGATGACTGCCCATGGCGACCGTGCCTTAGCCTTACATGGTGTACAAATAGTTCGTAAGTACAACAACAGTTTGGTCCTTTATGAACGATCTAAATATATATAGGGATACCTAGACAGGATGTAGCATCCTTTTTACTTGTTTTGCATGGTTTATGCTTATCCGCTCCTGTTGTATTGCTTCATTTCAAAAGACATGAGCACAATTCCCAGATTTGTGTATCATCAGCTGGCCGCTACAGTGCACGCGCGCTCGCGCACACACACACACACACACACACACACACACACACACACACACACACACACACACACACACACACACACACATACACACACACACATACACACACACATACACACACGCGCGCGCGCGCGCAGACAGCAGACAGCAGAGCAGCTGTGCGGGAGCTGAATCCCTTGAACGAAGACCGACCATGCATGCACATGCACCCTACATAAGATGGTTGCAGTGACATGCATCGCGATATATTTTTGATACGAAGCAGCAGCCCGCATAAACTGTCGATTGTATTAGTTACGGCAACTAATGCTGCAGCTGCTGAATGAGTACAAGCAACCCGATCTTACGGGGTCATTATTATAAGCTTGCACGTTCTTGCACGTTCTTGCACGTTCTTGATTGATTAGCAAGGGGACGGATTGGCTGCGGCTTACACATCATTACGAAGGTTGTTGCTAGAGGGCGGTATCACAGACTCACCGCATCTAAGTATCCGGTAAGCCACGTCTTGATATCCGGATTCCACCCTTCCACCATTACACATCTGGATACGAAAAAATGCTATTTATTTACACACCGATATGGCCCCCTTTCGGGACATGCAGGTATACATCAACCGATATCTGCAGCCAGATGCTCTGCCGCATCTAAGGCCAATCAATTTGACACTCTCCATTGCTAGCCTGCGGTGAACCGAACACGCAAATAAATTGCCAGCAGGCTCAATAAGGCATGGCGGTTGTACTTGCTCGCTTACTGATTCTTGACAGTGGACTCGACGAAGGAAGGAAAGGACTTATGCTACGGGAAGGGCGGGATGGTCGCACTGGGTTTATAAGATGTGAAGTACGAGATGTCCTCGGCGGTCACAACGTCATAAGACTAGAGTGGCTCCGGCAGTGATCCCACCAGCGGCTAGCCAGGGTAAACCAAAACCCAAACGCTCACTGCCATTAACACCTGCAGAGCCACAGCTCACGCACTAGCTACTCCATTCCCTGCACCGCCCTGCTGATCAGCTTGGCACTCCAACTCTTGGTCTCCCTGTGGTACCTCCCTGCCTAGGCCGCCCATACTTAATTTGGATCAGTGACCGGCCGTGATGACACTTAGGCTCTTAACCACCCAAGGCCGATCCAGGCCTGGTGGTTAGCATAGTGCGAATACGAATGGTGAGCGAGGGTGGGAAGAAAAAGGACAACCTAACTAATGTCACAGCACAGCGAATAGCTAGGCACTGTTGGGACCTGGGACTAATCTCCGTGGCATGGTACGGCAAGGACGAATAAGATGCACTTAACTTACTTCGTCCAAGAAGCATCTTTGTCGCATCGAGAAGCCAGCGTGTATCGTGAATGCATCTGAATGCCAAATCAAGCCACGTACAATGTTCAAGCGTACAGATGCATAACGACGGATACACACTTCTGTATGCTGCTGTACCGGAACATAGCCGGTCATGCATGCTTTAATGAAGCTTATGCTGGGGGCCGGGTCAACAGGGGCCTACGTGGGGCGGGTATGTATGCATGCCCTCAAGTTTTTGTATCGTGCCTTGTGACAGGGAGAAGCATTAAGATGGCATTCGCCGTGGTTTCTGAGTGGTGACTAAGCTATTCATCCTCACCCCCGAGGTTTTGAGAGTGTTACACATTAAGTTGTGCATCTGGATGGGTGCAGCGTCGTAATAAGACAATTGCGTAATAAGACAATTGCAGCGCTGGGTATCCCTAAATATGGCTGGGATCGGGTGGGACCGCACCATCCCATCCTAGCCATAGTTGGAGCTCAGTTGAGATGTGATTCTCCTATGGAAATCACCGACCGTGGAGCAGAGAGAGCAGAGCAGGGTCCTTAGGGTGGGGTTTTGAGGAGGTTTGAGGGAGAAGTAGGGGGAGAGAGGAGGAGAGTTGGAGAGAACGGGCAGGCAGCCTGGTGTTTGAGGAGGGGCAGGGAGAGAGTGGAGGGTCTCGTGGCTGGAGGAGCCTGTGTCCAGGCACTGGGTTCTGAGGGTTTTGGGGGAGGCAGTGAGAGAGGTCTTTCCCTCTTGTGCAGTGCAGGTGTTTGAGGGGCCAGCTGTGGGTGGGGCCGGGAGGCTTTCTAGGGGGGCGCCAATTTGGCTCGTCATCCCCCCCTCTGTCTTTAGCTGGGTTCTTCCTCCTTGGCTGTGTTTGAGTGTGCTCTCCTGTTGGCGTCTCTCATCTGAGGGCTTCTGTGCGTCTTTTTCAGGCTCTTGCTAGTTCAGTTTTGTGTTGGAGGAGAGTAGTCCCTTTCTTTGTGCAGTTAGTCGCCCCCTGTTTTCTTTTGTTCCCTCCTCGTTTTCGTGGTGCTCCTCAGTGCTCTGTTAGTGGCCAGGCTAGAGCCTCTGAGTCTTTCTTTGCTCTAGCTGGTCTTAGTGAGAGGGGGAGCACGTGGCAGGACAGACAGACAAAGCCACGTGCCCCTCCCCTGCGCTGTGGCTCGGTCCGGTCAGGCCCCTTGGTGCTCGCCCTTGTAGGGTGAGTCGCCCACAGTGTAACACCCCAATAATTGCGAACTCGCGATGCATGCTTTGGCAACAATGAATACGTTAGTTATCGATGCGAAGTACATTATAATCCTTGCAGGTTAATGGAGCTGATTTTAGATTTTAGCAAAACAGCACTAAACAGCATTTTCTCTTTAGTCTCTGTTACAGTTGTCCTGCCCGCTCCGCGACGGTGCTGCACCGGAGTTGTGGGTATTGCAGATCTTGTGGAGATATTGGAGTGCCGACTTGTGGCTCGTCATGCCCACCAGAATCACGATCTACGTATTGTAACGATAGATATCAGCTGAGTGCGCAGCCGCGGCAAAGCGTGGGTCTGCAGCGTGGCCGCCGGTTACACGTGCTACTGTCCGTGTCGTATTTCCCCCTGCAACCTGTTGTCTACCATCCCGCGTCCCGCCAGCACTCCCGGCCATATGCACAGTCTTTCATGCATATGGGATATGGCCATTCCATCTCTTATCTGTCCGCCATATGCCTGTCTGTCCGGATGTTTCCATCCATCTATCTGTCTGCTCACCTTCAGGTTCTCACGGCGGATGGTGGTCTCTGGACCCTTCAACCGCACGTGGCGGGCATCACAGTCAAGAGTCAGACAGCGATACGGCGGCAACGGTGTTGCGGCGGCGGCGGTGCAAGAGATGGCGGTGCAGGAAGGAACCAGCGAGGGTGCAGGGCCAATGGGCGGTTAGGTAAGGGCGAATCGATGCATTTGCAACGTATACTTGTACCTGTCAGTTGCCGCGTGGGTTGTATTGTCGAATAGTACAGCATCTCGTTACTGTTTGTGTAGTTGGTTGCATCTGTCGAGAGGCGAACTGTGAACATGTCGTTTTTGACCCGCCATCGGCCGCAGTAGACGACATTAACATACTCCCCGCCTGGAGGGGGGGGCAACATAGCCGGCCATAAATGCACGTGTGCAGCTAAACGCAAAAGCTATTACGCCCCTACCTGGTTTGGTTGTAATTCGCTATTGATTAGCAGTGGCAGGATCCCTGCTTATTCAATTGTGGCTCCCTTTATTTCCGGCCAATTCTTGTGGACCGTTGTGCAGGGTCAAAGCTATTATCGTTCATATGCGGAACAATATGGATGCAGCGGTCGAACCGGCGGCAGTCGTAACAGCCCAGCCGTGCACTGCTTAATAAATGTTTCCTGTGGATGTTGGCGAGGCGCGCTTGAAGGAACGGATTGGGTTAGGACATGTAACATATTTATAAGAGGCATAAGCTTTAATCTCAATGTGCCAAAATGCATTGGCGGGTGCGTTTGAATTGGGCTTAGCTGGTTTTGTCGTGGTTGGGCCTCCGGAGGGAACGCGTGATGAAAAGCAGAGCTCCAAAGTGCTTGCTTTAAGCTAAGCAATTCTTACGAACAAGATGACATAGAGGATGGGAAAAGGGGTGATCGCCGTTTCGTGTGGTTGTTTTTAATGAAAGGGTTGGACTAAGTCGGCGAGGTTACCAAACATGGCAATCTCGTGGGAGTTGGGTAACGCTAGGATGACGCCCCGGCCAGCAGGAGCCAGCCAGCAGCCACTAACGAGATGTAGGAGGAACTGTGACGTCGTGGTAAGGCATACGGCACGTGGCCTTAAGCATTTATTCCCTGCTAATGGAGTTGCCCGCGTGCGCGCACTTCTATTGATAAGCTGCGCGGGGCCGGGCGGGGACGAGAGTCGCTCGCGGCAAGCCGCTCGCAGGGTTGTTACGGACAAGATTTTGTAGCTCAATGATATGCTTGAAAATATTTTAATTACGAAAACAAAGATCATTGAGAATGATTTGCAATACTTCCAATGTCCATTCACAGCACGGATAAGAATTCGAACTTAAGTCTGTACTCCAATTTCGGCGTATGACGTACCTCCGGGTCCCGTCATACGGGCGGCAACTGAGAATCGGCATGTTCGTAAGCAAGTTATATTGAGTTATAATTCGACTTCATGGTTGACTACTCATCGTACGCTGTTTCCACAGCCGACGTGCTTGGTGTTAACTAACATAGTGCCGTACCAGATGCCGTCTTAATGAATACAAGGGATTACATATGGGCCTTCGTATTTTAGAATTGATCTACGTTCATCTGCGAGTGGTGCCGATATCCCCCACTGTTGCCTTCTAGGCAGAAGTTAAGACAAGGCCAATATCAGAAGGCTTAAGCCTTAAGCGAACCTGTTGTAGGCACAGGGATAATCTATCCATATCGCACAGCGGTCCATTAAAAAAGAGCGTACTCAGCACATCGGCCGTAACCGTATGTCGTAGGATTGCTTCATGGATATGCAACTCCGGTCATTCATCAGGACATAATTCCTACTGAGCCTATAGGCTTGATTGCGCATCCATCTATAACTCCGTTGACCTGAGAGCTCAAGCAACACCGGACATTAACAACCAGGAAACTCAGATGGCGACTCATCGCTAACTTCTTCAGGCCAAAACCAAGCCATATTCCAAGCTATTTTTCGTGCTGCGTCGGGATTCATCTGCTCGCTTTCATCTTTCTGGTGTCGTCAACTGTGCCAAGTCGATTTGCCATTCGACATCTTCAGTTACTCGTCCCTTGGACACATTGAGACTGGGCTACCTTAAGCTTCCTTGCGGCCTATCGTGCAAGGTGCGTTAGGGGTTTGCTATGGGACGCCGGGCTGTTTAAGCTTCAAGGGTGCGTCACTGCGGCTTCAACCTGACGCACTTTGGGATTCACCCCAACTTTCCATGTGTTGCAATAATGATGCTGCGAGGGATCTAATGCTTGGTCGCAGTTGGGGTAACAAGTAGCGTCTGCCAGCAACGTCGCACCTGTGGCCTGACCCAAAAACAGCGCTTATCGTTTCCGTGAACCCTATTTGCGTTTGTTTGATGCTATTTGTTGCAATCTTGGGGATTCGGCTGTCGCGCAGGCTAGTGATACGGAACCCGCTACGTGGACAGTCCGCGGCGTACTTCCGCATGTGGATGCAGGAGAATTAAAGGAATATTTTTAATAACCTATAGTACGCTACGATTGTTGAATTGCGCTAACGGTGCTACGGTTTAGATACTTGGCTCTTGTTTGAGCACAATCTCGAATGGCAGATGCTGGTGGAACCAGTGCACAAACTCTGCCCGGAGATGGGAATAACTTGAGATATGCGGCGCCGCCCTCTGGCCGCGTTGCGGGGCGCCCTGGGCGCGCCGCTGGTGGGGCGGCAGGCTGCATCGGCACCGCCAAACCAACGACGGCTGCAGATGGGTCTGGGTTACCTGGTCCTGTCCCCGTAACCGTTGCTGTCCGCGCAACCGATGACGACAACGACGACGATACTGCAGAACAGCCCTCGACACCTGGTCGGCCCCGCCCGATATGCCGCCGGGATCGCTTCGTCGCGGGTAGTGTCCGTGGAACCTTCCATCCCGACTTGTACATGTCCTCCCAGGAGTGCATCACGTGCAAAGGAAAGCGCATCGGCCGCAGCCGATTTGAAAAGGTGGGTGCTGCTGCTGCTCCTAGCAAGCTGAATTATGCCGCCGGCAGCTGAGCTGAAGCTCTTGTACGCGAGCTAAATGTTGCACGCAAGAGAACGATCAATCTGGCCCCAGCAGGTTGTGTGCGCTGCATTGTTGTGCATGTATTCATGAGTGTAGTTCGTGCTAACACACTTGATCATCCCGACATCATCCCGATCATCCCGACAAGCCACAAGGACAAGTGGCTTGTGAGTTGGACTGTAAATGTGGCACACGCATGCTGATGACACCTCGCTTCTCATTTAGGTCTCCTTTTAAACACGGCTTTGATTGAATCTGCATTTTCTGGACCTTGCACTCTTACCGTACACCAAGCCGTTTTGCTGTGATCCCCTCCCACTGTTTGGTAACGCAACTCCACAGCTTGGCAACTCCAGCATGGCTAAGTGGCACCGGTAAGTAGATCGTTCGCACCTATTGTGGCCTTCTGTCCGTTGGGACATTCCTCCCCGTGCACAGGTGCTTGTGTGTCGCGGAGACAGTTTTTTGTATCGCTCGTGTCACGTAGGGCCAACAAATTCATTATCCGTAGTACATGATCACTACCGTATTATTGTGGGCTCCTTATCTTGCCGGGCTTGTTGATGCGCCTGCCACCTGCGTCACATGAAAATTACGCGATCGTGTCCCCCCCGGATCCATCACAGCTCTATTCGCGTAATCCGGGAAGACGGAGAACTAGAGCCTTTGGGCGAGTGGCTCACACGACATGGTTTACCAGTCTTGAAGGGCAAGCAACGGGTCAGCCGGAAGCGCACCAAGCGTGTACCGCCTCTTCGTCTGCCAGTCGCCGCCTCTGCCGCTGCCGCTGCAGCCGCTGCTGCTGCCGGCTATTGCGGTGGGGCCGGTGACACTGGGCAAGACTCAAGCGCCGACGAGGGCTCATCTGAGACCCCACGGCTCCGGGACGACGGTATCGACATCTCTGGTTCGGCTTCAGCTTCGGCCTCCGTGTCAGCTCCGAAGCTGGGATACGGAGCTGCCGCGCACCAGTTGCAGAAGGCCCTGACCGTGGCAGCGCAGCTAGCAGTAGCGGCGGTCGTGGCACCCGTAAGTGCTGGGTCGTTGGGACTCGAGGCGCCCGCTGTTAAGGTTGAGGAGCCGCCGGCGGCGCCAGCAGCACCGATGTCATGGGGCTCCCCCCAAGCCGCATCAGCTAGTGACGTCGATGGTGTTTGTTGCCGTAGCACATTGGGAAATGCGCCATCGGAATGCCTCCCGGCGGAGGCCGCTGCTGCGATATTGACGGCGACGGCGTTGACACACGGCGAGGCTTCGGCGGCAGCAATGGCTGGCCAAGAGCCACCGACAGGTGTGACAGTCCAGAATGGATCATGGGACGCCTCTTCATTCGCAGCCGCGGCGGCAGCCGCGGCGGCTGCAGCTGCACAATGGAGACTGCCGGCCTGCGGCCCCTCCTCCTCACCCACCCCTGTCCCCAACGCTGATGTCTCTGTCCATTCTATCATTATGTCCCCCAGCCCCGCCCCCGCCCCCGCCCCCGCCCCCGCCCCCGCCCCCGCCCCCGCCCCCGCCCCCGCCCCCGCCCCCGCCCCGATCCCCTCAGCTCCCGCTGCCCCGGCTCTCACCCACTCTGGCACCCCTGCCGCCTTCACCATCCCCCCGGCCCCTTACCTCAACTTATGTCACGTCTCCTCGACCCATCATAACTCTGCCGGCGCAAGCTCATCCAACACAGCCGCAACCACTAACGCCCTCCTTAACACAGCGTCTTCCGAAGGTACCGGCGCGGATGCTGGTGTTGGTCCCAGGGTTGCTTTTAATGACATCGAAATGTCAGCAGAAGGCTATTGTGTTCCTCTGCCGCACCTACACTCGCAGCCAAAGCCTTTGTCCCTGCCGGCGCTCTGGTTCAACTCCCCTGTCGCAGCCGACGGCGCCACATTGCATGTTGATGGCAACGGCGCTACTAGTAGCGCTCCCCTGGCCCCGTGCAGCGGTGCGGTTCGCGATGTTGGAGAAATGGTTGCCGGAGGTTCCCCGGTCCTATTAGATTCGTTATGTGATCTATGGAATGACGACGCAGATGAGGATGTGGACAATGCCACGAATGCGGCCATGTGGGCTTTGCTGAGCGATCCAGGCTCCGGAGCCGATACTGAGATGGTCCAAGATATGGGTGCGCAGCTGACGGCAGCGGACGCCGGGGGGCCCAGCGCAGCTGCCACCAGGAATGCGGCCGGTGTTGAGGTTTCAGGTGCTCCGATCCCTGTAAGTTGGTTTCCTGCTGAAACTGCCATTGGATTGGATTCTGGTAAGTTGCAGCTTGAACGAGCTTATCCGTCGCCGCAATTGGCTTCACAGGACGGTGATATTGACATCGGCTGTGGCGGCAGCGCGTGCGCATTGGATCCTTCTAGCACTGCAGCAGCAGCTGCAACGCCTGTACTGCCGGCGACGCCTGGCATGGGGTGCTCTACGGCGGCATGTGGCGATCGTGCGCCACATACAGACCTTGCCACCTCAGCTCCTCTGATGATGTCGCCGTGCTGGCCATGCAACGGTACACCTATGACGCTTACCCGACCGCCTAGCCAGCCAAGCTTCACTTCCGCAGCAAACCTCGGAGACATGCAGCGGTCATTGCCTACGGCGTTCCGACATGAAAACCAGACAGGCTTTGGTGCCGCCCACGTCGGCAGTCCGGCGTGCGAGCCGGAGTTTGCAGCGGTGCTCACTCACTGCACCGCAAATAATCTTGCACGGGCTCCATCGGCAGCCACGCCGTTCCACCCTTGGCTACAGAGCAATTGCGCAGGCGGCCAGGCTGGGACGAACGTACCGACGGTTCCGTCTTTCACTGCGGTGCATGCTCCCTGCGCTGGCATGCTGGCGGCGCCGATGGAGACAGACTCAGCGCCAGTGAACGGTCAGTCGAGTAAAAATGTTTCCGAAGCCTACAACGAAAATAAGCTTGTTGACAATCACTGCTCGCCGCCGTCAGCCCTGCAGCAGTCGGGGGCCCCGTACTCGAGGGAGCTGCCCTGCGCCTCGGGCTCATCCAATTGCTTGCCGTTGCTGCAAGACAACGTTACTGTTACTTCCGATGTTGCCAGCGTGGGGCAACAGTCTTCTCAGCCGGCCACGGCGGCGCAGCCGTGGATGGCACCGCCGCCACCATCGCATCCTGGTGGCGCGGCAGGCAACCCCGCAACGGCAGCAGGAAGCCCTCAAGAGGATCCCACCGTGCTGTCGGATGCCTACGCTGGAATGAATTGCGGCCGCGGCTCCGCTGCGGCACATGCTGGTGGCTATCCGCACGCCGGTGTGGGCCCTACACGGCGTCCATTCTATCGAGGATATCCGCCATACTATCATCCAGGGTACTACCCACCGTACGCACCGTACCCGGCTGCGTACTGCCAGCCATACCCACCACCATACTCGGCATACGGTCGTGCGCGTCTCGTGGGAGCCCACGGGATCCATCCTGGGGCTGGTCCGAGCGTGCCGGGTGGTGGCGGTGGTTGGCCGCCGATGCCCTTGCTGCCGCCTGGCATGCCGCCACCGCCGCCTCATGTGTACCGGGGGCCTCCACGTACGGCAAGGATGTTCATGATGGATTCCGCAGGCCGAGGCGGTGATCCTTCCCCCTCTACCGCCGCCACTGCCGGAGATGTCGGCAATCTGGACGCTTCCGGCAGCGACAGCAGCAGCAGCGGCGGATACTACAATGCAGCGCCCGTCCCGTGGGCCGAACTGCCGTCGCTGGCCCCTCATTCTGTAGGCCTTCCACGGACTACTGAGTCATGCAGTGGAGGGCTGATGCTGATATCAGGTCATCCAGCTACGGGGGAACCCCAACAGCAGCCACCAAGATTTCAACCGTACCCGTATGACTGGTCTTATGGCCCTCACGACGGCATGATGCCGATGTACCTCCCGCATCACCACCCGGATGAAGAGATGTGGTCGCTGCCGCAACCGTCGCAGTCTCTGGCCATGCCAATCCAGACGTCGGGTTCCCGGGCGATGGCAGCGGGTATGCCGGTACCTATGGCACCACAGCGTGGAGGAAGCTGCGAAGCAGATGTCACTGCCACCTCGCGAGGCCCATCTGCTAGCAGCAGAACCGGTGACATGCAGCAGATGACGGGGGCCAATGCCGGGGTCGGCGTCGGTGGCCTGCCCGATCCAGATGTCTTCGCCATGAGTGACCCATGGTACCAGCGATGGTAACCGGGCGCAACACAATCTGGACCAGTGCAAGGCATCGTGCAACGGGTCAGTAGCGCTTTGCAGCTAGTGTGTAGATCCTCTTCAACTGCAGGTTTAATATTTGAATTTTCCTGGCCCATGGGTCAGTTGCAGCGCTTTGCACTGCAGGCAACGTCCTCGTCTGTAATCCCCACATGTAATAGCCAACAGCGGCGATATGGCAAAGAGAGTTTGGGATGCGCGCTTAGCCCTGTCTTGCCCTAACATGATGTGTTATGTGATGTTGGAAGCGGCTACAGACTCAGTGCAGGGTGGTGCATGAAATGATCCTCAGAATTTGTGTGAGCCGTCGGCAGACGCACGGTCACCCTGCAAACGTTCTCCCACGCGCCCGCAAATTGCAAAACTTCAATAAAGAGGCTGTCGAGGTTGACAGCCGACTATGCAGCCCGCCAGGGCCTGCTGGCCCTGCCCTGGACCTTGGCATGTATTTAAAATTTGGTTCGATGGACCTCTTTGTGCGCTGCTGCATGGAGTCTTTTGGTGCGTCCCGCGTGGCGGAGGCAGGTTTTGCAAGCGTTGAACAGCAAAATTTAAAAACTGTGGTATGTGGTAAGTGGGTTGCACGCATTCGAGGTTCCGGAACGCGTCCATGAGACGAGTCATACGGTGTACATTGGGTTAGCGAGTGTATTAGGCGTTTTCTTCTGCTTGGATTACGCTTTAGGCTTCCATGGTCCGTCGTTAGGAATTTAGAGGTTCTAAGGCGGTACCCTTTCCTTCAGCGGCTTTGGACATGCGGAATCGGAAGGGCGCGAAGCAATTGCCAGGCGGTTTCGCAACTGGCAGAATCTTGCGATGGCGTCTTTCCGGAGTTCTTTAGTTCACGGCCGTCTAGGAGTCAGTTTTGCAATTACCAGTGTTGGTGCAACACCGTCGTACGAATATGCTACCCGCGGGGTGCTGTGTGAAAGTTTGACTGAGTTTCTCTTGGTGGGCTTGCAGATTGGGTGGGCGCGAACCTGGGTGGCCATGTTCGATCAGCACACTCAGCGACAGCAGTTACGACGGTTGTTAAGTCCTTAACCGCCGGAGTATCCGTTGCTGCTTATCTTGCGTCATCAGTCCTAACCAGTTTTGGGGCTTCATTACGAATATAACACGAATATACTTTCTTGGTACGCCGCGTTGGTGTTTGCGTCGATGCCACGTCGTCAGTTCATGTCACTAACGTTATGTCGTACCCCATAACGTACGTCTTCCAATACAACACGAATTCCACGCGTTGCTTCATTGTTTGATACATGCTCTACTGCACCGTATAGCGTTTGTGCAGATTTGTTCTGTTTTAGTCGTACGGTGGGGAGATATTTGAAGGCTCGAAAGCAGACGATCACTCAATCGTACGGACACCGAATACCGGACCGGTGACACCTTTATTGTGTGAAATTCCAATCATTTCTCTGACGTCGCTTGATCTGCCGGTGCTGTTTATCTTGCAAGGTTGCATCATGCCTCAGGGATTTGAGGATTTTTTTTCCAGATCTGGATCTGCAAGAGTTGATGGAAGGGTGTTTGATGTCGGAGAGCAAGAAGCAAAGACGCAAGATTTCGTGTTCTCCTTGTCGGGACATGTTCATAAGTCAGCCGAACTGTGCTGTCGCTTCATATGCGCCACAGCAGCTGCTGCCGCGGACGGGCATGGGCCCAAGGTCTTGTCCGTTCTTTTCCATATGCATTGCAAGTCGCCCGCTTTATTCGTGATGTGAATACCTTGATTCTTACTAATTTACTTTTCTGACATGTATGTAGCATGACTCCCGTTCGGACGTCCCGCTCGAGGGATGGCGGCTGTACCTGTGCGGTTGGAACACGGCGTTTCACCCGTTGACTTTTCGTAGCATACGTGGATGCGGGGTATACCCACCGTAAACGGTTTCCTTGTTTGAACATGTGACTGGCGGTGGCGCACTCGATCATAATGGTTGCACCTACCACAGCAGCGACCATCCTCACCGTGCTGGGGCGGAAGCCTGGCAGCCCGCCTGCGTGATGTTATGTAATGTACCGTTTGGGAGCCAAAATTTGAGCACTTGGTACATTGTTTACAGGGCTGTAGTTAGCCAACAGTGTGCGGAAACCGGACTGCACAGACAAGGAGGACAGTACCTCAGCTGCTGATGCTGCTGCGGCAATGGCCACCACGCAGACAGATAAGGTCGCTGGTCGGTACTGTGGTGGTGCGCGCATTCCTCGCTGCACAGTCCGAAATGGCCCGTTGCTACTGCATCGGTGTTGTGCCCAGTGGCGTGTCCTTTTCGCCCATCTGATAGGATTGCTGTAGGACAGGGTGAGTATCGTGAGTGCGTAAGCTGCTAAGCTGGCAGCGGCTTTTAGATGAAGGCTTTGCATAGTATGGAGTTATTTTGGCAGTTACACCGCAGAGAGCGTGCGCGGTGTTGAGTCGAAGACTGCTAGGATGGAAGGGAGGCTGGTGGCCTTGTCCTTGCAGGTGCGTGGAATGCACCTTCCCCCTGAATTAGCGCAAGCTCCCTTCTGCAGCCCACCGTGTGTTAGAGGGCAAGGACTTGCCCTGGATTGGGCCTTGTTCCAGGGAACCGTACTGCACCATTGTCTTAGAAGGCATGTGGAAACATCGGAAAGACTTGTTTAATTAGCGCTTGTTCAGGCGCTTGTACCTTTGACACGCATATGTCTAATAGATGGCAATGGAACAATGTAAAGGGATTGAGGTTTGTGCGCGCTCATGTGCTCGTGTGCGTTGGTGTGGATGAGGGGTTGGAGTTTTACCTGTCCAGTAGTGGTGCGAAGGTCAGTCCACAGGTGTGCAAAAGCGTATTAACTAAGCGAGAATCATTAACTGTTGCGTCCCTACTCCTTTGTAGCGTCTTTGCTCGCATTTATCCATGGCGTGTGATTTGGTTACCCGATCAGGAGCCAACACCGCTTTCCCTGTTCCTTTCCAGCATGACATCTTGCATTCCATGGCGTTGAAAGGAACCTTAGTCCTGCTTTTTAATGTTTATGTATCGTTCTTGCCCGTGATGCTCGCCGTGTGGATTGCATTCTCACCTTTCTGCCATGGTAGCAGACCTCGCCGAGATCAGAAACCTGGCGTTCTCTGTGATTCCCGGAGGCATGCTCTGTATTGCTTTGTGTTTTACCTGATGGCGAGGGTTTACATGGCTTTCGGGGGAGAGGGGGCGGGGCGAAGGGCTCAAATGCAAGATGTGGTATGTGGGTGATGATATTCATCATGCGAGCTGGATGAATACGATGATCCGCAGTTTTCTTTGCTGTCCAGAGGCATGAAAAGCATACATCTCCCATGTCAAGGCGGCCAGATACAGTTGATGTTCATGGCCGGCTTATTTGCTTCGTGCTGGTTTACGGCGTCGTTGGCGGGGGCGTAGCTTGATAATCAGCCGCGCCCTCGTGTAGGATGCAGTGTAGGATGATATAGGATTACAGAATGTGGCGGTGCTTGCGGTTAATTGTACAGGTTAGGTAAAAAATTGTACAGGTTAGGTAATGTAAGGCCTACAACACCTATGGCATCCCGCCGGTCTCTCGTTGGCTGTCCTAGGTCTGTCCACCGTAACACGTTTCGCTTTGGCGTTCACGTTCTGCCTCTGGTCGACATTCTCCTGTGGAACCAACCAACAGCATCGCCGCTACCATTCCCAACACCTTAAAATCCGTACGAAGCATGCGGGTCAGTGAACCTGAAATAAGTTGCTGGTCGGCAATATCTGATCCGTTGCTTTTCACTGAAGCCCTAGGCAGCGTCATACAGAATCCTGCTAACGGTGTTATTGCAGTGTTCCACCTCTTCGCAATGAAAGGGTCGGAAAGGATTGCTGCAAGCTCGACAAGGGCCGACACTGGAAGGTTAACCCATCCAAATTACAAGGATCAGACGTTTGGGTTCCGGTATGTGGGAAGGGTTGTGGACGCATGGCCGGTAATATCAAGGCGTATCCGGTGACAGGGGAAGGCTTGGCATGCAGGGGGTGAGTGCTGCGTGGTGCAATTTTGGCTTCACGTTGCTCGACCCTGAGGCAAGGTTCGACTGCGTTTCCTCCAACAATCTCGCCTCATGGAGGAATTTCGAAAATGAAAATTTTCTGCCTATTTTGGAAGCCATAGACGTCGGTGATTTTTCCTTAGCCGATGCAACAATTATGGAGGCGAAAAAGGTACAGGGCGCTACAAAAATCGCGTCTTCGGAGCTGATACGGAAACTGAATCCTGACACAGTGATCAGCTTAATAATTTAGAAACCTAATCCATACGAAAGGATGGCGCATGTCATGTGCTGCGTTTGGATATGCTGGGTTTAGCTATTATGTCGTCAACAAGAGGGTAATTACGACATAACCTCCAGTCCGCCTGATATGTGATACTTCTTCAGTACAACGCAAACTGCGTGTGCCTGCTGTAATTTCATATTTGCGTACTGATCCAAGATATTAATAATAATGCCATTCTTAACCCCTGTTCCATTCCTCATTTGACCATTACTCATCTGTATTTCGGCAAGATGTGTGCTATAATTTGCTTTACATCTGTTAGGCATGTTCTTGGCATTCCGTCCGAAAATCCTTTTTATATGCATGTTCCTGGCTGGACCACAGTGCGCCATCAGATACGGCTCATTTACCGTAGGATCCTCAGTACGATCACCACGGTACGGTCACCACAGGATTTCCAGACTTTACAGGCTTTGGTCCTAGTACGGTCCAAACCTAGGTATTTGATGCAGATTGTTAAGAAACTTCCCAGCGTCCGATAAGTATGGCCAATAAAAACGGAACACCAGGCAGGCCCGCGCTTGGCATGCCAGATGCCACATGCAAATGACAACGGCTCGAAATCCAATAAAATTGCTTTCATGCAAACTTGCAGCAAAAAAATTAAGTCGCTCTTTATCACTTTTTGTTGCAGTATTGGTTGCGATATCAGGAACGGGCCGGTAGTGGAACCCGAAGAGGTCACCCCTTAATGATTAATCTTGGTCGAACCGCTGTAAACCCGCCAGGAATTCGGTATAGCTTTTAAACCTGCACCTCATATACCACCAATCTCAAAAATAGTCGACCCATTTCTTGTCTTCCATTTCCTTGTTTTGGGGAGATTTGGAACACTAGGGCAGAACCGTGCTCCCAGCAATCAACAGTTCAAACGGGCGGGCAGATCAGAGTTCGGGGCAGGTAGGTACGAATTAAAACCAAGGCAATTATGACCAGAACCAGGTTTATCGCAGAAGTGGTGTCATCCATCGCAGCATAGTGGCCGTTTTCCATCGTAATCCCAAACAAACCTCAGCACACAAGCCACTTGGGGTTAGGCGACAGGACAAAATCCTGCACAGGTTTGGCAGTAACGGTCCCGATTACCGGCTGCCTGCCGTCCATCGTCTTCCCAGTGGCGCAATACACAGCACTTGCTTCCCGCCGTGTCCTCCCATCTGTACTTCCGAAACGGGTGAAGGGCCTACAAATGCGTCCGTTTGTCTATGGCGTAAAGAAGGTCACTATTTGGGGTTTCCCAGTTTCCTGTACCTCCGGCCGGACCTGACTATTCAGGAGCAACTGCTGCCGATCTTGCTGTTGCCACTGCTCCTGCTCGTGCTGCTCATATTGGTGCTGACGCTGGGCCCTTCGGATCTGCGCCTGAGCGCGCAGCATCCGGATGATCGCGAGCTGCAGCTGCGGGATGCCATCATGTGTCAAGGACGAGATGCGGATGGCAGCCGGCAACCGGGCAGCCGCCTCCACAGCTGACACAACTTCCTCCGCCTTCGCAACCGCTGTATCCGCTGCTGTCCACTGGACGCCGTTGTTTCCCATCACTTGTTGCCCCAACTCCCCAAATTGAACCCTCGGCCCGGTCCCTGCCCCCTCGAGTGGACGTAGCCCCCCCGAGTTGATTGCTTCCTTTAGAAATGCATCTGTTGCCGTCGCGGCCTCGCCTCCAGTGTCATCGCTATCAAGGCTCCTTGAGCATGCATCCGTCGCTGAAGCCATTCGTTGCCGCATTAGCGTGTCTGCTGCGGCCAACGTGTCCTGCGGGTTGCGCAGGTCACGCAGTTCAGCCAAACATGACGAAACGCAGCACTCGGACCGCTTGCATCCGCATTGAGACGGGAACGGACAAGGACTGATGGTCAACCGTTACATACGGTCATCGGCTAAGGTTTGCCAGAGTAAGCGATACTGCAGCTTAGGTCAAGATGTTCCCCCTTAAACGAAACGCTGCCCGGGGGCTCGCCGTGGCCACAGCACGGAGGCGGTGGGATGGGTGCCAGCTAAGCTGTAAACGTACTGCCCAATATGACAGAATGACGTTACGTGGATGTGGACGGCATTACATCACATATGATGTATTGGAATTAAGTATTAAAGCATTATTAAGTGCTACACGAGCTCCTTCTCTGTGCGCTTTAAAAGGCATTTAAGGTAATGCAATTGGGATCCGCATATTTGTCATAATTTATGTACTATTGTATGCATCTCGGCTTGCAACGGCAACGGAATGCGGTTAGGTAAAACACGGAAACCTAACGCGGGACTGAGTTGAGTGGAGGCCGGCCACAGGCCTTACACGATAGCAAACCATCTCTTAGTCTGGGTGGTATTTTGAACTGCTGCGTGCCTTACCCTGTCGCGAGGATGGTGTGGGCGCTAAAGAATTCTTTTGGCAAACGCCAAGGAACCGGCCACGCCTGATTGCCAACAGCGGTGCACCCGAGCAGAAACCCGATTGGCCCCGTGCGGCGGGTGCGACCATTCATCAGTACCGCGTACAGCGGGCCCCACCGCCACCACAATCCCCGCTGGATGACTCCGACCACAGTCCCCAAGCAGGCTTCGTCGATCCCATTCCGCATCTGGACGGACAGGAGACTTCCCAGGGTTTAGGCTCTGCTAGGATAGCACGCTCCTGTCGCTATGATGCTCAAGCCCCTGCACGGTGTCATGTTCAAGCCGCAACCAAGAGGTCCGGGGCACGGGTCTCCTGAACATAGTCCCTACCTGCAGCATGTCCGCCTTGGACAGTACATCTATCCAGGGCCGGTCAGGAAAGCGTGATCGGACCTCCCTACAACGGCAACAAAGAGGGATCAAGTGGGGAGGGGCAAAAGAGGATGAACGTGTACATCACTGCACTGTGCTTTAAAAGGGGATGGGGGAAGGTTGAAGCGAGAAGACGCATGACGAGGATCCGGTCCAGCCCCATATGTCTTCTGTGTTGTTTCCTGGCCGCCGCACTGGCTTTTATGTTTCGCAGTCGCAGTGCGTATTGATGAACATTCGTTGCAGATTTCCGCAATGTTGGTGTACGACAATCATAGACCTCCACTAACTGCGTCCAAAGCGTTGGATAGTGAGCAAGCCACAAAGCACAAAGGAAATCGAGGCGATGGCGTGGTGGTGGTGGTGATGATGATGATGATGATGATGATGGTGGTGGTGGTGGTGGTGGCGGTAGTGGTGGTGCATCTGTTGGCTTGACCTATCCACCTCCATCCACGGTGCGCCCATCCGCCTCTCCCTCCTCGGACATTCCGGCGCACTTGGTAACACAAGGGGCCCAGCTCCCCGCCTCGGGCTTGTCCCGTCCTCTGAACCGGCTCCGGGTTTCTGTGAGAGGGCCCGCTGAGTCTCAACCCAACCCCTCCCCCGGCCCGGCCCTGTCCCTGAACCCTGTTCCGGCCGCGTGTGCGCTTACCCTCGAATCTCCCATTGGTCCGCCACGCTGGTCCCGCACTCCTCCGTGAGATCTATCACAAACAATACCGCCGTGTCCAGATAACCCAGAGCCGCCAGAGTGAGATGCTCCATGCGATTACGCTGGGGATCGGGCCGCCGCAGCAAGCCGGGCGTATCCGTCACCTGCAGGGAGGGGTAGGTATGCTTTTTGGTAGGTTATATATCCCCATCAGGTATGCTTTGGAGACTTAACTTCTTGTGAAAAGAAGTTCTTGTGAAGCATTACCATCCCCCTTCCCAGATCCACCACCATGATCACGCGGATATTCGCCAAAAAAATAAGGACGGCTGCTCAGAGCACAACTTACACATGATTACATCCATATGCGGTCGTGACAGCGGCGCACACGTACAAGGTGTGTCACAATGCACGGAGACGACTGCTGACAAGAGAAGCAAAAGCTGTTGGCTTCTGGTGCCGCACCGGGGTACTCTAGACCGGATACATATGGGCCCCGCCCCCGAACATATCTCTGCGGACGGCACCGCACCTGGTGTTTCTGAGAGTCCAGATAGAAGTGACCCATCTTGATGGAGCGGGTGGTAAAGGGGTAGTTGCACACCTGGGGGTGAAGGCGCGGGGATCACGGACCGCGGGAGGCGAAAGATCAGCGCGAGGAGCGGGGCCCCCAGGCTGAAGAGGAGGGCACAGGGGGAAGGGAAGGCGCTCCTCCGGCAGCAAACAGGGAAAGTGAAGGCACAAGGGGGTGAATAAAGCTGAGAAAAAGAGAAAGAGAGGAGTTGCGCGGGTGGCTAAGGTTGCGTCACGTCTTTGCGCTGCTTCGGTCGGTTAAGTGCCCGCCGCACTCATTATCGCCTGGCTTATATAACTTCTCCAGGACTGCTGGCGTCACCAAAGCAACCCACATCGTATACGCACCTTAATTTTAGACTGACAATTTCTGCATAGCTAGAGCCCAAGGGATAACACCACGGCAACACGACATGGCCCGGATGGAAGCGTGTTTCACCCCACCCCCCCTTTTCCACCCAACACACAAAGGAACGCCCCCGTAAGTTTCCGTGTCCGGATCCCTTTTTTATCGCACACCCCCATATGCACCCCCAGCCCTTTGGCCGGCTGCTCCCCACACCTCGGGAGTGCCGCTGGACAGAATGTTTACGAGACTGCTCTTGCCGACGTTGGGAGCCCCCACTAGCGCCAGAGTAGGCAACGACGTGTCCAGGGAGGGTAACGACCTCAGCTTCTTAGCAATCTCTTTGAGCACGTCTATGTGGCTGACGGGTACGGAGAACGGGGGAGGGGAAACAAGGTATGATCTACGCGCAAGCATCGGAGGAAGTCGGGTGTACGGAGACCACACGGATTCGCAGGTACGAGATCAAAGATGATAAACCATGGAGGAATGTTGGAGGGTAGTTGGTGGGGGGAGGAAGATCATCAGAACCTGTCCTTTCCAAACACTAAAATGGTCCGCCAGACACTCCCACTATAGGCCCAACCAACTCCTCAACCAACCCCCAACCGCATATCCACATCGTTTGCATTCCACGCATCGAACCTCCGCGCGCCTTGCAGTGCAGCGCACCCCGATACCCTACGGTTGCCGTTGCCTCCTCACCGTGCCCCCGCCTCGAAGACCGCCTCGATGGCCTCCGCCCCCTCCTCCGACAGCGCAATGGCAGCTGCTTTGTTGGGCGCATTCGCGGCCTTGCTAGCAGCGCCCTTGCCCACCTCCTGCAGCAACAAGCAACACCAGCAACAGGACCGTTTGCAACAGCCACCGAAAATGTGGTCGTCGCACTCCAAATGACCACTTCATGTCCTCAGTACGTTACACTGTGATAGACCTTTAGCAACGGTACATGCCGTACACTGTCAGCTCTATCAAACCTGGTTACAACTCTGGATCTGTGACAGCACAGCGTTAGTAAACCGACGTTTTAAGTTGCCTTCAGTGGCCGTTTGATGCATCACACCAATAAACCCGGAGCCAGTCCGGTATAGCTACACGGGCCCCAACATGCACACGATCAGGCAGAGGGGAAAAGGTATGGGTGGGCTGTGGCGGGTCCATACCGTCCATACCTCCCGAGAAAGTAACGAGTAGTATGTTATGCCTACGAAATTAGTGATGCTCTCAACGGCGGATGCCGTTGGGAGCAACCATAGACTTGCATAACTACTCAACAATCACTAGTACGACATTACCGTACTTTCGTCCAAGAGCTAGCCTTCTCTCAGAAGAGAAGTCAGCGCATATGGCATACCCAGAACTAAGTCGGTGACACGCCGTGGCTGGTGCGCACAACAGAGTTTCGCTCGTGTTGAGTTGCGAAGCTCAATCCTTCATGCTGGACACCCAACTGGAAATCCGGCAAGCCAGTGGCAACAACACACAAGTAATATAGATGGCATCAGCATGTGACCTGTGGCATGTGGAATGCGTGATGTCATCAGGCGTTGCACCTGTTTCCTCATCCCTCCATGCCACTGGGTCACACTCGTCAATCATCCGGTCAACACATTGACTTCGCCCCTCCTTCCTGGGCCCCCTCGCCTCCTTGGCGGATGCCTTGTGTCATCAAACTCATCAATGTTGGCACTTCACTGGACACATTCCAACTTTAACCGGTGGGATCTCCTTTAGTTGCAACCTTTGGTTGCGGTGGTTGTGGTTTTGGTTGCGGTGGGGTTTTTTGTGGCTTTGGTTGCGGTGGTTGTGGTGGCACTTACCCCAAGCCGTCAGCTCTTCCGCTACTCCCACCTTTCCAGGAGCTCATCTCTGTCCGGCCCTCTCCAACACATTCATTTTTTCAGGTACGCATCGCCTTTACAACCCCATTACCCCTGCTGCTGCTACTGCTGCTGCTGCTACTGCTGCGTACCTGAACTGCTTTTCGCAGCTTGTCCACTCGCTGCAGAGCTGTCCGGTAGGCCCCCTCGCCCACCGTTAGCGCCAGCAGCGCCGCCTCAAAGGGGTGCAGCCGCTCCGGTTGGGGAAAGCCTGACAGGTAGCGTCCCAACGGTACGGACAGCTCCTTCATCAGCACGTCCAAGCGCCGGGCAGCGCGGCTGCGAGCCTTCTCGGCCTCATTCTTAATGCCTGGCGATTTTCGGGGCGGCCGAGAAGGCAGGTGAAGTGGGGGGCCAGGGAGGCGGAAAGGAGGGAGAGAGGGAAGGAGGGTGTCTGCGAGCCTCGATCTTAGCGCCGCATTTCAGTACCGTGCTTACTGTTTTAAGGCAAGATCCCAGGTGCTGTACGCGCTATACACGTTCTTTCTGTCGGGCAGCCACATGCCACTCATACCTGCGGAGGGCGTCACCCGGTTAGCACGCTTCCGGGCGCTCTGCAGGTGTTCCTGCGAATGTATCACATGAGGGACGCCCTGCAGCTGGCCTGAGGACGCAGGTTATAGACGGGCAGTAGGCGGGTTAATGGAAGATAGTGAGGAGGGATCGGAGTCACGCACACCCGAAATATCCCATCACCGCCCTTCACCGCTTTCACCATGTAACTGTCAGCGAGTTGAGGCAAGCACGAAATAATCAAACGTCTGTGTGCCATTTTGGAGGATTTCGGGGAAGATGGGAATTCAAGCGAGAGCGGAGAAAGCGCCAGGAGACCGAAGGGGAGATGGGCGGGGGCATGGGCTTCGGCTCATACCAGGCCAAAGGGGCCACGTCGGGCCTCTTCGTCTTCAGGCGTCTGGCGCACCCGCACTGACCCATGCCAGGTCCCTCGGCGGTGTGGACATCCCAAAATCTTCTTGGCCGTTCCGCCAAGGAGCCAGGGAGCGACAGCACGGTCTTATTCACAGCTGGGCGCCGGCAGCCTCGGCAGGGTCAGGTGCTGGACGTGTGGTGGCAGATCCCTCGTCGGGATGCGAATACTCGCTGATGTCGCGACACTTTCCGGAATTCTAAACTTGCACGTCTCTTAATCCGTAGAATTTCGCGGGGGAGGTCTTAGATGTGCAATGGACGGTCGGCCCTCTTGTTATGTGACGGCATGAGCGTAGGTGGCACGAGCATGCGAATAGCAGGGTGAAATTGCCATCCAGAGCGACTCCCAACCACAAAAAGCCTCACACAAGCACACATGCACACACATGCACACACATGCACATACACACATACAAGCGCGCACCTACAAACCGGCGCCGCTGCGCCTCCGCCAGCTGCTGCTCCTCTGCGTTCTCCCCTTCCACCTCCAAGGTATCGCTGCCATTCACCGATCGTCCAATGCTCTTGGTTGTTTCAGCAGACTGTGATATAGCGAAACGAGGCGGCATAGCCGCGGGAATGGTGGCAGACCGAGGCGGCCGTGCGGGGCTGCCAGAAGCTGCGGAGCGAGTGGTCGCCAAGGCATCATGCGCTGCCACGGCGGCGCGCTCAAGCGCCGTCATCCGACGGCGGCCGGCACGGAAGCGGAGAGCCAGCACTGAGGTTTGCGCAACGGCGGAAGCTGCAGTGGGGCTACCGGCTGTATTTGACGACGTGCTACTGAAATCAGTACTTAAGGTGAATGTTGGGGCGTCAATGGATCTGCCTGATGCAGCAGCAGCCGACCAGGTGCGACGGTCCAAGTGAACTCGAGAAGGACACAGGAACGCCCTTTCATACATTGCGACTGGTGTCGGAAAGGGGCCGCATCCTCCCCGGATAGCAGAAGTGTATCCGCGCGACCAGAAGCTAACAAATTGCAATTGAGTTCGAAAGGCCATACTTCCCCGGAGCCTACAGGCGGATGGCAGCCGTACGGCCGATTGAGCTACACAGCGTGAGCGCACACTCATGAACGTCGCGATATTCCAATGGATTTGGCCAAGCCGGCACCACACGCACGTCGTCGAGTCCACAAGCGGGGAAGAACAAGTACGCAGGCTGGTGGGTGGCGAGCGTTTGCAGGAGCATCACCGGCCTATACAATTTTAAAAATTTCTTTAAATGAATTCGGCAATTTGTTGACATATATATCACCTGAATTACATGGTGATCCTTGACCCATATCGCTGACGGCGGGCTAACTGAAAGAGGACCTCAAGCGTTAGGTTGTAATAAACTTCAATAATTAATGAGATAAGCATGATGCAACATACGAAACAACTTTTACGTAACGGTTTATGAAGCCAACCACCGAACCATGGTGGATCCAAAGCATGGATTGGAAATGCTGCGTGCGCAAGATAGGTCACTAGCCAATTGCCAAAGTGTTCATATTTATATTTATCAACATGATAACAAGATACATTATTTGTTAAGCTGTCATACTACAAAGCTCACCCAGGGCAGAGCGCTTCCTTTACAACCTTTTGCGTGGCCCAAATACCCGTCAAAATATATGGATTATTTTCGCAACAAAATGTTAACCAGAATCTGTTGGTTTTGCAAAGAAATCTGAAGCGTTAAGCAGTAAGGACCTTCATCGGTGCATGAAGCGGTCCCACTCAAGCTTTACAGAGAGGGCAGCCAATGTAGGCCCACAACAGAGAAAGCATCAGGTCCTGGGCGTGGATTATCCACAAACTCTGCCCTCCTGCTCAGGATTTTCGACCTGTCAGGAGCAGCAACCGCTGCTACACGGGCAGCCGGGATGCTTAATCGTGTCCACGAGCAGAGATACGTCTACTCGGTGGCCACAAGGAAATGGTGGACCAACCTACTCATCCGTGGCAGCACGAGGAGCACCAATCGCCCCCCTGGCTGCTCGCACACAAAACACATCATCTGGTTTGGCCCAGCAGGCCGGCTCGGAGCGACTTCACAGAACCAGTCAGATACCTGTCCTTACAACATGTTCTGGTTTGGATCAATCTCGCAGGAAAAATGCCGTGGAACTTTCCATGGCGGACCCTTCTGTCCGCTCCGTGTTGCCATCAGCGCAGCAGCAACAAAATCAACAGTCCGAACAGTGTTCCGCCCATATGTATCCAGCGGCAGCCTTGCAGCTAGCGCAGCGACGGTCGCAGCCACATTTGCCACAACAGGCTTCCCATGTCCGGCCGTCATCTGAAGGTTGCATTTCTCGTTCCTTAGAGCCGCCCCTTCAGCGGCAGCAAGCGCCGCCAGGACTCGCTCTCGCACAGCAAACTGATTCTACACGGCCGGCCAGAGCCTCAGCAGATAGCGCTGCATACGTCAGCTTCCTGGCACCCGGCCATATGACGTCGTCCCTAGCACCAGCCCCAGTTGCTTCTGCTGCCGATCTTCGTGACCAAACGACAAACAGGCCTGCGGCGGGCTTTGAGTTGTTGCCGCAAGCCTCCAACACTGCTGCCGATGCCCCCTCCGTAAAGCCTAGCATTGGCACTTGGGCTGCGCACTCCAGCAACTCGACCTTGGTGGATCCCATCGTGCATATCATGCAGAATGGGACGGGCGAAAACGTGCACACAGATTCGCGGCTGGATACGTACACAGTGGGATCTAAATCAGCCACATTTCATTCAGGCACTGGCTCTTGGCCCAACGGCGATTTGGGTCAGGCCAACGCGCGGGCGGGGCGCCAAAGCCTGCCTGCCTGCTCCGGCACCGCGCCCGTGGGCCCTATTTGCAGCGAACCCCATGATCTTTCCTGTAAGCTGACTGTCATTCAGGATCCACCTCTCCATTACCAGTTCCATCCCCCACGTGCGCCCCAATGTCCCGCGAAAGAACACCAACGCCCACAGCCGCAGCAAGATCGGCACCAAGTACAACCAGTGCAACCGCGGGAACGGCCTTTCCCTCAGCAGCCGCCACAGCCTTGGCAACCGCCAGCGCCGCCGCCGCAGCATTTGCAACAGCAACAATCAAACGTGCTGTCTCAAGAGAAACCGCAGCAAGAAGGCTGCAACCAGCGGCAGCAACCACAATCGAACCCACAACAGCAACAGCAGCAGCACCACGCGCCGCCGCTAACCTTGGCCGCCCAATCGCAAGCGGCATCAGCTATTACGGTGGCGGCCGAGTCTGCGCCGCAATTAAGTTTCTCATCGGGGGCACAGCGCAGATTGACAGCATTGCCTGAAGCCGCGGCTGCGAACGGGGAGGCCTGCAACAGCCAAGAAGCGCATGCGGCTTCATCGCTATTGGCATTCAGGAGTGGTAGCAGGGACGGCCAGCGTGGAAACGGTATTGTGGAGAGTGCACAGCCCAGTCCCAGCAACGTTATGCCGCCTGCAGAGAAGCTCAAGGTGGGGGGTCTGGAGGCCATTGTGGGTAAAAGACCGATGAAGCAATGACATAGTCACCGCAAGCAATGACATAGTCACCGCAAAGACACGGCAACCCGACTCAACATCTTCCCTTATCGACGGTGTCCATCGTCAAGGCATAGAAGTATGGATATACTTTATTTTCCATCTACCCTCCTCATCCGTTCTCTTTTTATGCGTCCCGTAGCGCCCTCTTCGAATGGAGCCATCGGAGTGGATTCCGCACGCGGGTATCGTTGCTGCCTTTGCATCCAAGGGTGTTACCAAGCTTTACCCCTGGTATGTCTCATCGTTGGATACTGCACAATGGGGGGAACCATGGGAACACGGTAAGGAAGATATATGATTTGCAGTTGTATGTACATGTTCGCTCGACCAGGGAATGCTGAAGCTGGGAAGGTGCAGAGCGGTATGATGCAGGTGCAGTGTGCGCAAAGCACGTGACAAAATGTTCGCATGCCATACAGCGTTTGGCGTGCTCACAAAGGCTCGCATGGCTTTCCGTGCTTGACACAACAACATTGTTGTTTGTGCTGCATACTAAGGGAAAGCCATGTTACTCGTAACGGCGAAACGAAAATCCTGACGCCTTTGATGTGCACTTCGCCCCCTAACGATATCTCGCCTGCGTGTTGGAGCTGCGTGTGAGCGCTCACGGGCTACTTGAGCTGACTCATATTAGTTTCTATCACTCCCTCCATGGTGTATTCTGCTGTATTCGCGCAAGACTTGGTAAAGTGACGTGCATCATGGATGATACAATACATCCCGGACACAGGCAAGCGGCCGCACTGGAGTGCGGTGAAGACGGTCACAACCTGGTATACTGCGCGCCGACGTCCGGTAGGAAGCTGAGGCCATTCAGCTTGACGTTGTCCGCCCCGTGCATAACTACGCAGGGCTGTCCAGTCCCCCACAGAATCGCCCGTTGCTGCGTTGGACATAATTTTGGAGGGCCTAAGTCTTTTGAACGGCCTTCCTGCATCGATTCGCAATGTTGTGAGGCCACAGCATTTCCCATTTTGCGCAGGTTGAACTGATTACCGGCTGAGGGAGCCTCCCAGAATGCCCAGGGATTCCAGTACCGGCCATCAGCACCTCTGCGCACATGTTTTTCCTACACGTGGCACTCCTTATTTCTCCCTTGCATATCTTAACAGTCCGTAACTCCCCATGGGATAACAGTACGGGCTTTAACCCTGGTTGACCCGCAGGTGGGAAGAGCCTGGTGGCAGAAATACTCATGATCCGCCGTCTGTTGGCCGCGGCGCGTGCACGCCAACGACAACTATTCAATGCCCCACAGGCAGCCGCGACTTCGCTGTTTCCTCGTGCACTACTGGTGCTACCGTACGTTAGCATCGTGTCTGAGAAGGCGGAGCACCTGAAACGTGTGTTGGCGCCCCTGCGGGGCAAGGTCTGCGGCTACAGCGGCATGGAACACACAGGCGCGCCTTTGTCTGCGCCGGTGCGTATAGGGTTGCTCCGCTACCAGTTGCCAGTCCCGCTGTGCCGCCGTCCCGCTGTCTCACCCTTATACTGTGCCGCTGTGCCGCCATCCCGCTGTATCACTGTCGCGCTGTGCCATCGTTTCCCGTTCCTTAGGACCCCAATAATTAGTGGAGAATAAATAGTATTGGGGAAGGTCTGGGTGTCTTATTTTTCATACCAGTCAGTCGTCCTGATAGAAAGCCATCCCAGTGAACGCCTTGCGCTGCAGCGAGTAAATAGCATGCTGGACTGTCTCCGCCATAATAGAAGCTCTTGGTATTATGCAGAGAAAGCGAACCGTATTGCTTGGTTTCCAGCAGTACCACAATTTACTGGAGGGAATGGCATGCCATGCGGAACGTCCGTCCAGGACGCTCTCCTATGACGAACTGCCAGCCACTTTGCCCCGTAGGATGAGATGGTAGCAGTAGTGACCATGGAGAAGGCCAACAGCACCGTAAACCGGATGATGGCGGAGGGACGGTTAGGAGAGCTGTGTTGCGTGGTAGTGGACGAAGCGCACATGGTGGGCGATCCACACCGGTGAGGGAAGATAGAATTAGCCATGGTCAAGTAGATACTCCTTTGGCAATTTGGCAGGAAGGTGAAGCACGAGGCAAGAGTGGAATGACGCTGAAAATGCAGGGCAGAGGCAGGATAACACCTTTCAAGTTATGAGATATGTGGGGGCGCAATATACAGTGGCAATACACGTTGTTGCCTGGTTGCGACGCGCAATCGACATGTGGAGAGGCCTGCGCGCTTGGGTTTCGCTCTGGCGTGTAAGGTGGTGTGTGATGTACGGGACATTGTTGGTGTTGCGTTAAGTCAATGAATTGCAATACGCCATCCATGTCTTAATGCATCGCATGTCTTACAATATCTGAATATATTACATACATCGCACTGGTGGTGGAAAGGCCCGTCTGCAGCGGGATTGTTGAGAAAGTAGGAGCAAGAGTGCGCGCTTATCAATGCTCACCGAAACTCACCCTTCTGGAATCATGAATGGCGGACCATCGCGGCCCTTGATGCCAACAGGGGCATTTGCCTGGAGCTGTGCTTGACAAAGTTGCGCTTTGCAGCGGCCGCCGCTGCAGCTGTGCACACGGCTGCGCCTGCACCGGCGCATTCTGTCACCGCGGCGACTGCAGGACCGACACGTCCCAACCCGCCTCCGCTCTCCTGCCAGTTGGTATGCATGTCAGCCACCATGTCGGGCTTGGATGACATGTGCGGCTGGCTGGAGGCACGACTCTTCATGACAAACTTCAGGCATGGCGCAACACGGGGGTCTGGATGTACATATTTAAACTTGCAACTTTGGTACCACCACGTCAAACGTGGAGCCCTTGGGCTGCACGCTTTTCTATTCCCTGTTGGCACAGGGTTGGCATGTGCATTGTGGGATGGAAGTGAGACGCAGAATGATGCATGTCCCTTCAGAATACTGGCGATACATGATGCATGGTATGCTGGTGACGCACGGCTGGTGACGCACGGCTAATAGGAATATCTCATTCCTCAATATTTGCAGGCCCGTACCACTCACCGAATACGCCGTGTTCAAGGGGAAGGTCTTCCGGAAGCTCACACAGCGGGAGCTAGAGCAGAAGGCCGCCTCGGTAGCACAGCAGCAGCAGCAGCAGCCGGTGCAACAAATAGAGCTGTCAGAGGCGGCTGGGGATGTCCCCGTCGGTGAGCCCCTTTGCATCGTGTCCTTTCCGTTGGTTGGTGGCATCGCCGGAGCAGCCAATTTTTCCTATGGCATGGTTCTTCTCCCTGCATCTTTGTCCAACTTGAAACGTTACTTTAGCATGCACTATATGTTCGCAGCCCGATGCACGCCTTAGCCCTGCGTTTCCTGGCTCCCACCATTTTGCATGCCAAGGCCACCACAACGCCTACGGTCAACGGAACCGCGTCTGTGGCTGCAGGCTCTAATGCAGCCGGCAGCGACCTCCGCAGCAGTGTCTGCTTCAGCGCTGGTATGGCGGCCACGGTCCCAGATGGCACGAAGCCCAATGGTGGCTTCACTTCCGCTGCGGCGATTGCAGCTGTGCCTGGTAGCCTTAGCTCTGCGGTAGAGCCGTTGGTAGAAGAACGGGACCTGCCTGAGAGCAGCCCCAAGGACCCTGACCGCGTGGTGGTGCTGGTCGCGGAAGTGGCACGGGAGGGGCACTCAACGCTAGTCTTCTGTGCTACGCGGAACGCGTGCCAGGGCTGCGCAGGTGAGCTGCTGACTCATTAGGTAGGAGCAGGGATTTTACCTTTCAATGTCGGATTTTTATTAGGGTTGGTTCTTTTTCATAAAGGATCGTGGTACGAGATAGGTGAGGAGGGACAGGCCGGCAGGATAACTTTGTAGCGGGGTGAATTGAGGCTCTCACGGACTGTCAAGGTTCCACGCGACCATCTGCCTTTTTTTCCGCAGGTCTGCTTGCGGACCTCTTGCCAAAGCAGCTGCCACCTGTAAGCCCCGAGATGTTCCAGGCTCGTCGCGCACTTCTGTTGGAGCTGCAGGTGGGGAAGTATATGGGGACCGCGAGAGAATGCTACCTTGTTGAAGCTTTGAGGGCGCCGGCAGGATGCAGCTCGGGCTGGCTGCTTGTAGGCCCTTTACCCGTCCTCTGCTTGCGAAGTGAGGTATTCTCACAACGCTCTGGGGCGCTTTTGCGCATCAGCGCTGGGCTTAGGCGGCTTAGGTGATGTGCAGTCGGGAGGAGGTGGCATGTAGAAGCTCAATAACGCTGACAAATATGGCCAGTTCGGTCAATCATGTCTTTCCTGGGCTTGTTGCAACTCGCGTGAGCCTGGGTAAAGAAAGATCCTAGAGCTTCGCTTCGTTTGTCTTGGTTGTCGCGCAGGACGCAAGTGGTGGGTATCTCAGCCCCGAGCTGCAGAAGCTGATCGGTAAGTCCGTGTTGCGGCCGTTTGTGCACAGCCCATGAGAGACTGGCGTGTGTTCCATGACTTATCTATGTTGTGTACGGGGCAGGTAACCGTGCACCCCTTCTGGTTGCATTCTCCAAAGTTTTTGTCGCAGGGTCCAGCTGGCTGCAATCTGAACGCAGCGTTACTCTAGCTGTCGCGTGAGGGCTTGCAAAGGAAGCCTGCGCCGAGCTCCAGGTCCAGGAGCTTCGCAGGCATCATTCGATGCAAGTGCAGACTGTACTCGCGAGATTTCGTGTATGCTTTACGCCCTAGCATGAATTTGAAACCAAGAGTTGAAGGGCGCGTGTTCAGATATGCCCATCCTGCCACCTCTTTGCATCGCCGCCCTGCCTTGACTGCTGCTATTGACCTTGCGGCCCTGGCACTCTGTGGCCCGGACAGAGGCGGGCGTAGCATATCATCACGCGGGTCTAACCTCTCAGGAGCGCTCGGCCGTAGAGAAGGGCTTCCGGGGAGGCCTGATTCACACCCTTACCGCCACATCTACATTGGCGGCCGGCATCAACCTTCCAGCGCGGCGGGTCATATTAAGGCGCGTGGGTGTTAGCGCATCGGCGGGGCCAGATCACATTGTGCTGTAGCATGCCAAGGCGTGGATAAAGGGTTCAAAGCGCTTCTAGTGAAGCCTCTTCACGGTTCCTAATGCTTTATGCATTTGGATGCGGTGCCTGTGGTGAGATGGAAAGCATTATTTGCCATTATCGATAGCACGTCTGCCCCTGAGAATGCGCCCGCTGCCATTACACGGACCCTTAGTCGGGCTTAGGCATTCGGCAGGCTCGCGTCAGGAACCATCAAGCTCTTCCGTTCGCTGTTCGAATCCATCCATCATGAACTCTGCGCGTATGCACTTTAGCACGTGCCAAACAACCCATGTGATGCGGCTTCGTACCCACCAGGTCGCTCTGGCAGGGTATCGGTCGGGTGAGCCGCGCTCAGTACCTGCAAATGATTGGGCGCGCGGGGCGTGCGGGTAAGGAGGATGTAACAAGTTGCAGGGCCCTCCGCTGGTGCTGGGGAGCTGGCTTCATGACTGCTGGGATGGTTACTAGTTTGTAATTTGCATGGCATCCTCCGCGCCAACACGCCGAGGCCCCGCCCCTTCTGTCATCTTTATCTCGCGGCGGCGCAGTCTGGAGACGGTTATAAAATTTGCAGCTTGCGAGATTATCAGTTAAGAGCGTCTTATGCGCAAAGTGCCACCAGCGGTTACTCCATGGGCAGAAGGTGGCTGAAGCGGGCTGGTGTAAACTGCCCGCTTATATTTCCGGAATTCTATAATTTGAGATGGGTGGTTTACATCGAGGCGCACCTATAATGCACATCTACCCCGCAGCCTTTCCCCTATCCACCCCTCCCTTGCCCGGCTGCAGGCCAGAGCCCCATCGGTGAGGCCTTCCTGATCGGTAAGGGCCCGCCACACACAATGCAGGGCGAGTGGCGCGATGTATGCCGCCTCATGACAGCGCGGCTGCCACCGCTGCGCTGCTGCCTCCTAGATACACCCGCAGCGCCATTTGAAGATGGCGCCGCACCAGCGCACGGCGGTGGGAATGACGGCACGGCGGGCGAGCGAGGTAAACGTGTTGGAGGAGCAGAAGCAGAAGCAGCTATGGCAGGACGGATAGTAGCGAAACCCTCAGCCGCAGGCAAGCCTGCGCTGGCGATAGCGCAAATAGTGGGAGACCGTGCGAGACCTGGTGCGGGTGCTGGAAGCAGCGCACTTGCTGAAGGACCGGCTCGAGCGAAGGCCAGCTCGAGCGGTGGAGCCGCGGCGGCCAAGACAGCAGCAGAAAGTGGCGGCGAGACTCATCTTCAGCGTATGCTCCTGGAGGTGCGGCTGTCGATAACCAGGTTTCCCCTGTACCGGAGCACAGGACACGACGAGCGCGGGCTCTTTGGGACTGCTTCCATTTGCCCTTCTCGGTTCCTTCTGTAACCTTTTGCTAGAGGAAGGGGCTCGTTGCAAGATCTATCACCGAGGGCCCTAGACAGCGCACGTGCTAAAGATGTGCCTCACGCAATCCACTGGCTGCCTGCACGCGGCCCACAGGCAATTGCCAATGGCTCAGTGACTACGGGAGCCACCGTGGAGGCGCTGATCAGGTGCGGTAGCATCCTGGGGTAGGGAAATGGGAGGTGCGAGGTTGCAGGAGCGTGTTCGGGGGGCAAGCCCTCCGGACGATGGTAGCATGATTACAGGACTCTTGGGGAATATGCGGGACGCCATGCAGGCAAGAAAGGTACCTTCTGATGCGCATCAAAGTGGTCTAATGAAGACTGGGCCTCTACAAGGCCACACTCGACAAGGTGACGAGTGTACGTCTGCTTTTCTGCGTATAGCTAGGTGAAAACCAACATTATTGATGATATATATATATATATATATGTGGTAATGCATCAGTAGACTCAAGCATACTCCATTTACCCATCTAGCTGCTTAAAACCGCCAAGTGTCCCGGCGTCACAACTCATGCACACACGTGCAGGAGTACGTTGCTGTACCAACAAACTGGTTATGGGAAGATTGCGGCAGCCACCCACAGCGCCCTGTCAGCGCTGCGGCAGCGCCGGCTGGTGACCTTTCGCCCGCCAACTCCGACGCAGGCGGCATTGCTGGTGGCCGCAACCGCGTGGCCCAAAGGAGGACCGGGCCGCTGTCCACAGACGACAGACCGGGGGGCTAAGGATGCGCTGGTTGGGGTTGTGCCTTCAGTCGGCGCGGGGGGGGGCGCGGGGGCCCTATGGCAACCCACACAGATGGGTCGGGCCATCTACGAAAGTTGTCTGCCAACCGCAGAGGGGGAGGACTTGTACGCCAGGTTGGTGTTAGTCATGTCTGTCGGGTTGGTTGTGGTTATAATTTTAGTGACATTCACGATTTTGGTGGTTGGGTGTAGTGGTTCGGGTGAACGTGAACGCTGGGTCGATGCAGCGCTGTCCCCCATCTGAACCGGCCTGAACGGGGCCGGCACTTTCATCTGTACATGCGGCTCTCGCTATTAGATGTTAGATTTAGGGTAGCCGCTGTTCCTATCCCTGCTCGTGTATTTCAGGCGTGTATAACCGAGTCCGCCAATCTCCGTTGACGCGACCCGTGCATCCCCCTTCTTCCCGATTTCCATCCCGCGCGCAGGCTCACCCGGGCCCTGGACGGCCTGGCGCTGGAAGGAGGGCTGCACCTGTTGCACCTACTGATCAATGAGCCCCTGCCGGTGGAAATCAACAACTGGGAGGTCTGGGCGAAGATGATGGAGCGAATGCCGCGAGAGCCACATCTGTACGTGAAAATTAGCCCAACACATTGGGGCCGAAGTGCAAGTAGCTAGGAAATCGAGGGGACGCAAGGGCAGTATTGTGGGCGGGACATTGTGGGCGGGACTAGCATTGATGGAGCTCGGGACCCTGCCGCAGGCAAGGAGACTCGTTTTAATCCAGGCCGGTCGTAATGCAGGGGTCCTACCTCCATCAAATGCTCACTTGGCCCATGCCTCATCGTGTACTGATGGCCCAACACATTAACATATCCGATAAGTTGCAGACGATGGGGCCAAAACCCAACCCTCAAGCCATGTTTGATACATGGCACCCCCCGCCATCGCGCCCGATATGTTTGGAGGGACAAACTAGATTTCTAAATATCTTTTCAAGGATGGTCATTATTCAAGTATTGAACCATGCGCTGGCAGGCGCGTTGCGGAGGCCCTGGGTGTCACAACCACATACGCACAGCGGCTGGCTGGTGGCCGACGCGGCAACCTGGAGGAGAGCGCTCGTCACTGGCGCTTCGCCAGCGCCTGCTTGATGCACGATATTATGTGCGAAGGCGATCCACATGAGCTGGAGCTTGCATGGGGTATGCCCGGCGGCCTGACCAAGAATGGTGCGTGTTCCAGGGGGTCGTGCCTTGTCGCTATCCTGTTTTAAAATGCACATGCTACATGGTGGTTTAATGGTGACCTGAGCTGGGCCACCCAAAACCGGAACAGATTCACAACTTCCTGTCCTGTGCAGACCAACTTTGCGATCCGGAAGCCTACCAGCTCCCGTGCGCATGCTGTTCCACTGAGGAGGTTTTGGACCCGCCTTTTAACAATTCTCCTCACCTGCCTCCTCGTTGCGGCGAATCTGCTGCGCCGTGATATGACGATGCCACACCAGGCTGGTGCATCAAACATGTGAAATTCAGGGCTTCACCGTCCGCACTGCCCGTGAAGGTGCCGTTTGGGCCTTAGGATTTCTTCTTGCCGTGTGCCGCACCATCAGAGTGTCCATTCTAAATCCGGCCACGTCGACCTCCGTTTCCCCGTTCATGTGTCTCGCCCCTCCAGTGCCCCCATGCCCACGTTGCTGGCTCTTCCTGCGCAGGCATCAGCCGGGGCCAGCTGCAGAAACTGCAGTCCGACTTGTCCAAGTGGGCCGGCATGGCCGCTGTGATGGCCAGCTCCTGCGGTTGGTGGGCGCTCCAGGTATGGTATGCCGAAGAATATGGCCCTGCCTTAGCGCCTACAGTGCGCCCCTTGCACCATATGTTAGGAAGCTGGGTCACCTTACGAGGTGCAAAACGAGGTATCTAACATCCACTAATTTTTGAAGCCCTGGTTTCCTGCTCCTGGCCGCCTGGCCGCAGGCCCTGATGGAGGGCCTGTCACAACAGGCGGCCGCCGGTGCGCGGCCGGAGTTGCTACCGCTGATGGGCCTGCCGGGTATGACGGGGGCGCGAGCGCGGGGCCTGTATGCGGCGGGCATCACCCGGCCGACGCTGCTGGCAGTGGCGGACGAGGAGGACGTGAAAAAGGTGGTGGGGATGAGGCAACTGGAAAGAGGCGTACTTCGGTCAGAAAATGAAAGCTGTACTGGACTGATGCAATGGCTGATGCGTACTGGTGCAATTAATATGTACATTACGCTGCTGGCATTCTCTATACCACCCGGCCCTTTACAAGCATAACCCCGCCCTCTGTCGCTGTCCCCTCTCTGCTGTCACAACCTGTGCCGCTTCGTCGCCAGGCGCTTGTGGCGAGCTTGCCGCGGGCTCTCCGGCAGGCAAAGCCCGGCAAGGGAGCCAAGTAAGGCGGTTATGTCTGGGTTTTAGAAAGCTCTGTGAAAGAAGGCTCTGCGCTACCACAAATTTACACGCCAAATTTCCCCTCGTGTAATGAGTCGCAATCGCTTTGTCCACATATTAACTTCGCGGAGCACGGGATTTGGAGGGCCGACAGGCATGAGCCGTCGCGGAATGTGTGCAAATGGTAACTACTTTGGGTCTGAAGTGCTGTTTGATTAGCCGGACGTGCTGCATGGAAGCATGGGAGGCGGAAGCTGCATGGCACCAAGTCCCAGTGCTCAACAAACATGCCATGCTGCAGGGCCTCAACTGAATATGCTCCATGGAGAACGCATGATTTCTGGATGGAATTGTGTGCCGCCGGTGCAAACATTGGGGCCTAGGCACTGCGCTCAAACCCCCAGCGTTCTGCACTCATCCTTGTTCAAATCGGCTGGGGGTCGTAGCTCTTGTGCCTTAAATTATCCGGATTACGCCGCTGCTCAGCCAATCCTGATCCCCGTTTACTTTTTCTGATGAACACCCACACAAAATGCTGCTGCAGAGACCAGGGGTCCGCGTTAGCGACTGCTGCAGCCGCTGCTAGTGGCAACGCGCTGCTATCTCGCGGGGCAAGGGCGCTGGTAGCGGCCGCGCGGCAGTACGTGGCGGACCTGGCGGCGCGAGTGGCGCAGAAGGAGGCGGACATAGCTGAGGCCGAGCTCGAGGCCAGCGGCGGCGGTAGCGGATCCACCGATGAAGTGCGTGCGCGGTGCCGGCAAGCTACGGGATTTCTGGCATACTCCCTACAGTTTATATTCAAGCTTTCTGCAGAGGGAGTCCTGGGTTCGGCCGTCCCTGAATCGGGCTGTTCGTGAAGAGATGCGAGGAACATACTTGAAACAACATTTTCCCCTGTAAGGCCGGGGCCGATGCATGCAGTAGATAAGCGGTGGCTCAACGGACTAGCCGCAGGTTGGTCAGGCATACCTATCAGACCCGCTTCACGCCCATGTAAGCAACACGGTTTTATTGTTGGGTTCCTTACCCACGACGAAGCCTGCATCTTATTGCCTGGGGGTGATGCAGATCTTAACCTTTCGCACGCCTTCACATATCCTCTCTCAAGCACAGGCACACTGTGCAGCAGCCAGACGCGCTGCGCTGGGGGCTACCGCCAGGTTGGCGGCGGAGCTACAAGCTGCCCGAGGCTGTGCCGGAACCCCGGGTCCCGCCAACGGTACTGCATGCCCCATGGCGCCTGCTGCCGGCCTTGGTGCTGCAGGTTTCATGGCCGGTGCCCCGGCGGCGGCAGCTTCATATCGCGGCAGCGCACGCATCACTGAACTAAGTGATGCCAGCAGCCTGGAGGCTGTGGAGGCATTCATCCAAGTGCGTTACGCTTTGGGGGTTGAGGACATGTTGGAAAAAGGCAAGGAACCGGGCCACATTACATTGCCATTCCCATGCTCTGGCAACTGCTTTTTCGTGGGCTGCAAACAGTTCCATGCATCCCAAGACCGCGCTGATTTGCTAGGAAGCCCCATCAATTAATGCAAGATCCACTATACAGGCATGGCGAGCACAGCCGTCCTTCGCGTTGGCTGTCATATCGTCTACACCTTTGGAACTGGAGCCCGAGCAGCGGCGGCTACAGCAACTACAGCTCGGCGTCGCGGCGACAGCCAAAGCGGCGGCCAGTTACACCGCTGGCCTGCAGGCCGCCGATACAGACGGCTCCCGTCCATCAGCCGTCGACACCGCGATGATTATCCCGGGGCCGCCTGGTGCTGCTATGGCAGCGCAACAGTCTCAGGTCCAGCTTATGCCTTCTGGTCAGGCGACTGGTCAAAAGACAGCAGCAGACGGCAGGGTCGCAAGCAGGAACGGTCAAGATGCACATGGGAATGGGCGGCGCGGGGCTGGTTTAGGGATCATTGAAGGTCTTGTTGTGGCATGGAGCTACACCGAGGCCTTCTTGCTGACTTTTCACCACAATCAGCCTCCTTTTGTGTTGGCAGATGGCCATGCCGGAACTGGCGGCAGCGGCATCAGCCGTGGTGATAATGGCGTTGGCCGGAAGCGTAAAGCTGAAGTACAGCTTGCAAACAGGCAGGGAAAAGTGGGCCCTGCGCTAGCAACAGCAGCAACCGCAGCTAGGGCCGGCGTTAGCACCGTGGATGATGCAGATATGGACGTACATAATTCATCAATAGTTATGGGAATGGACTGCAATCGAATGCAGCGCCACCGCCGATCTGCGTTATGGCTTGCAGCGTGCGGTGTGCTTAGCGCCCCTACCTCCTGCAAAGTCTGTTGGCACGCTGAGGCGCAGCTGGCGGCGTTGATGTTGGCCGGGTACGAACCGGCGGGCCAGTGGGACGATCCGCGGGTGATGGCATGGCTGGCGCAAGGCACTACAGCCCCGCAGGTATGCGATGGCCTTGTTGGCCCTGGCCTTGGCCTCTGTGCATATCCTGGCCAGTGCTTATAGGTCACTTGCGGATTACATGCATACAGTGCAGGGGCATAGAACCGGGTGGTGGTAGAGGCTACTTCTGTTCCGCAATGCGGAGTTTCACGATACTGTACTGGTGGAGACAGGAAGAGCAAAATCTATGTTGTTGTAGCAGAGGAATAGGCTTCCAGCGTAAGAGACCTGTGCTCTTCACGAGTTTAAACTTCGCTTCCGCTTCTTGGTGTCCATATTTTCTTCCTTATCTTGATCGAACATCCCAGCGCGCCATTATTTTGAATATTTATCTTCAAGATATTTGTTATGAACTCACACATTTCTTTTCCTTCCCTCTTGACACGTATGATCTTTCGACCAGGACCTAGCTTTGCAGGATTTGCGGCGTTCACTGCTGCCATCCTATGCGGTCCGCGTGCCCCTGCAACACCGTGCAGCCGCAACAGCTGCGTGCCGTTCAGCGTTGATTTCCTGGGCCCTAGCGGCACCGCTGCGGGCAATGCTGGTGGCGGAGGGCGTGGCGTCACATTACCGGTGAGTTCAGGGTTGCCGAGGGACATGGGACGCGCGATGCGGTATGGAATGGCTCATACGCCAACGAGCAACAGAACGAATTTGTGTGTGCCCCTCGTGGAGCCTCAGGGGCCCCTAGCCACCCGAGCAACCCAATGGCCCAAACATGGCTGAGAGCTGTGTGCCAGTGGATATTCATTGTGAGCTGGCTTAAACTTCGGTGTTTTAGGTTATGTCAGACCCAGCGGTCCAAAGCTTTCATGCGTAAAAGTCTTAAGGCATGTGTCTAATCAGGCACAGTGCCTCTGTTGCATGTCCCTACCCTCACGTCGTAGCGGTGGATTCGTGCAGTATCATAGTTCAGCAACGTACATCACACTGAGAGTTTCTTAATGGTGGGCAAGCATTTTGCTTCAGGGTTGAAAGAGAGAAACCGCCCACCAAACGGTTATGTGTCGTATTCACAATGGTATTCGAAATGTATTACAACGCAGGTTTACGAAACTCGATTGTCGTAGTTACGAACAGTTTTCGATTGCCGTTGCCACCCTCCAGTAAAACGTCGGCCGTGATTAGTAACGTCGAACAAGTCACGGCTAAACGCCGTGCCTCCGGTCGCACGGCGTTGGAAAAAAACTTTTAGAATACGAAAGGGTTCTTGTGGTCTGGTCTTATTGCCTTGTGCAATTCTTGTTTTGTAAGTTATGGGCAATGTGCGAAGCGGTTAAGAGGTGTCTGATTCAATGAACCAGGTTGCTCCGTTGGAATCCTGATGAATTGCAAGCTGTGCGTTGACGTTTGCCTGGAGGGCATCTGTGAGAATTTTTGTGAGAGCGCGGATCAGACATACTTCGTAGTGCAAGTTCCATGGCTTTTTGTATCATGAGCCTATTCCTAGAGGGCTGGAGCCACCCGAATCACATTCGATGCCGTAGTTCGGCCATAGCTTGGCCCATAGGAACGGCATAAGTATTCCAGCACTGCGAGCATGGTCGCCATGCGCGAGGCATCGGAATAGTCAGGAGGGTGCATTGATGCAATCCCGGAATATGAACCTAACTCCAACGCAAGTGTTCCTTTCTATGTCCCCAAAGCCCGCGTTTGGAATCCCTTGGTTCGGTTCGGGGCTTTGCAGGCAGCCGGGCTCCGGGCACGGGTTGGAATTTCTCCAGAGCAGCCGGATCTCTAACCGCCACCTGCCTCCCTGCTAACATCACCGGTCTTCTTCCCGTGATACGGGTACGACCTGACTTGAAAGCCGCAGAATAGGAAAGCAGGGCAATTACGGCCATTTGTTGTACAAAACAATTTCCAGTTAAGGTAAAAAGCCCTCGTTCCGTGCACGAAATATGCGCCTTAACGAATGAAGAGAAAGTTAAAGTTCCTCACTGCAACATTTGATCGTGTGGTCCAAAGCCCACCGCCGGCTCCTATTGTTCGCTGCTCGTGGCAGCCTGGCCCCAGACACCAGCTGACATGGTTCTTGATGCAGTTGCCTGTGCTGTTCTCCTATTCGGAGGTGCCAACGTAGAAAACGCCAGCAAGTAATCGTTTCAACCACACTTGCCTTAATGCAATCCCGGCGTCGTAGCCGGTCCTCAGAATCTCTTCATCTGGACCCCCAATAAAAAGCCATGCTACCCCTGTGCTACCGGTATGAAGTTCGAGCTAATGCATTCCGTGCAGGCTAGTTGAGGCGCCACTTACCATGGCGCTAGCTAGGACACGCATCAACTTAAAACCGCCGAAAGCCGCGCACGACTTGGCGCTGTCAGCAGACACGTCGGACACAGGAGCAGCCGGGCCCACCGGTGCAGCTGCCAGCAAGGAGGATAGCAGTATCCATTGCATCGGGGATCACACTTACGGCGGCTTGCTCCTGGACGAAGACGCCTGCCGAGCCGAGCTATCCCGCATGCGGACCTCCACCGCTGCCTGCGTCCATCTGATTTCGGAGTATCTGCGGCGACCTGTGGACCTGTCCCTTCCAGCGGCGGTGGACGCGCTGTGCAGCCGGGA